>JACEFZ010006055.1:247500-847500 GCA_014155875.1 Cepaea nemoralis | reverse complement strand
AAGTTAGCTGAAATAGAAAACAAGCGTCTACAGGAAGAGACACAAATGAAAGTGGAAATTGAGAAAGAGAAGATTAAGATGGAAGCTGAAATTGCTCTCAGAAAACTAGAACTATCTTCAAAGGGTCAAAGTGAGGAAAGCGGAAAACCTTCGCAGTCGTCACAGAGATTAAAACTGCCATACTTTACGGACCGAGACAACCTTGAATCTTATTTGGACAGATTTCAAGCAAGTGCGAAAGTGTTAGGCATCCCCGAAGAACAGTATGCCATTAGACTAGGGGAGCTGCTTACGGGCAAGGCACTAGACACCATGTTCAATTTACCTGTAGAAGAAAGGAACAACTACACTATCTTACGTCAACGTTTGCTGACAAAGTTCCAACTAACTGAGCATGGATATAGAACAAAGTTTAGACAGTTAGGGCCAGAGACAAATCAAGATTTCACAGATTTTGTTAACACAGTAAAGAATACATTTAATAAGTGGATGGAGCTTGCAGAAATAGGGAAAGATTTTAATAAATTAGTAGATCTAATGTTAAGAGACAAGGTTGTATCTGCATGCAATTCTAATTTAGTGGCGTTCTTTGAGGAACGGAAGCCAAAGGACATAGACACAATGTCTCAGTTAGGGCAAAACTACATGACTGCACATCCTAACGTATCTATTGGGAAACTAATGAGTGAGGAAATAGTCTGTGCAGCGTACACTAAACAGGACCAGAATCCAGTCATCAGACCAAGGGCGAAAAGCGTGGATTCGGCACAGAAAGGTGAGCAGCAAGAACTTCAAGACAATGGTTTCCGAGGAAACAATGGTGGTAGAGTAGGACGGTACCCATATAGAAGAGGGAACTTCCAGAGACGTCCAAATTATGCCGGATGTTGGAATTGTGGGAGTTGGAGACACAAGGCAGCACAGTGTGATGCACAACCATCAGATGGACCAACGAACAACACTAAAAGGGAGATTACTTGTTTCAAATGTGGAAGGAACGGGCATGTCAGTCATCAATGTAGGATGAGAGAAACAGAGCACTCAAATGCAGCACAAGTAATTGAGACGCTGAACAATGAAGATTGTAGTGGGTGCAAACCTCTTTTTGAAAAAGATGGTCAGCCAGTCTTAATATGTGGTCACACAGTTAAAGCAGGATCAGCAGTCCATGAAGGAGGAAGTTTGAAGCTACATCAGGGATTTGTCAATGATAGACCAGCGTTAACAATTAGAGATTCCGGATGTACGTCTATCGGAGTGAGGAGAAGTTTAATAGATCCCTCGGATTATACAGGGAAAAAGATTAGATGCATAACATTCAACGGCACAGTAGAGTTCTACCCAGTAGCCATAATAACAGTAAAAACACCATATATCACTGGAAGAGTGACAGCGTGTGTTCTGGACTCACCAGTGGCTGATTTGATCATAGGAAATGTTATAGGAGTTAAAGATTGTACAGAAGAGGAAGTAGTTGATTGGGACCGAAAATATAGTGTAAGCAGTAACGAGGTAGTTACCACAAGAGAACCTAAATTAGAGAGTATAGATGAGGTAGAAGAGGCACTTGAAGTAGACACAGGAACTCAGGACAAGGATAGTACAGCTGAGCAGATGAGAATGGATCCCAAATATAGTGCTAGTGACTCGCAAGAGACAAGATACTACTCTGAACAAATGTTCCCAAGGGTGTAGGAGAGTAGAACATAGGCAGTCAAAGAAAGGTAGATGGTGCTCCGAGAGGAAGAACAATGTTCTCACTCGCAGGTTTTCAGATAGCAGAACTGCACGTGGGCAAGGAGCAGTACCTTTAGCACATAGAGACCGATATACTAGAACAGCTCAGGATAGTGCATGTGCAGGGCACATAGGCATAAGGCGTATGCAGCAGAAAGAAAGATGCCAGGTATATGGGCCAAGATTGAATAAAGAGTTCAGACTAAACAGAGACTCAAGTGTAACGGTGCAATATGCAGATAGGAAAGTGGAGTCAGGTCAAAAGAGTTTTCGCGACATTACTGACCCAGGGCTAGGGATAGCAAACAGATGTTGTAATTGTAGAGGTACCATGAGTCATGGGTACATGAAAGGTAGACACAGCATCGACAGGAATCAGAGGTGGGTTAATGCAAGAACAGAACCACCTGATATAGGGTCGGTACACAAATAGTATTGTGGGGTCGTGAAGTAGTAAGAGACCTGTGGGTACATAAGTATAATGCGTTTCTATGATGTATTATTATTATGATGTGATGTATTAGTTCATGCATTGATACACAAGATAGATGGTTGTATTTATGTGTGATGAATATAGGAGTGTATGAGCATTTGATGTATTATGTAGTGTGGTAGCTAGAGTAAGGTGCAGCCATACTTAGGGCTACCCAGGCTATATGTCTGGGTCACATGTTTAGTAAGTTTTAGTCTCCCAATATTTGAAAACGAAGTTTTCTTTTAAGAGGGGGGTAATGACATAAGCCTGGGTCACTGACATTGAGTTGAGTGACCGGGCAGGAGGAAGAATGGAGATGAGAGTGGGAGACAGTAAAGTGACTGACCTGGCTACGAGGAATACAATCAACCCTCAGAAATAATGGGGCGGATATGAGTGGAAATCCCCAGGGGGGGATGGGTCGAGGGAGAGTTGTGTGTTGTGTGAAGTCAGGCGACTGGAAAGGCAGTCAGAGAAGAGACCGACTGCGGGTCAGGTCGTTTAAGAGAGAGCTCCGCGGTGTGTTGTTCTTCTAGTTGTGAAGACAGGCCTGAACCGAGAGTGGGTTCTGTATTGAGTGTGGGCCAAAACCCAGAGTGGGTTATATAGTTGAGCTGTGGCTCCAACCCAATGTGTGGGTTGTATTGTGTGAGACCCAGCCGAGGATTGTAGCTGGATTACCTGTCTTGTGGATTGAAAGTAGAAGCCAGCCGTGAGAAGGCATTGATGTGTGCTGGTTAAATTGTGAGGAGGATATTCATATTCTATGGATTACGTTATGTTTCTGGATGTATAAACCTGTTCCGTTTGTCCGTCTTATTTTTGTAATAAAAGATTATGTGCGCCAACGGAATCTTGTTTAATGCCTGGTGAATATGCACTGCGGGGGTGAGTTACATTGCAAGACAGATATCTCCATTGACACCCCATGAACATCGTTACCTAGACAACGACCATCACACAAAACTTATCATCAATATCATGAACAGTATCATCGTGAGAACTTCGTGATATCATCATCAAGAGAAGCGTGTGACAAAATGGTAATCACACAAATAAACTGCTGGTGACCTTATGTGCCAACTGGCTCTCACAGACATCGCAGAGTGGGTACTTGCTGCTTGGATGGAATTGATTATGAAACAAGTTCTTTGCAAAACATTGCTGTCATCATTCATTCATTCAGTAGTGTGTCCTTTGCAGAACCTTGCTCCCATAACAACCTTCCAGAAAACCGTTTGATCATAAGCAAGATGTCCCGCTTCTGATACACCCATCTGGAGATCATCCACCACATCCTGCACCCATCTTCTCTTTGGCCTTCCTCTTCCTCTCTTCCCAGGCATATATCCTTCCAATATTGTTCTCTCCAAACTTTCGTGACTATTCACGTGACCAAACTATTTCAGTGCTCTCATCATGGCTTGCCAAAAAGTCTCATGACCCCTTGCCAGTTCTCCTGCTCATGCACTTTCATATTCAAGGAGGTAGATGAGATTGTAATTCAGTAAGGCTTCATCAAATGTTGTATTTCACATAAACCTGATAGCTGTAAGCACATTTCACGGGCAAAAGAAGCATGAAACTGGTGGCGACATGATAGCACCAATAGTATTAGATAAACTTCTTTCTAGTGAGAGTGAATACAAGGAATCCCAAAGCGCCCACAATTTAGGTGTCACTGACCTTTTTATTGTTTTTGTTTGTTAATATACCTGTTAATATACTTTCAGTTTTAACAGCTGTTTTATAAAATAAAATCTTGAAAAATTATGGCAAATATTGTACAAGAATTTCCAGTTTTGCCCTGACATTTTGGTCTTAATCAAACATGTGTATTATGTATTAGAGAGTATTATACACTTGTGTGTAATCTACATGTGTATATGATGCATGAGTGCATATTATAAATGAGTATGTACTATACTCAGGCCTCTGTGGCAAAAGCTATTTGTAATCTTGCATACCATGTTCAAAACCAGATACAGGCAATTTAAAGGCAGACTGCCTTGTGTTGATTTTTAACAATGGTATGAATTCAGTCATTCAGAAAGCAATGACAAACTACTGGTCGTAAGCTAACCTAGTAAATCACAAACAGCCTAATAATATTGGAGTTGATTGCAACATTCTGTAAAGGACATGCAACTAACTTGTTAACATGTTATACACAGCTGCATATTATACATGATATTTTACAGTACATCACAAGATATGCAAGGACATTTGGGTCCTGACGTCTGAAAGGTTGAAGAGAATTTCTGAGAACAGTGGACATTAGAATGACATGATCACAGCCAGGATTTGGGTTGACTAACCATATGAAGACAAATTAGTTCTCCCGAGACTTCAATATACACACATATGAAGAAAAATGAAGAATGACTTGCAGAATGATTTGGATTAAAGTGAGGAAGAGTTGCGTAATTCACCAACCACTCTCTCAGAGTCCATCTGAATCCAGGTGCAAGACAAATCAAGATGATTGAAGATGAATACAGGTGCAGTGGATGACCATGGCACTCTATGTGCCTTGTGGTGCTCATTATGTTCCAAAGCGCTTTGTAGGTAATCCTGTTGAATTATCAATGATTTCTTCCACGCAGTCTGCCGAATCCTATCTTCACATGCTGTGTAGTCAATACCCTAGTTAACCGATTGGTTTGATGCCAAATCACGTACCCCGGTAACACATACACACATTACATTCACAGACCCACATATCTTAATGTATTCACGAGTGTGTGAGAGAAAGAGCTAAAGGAAGACAGCAAGTTAACATGATATTTTCTGACTGCAGATCTCCTGTGACAATAGCTCGAACTTCAACTATCAGCAATCGCTGAAGATGATGTCCAGATGGCTAATATTGAACCAGGAAGCCCAGGCTGATACTACTCCATTTAAGGAAAAGATTACAGATGTGTTGCGACATATGCCAAATGTTATGGATGATTTGAAGTCCTATTTCTTTGGCACACCTTTACCAGACAGGTAAAGTATTCAAAATAATGTATTTGCTAAGTGAATTTAAACACAAAAGCCAAACACAAAATTAGGTTACACAATATAATGACTAGCATATTTCGCTGTATCTCATCAGGTGCAAACTGCAAAGTTATGTATCATATGAAGTGAATAGATGAATAATTTTCTGGCTGAAATACATATCACACATGGTTACTGTTACTGTTTAAATGTGGAATATTAGTTATCCCCACAGTAATCACATCCTCACGGTAACCGCACAATTACTATGAAGTCTTTCTGTCTGCATAACCCAGGTTTTAGACACTTAATTGTTAAAGCTTTGGCTTATTTGACTGATCTTTTATTGTTCGTCAAATACTATATATGAAACAACTTTGCCTTGTTCACTTTATAGTCACTATAAAGCCGATGTTGATAGATGAATGAAGTTATAGCCAGTCAACTGCACAAGATTTTCTGAAGATGGTGGACAAGAGTTAATTAGTTTTCAGGAAACTCTGATAATTTTAAGGAAATTGTGAAAGTTATCCAGTACCAAAGATACAAGACTGGGTGAACACCAGAGGATTATGGGTTGTAACAAATAACTGAATTTCTATAGAGTTGTAAAATGTTAAGAATTCACATACACTAAGCAATGGTCTTGATGTGAGGAACTAACTAATTTCATCACAACTTTTTACAACTTTGAGGAAAAAAACGTGTGGTAATTGTATAATCATCATGTGCCATATTGTTAAGCATGAGAAATGATGGTATGTGATTTCATATGATTGCCGGAATCTTTATTTTATAACACCATAATTATTATATCTATTGGAATTCATTATAGCCAAATGGATAAGAGCGCCCGTTCTCAATCATCCAGTTTGCTGATGCTGAGGTACTGGGTTCAAACCCTTCACCGCTCAGTTGGACTAAAATGTTTACTTCTCATCCTTGACTTGGGGATGTAAATTATAAGTGCCTCAGAAGTCTAAGTGGGTTTGCATGATGGTGAAGGACATTGGTCATAGGCAAAACTAATCCATAAGCAAAAATCATCCCAGTATGCTAGCAGTAGTTGCACATGTATAGACTACGCTTGTCTTCAAAGCGAGCAAACACACACACACACACACAAATTCTGTAACTTGGTTTCTAATTGGTCACATTTTTAACAGAAGTGAAACCACCGGAACAATCTGGATGCTGAAATGAACTTGTAGAATAATGACAACATTGCACATGAATGAGACATAAGAACTTAAGATTGACTTGTGCTTAAGTAACCATTTCTATTAATCTTCTAACAGCCATCCTGATGATTTTGAAGAAGTGAATCTTGATGAAGAAGCAATGGCTGATGTGGAAGAGTTTGAAGAAATCACCCTGCCTGAATGTCAGAAAGATACGCCACAGAATAAGATCATTGCACCATCTCAGAATACTAAATTTGTGTCTTCTGGTCTTCAGCCAAGATTTGCTACATCCCCCATGGTGACCTGCACTAGAATACCTGTCTTGGTGACTATAGCCCCCCAGCAGTATCTTTCACCTGCAAACTCAGCAGCTGGTAAACCCAGACAGAAAAACCCACAAGTGTCAGCTGTTACCACGTCAGTGTTCTCACCTCAGCAGATCAAATCAAGAAAACCAGATGGAAAATATGGAAGCAGTGGGACAGAAAGTAACCCCAGCCATAATGTAATATATTCAAACCCCATGTGTACACAGACAATAACTTCAAGTTCTTCAAGTCGGAATTCACCATTTCCAGGTTCTGCTCTAACCACAGAAGCATTCATTGTTCCACAGACAGCTGGTTGTCCTGTCAGCACAGTTTCTGATGCCATTATTTCATCAAATTCAGTTACCAGTTTTGCAAATTTGCCCAGTTCTTTCATACAATCTGGCACCCAAACAGTTAATGCCAGTGTTTCATCTGGTAAACAATTAGTTCCTGCAGCAGATCTTCAACTGTCAGACACCATGTGCAGCTTGCCTTCAACACCTGTGAAAGATACAATTCCAGCAGCAGTCGTCCGTGCACAGTTAGATAATATTTCACTGGGTGCGTTTGATACATCCATTGATTTGTCACAACTTCAGAAATGTATGCAATCTCCAAGTAAATTAACTAATTCAGCGACAAAGTTTGACCTTTTGGCCTTGATGGATTCATCAAATTTAGGCAGTAAAGACTTTACATTGCAATCAGGAACTGTAGCTGAGCCTTTACTGACATTTTCTGGGGCTCTTGAAAAACTGAAGACTAGTTCAGACAAACCAGTGTTGACAGCACCAGACACAGTGTATGAACCTCAAAGTATCTCTTTACCTGTCACTATGGAAAACTTGCCACCAGAAACCCTTGATGTTACTGGACAACACTGTCAGCCAGACTTTGATTATCCAATGGGTGATGACGGACAATCTTATTCCACTAAAGAAATAGAAGATGATCTCCAGAACTTATGTCCACAGTTGAACCCATCTCAGATGCTGCTGGATGATGAGCCATCAAATTCATTTATACTGTCAGAGTGGACAGAGTAAGTTTTCTTAACACAATTTTTCTGTTCTTCAGACTCCTTTCAAAGTCTGTTATTTTTTTTTCTCTCTCTCTCCCTCTCTCTCATATATATATATAAATAAATGATAGGCAACATATGAGACAGGAAGTTTAGAATGGAATATATATATATATACACACTCACACACACACACACACATATATATATATATATATATATATATATATATATATATATATATATATATATATATATATATATATATATATATATATATATACACACACACACACATACATATAAACTTAATGTAAACTTAATGATGTATTGAATTGTTATAATAGATATTTCTAGATTAGGTGGGATTTTAAAAAGTTATGCTTAGAACACCACGTGCACATAATAAAAGTAATAAGGATGTCTTAAGGGAAGTGCAGCTCATGAAAAGAATTTTTTACATGCATCAGAGGTAGACACTTCATATTCTATTAACACATTGTGAGAATGGGTAATGTACAATGTGTTGTGGGAAGAGGAAGTTTAGAATGAAAGAAAGACATGACAACCAAGAGAAGATAACAGAAAGATATAGACAGATAACAGACAGCTTAGTTTCATGGCAACTGCTTCAGAAATGATAGGTAACATGTGAGACAGGAAGTTTAGAATGGAAGATAGACAGGGAATGGCCTAGAGAGAAGATTGATAGCTTGATATTGTGGCATAGAGAAACATCTTCAGAAATAATTGGCAACATGTAAGACAAGGGGCTGTGGACAAACATGACAATTAGTATATATATCGATCGAGTGAGATGGCAAAACATGGCCGCCCATGCTTATCGGCATGACACATGATGGATGGATGGAGCAGAATACAAAGACACATTTGACGACAGAATCAGTCATACAGATATTATGGAGATTAAACAAATTCCAAGGAATCCAGAGATAAGAAAAAAGATGCTGGCACTGATAGGGCTCACAGAGAAAATCTGTTAAAAGTATAACTAGAGATTCTTTTCTCTGGAATGCACAAGGCAAAAAAAAAAAAAAAAAACAATGGAGGAAGACATAAAATCACATAGAGAAATGGAATTAGAGACAGAGGTGAATATGTGGGGAGGACAAGGAGAGAGCAACAGAAGATGACAAAAGATAGGAGGGTTTAGCATGAGTTGATTGATGGTCTATGCTCCATTGGTGGATAGAACGCAGATAAAGAAGGATGAATAACATACACATATTGTATTAACATATTGAATTACTATATTCTGTGTTTAATTGTCTCATACAGAGAACAGGATAGAAGCATTTTAAATGTAGCCGTTGCACAGGGAGTCACTCAGGAAACAGTGAGGAAACTTCACTCAAAAATGCCAGCAAAGTCTGTTGAAGAGGTAAGTGTCAAGGGTCATGTTTGACGGTTTCATATTGCCATTCTAGGGTTCTCAGGCTGACAGGGGGGGTCTAAGCCCTCTGATCCGTTCCGTGCTCCACACTCACCTATCTAATGTTCTAGGGGTTCTTGCTCAATGTATTCTGTTACTGCCCATAACCATACACGCCTTCTGCTTCTGCCTCTACATTCTGAAGGCACTGACGAACATCATACTACTTTGCATTTAAAGCACAACACAGAACGATGAAATGTTTTACACCTTATAATTGGTCATTCCAATTTACATCATCAGCTATGTGATTCACAATGTTGTGTAATTAAAATCAATTAAAAATAATATAATATAATATTATAATATATCCATAATATATAGTAATATATATATACATATATATATATATATATATATATATATATATATATATATATATATATATATATATATATATATATATATATATATTATATATATAAATATAACCTGGTGGCAAGTTAATTTTCAATTGCCTTCTGCGGGCTTTCGATCTGTGATTTCTTTTCTTTTCAGCATTTTCACTCTAACTTCGATCATGTTTAATCAGTGTGCCTTGATTAACTGACATGAGCATAACTTGGCTCCTGTCAGTAAGCTAATTCTTTGTCTGACATTAGAAATGTAGTTTTCCTAAAATTGTGTACATGAAAAACAAACAATATTTATCTGATTTGTATATTACTCTATTAATGGTTTATTATTTTAATTAGGAACTGCAGGTGCTAGTGGTTAATGTTCTGCCAGATCCATGCAATGGGTTTCTGATCACTTTCTAAATTTTCTGCAAAGAGTACCTGGAAATTGTCAGAACTGCCTAAGGAAGAATGTTGGCAAAAAAGGGGATTGAACTATTCAACCTCATCATGCCAAGGCCTAGAATATTTGAAAAAGGATTTAAAAGGCAAGAGGATCGACTTCATTGCACTGGGTTTTATCCCATATGGCTCAGTATCTTTCCACAAGGCAGCCTGCCGAAATCATCCCACAAAGCATGAATTCTGTAGCTCCAGCAATGACCCCCAGGAGTCTCTGAGAAAATTGCACCCGTGAACTGAACGACATAGCCCAGAATTGAAGCAATGATCTTTGAAGGGTGAGGCAGGCGGTTTAACAACTTTGCCATGGAGACTTCCTGGCCTAGAATATGTAAAGGCATAACACTTCACACCCCAAAGACAGTGTCTGCCTTGAGTGAATGTTATCTTTACCATATTATTTCTTAAATATGCTAGGGATGTCAAGTATTGCCACAACCAAATTTGAATATACATTCACACCATTACTTTGAATTGTGTCATAAATTTTATATACCTGTATAATCGATTTTCCAAAATAATTTTCCCTCTACTCAAAACTTTTGGAATTGAATTGAATCTCTGAATATTTTACTTGTAATATGCACCTTTGCTGAAAGATTCAAGCTTGAGCGTGAATGTTATATATGAATTGGTCTATAAAAATATGGGGCTATTGATCACATCACCCAATGAGTATGATGAATTGGTCTACACAAATATGGGGCTATTGATCACATCACCCATTGAGTATGATGAATTGGTCTACACAAATATGGGGCTATTGATCACATCACCCATTGAGTATGATGAATTGGTCTATTAAAATATGGGGCTATTGATCACATCACCCATTGAGTATGATGAATTGGTCTATAAAAATATGGGGCTATCGCCATAAATCCAATAAACTTCATATCATATGAAAGGGTCCTATGAAAGGAATAGGACCCTATGAAGGGTCCTGTATGAAATGGCATGTTGAGGGGTCCTTCCTTTACTTTGTGATGATGTGCCTAGTCAATTGGTATGCTGTTTGCTAAGAATGAATTGTTGACATTTTTTAAAATGTTATTTGTTTTACAATCTTTTTAGATAAACTCCAGAGCTAGACTTTTACTGCAAATGTTGGAACAAATGAGTGACACAGAAAGTGACACAGATACAGACATGTCACATTCTGATCCCAATGAACAAGCAGAGTGATATTTTGTTTTACTATTCAGTGAACTGGGTTACACACTAGCTGGATTTAACTTTCCGGTGTTGTGCACAATATTGCATTTTTAAATTTGTTAATAAGGTGGGGGTGCATCAGGGGATGTGTGATAGGGAGAGTGAGAGAGTTTGAGAGAGAGAGCTGACCGTGTAATTACGTAGATATAAAGTGTTTGTTAAGAATGTAGGTTGGGGGAATGAATATTGTTACCAGCATTGACCTTTGATCTTCTTCATGCTTCTTGCTTGTGGAAGATATTAAGTTATATGTTGCTTACTACTATTTATTGATTTTATTGGTTTATATGTGGAATGTAATTGGAAATGCTAGCTTCTTGAAGCCTACCAGAGTTGATTGTTTCATTGATGAATCCTCCAGAAGACTGAATTATAAGTTGCATTGGCATTCAGTGTGCCCGGCCCCAGGAAAAGGTAAACACCCATCAAAATGAGGTTGACATACAGACTTCTGACTCCATCTCTGTGAGGACAGTGTAGAAGAGCTCTGTTTCCCCTCTTTAAGCTCAAAAAGATGATGACGCTGAATAGGATACAGACTTAAAAAAACTGATAAGAGTCCTTCAACTGGAACCCCACAGGGCAGTGGAATGGAACACGTAAAAACATGGAGCATACTGAACAAAAATAACTATGGTGTTTTCAAATGTTTATCTATGCAAAAGCCAACAAGCTGTTCATATGTTGTGTTTAGTTAATTATTTTGTTTCTTCCATTTTCCATAACATTTTTCATTGTATTTTCGGAAAGGAATATAACACAATCAGAATTCATCAGTGCCTGGTTTTAAAATAAATGGTTATACAATGAAAACCCACTGAAAGTTATCTTGTTATTTCTGATATAAATCTTTTCTGATTCTGATTACATGTTTATTCTTGGTTACTGGAATTTGGAATGTTGATGATGATATTATTGGGGATGGTAAACTGGAATGTTGATATATTTGGTGTAACAAAACTGGGCCGGACCCACAGTGTTTGCCGCTATAATATTTTGGGCTATAGTATTTTTTCCGTTTCCCTTCTAAGTATTGCCTCCTGCTATGGGTCATGGACGCTAAACTCCCTATCAGACGAATACTGACACACACAGATCCTTAACTGACTGTATGACAACAATCTTATGACAGGCGAATTGAGAATCTTTATTAGAGATTCAGATTCTCCATAAACAGACATTCAGTATTTTGATGAGGGTAGTTTGGAAGTCTCATAATCCCACAAGAGTCACATCAGTAAACGATTGCATGTTAGAGATGTAGATACAGGTGGAAGGATAACAGTCATCTGATCCTGTATGACTTCTTAAGGGCCCTCTGGACTTGAGCCTGGTAGTATAACAGAGCGAGTCTGAATGCAACTGTAGCTGAACGTAACTGTAGGAAATCAAGACAACTCCTTGATGATAAATAAGTGTGTCTGTTTAATTATGAAGGTTCTCTGGTATAAAAATTGTAGACTGCAAATATCAAAGCTTGTTGACAGTTAGCCGGCCGATCGTTACTAACCCTCTACGTCAGCACGTGAGTGTAACCCAAATCTCTAACTACCATGCTCCTTCGTGCTCATTCCCTTTCCCTTTGCGCAGCATCTTGCGTACCAAACTAACTAAAGCCCATATAACAGGTCGTACTGTTATATTACCTTCCCATCCCAACAAGA
This sequence comes from Cepaea nemoralis, assembly GCA_014155875.1. Classification (NCBI taxonomy): domain Eukaryota; kingdom Metazoa; phylum Mollusca; class Gastropoda; order Stylommatophora; family Helicidae; genus Cepaea; species Cepaea nemoralis. The sequence goes on along the minus strand of JACEFZ010006055.1, from coordinate 834,652 downwards.
CTTTTCCCTGAAAAGTCTTAACTCTCAAACCCCAAGTCTATGACCCAAATCACTTAACCCAAAAATCCCACACAATTTAAATTACCTCTTCTTCATTTCTGTAATAATTTTTAAGCAATCCGCTTACATAACTAGCATCAACCCATCTACAACATTCATAGACCTCTAACTCCAACCTGGAACCCTTATTCATTACCCTTCTCTCTATATCTCAACAATTTATCTTATAGCCAGCAGCTCTATACTTCTTGTCTACTTATATCTTATAGCAAACCGCTATGTTTCTTCACAGACCTTTGTGAAGTCATACTTCTTCTTCGTTTATGTAATACAAAATTTCATTTTTCTAAAATAATTTATAAGGAATCTATCTAGATATTTCATTTCATATATACATATGTTCATCAAAACCGTTGGTATATAAACACAATTGGAAATTTGTCGTGCGTTATGCAACCTCTCATATCCTCTCAACATCAACAACACAGGATAAACAGAAAAGATGGGGTGCGCACCCAGATATAAAGATATAAAGAAGTATTCAGAAAGAGTAAGTTTTCTTAACACAATTTTTCTGTTCTTCAGACTCCTTTCAAAGTCTGTTATTTTTTTTTCTCTCTCTCTCCCTCTCTCTCATATATATATATAAATAAATGATAGGCAACATATGAGACAGGAAGTTTAGAATGGAATATATATATATATACACACTCACACACACACACACACACACACACATATATATATATATATATATATATATATATATATATATATATATATATATATATATATAATATATATATATATATATATACACACACACACATACATATAAACTTAATGTAAACTTAATGATGTATTGAATTGTTATAATAGATATTTCTAGATTAGGTGGGATTTTAAAAAAGTTATGCTTAGAACACCACGTGCACATAATAAAAGTAATAAGGATGTCTTAAGGGAAGTGCAGCTCATGAAAAGAATTTTTTACATGCATCAGAGGTAGACACTTCATATTCTATTAACACATTGTGAGAATGGGTAATGTACAATGTGTTGTGGGAAGAGGAAGTTTAGAATGAAAGAAAGACATGACAACCAAGAGAAGATAACAGAAAGATATAGACAGATAACAGACAGCTTAGTTTCATGGCAACTGCTTCAGAAATGATAGGTAACATGTGAGACAGGAAGTTTAGAATGGAAGATAGACAGGGAATGGCCTAGAGAGAAGATTGATAGCTTGATATTGTGGCATAGAGAAACATCTTCAGAAATAATTGGCAACATGTAAGACAAGGGGCTGTGGACAAACATGACAATTAGTATATATATCGATCGAGTGAGATGGCAAAACATGGCCGCCCATGCTTATCGGCATGACACATGATGGATGGATGGAGCAGAATACAAAGACACATTTGACGACAGAATCAGTCATGCAGATATTATGGAGATTAAACAAATTCCAAGGAATCCAGAGATAAGAAAAAAGATGCTGGCACTGATAGGGCTCACAGAGAAAATCTGTTAAAAGTATAACTAGAGATTCTTTTCTCTGGAATGCACAAGGCAAAAAAAAAAAAAAAAAAAACAATGGAGGAAGACATAAAATCACATAGAGAAATGGAATTAGAGACAGAGGTGAATATGTGGGGAGGACAAGGAGAGAGCAACAGAAGATGACAAAAGATAGGAGGGTTTAGCATGAGTTGATTGATGGTCTATGCTCCATTGGTGGATAGAACGCAGATAAAGAGGATGAATAACATACACATATTGTATTAACATATTGAATTACTATATTCTGTGTTTAATTGTCTCATACAGAGAACAGGATAGAAGCATTTTAAATGTAGCCGTTGCACAGGGAGTCACTCAGGAAACAGTGAGGAAACTTCACTCAAAAATGCCAGCAAAGTCTGTTGAAGAGGTAAGTGTCAAGGGTCATGTTTGACGGTTTCATATTGCCATTCTAGGGTTCTCAGGCTGACAGGGGGGGTCTAAGCCCTCTGATCCGTTCCGTGCTCCACACTCACCTATCTAATGTTCTAGGGGTTCTTGCTCAATGTATTCTGTTACTGCCCATAACCATACACGCCTTCTGCTTCTGCCTCTACATTCTGAAGGCACTGACGAACATCATACTACTTTGCATTTAAAGCACAACACAGAACGATGAAATGTTTTACACCTTATAATTGGTCATTCCAATTTACATCATCAGCTATGTGATTCACAATGTTGTGTAATTAAAATCAATTAAAAATAATATAATATAATATTATAATATATCCATAATATATAGTAATATATATATACATATATATATATATATATATATATATATATATATATATATATATATATATATATATATATATATATATATATATAACCTGGTGGCAAGTTAATTTTCAATTGCCTTCTGCGGGCTTTCGATCTGTGATTTCTTTTCTTTTCAGCATTTTCACTCTAACTTCGATCATGTTTAATCAGTGTGCCTTGATTAACTGACATGAGCATAACTTGGCTCCTGTCAGTAAGCTAATTCTTTGTCTGACATTAGAAATGTAGTTTTCCTAAAATTGTGTACATGAAAAACAAACAATATTTATCTGATTTGTATATTACTCTATTAATGGTTTATTATTTTAATTAGGAACTGCAGGTGCTAGTGGTTAATGTTCTGCCAGATCCATGCAATGGGTTTCTGATCACTTTCTAAATTTTCTGCAAAGAGTACCTGGAAATTGTCAGAACTGCCTAAGGAAGAATGTTGGCAAAAAAGGGGATTGAACTATTCAACCTCATCATGCCAAGGCCTAGAATATTTGAAAAAGGATTTAAAAGGCAAGAGGATCGACTTCATTGCACTGGGTTTTATCCCATATGGCTCAGTATCTTTCCACAAGGCAGCCTGCCGAAATCATCCCACAAAGCATGAATTCTGTAGCTCCAGCAATGACCCCCAGGAGTCTCTGAGAAAATTGCACTCGTGAACTGAACGACATAGCCCAGAATTGAAGCAATGATCTTTGAAGGGTGAGGCAGGCGGTTTAACAACTTTGCCATGGAGACTTCCTGGCCTAGAATATGTAAAGGCATAACACTTCACACCCCAAAGACAGTGTCTGCCTTGAGTGAATGTTATCTTTACCATATTATTTCTTAAATATGCTAGGGATGTCAAGTATTGCCACAACCAAATTTGAATATACATTCACACCATTACTTTGAATTGTGTCATAAATTTTATATACCTGTATAATCGATTTTCCAAAATAATTTTCCCTCTACTCAAAACTTTTGGAATTGAATTGAATCTCTGAATATTTTACTTGTAATATGCACCTTTGCTGAAAGATTCAAGCTTGAGCGTGAATGTTATAGAATTATGTGCATGTGCTATAAAGAATACATTAGAAATGATTATGTCAGAGAGAAAATCAAGTTTTCATGAGCCAGTAAGGACCACTTTTATGAGTAATGCAGCATTGAAAGCATGTTTGGATTAGACATATGACCTATCATGACTCCCTTTCAACAATGGTTCTCAAAGGTACACTTGAGGGCAAGAAACTCCTTGACTCAGAACATAATAATAATTTAAAAAAAAACATGTGCCACAGTATTCTTGAACTTGTATGTATCATAGAGGATAGGGCACCATTAGAACCTTGAGTGTTGATCCTCCCACAAAGGCACAGATGTTACCCATAATTGAGAGATCAAATGATACAGATACCTTTGGTTGTCATTATTTCTTTATTCAGTACAAAGGCTAATATGTACAAATGTCCGTAACATGTCACTCCATGATACATTTAATGTAACTGCCCTGTAAACTTATTCTTGGGAAATTAACTGCGTGGTTCCCCCTTCCTTTCACATACATATAAAAGATGTACATACTGTAAATATTGCAGCAGTTTGTGCTTAATTTGTTTAATGTTACCAAAGCTGATTTATGAGTAATGGATCAGATACCTACACTTCTCAGACAAGGGCAGGAAATAGCAAACCTTATGTGCAGTTTTACATACTGGCCTAAAATTCATTCAGACTTTGAAAACCTACCCACAACAGAATATGTATTTTTTTTAAATGTTGCATATCCCCCACAGGACGTCGCAGCCAACACCAGCATTTTTCAGCTGCTGTTTTACGTTCAGTAGTTTGCCATTGCTTTCTGAACAACCGGCTCCCATACCAACACGTTATAACACAACGCGACACAGTCTGCTGCACAAATTGGTCGTAGCTGAGCTTCGAACGCCTGGTAAGCAGCCCACGAACCGCGTTCGCAAGCCTTTGGCCACGGAGACTGGCTGAATATGTATATTATATGTTAACCCTACCAGATCTGAGGCCCTGAACCTAACTGTCCCTATTACCTGGGCTCCTGAGCATTAAAGAGGAAAAAAACCAACTGTAATTGTAAGTAAAAATGTAAGTTACATGCAAACAAGTTGTTAGAATAAGATGTAACTTGGAGACATTGTAGAAAATAGGTCTACCTTTCATCTAGCGCCAATATCCCACCTTTGTGTGCCAATCCAGTCTGAATACACCAAAGTATCTATCACCTGTTGGACTGTGTAAAGCCTAGACCTACTTCGCTTTCTTGTTGAAGTGCTTGGTTCATCAGCCTAAGTTTCATTGGGAATTTTCAGAAATTTTTCGCGTTAAACCACACAAAGTCAATTCAAACCTATGGGGGCAGACATTTGCAATGGCTACCCATGAGGTTTGACCACGACAGGTTGGTTATTTTTAGTTTGTGACGCATTTTTTTCACATATTAGGCGAAATACCGAAAATTGGGTACAGCGGTATAGCGGGAGATTAGGAAATTACCGAAAAATCGGTACAGCGGTCTGGTAGGGTTAAAGAGGGAAAGCGAAACCATTGAATCCAGTATCCACTTTATGAGGTTGAGTCTACCCAAGAGCTTTACTAGTGGGTCAAAAAAATTATGTATTGAACCCACACCACTGTTTTGTTAAGCAAATGTACTTACCACTGTTGCACTTTAAGTATTTACTGCATAATAAAATGTAAACTTATTGGAGCAACATTAAGTGGCCAGATAGTTTTGACTGGAAGCACTTGCGGGTCTGGGGAGCCAATGGCCAGCTTGCTTGCCTGCCATCCCCATCAAGATGGGTTTTTACAGTTGACCTGGTCCCCCAGACCGACCCAGCTTAAAATGGGTATCAGGAAATGTTCTGGAAAGTAAAGGTGGCCAGCGTGATATTGTTCACATCACCCATTGAGTATGATGAATTGGTCTACACAAATATGGGGCTATTGATCACATCACCCAATGAGTATGATGAATTGGTCTACACAAATATGGGGCTATTGATCACATCACCCATTGAGTATGATGAATTGGTCTACACAATATGGGCTATTGATCACATCACCCATTGAGTATGATGAATTGGTCTACACAAATATGGGGCTATTGATCACATCACCCAATGAGTATGATGAATTGGTCTACACAAATATGGGGCTATTGATCACATCACCCAATGAGTATGATGAATTGGTCTACACAAATATGGGGCTATTGATCACATCACCCATTGAGTATGATGAATTGGTCTACACAAATATGGGGCTATTGATCACATCACCCATTGAGTATGATAAATTGGTCTACACAAATATGGGGCTATTGATCACATCACCCAATGAGTATGATGAATTGGTCTATAAAAATATGGGGCTATTGATCACATCACCCATTGAGTATGATGAATTGGTCTACACAAATATGGGGCTATTGATCACATCACCCATTGAGTATGATGAATTGGTCTGCACAAATATGGGGCTATTGATCACATCACCCATTGAGTATGATGAATTGGTCTACACAAATATGGGGCTATTGATCACATCAACCCATTGAGTATGATGAATTGGTCTACACAAAATATGGGCTATTGATCACATCACCCAATGAGTATGATGAATTGGTCTATAAAATATGGGGCTATTGATCACATCACCCATTGAGTATGATGAATTGGTCCTACACAAATATGGGGCTATTGATCACATCACCCATTGAGTATGATGAATTGGTCTACACAAATATGGGGCTATTGATCACATCACCCAATGAGTATGATGAATTGGTCTACACAAATATGGGGCTATTGATCACATCACCCAATGAGTATGATGAATTGGTCTACACAAATATGGGGCTATTGATCACATCACCCATTGAGTATGATGAATTGGTCTACACAAATATGGGGCTATTGATCACATCACCCATTGAGTATGATAAATTGGTCTACACAAATATGGGGCTATTGATCACATCACCCATTGAGTATGATGAATTGGTCTACACAAATATGGGGCTATTGATCACATCACCCATTGAGTATGATGAATTGGTCTGCACAAATATGGGGCTATTGATCACATCACCCATTGAGTATGATGAATTGGTCTACACAAATATGGGGCTATTGATCACATCACCCATTGAGTATGATGAATTGGTCTATACAAATATGGGGCTATTGATCACATCACCCATTGAGTATGATGAATTGGTCTACACAAATATGGGGCTATTGATCACATCACCCATTGAGTATGATGAATTGGTCTACACAAATATGGGGCTATTGATCACATCACATCACCCATTGAGTATGATGAATTGGTCTATAAAAATATGGGGCTATTCTTCACATCACCCAATGAGTATGATGAATTGGTCTACACAAATATGGGGCTATTGATCACATCACCCATTGAGTATGATGAATTGGTCTACACAAATATGGGGCTATTGATCACATCACCCATTGAGTATGATGAATTGGTCTACACAAATATGGGGCTATTGATCACATCACCCATTGAGTATGATGAATTGGTCTACACAAATATGGGGCTATTGATCACATCACATCACCCATTGAGTATGATGAATTGGTCTATAAAAATATGGGGCTATTGATCACATCACCCAATGAGTATGATGAATTGGTCTACACAAATATGGGGCTATTGATCACATCACCCATTGAGTATGATGAATTGGTCTACACAAATATGGGGCTATTGATCACATCACCCATTGAGTATGATGAATTGGTCTATTAAAATATGGGGCTATTGATCACATCACCATTGAGTATGATGAATTGGTCTATAAAAATATGGGGCTATCGCCATAAATCCAATAAACTTCATATCATATGAAAGGGTCCTATGAAAGGAATAGGACCCTATGAAGGGTCCTGTATGAAATGGCATGTTGAGGGGTCCTTCCTTTACTTTGTGATGATGTGCCTAGTCAATTGGTATGCTGTTTGCTAAGAATGAATTGTTGACATTTTTTAAAATGTTATTTGTTTTACAATCTTTTTAGATAAACTCCAGAGCTAGACTTTTACTGCAAATGTTGGAACAAATGAGTGACACAGAAAGTGACACAGATACAGACATGTCACATTCTGATCCCAATGAACAAGCAGAGTGATATTTTGTTTTACTATTCAGTGAACTGGGTTACACACTAGCTGGATTTAACTTTCCGGTGTTGTGCACAATATTGCATTTTTAAATTTGTTAATAAGGTGGGGGTGCATCAGGGGATGTGTGATAGGGAGAGTGAGAGAGTTTGAGAGAGAGAGCTGACCGTGTAATTACGTAGATATAAAGTGTTTGTTAAGAATGTAGGTTGGGGGAATGAATATTGTTACCAGCATTGACCTTTGATCTTCTTCATGCTTCTTGCTTGTGGAAGATATTAAGTTATATGTTGCTTACTACTATTTATTGATTTTATTGGTTTATATGTGGAATGTAATTGGAAATGCTAGCTTCTTGAAGCCTACCAGAGTTGATTGTTTCATTGATGAATCCTCCAGAAGACTGAATTATAAGTTGCATTGGCATTCAGTGTTCCCGGCCCCAGGAAAAGGTAAACACCCATCAAAATGAGGTTGACATACAGACTTCTGACTCCATCTCTGTGAGGACAGTGTAGAAGAGCTCTGTTTCCCCTCTTTAAGCTCAAAAAGATGATGACGCTGAATAGGATACAGACTTAAAAAAACTGATAAGAGTCCTTCAACTGGAACCCCACAGGGCAGTGGAATGGAACACGTAAAAACATGGAGCATACTGAACAAAAATAACTATGGTGTTTTCAAATGTTTATCTATGCAAAAGCCAACAAGCTGTTCATATGTTGTGTTTAGTTAATTATTTTGTTTCTTCCATTTTCCATAACATTTTTCATTGTATTTTCGGAAAGGAATATAACACAATCAGAATTCATCAGTGCCTGGTTTTAAAATAAATGGTTATACAATGAAAACCCACTGAAAGTTATCTTGTTATTTCTGATATAAATCTTTTCTGATTCTGATTACATGTTTATTCTTGGTTACTGGAATTTGGAATGTTGATGATGATATTATTGGGGATGGTAAAACTGGAATGTTGATATATTTGGTGTAACAAAACTGGGCCGGACCCACAGTGTTTGCCGCTATAATATTTTGGGCTATAGTATTTTTTCCGTTTCCCTTCTAAGTATTGCCTCCTGCTATGGGTCATGGACGCTAAACTCCCTATCAGACGAATACTGACACACACAGATCCTTAACTGACTGTATGACAACAATCTTATGACAGGCGAATTGAGAATCTTTATTAGAGATTCAGATTCTCCATAAACAGACATTCAGTATTTTGATGAGGGTAGTTTGGAAGTCTCATAATCCCACAAGAGTCACATCAGTAAACGATTGCATGTTAGAGATGTAGATACAGGTGGAAGGATAACAGTCATCTGATCCTGTATGACTTCTTAAGGGCCCTCTGGACTTGAGCCTGGTAGTATAACAGAGCGAGTCTGAATGCAACTGTAGCTGAACGTAACTGTAGGAAATCAAGACAACTCCTTGATGATAAATAAGTGTGTCTGTTTAATTATGAAGGTTCTCTGGTATAAAAATTGTAGACTGCAAATATCAAAGCTTGTTGACAGTTAGCCGGCCGATCGTTACTAACCCTCTACGTCAGCACGTGAGTGTAACTCAAATCTCTAACTACCGTGCTCCTTCGTGCTCATTCCCTTTCCCTTTGCGCAGCATCTTGCGTACCAAACTAACTAAAGCCCATATAACAGGTCATACTGTTATATTACCTTCCCATCCCAACAAGACTTTTCCCTGAAAAGTCTTAACTCTCAAACCCCAAGTCTATGACCCAAATCACTTAACCCAAAAATCCCACACAATTTAAATTACCTCTTCTTCATTTCTGTAATAATTTTTAAGCAATCCGCTTACATAACTAGCATCAACCCATCTACAACATTCATATACCTCTAACTCCAACCTGGAACCCTTATTCATTACCCTTCTCTCTATATCTCAACAATTTATCTTATAGCCAGCAGCTCTATACTTCTTGTCTACTTATATCTTATAGCAAACCGCTATGTTTCTTCACAGACCTTTGTGAAGTCATACTTCTTCTTCGTTTATGTAATACAAAATTTCATTTTTCTAAACTAATTTATAAGGAATCTATCTAGATATTTCATTTCATATATACATATGTTCATCAAAACCGTTGGTATATAAACACAATTGGAAATTTGTCGTGCGTTATGCAATCCTCTCATATTCCTCTCAACATCAACAAAACAACACAGGATAGACAGAAAAGATGGGGTGCGCACCCAGATATAAAGATATAAAGAAGTAGTCAGAAAGCAATCACATTTACCTCCCTTGCAATCACAAAAACTTTATAAATAAAGTTTTAAAAACGCATCTTATTATCCATGAATATATACTTCTGTTTGTTATAAATTAAGTCGATCCAAAATTTCTTCCTTATATACTCCATATTAATATTTGTGCTGCCATCCACAACCATTAATAACTATATTTCGCATGGCTCATGTTAACCATAAAATAATATTGACAATGTTCATTTCTTATGAACATACTTTAAACCAATTAACGCTGCTTATCACAGCTCCTATATTTACCCCCTCACATCCCATTATAACCATCCTTGTTCATGGGCGTATCTAACTTTGTACTAAACCATCTGTGCTGCTATCTACAGCCCCATTAATGTCCACTAGCTCCTTATATTCCCATTGATGCTGAGTAACGCAGCCTCTTTTTATACCACCTATAGACGTTAGTCACATTAACTTCTTCTTCTTTATAACATGGCATCTAATCCATATATTTTCAATTAATGCTGACTTAATGCAGCTCCTATTTCAACCTCCCAGAACCATATATTTCTACCAGCTTTATACCCCCATCATCTAAGCATGGCATTTAATTCATGTGTTTCTAAACTACATGTAATTAACCCCCCATATTCCAACCATTAATGCTGACTGGTGCAGCAGCCTTCTTACTATCATAAGGCCGAAGTTTATAATACTCATGTTTACTAAAACTTATTACTCACAAGGGAAATATGTCTCTCTTCTAGTCCACAGTCGTTTGTTTGCTATTTTCTGAACGAAGGGTTCTGAACGAAGCCCCATCCTATTGCTTTCACCAATTCTATACTCAGAACAAAATAATAACAATTTCAACTAAGACTTAACAATCATCAAGTTAATGTGATGAATTCAAATTAGTCAAAATAACTGAAAGCACAAGTTACAAAAGTTATTAACCAAGTGTAACTCAAACAAAACTCTTCCTCCCCCCCAAATATATATATGGTTTTATCCCCAACAATGTACATAGTCACATTATCACCAATTTAAATCAATATAAACAATAACGGTCTCTTTTACGGACCGCTAAATTACCCTAAAATAAAGAAAACACAGCAAGTCTTCTTCTAAAATCAAATAATAACCATTTCACAGAACCAATTCAATCAAAAATAATACACTACATTATAAATGATGCAATGCATTATACTCTACGAAAATCTAACTTAACACATCTGTAATCTACAGCTACTATACATAGGAAGACTGCTTTGTCTTCTAACACAGGTCAGGCATTTTAAATCCTCCTAAAAAAAAATTCTCCTGCAATCTGCAGTCTACTCCATCACCCTATTTACCATATCTCCACTTTTTCAATAACGCTAGATTTCTCTCTATCATTGCCATTTCAACATCAATGTCTTCTCTAACCTGAGGAGAACTCAACATATCCTCTTTTATACTACCATTTTCGTCTTCATCAGTTTCTGATTTTTCATCCATATATTGTTCTTCTGTACTTACATTCTCGGCGGCCTCAATATTTTTCTTTCTATATCTAACCTGATTTTTCTATCTTGGCTTCTTAATGACCTTTCCAACAGTGGCATTTCTTCATCGCTTGATGATTTTTCTCTAATCCGCTTTTGTCTTTTAACTTCTATCTCTCTGTCTCTCTATCCTCCTCTTTACTGCTTGCCTGGTATTTTTAAATGGGGCAGTTATCTCTTCTTCCATAGAATCAACACCATTATAATCATCGTACGTATTCTTTTCTTCCTGCATAAAAGTTTTAGGTATTGTTTCCTCTTGATCGTAAGTATCTTCATAAACTGGTGTTGTTAATACTTGATTTTGTACCGGATCTTTACCAAAATCTGAGGGTATTGTATATTTAACTCTTCTGACGAATTGTCCATCTGAGTATAATCCGTCTGAATAATAATAATAATTATTATTATTATTATTATCGCTTCTCTTATCTTCATCTCGTCTTAAATGCTCCACATGTGAACGCGCTACATGTCCTGTTATTTGATTCTTGATAGTATATGTTACTGGACCTAATTTTTCTAAAATGTAATATCCTGGAATCCAATGAGAATCAAATTTAGAGTTTCTTCTATGCTTCTTATAGTAAACTCTGTCGCCTACCTTAAATTCTTGTAGTTGAGTATTTTTATCTGCGTACTTTTTCTGTCTTTCTCTAGCTTTAATTATATTACTTCTTAACCTTACATGTGCCTTGTGCATTTCCTGTAAAATCATTTCTTGAAAATTCTCCCCCATATATTTCCGTTTAGGTTTTAACAGATTGTCAATTGGGAAGTATTGGTTCTCTTCCGTGCTAGCAGGTAAAATGGTGAAAATCCTGTTCCTTCGTTTTGAGTGCGTTCGTATTGCCCCCAGTGCTGGTCCCAGATAAAGGTCCCAGTCCCTATCGTGTTCCTCTACATTTTTTGCTAATATATTGTATAACGTCCTATGTTGTCTCTCGTTTTTCGCATTCGAAGAAGGTCTATAATAAGAAGTTTTTATGTGGGCAATATTTAAATCTTGTAGTAATTTCTCAAACTTTTTGTTACGAACTTCTCTTCCATTATCTGTGAGTACTGTCTGTGGGCAACTAAATCCTTGGTATATATTCTTGTAAGGAAAATATTAATAACAGAATCAGCGCTCTTATCTGGAATTGCATAAACTTCTGGCCAGAGACTATAGCAATCCACAATATGAAGTAGATATACATTCCCCGATAACGTTTTTGGATGAGGACCTGAAATATCTAAACTCACCTTCTGCATTGGGAACTGAGGAATATCCGTATCTTGTAAGGGACATTTAATTGTTTTCATATTTCTTAACCTACATTTCTCACATTTGTCAACATACTTATAAATACTCTTAAACATGTTTGGCCAATAATACTTTTTCTTGAGAGCTTTGCACAATTTATTACGGCCAAGATGTCCATTTTCATCATGATATGCTTTTAAAACCTTGTTTTCTAACTGTTTCGGAATGTATTTCCTCAATTCTGCCTCTTCAGTTTTTTCATTCATATAGTATAACTGTCCATCTTGCTGCAATTCAATAAAAATATTTGTAAAAGTGTTTTCGGCTGTTCCTTTCAACTTTTGTTTCATTTCTATTACTTTCGGATCTAGTTCTTGTTCTTCCTTCATATCAAAATGTGGTAATTGTGGACCCTCCACTATTTGTTCAAGATCTTGTTCTGTCTGTGAGCTTTCAAAATTTTCTCTATTCAACATGGCCGAATCCAATATATTTACCTGCCAGTTTCGGTCGTCTATCTCTGGCTCTCCCTCATTCTCATTATCTTCAGATATCTCAGAGTATGGAATTCTGGACAATAAATCTGCACAGGTATTTTCTTTACCGGAAACATATTCGACTTTTGCAGTTGTATCCTTGTAAGTTCAGCGCCCATGTCTGTATTTTTCTGTTTTGTACTGGGGCTTCTAGTAAAGATTTTAATGGCATGTGATCAGTTTTAATGACGAAACTTTGCGTTATGTAAATAATAATCAAGTTTTTGAAGGGCATAGTGGATAGCATATGCCTCCTTCTCAACTGTCGACCACTTCCTTCTGAGATTTGCTAAGTTTGTGTGACAAAAAGTAGATTGGTCTCTCATTTCTAACCCCTGGTATTCCTGTATTTTCACCTTCATATGGTTGCGTTAAACATGCCCCTATAGCTTTGTCCGAAGCATCTGTATATAACACCAATTGTTTATTTAAGTCTGGATGTGCCAAAAGTGGAACCGTTGTTAAGCTGTTTTTAAAAAAAAATCTAATGCTTTCTGACAATTTTCAGTCCATTTAAATCTTGCGTATTTACAAGTCAGGTTTGTAATGGGTTCTGCTATCTCAGCGAAGTTTGGAACGAAACGACGATAATACCCGGCCATACCGATAAAAGCCCGAACATCTCTTATATTGGTTGGAGCAGGTAATTCTCTAATAACTTTAACTTTATCCTGATCTGGTTTAATTCCTTCTCTATTAATGATGTACCCCAAATACTTAGTTTCTGTTTTTAGGAATTCGCATTTACTGAGTTTCAATTTAACGTCGTGTAATTTTAGTCTATCAAATACCAACTTAACGTGTTTCAGATGGTCTTGCACGTCTCCTGCTGTGTAGATTAAAATGTCATCTATGTATGCTAATGCAAACTTTTGTAAGCCCTCCAGTACTTGATTTATTAATAGCATATAATGAGAAGGCGCCGTCTTGACCCCAAAAGGCATTCGTAAAAATTCGTAAGAACCTGCGTGAGTACAGAAGGCACTTTTCTTCTGAGCATCCGGCGACATAGGGATACACCAAAATCCCGACCTTGCGTCTAGCGTAGTAAAGAAGGTAGACCCATTAAGTAACCCCAAAATATCATCAATCACCGGCAATGCATAGGCCACATTCTTGGTGATTTTGTTCAGGGCCCTGTAGTCGCAGCAAAATCTGTGACTACCATCCTTCTTGGTCACTATGACAATCGGAGATGACCATTCTGACTTAGATCTTGTTATGATTCCCGCTTTTAGCATATCTTCTATTGCTTTTTCTACTATCTCTCTATTCCTTAGAGGAGTTCTATATGGTTTCAAACTAATTGGTGGATGATTTCCTGTGTCTATTTCCATAGTAACTGTCTTAGTCTTACCTAACTCCAAGTCATTAATAGCAAAAACATCTTGATTTTTTCTTACTAAGTCTTCTAATACTTCTTTATACTCTGGCGGAGCTTTTAATTGTGATAATAACTCTTGTTCTCTCTTCAAAGATGACGTTGGTTTGTCTACTGAATGTACTTGAGGTGTATATTTTCTGAATGCATGGATCGATTCATCATTCCGTCTTTTCCAACTTCCTCTATTTCTATTTCGGTTATTAATAGGGCCTTCTGGATTCATTGGCAATCCTTCTTTAACTGTTGTTGCTATGTTGTTAAGCTCAGGTGCTATTTTTGCAATCACACACCCTCTATACAACGTAATGTCTTTCCCTGTGTTATTAAAAATCATTACAGGAAAACTGCTATATCTATCTAATGTTACTATTCCGTCTGTGACTTCTAACCCTGGTTCATCTATTATCTCCCTTTCTAATTCTGTTACTGTAACAGTTTGTCCTGTCGAAAAATACGGATTTTTTTAAATTTTTGCTTGTATCAGATTGACTGTCTGTGGTTTTAGAATCATAGATGTTTTTACTCTGACCAAGGCTGATACGTGCATGTCTTCCTCCAAGTCCACATAGACATCTTGAAATCTCAACTTGTGTAAATCAAAATAAAGCCTTACACCATTTTTTATCAAAAAATCTCTACCTAGGATCATGTTCCTATTTAACTCTTTAACCACATGAAAAAGGTGTCTCACGTTTATTCCTCCCAATCTAAGGTTTATCATTGTTTGTCCAACCACTTCCAGATTTTGTCCAGTAACCGAATGAAGGGTATCTTGATTTCCAAACATTTTGAAATTCTTTAATATACGATATAAAAATTTTTCCTTGATTACACTAACTTGCGCTCCTGAATCAATCAATGTTCTAATTTTAAATTTACCTATTTCTATAATGCATGAACTGGGATCAATCATATTCACTGAAAACTGTTTTATCTCTCCAAGTTGAGGCCATTTTCTATATTCTCTATTTCTATTTGTCCTATTATATTTGCCATTTGGATAATTAATATATTCACTCATTCTTGGGACCTTTTTATTCTCCCCCCTACCGCAGGTCCTATTCGGTAAGTGGGACGCCAGTTTTCCTGCATTCTTGGCCTTGTAGAATTTCTCTGTCTGTCTTCATAATTTCTACTTGGTCCACTGTTTCCAGCTCTATTCTGTGCACCAACCTGGGCACGTCTGTTACCACAAAATCTAAAAGCGTGTCCCCTCTGACCACAGCTCCAACAAACCATATTTGTGCTATTTGCTGTCTCTCTTATAGGGTTTATCATTTGTCTCTCCCTATCATTATTTCCTTGCAGTGTCTGTATTTCTCCCCGTACCTCGCTTGTCCAATCTCCATGGACTTCTCAATTCTTTCTTCTCTATTACTTCCTATTTCTCGTCCTACTCTTAGTCTAAATCTTCTTCTCAAATTCTCTTCCTGTACAGCTATATCCACAGCTTGTGATAATCTTTCAGGGTTTTCTCTCATTAATTTAAACTTCAGTCCATCCGACTTTATACCGTCTACAAAAATTCCGACCAACATCCTTTCTACCTCTTCCCCTCGTACGTTCTGTCCGATAAATGCTTCTTCAGCCAGGTTAATCAACCTATCACTAAATAATTGCACAGTTTCTCCAGTGTTCTGCTTGGATTGTCTTAACACTGAAAACGCATGCTGAGGATCTGTGATCTCAGCATACTTATGGGCTAAGTCATCTTTAAACTGCTCCCATGTCTCATCTACTCCAGCTTCTAATTTTCTTCTAATGTGATCCGAAACCGGTGCTACAGTGGCCTGATAAACAATATTCTTCTTCTCCTCATCTGTCGCTGCCACCAAAAATGCATGTTTCTCCACCGAGGTCATCCATCTCTTAAAGTCCTTCGCCTGCCCACTGAATTTTTCAATATCTGTGCCTACCCCTTGCTGCTTTATTGCGGAGTTGAGTCTGCTTATTGCTCTACCCACTCCCCCCAAAACTTGTGTCAACGAAACTTGTTCTTCTGCCATGTTGCAATATTCTTGTTATATAACTCAATAGAAATTATTTCAACATTACAATATTGTTAATTATAATTAATATTGTTAATATACTTTACTGTAAGGATACCCTTGAGGACGTAAATTTCCCAATGCGTAGTATCGTGTTCTTAAAAAAAAATCCATCCAATTGACGATAGATATGCTGTAAATTTGAATCCCGAGTAGTCTCTGGCCTCACTAGTGTAACGATCACTTTCACCCCTGGTCGGGCACGTCTGAACTTTGGCTTCACCCCTGGTCGGGCACGTCTAAACTTTGGCTTCACCCCTGGTTGGGCACGTCTAAACTTTGGCTCTTTGGTATCAATTCGTTCTGGAAACGTCTCTAACTCGACTCCAGTTCAGAAGCAAAGCGATTAAAATGGGCTTCTCTTAGCAGGCCTGGCAACCATTATGCCCACCCTGCCTCAGAGAAACCCAATGCATCTAAATCGCACTCAGTAGTGAACATCTTCATGAGCTTGAGTTTCTTTTCAAACTTGAGCAAGGTTGATACAATTTCTGATTCAGCAAAACGATTCTATGGCCGTATTGAAACATTCCCACAGCGGCATTTAGGAGTCTGGAGCTGACTTGACAACAAAGTTCCTAGTGAGTAAAAATGTGGAACGGCAGCTCTTAGCTATGATAACGCCGAAGAAGCCATCAGTTTTTATGTATGAGAATGTGAATCAGCAACTCTTGAAAACGGCCACGGCTATGATGATGTGGAAAAAGCCATCATTACTTCGCGTCTGACAATGTGAATCAGCACCTCTTGAAAACGGCCACGGCTATGATGATGTGGAAAAAGCCATCATTACTTCGCGTCTGATAATGTGAATCAGCAACTATTGAAAACGGCCACGGCTATGATGATGTGGAAAAAGCCAATACTTCGCGTCGCGTTTCTCAGCCCAAGTTCAGGATCATGGTTATTAAGGCTCCATTTCAGACTATATAACAGAGCGAGTCTGAATGCAACTGTAGCTGAACGTAACTGTAGGAAATCAAGACAACTCCTTGATGATAAATAAGTGTGTCTGTTTAATTATGAAGGTTCTCTGGTACAAAAATTGTAGACTGCAAATATCAAAGCTTGTTGACAGTTAGCCGGCCGATCGTTACTAACCCTCTCCTTCAGCACGTGAGTGTAACCCAAATCTCTAACTACCGTGCTCCTTTGTGCTCATTCCCTTTCCCTTTGCGCAACATCTTGCGTACCAAACTAACTAAAGCCCATATAACAGGTCATACTGTTATAGTAGGTATCAACTTTCATTAGCCACTTGGCCTTCTTTAGAGTCTAGACTTGGACCTTCTAATTCAGATAACATCATAGTCTAGACTTCTTCAGAGTACTTCGGTTTGATAGCCCAGTCTCGGTTTCCTGGCTGGATAGAGGTGAGACCTCTATTCTTTGGTACTTCAAGCATCAAAAGGGGGTTCCTTTAAAGTTTAGAACTATTCATGGAGTCTCTGTGGCGAAGTGGTCAAGCCGTTTGACTCGTGCTCCGAAGGTTGTGGGTTCGATTCCGGGCCGCAACCTTCGGTTTACGAGTTAAATGTTTCGGAGACTCCTGTGGGTCGTCGCTAAAAGCTACGGTGTTCGTACTTATTGCAACGCTTTCCGTGCTGCGGAAAGAGACCGAGCCATATGGGATAAAACCCGGTGCAATGAAGTCGACCCTGTCGACTTTTAAGCGACTTTTTAGAACTATTCAGCCACAGAAGTTGAAAGGATAGCTTAATAAGGACCTCTGCTGTAGATCTTTCTCTGACTCCCCAAAAGATGCATATAATACAGCTAGGAGTAAAAGTGGCTGATTCGTCTCAGTGATATACTTTCGAATGGCCTTTCGGGTCGTCTCTGGAAGTATTCATTCTCAGCATCGGAACCAGCCCAAAGTAACCAAAGTTCCCCCACAAAGTTATGGCAGCTCATTATCCCTGAAGTTTGTCAGAATGTACGACTCATAGTTACTGAAGTTTCTAAGCAGTTTCTATGTTTCTACAAAGTTTCTACATTCAGACCATTCTTCTTCTTCTTTCGTTCGCTTGAAATATTTCTAAAACTGCAATGTTGTCTCTTGTATGAATTTAACTGTCTTTTTTTTAGTTCACACAGCGGTCCATAGAGTTTATCTTCCACTGTCGTCTCTCTAGGCCAGAAGGTTTGGGCAGTCTTGGAGTATGTGCTCTGCTGTCTGCGACACCAATCCACATGTGCACATGGCTGTTGCACCAATCTTGAATTTTGTATACATGTGGTTGCGTAATCTATTGTGTCCTGTTCTGAGGCACAGAATAATGACTTGTTCTGGTCTGTCCATGAGGTGGCAGTCATCTTGAGCAGGTTTTGGTGGCTTTCAGACTGATTTGATCATTCGTTTTTCTTTTGGTGGTATGTAATGGGCACATCAGGCTGTTCTTCTTTGGCTCCTTCCTTAGCCAATTAATCAGCTCTGTCGTTTCCGGGTACTCCACAGTGGGATGGTTCCACTGTATGGTGACCTTATGCTGACTGCTAAGTTCAGAAAGTAGTGTCCTTAGTACTGGCAATTTCCCAGACAAGAGCGCCTCAAGTACTGATTTTGCATCTGTCAATAGCACCACAGGTTGTGTACCATTGCTGGTATTTAGTAATTTCTCTGTTGCTATCTTGATTGCCTCAATTTCAGCATCATAGTTATGGCAGTACTTTCCTGTCGGTACTCTGGCTGTGTCCCTAGTATTATTTGGGTATTCTATGTACATTCCTGCTCCTCCATTTCGAACAGCATTTTGTGCTGACCCATCTGTGTAGACTTGGATCCAGAGGTCCTGTGGGTATTCTTCATAAAGAAAGCTGAGAGTGGCTGTTCTGTGCTGCACATTGTTCTGTTCTTCCTTGTCAAACATTCCTCTCACTTTTGTCTGGATTTGTAATGATAGTCTATGTTAATCTTTCCATGGAGTTCGCTCCGGAACAGTTGTTAGGGGATACCAACTGTGGGCAGATCGGTGGTTTCTCTGCAGAGTCGTTTGGCCTGGTGGATAAAACTACTTTTCAACCATCCCATAGCTAGGTTTTCAAATCTGTTCCTGGCAGGCTGAGGAACTTTTCTGCTTGTATTAGCGTTTTCGTATCTCTGCGCGCTCTCAGTGCTTGTGTCCTCCCCATCTTCTCCATATTTTTGGCCTTATTTGTTAGTGTTTTACCGAAATCTGCTTTACCTACTAGTTTCATGGTGTCGGCTGTAATAGACTCAGCTGGATTTCTGTCCCCTTGGCTGAGGGTGTTAGGCATTGTTTCCCCAAATTGTTTAAAACAACTAAACATTCGAGGGCAGTGAGGGGTGATGATGGTACAAAATAACTCCACGTAGGGTTAATGTCTGTAAGATAGCTAGAGAGAGAGAGAGAGAGAGAGAGAGAGAGAGAGAGAGAGAGAGAGAGAGAGAGAGTAGTGGCATGTTCAGTGTATAAAGATCATAATTTTTCATTCTTAAGAATCGAACCAAGTCAGTTTTAGTGATGCCAATCGGCGACATCTAGCAATATGGACCTCACTAGAGTTCAGAGCTGGTCATAATGGGTGATGTATACAATCGACAAGGGTGGTAGATGCCTGGTAGGTCTGACGTGGGTGTCGATGTATTGATTTGTCTGTCCGGGTGTGTTGGTTTTCTTGTATCGGCATGTTATTGGGGCTGTATTGTGTTGTGTGTATCTTTTCCCCATGTATTATCGATATTGTCTATTGCCGGTGTTGTTTTATTTTTTTTAAAAAGCAATGTCAGCAGCGTTATAGGTAGAAACAACATCTTCATACTGCATTTCTCTTTTGGCGGTGTATTTGGAAAAGAAATGACCACTGTTTTTTAAGGGCGGTGTAATAGTTCATAGGGATTAAAATGAGAAAACAACACAAAAACACAAAGATTGATATATAAAAATAGAGAAACAAGTGGATGGGAAAATGGGCTGGGGATGAATACAACATCCTGTAAATGATATTCAACTAACTTGTAACTCTCTGTGTTGTATTAGAATACGTTGCGCTGACAATGGCATGATAGGTAGGTGGGGTGTCGATTTATTGACCATATCTTCTGTGGGCGGGAAAACGTGCAGCTTGTCTTAGGGAGACAAATCAAAACAGAAAATTGTACAGTAAATGAAAAGTGGGGTCAACTTAAGGAAACTCTTTATAAAACTGCCGTAGGGGTTTACGACACTGTGGATCTTAAGAGGCAGGACTGGTTTGCGGCAAACAGCGAGACTCTGCAGCCCTTGATTGATAAGAAGAAGATAGCTCTCTTAAGAAACAAGGAAAGACCAACGCATAACACTATGAGTGAGCTAAGGCAAGCTAGGAAGGATGTGCAAAAGGCTGCCAGGCAGTGTGCAAATGATTATTGGATCAAGTTATGTGAGTCCATTCAAATCGCAAGTGATAAGGGAAACATAAGAAGCATGTATGAAGGAATAAAGAAAGCCTGTGGTCCAGTGATCAGAAGAAGTGCACCATTGAAAACCTTGACTGGATAAATCATAACTGATAAGAAACAGCAGATGGACAGATGGGTAGAGCACTATTTGGAGCTTGGACCACCTGGACACACTTCCCACCATAACAGAAGTTAAGTGTGCTATAAATGAACTTGCATCTGGCAAGGCTCCAGGTAAGGATGGGATTCCAATAGAGGTTATCAGGAGTGGGCAAGACACACTAACTCTACAGATCCACCAGCTAATAGAGCTATGCTGGCAAGAAGGACAATTCCCACAGGATTTCAAAGATTCAAGCATCATAACACTGTACAAGAACAAGGGCGATCGGAGCGACTGCAACAACTATAGGGGTATCTCACTTCTGTGTATTGTTGGAAAAGTATTTGCCAGAATTGTTCTGTCCTAGGAGATCAAGTCTACCCCGAATCACAGTGTGGCTTTCGACAGAACCGGTCTACCATTGATATGATATTCTCATAGCGACAAATGCAAGAAAAATGCCATGAACAGAATCAACCACTGTTTATTGCCTTCATCGACCCCACAAAGGCATTTTATTTGGTCAGTCGTGAGGGTCTGTTCAAGGCACTAAAGAAGATTGGCTGCCCACCAACTCTTCTGTCCATTGTGGAATCGTTCCACACAGACATGAAGGGTATAATCATGTTTGATGGTGCAACTTCTGAAGAGTTTGAAATCAAGAGCGGAGCAAGGTTGTGTACTAGCTCCCACCCTCTTTGGAATATACTTTTCACTTCTACTGAAATATGCCTTTCGTGATCAGGATGGTGGTATATACATTCACTCACGCTCAGATGGCAGCCTCTACAATGCTCAGAGATTGAAGGCCAAGACCAAAATGAGGAGGGTACTGATCAGAGAGTTGCTTTTTGCAGATGATAATGCAGTTACGATCCACTCTGAGGAAGAATTGCAATGTCTACTATCTGCATTCTCCAATGCTTGTTCTGAATTGGGTTTAACAATTAGCAAAAGGAAGACACAGATTATGTCACAAGGTGCACATGGGGTACCATAAATCTTTATTGACGACGCCGAACTAGAGATGGTAGACCATTTTACATATCTAGGATCAGTGGTAAATAGCAAATTATCCCAATATCAGGAAATCAACATCCGGATTGGTAAGGCAGCATACAACAATGTACAGGTTAAGAAAAAGAGGGTACTTCAATTTTAATTCACCGCAAACAACCGCAAACAAAGAAGAATCCCTTCGAGCCTCATTTGCATCGGTCCGGCCAATCATTTTCCGGTTTAGTGTTCGGTGGACTGCTAGACCGATCGATGGATGTTTTTAAGTTTTTGGGCCCGTAGGGCCCTCACTGTCGACGACAGTCGACGACAGTCGACGACAGTGAGGGCCCCACGGGCCCAAAACTTAAAAAAAACATCCATCGATCGGTCTAGCAGTCCACCGAACACTAAACCGGAAAATGATTGGCCGGACCGATGCAAATGAGGCTCGAAGGGATTCTACTTTGTTGCGGTGAATTAAAATTGAAGTACCCTCTTCTTTATGGCAGTGAAACCTGGACAACTTACTCACACCAAGAGAAACGTTTAAACAGCTTTCATATGCGGTGTCTGTGAAGAATTCTTGGTATTAAGTGGCAAGACAAAATCACAAATACTGAAGTATTGAAAAGATCAGGTTGTGTGATGGTTTATTCCATGCTCAGTCTTCGTAGACTTAGATGGTTATGACATCTTAGGAGGATGGATGATGGTAGAATACCAAAGTACATCTTTTTTGGTGAATTACAGATGGGTAAGAGATCTCAGGGGTGGCCTCTACTACGATACAAAGATGTGTGTAAGCGGGACATGATTGATACAGACATTGATAATGCACATTGGGAGCAAGTCGCCGTTGAACGTGTTGCATGGAGGGCAAACATCAGAAATGGAATAAAGACAAAGGAGAAAATTATTGCAGATAAGTCACACACCGAGTGTGTGAGTCGTAAGATGGTGCATGATGGTGGAAATGACCACGTGTTCACATGCACCCACTGTGAACGGACATTTACGGCGCAAATTGGCCTTATCAATCACATTCGCTAGCGCCATAGGTAAAAGTTATTATACCTTTTTAAAGCACAAACTATCGTCTGTCAAGACGGCAAGGTGCCAGTGTGTGTATGTGTATGTGTGTAGTTACCCAGAGGACAACTGTTTGCACCACAAGGTTAGTGGATTAACTGGTTATCCAGTACAAGACTCCCAGGAATCTCATTTCTTCAAAAGAGGAAGATGACCTGAGGAC
Source organism: Cepaea nemoralis (assembly GCA_014155875.1). NCBI lineage: Eukaryota > Metazoa > Mollusca > Gastropoda > Stylommatophora > Helicidae > Cepaea > Cepaea nemoralis. Next base: position 811,375 of record JACEFZ010006055.1, on the reverse strand, counting down.
ATATTTTAAAGAGGTCGGAGATGGAGAGGTAACTGACACACGTATTCCCTTCAGCTTAGGCAAGCAAGAAGTGGGATTAAATTTGACTGAGATAGGGAATAAGGACGATCCGGAACCCCTTGTGATCTTTGAGGCTGCAGCTCAGGAAAAGACACTAGATCTCAGTTCAAATAATTTACCTAATGTGATGGATTGCTTAGACACAAGCCCACCACAGGGGTTTCCTTAACTGGACTTAGCATATGGAAGCCCGGCCAGAGAGGAACCTCCACACAAAGAAACATTTCCAGCTGTTGTTATCTCGGAGTATACCAGGTCGGAGACTCAGGAAACACAGGGAATTTTTATGAGCCAGACTATGGACTCTGATTTTGTACAGACAACATTGTCTGAAGTTACTAAGGAAGAAAATCCTTTACACAAGATGGAGGAACAAACCCTGATCATCTTTATAACTGAAGTTATCAGTGAATCCCAGCTACAGGAACCTGAAGTAACAGAAGTCAAGAGTGGTTTGGAACCAACACTCTTAGGACTATATCTACCCTTCAGTCAGGTCGATTTGATAGGAGTAGATTTAGGAGCAGCTATTTGTGGATACTTTATTCAAAAGTAACACCGCTTTATCGCCCTTGAGTAACTATGTTATCTCTCAAGGCTGGACAACTTGGCACAGTAAATTTCCAATTTCTAGCACGGTTTCTACAAGATACTCTAATGCAGAGAAACTCAGCCCGTTAACTGATTATCAGGGGAAGAAACCGTGGCACAGAGGAGGGAAGATTGTTATGCCCGACTTAGAAATAGGAAAGTGTTCATGCCGCGGTGAGGCCCTGGATTTATTTAAAAAAACCACCTGGACTTCCAGTAATAAAATGTCCCCTGGTCTCTGGGTAGTGAGATCGGACGCCTGTGTGTATTGTTGCGCACGTAAAAAATCCCTTGGCAGTTGGAAATCGAAAAAGAGTAGCCTAACGGCGCTGCCCGGGCAAAATTTCGAGTTAAAAATCTATCCAAAGTATTTCAGGATCCTCGCCGATGCAACGGAGTTCGTGCATTGAGCTGAGTTTCTCCAGACCCAGGTTTGAGTTAGGAGGAAAACGGGGCACTTATGGGTTAAACCGTGTGCCGTGATATTGATCCAACGACTAAACCTAAACCTAAACCTTGCAGACAATGAACAGGACCTGCAACATTTAGTAGGTGCAGTTGTTACACACAGTGAACAACGAGGGTTAGAATTAAATTGTAAAAAGACACAGATTATGGTCGTCACTAGGAAGAACGAAATACCACAAAATAGCCGTCTTCGTGGCTTAGAGGTTATGACTGTTCTCCGTAATCTCGTATACTCTCGTCGGTAACGTGATGACGGTGAGAATCAGCAGTGGTTCGAATCGCATCGGTGACTTACGGAGTATGTGAGCCGGCCGCTCAGAAAGCAATGGCAAACTACTGAGCGTAATCTTGCCAAGAAATCAACATACAGCTGAAAGATGCTGGTGTTGACAGCGATGTCCTGTAAATGATATGAAAAAAAAATATATACAAGTAAATGGGAATATTCTTCAACAAGTGAATAGGTACAATTATCTCGGAACAGTAATAACATCTGATGGGAGATGCCTTGAAGAGATTAGAACAAGAATCGCCATGGCAAAGGTAGCCTTTAGCAAGATGAAAAACATACTGACCAATAAAAAGATATCAATTGAAATGAGAAAAAGAGTGTTGAGGTGCTACATAGAACCTGTACTTTTATATGGATGTGAAGCTTGGACAATGAGCAGTCAAGCTGAAAAACATCTGATGGCTGTAGAAATGTGGTTTCTGAGGAAAATGCAAAGAATACCATGGACAGCAAGAAAGACCAATGAACAGGTCCTTCAAGAAACAAATGAAGATCGTAAAATGATTAGAGACATTAGACGCAGACAGTCAACATTTTGTGGGCATGTTATGAGAAGAAATCAATTGGAGCACTTGGTGACAACTGGTAAGATCGAAGGGAACAGACCAAGAGGAAGACATAGAAGCAAATACCTGGATGGCTTGGCCTCGTGGCATGGTCGAGACAGAAACACGGAGCTGATCCACGACTCTGGTGATCGAGTGAGATGGCAAAACATGACCGCCCACGCTTACAAGCATGGCACATGATGGATGGATAGAGAACGGAGAGTGCTTAGGCATTATTCTGGGATGTACCGCGAGCTTTGTCAAGATTTCTGGCAGAAACCTTTCAAATGGGGAAGCTCTGTCGCGATACGCCGCGTTGTCATCCCATAATACTCTCAGGTACACATATATATTGGACCACACAGAGAAATCAACAAAAGAACAAACTCCTTCCTCTACGTAATTTTGCAAAGCCGGCAGTAAATGTATTATTCATCTGTCTACTGGCTATGTGGGAAATGGAATGTGACCCTGACCAGACTGGAAACAAGTGTGATTTGACACCAGGGCTCATCTGTCAGAATACAGGTTAAAATGTCTGCTTAATAAAAACCGCCCAGGCGTGACCAACGTCTGGCCCAAGAATATATATATATATATAAATCGAATTCAATGAAACACTACTTAGCCTTTGTCGACCAAAAAAAGACATTCGAGAGAGTAGATAGAAACAAGCTGTGGGAAATTCTTAAACAATATGGAGTGAGTACACATCTAACAAACCTATGTAGAAGCTTCTACAACAACAGTGAATCCATAGTGAGAGCAACTGGAGGACACTCAGAACCCTTCACCATAAGATCTGGAGTACGACAAGGTTGTGTCTGTCATCTCTCTTGTTCATAACATATATAGACAACATATGTAAAGAAACCAGCCAAGCAGAGACAGCAAGAATACCGCATGACGAGAACACAGAAGAAGAAGCATCTGCAAATCTAACCATTAGAGAACTCGTTTGCGGACGACCAAGCGCTAATAGCAAAATCAGAAGCTGAATTACAAGACGACATGAATAGTCTAAACGAAATGTGTATGGAACATAACATGAAAATTAGCACAAGCAAAACATAGATAATGACTATAACTAAAGAAGAACAAACAACAACAATTCACCTAAACGAACATCCAATGAAACAAGTAAAGAGTTTCAAGTACCTAGGAAGTGTAATATCATCAAATGGCAGATCAGAAAACGAGATCGAAAATAGGTGCAATATGGCAAATCAACTCACTGGATAAACGGCACCAATACTGAAGAACAAACATATATCAATAACTACTAAGAAAGCACTTTACAACACAATCTTCCTACCAACTCTATGCTCATCATCATCAAGTGCCGTGCCGGCTGGCGTAGGCGTTCATGGCTCTCCATAGATCTCGGTCTTTGGTTTTCTGGATCAACTCTGCTGCTGATATTCCTCCATGCCACCGTCTCAATCCATCCAGCATCACTTCTCTTGGTCTACTTCTGCCTCTCTTCCCCTCGATCTTTCCAGTTGTTACGATGTTCTCCAATGACTCTCTTCTCATCACATGACCGAGGAAAGCTGTTTGTCTCTGTCTTATTGTTGTATATAATGTTCTAGTTTCGTTAGCCTGTTTCAGGCAGTCGTCGTTAGTTACTCTGGCAGTCCAAGGAATTCGCAACATTCGTCTCAGGAACCACATCTCTGTTGCTTCTAATTTCTTCTTAATTTGTTCATTTACATTCCAAGATTCACTGCCATACAGCAAAACTGGTTCTACATAGCATTTCAGCACTCTCTTTCTTACATTCAGTGATAGTGACTTATTGCATAAGATACTCTTCATTTTCTGAAATGCGGATTTTGCCTGCCCTATTCTGCTCCTAATCTCTGTTGTACATCTTCCATCTGATGTTATAAATGCCCCTAGGTATCTAAAATTATCAACTTGGTTAAGGATTTTCCTTCTATTTCTATGTCACATTTTGGTGTCACCATTTTCTTTGATATTACCATTGTTACTGTTTTCTTGATATTCAAGGAGAGTCCTTTCCTTGCACTCTCTGTTACTACAACGTCTAATAATTGTTGTAGGTCTGTTGAATTATCCGCCACCAATACTGTGTCATCTGCATAGCGTATATTATTTATATTATAACCTCCAACTAGTATTCTTGGCATCTCTTTGATCTCTCTCATTATTACTTCACTATACAGGGAGAAAAGATCTGGTGACAAGACACACCCTTGTCGTACTCCTAGCTTTATCTGTTCGTAACTACCCTCTTTATTTCCCATTTTAATTGCTGCTACTTGGTTCCAGTAAATATTCTTTATTATTCTTAAATCTTTTCCATCAGTGTTGATATCTTCCAACATTTTAATCAGTTCATCATGTTTTACTTTATCAAATGCCTTAGTATAATCTATGAAGCACAAATATATGTCTCTCTGCTTCTCTATTGACCTTTCTATTAGTGTCCGTAATGTATAAATTGCATTGTTTGTGCCCTTTCCTTCCACAAATCCATACTGTTCTTCACTAATTTCCATTTTTATTTTCTTTTTGGTTCTTCTCATTATGATTCTGAGTAGAAGCTTAGTGATATGGTTTATAGGTTAATTGTACGAAAATCTTCACAATCAATTGCTCCTGGTCTTTTTGGTATAGCTATAAATACAGATTTCAGCATATCACTGGGTAAATATCCACTGCTGTAAATATCATTCAACATTTTGGTTAATATATCTACTCCGAATTCTCTATGCTACCAATGCCAAACCTGGACAATGATAATAAAAAAAAAAAAGAGAAAAGAATAATCACAACAACAGAAATGAGGCTCCTGAGAAGAATACTCAAAGTATCAAGAAGAAATAAGATCAGAAATGAAGAAACCAAGACTAAAGTGGGGGTTAAAGCAGCACTAGATTTTATTAGAAAGCAGCAAGTCAAATAGTTTTGCCATGCAAGTAGGTTACCAGTCAACAGCATACCACAACAAGCAATGATGTACAGACCAGATGGAAACAGAGAAAGAGGCCGACCACGCAAACGATGGACGGAGGGAATAGCAGAGTCCATGGGAATATCGATATATGAAGCCCACAATCGGGCACTCTCACGCTGTTTATACTTCACCTCGACAACGCAAGATACAAGAGGAACATGATGAGATGAGATATACCTACCTATCTACCTACCTACCTACAGACAGACAGAGAGACAGACAGACAAAGCTACCTACCTACCTACATACACATACAGACATGCAGAAGACAGACAGACAGACCAGACACACACACAGAAACAGACACACACATACATACACACATGCATGCATGCATACATACACGCACGCACACACATACATACATACACACACACATACATACATACAGGCAGACAGACAGACAGACATATACAATGTTGGAAGGTTATATGGTCTTCCTTGTTCTGCATAGGAACTGTCTGACCAGTCGCTGTATTTCTGGGTTGCTGTTTGTGTGCAGGCACTCTGTCATTGTCGTCCCAATTTTGACGAAGTGAGCTCTTAGATCCCTTCGCTCTCTATTGTACTTGTCGCATACTAGTAAGTAGTGTTCAATGGTGTTGTTTTCTAGGCAGTCTCTGCAGAATGGGTGTTCTCTTTTGTCTTTCCAATCGCCAAGTCTGATTCTCCACAGCTGTTTGTTTGCCGGTGCTTTCATGTTGGTCTTGACTTATGGCTTGTATCCGGTTTACCCAGTACTTGGTATGCATGACGACCTTTAGCGATGTCTCGCCACTGTTTCCTCCATTCGTGGAGAATGTAGTTTTTGACGATATTCTTTCCTTCTACGGAATAGGCCGTAGACTAGGCCTGTGCTGTTTTTATTATTGCTGGTTAGTCCTCGTTTCGCCGCTCTGTCTGCTTGTTCGTTTCCCGGGATACCCCTGTGAGCTGGTATCCATCCGATGGTGACTTGGCATCCAATGTACCTGAGGTTTGTGGCTGTCACTAGTATCTCCTCTTTTATATCGGGTTTGTTGCCTCTATTGAAGTTCCCGAGCGTTTGTACCGATGACATGGAGTCTGTTAATATACACCGTCTCAGTGGTAGTTTGTCGGCTACGATCTCCAGACCTTTAATTATGGCTACCAGTTCGGCCGTGCATACTGCTGTCTGGTCTGTTAGTTTGAACTGTTTCTTCAGCTTCCAGTCTGGGACCACTACTCCTGCTCCTACCTCTCCCTGTTCGTTCTTGGACCCGTCTGTCGCTTGTCGTCTCTGGGGGACAGTAGAATCAACAAGCACACTTCAACTTCCCTTTTTCCAGTGTTGGGTCTATTGCTGGACCTTTGTCTACACACCCCCTTTCCCGTTTTCTATTCACTATCTCTCTCTCTCTCTCTCTCTCTCTCTCTCTCTATTGCTACAAGACCATACCCCTCTTCACATTCCTCCAGACCATACCCACACAACACGGTTCTCCAATAAATACTAAACTTATTTAATGAATAAAAAGTGTCATGGGTATGTATAGTGTATGTGTAAAGAAGTTTTTGGTGTGTTCTATCGTGAAGGTGAGATCGCATTGACAGTCTAAGATCCACCTCACAGTTCTCATCACACAATATTTTGTCACCACAGCACAGAACTTGTTTACGCTCACCCAGTATAGTGTCTCTCTGAATGATGATGATGTCTTCACAATATCCTTGAACTTTAGAAATAAACGATACTTTCACAACAGCGTGTATTTTTTAAATATATATAATGTCTTTCCGTGTGAAATATCCAATATTATGAACGGTTTTAAAGTCCAGGGAATGTTTACGCATCCGATACAATTTAATGAATTATTGTCTATGGATGGATGACTAATCACAACCCTGTTTATATATTACACTGACACACTGTTTGTATTAAAGTCCAAGAATGTTCTATTCCTCAAAGGAAAAGTTCTGGCATTACAGTTTGTTTCTATTTATCTTATGGTCATGTGACCATATTGCTAGTCCGTTCTATGTGGAGTTGACATATCTTCTGCTGTCTGTATCTTATCAGGACAGACTTATTATGCCGTTACTTTTAGAACTGGTTGACCTTAGGGTTGATACAAGACTTAAATCTTGAGGATATTTATCACTGTACCCGACTATGGTAATGTCCTTCTTTTTTTATGGGTGTAGCTATTACAATTTCCAGTGTAGTGGAATTCAGCGAAGTTCTGTGGAGTTCAGTGGAACCTGTCGAATATACAATACCTGGTGAGATCAACCTAACTCAGACTTATTAGAAGTGAGGGTAGGCTAGTGGCCATTATCAGTTATAACTTCTATAGATTCAGAGAAATGATCTCTGACATACGGCATAGGAGTTCACATAACTTAAGACAAGGTAAAAGTAGGAAAAGTCATAGGAAACTTTAGAAATCCCAGTAACCACCTATACTAGAATCTCCTATCATAGACCTATCCTTATCTCCCCCCTTACGGCCTATCTTCTATTATAATAGTACTCATACTATCGAGTGCCCTGACACCTTACTCAATCCACTAAGTTACTTCTCAGCTAAATTCGGCCGACACTCAATATTACGGTCACACACTCAAATACACTATGCTAGAGTTCTACTCTACACCACAACTACCTTATAACTATCCTCGGCTGAATCGGGAATACGTATGCACATCAGTACAAATGTTCGTCGGTTTCAACCAACTCGGAACATGGTAAATCCCTATTCTACTAGCTCCAGAATAGATCACCACTTTCTCTCGTGGAAGACTCGTAGCACACTAAATTAAACTTGAATATCCAGACCATTTATACTTTGGCTCTGTATAATTGCCCTGGCATATTCCACCAAATATTCCCCTGTCCTCTTCACCGGTCTTTTGATCTTCATACAACAACCGAAAATCCTCTTAGAAAAACGATCTTCTCGGGACATCAATGATTATCCACTCGTTTCTCGGGACCACGGACATACGTTTCCGTTACTTCAAAAGACATCTGATAGTTTTTATCGTAACTACGTCTTCGTTGTTCAAAGGGTTGTGAAACTGCGTGATCGTGACTCCCGTTTTCCCATTTCAAAGGTTTATGATCGTGGTTTACTGGCGCTCGTCTCACAATCAAACACGCGGTATCTGTTTTGATCGCCGATCAAAGTTCTTTAGATCTTGGAGTCAATAACCTGTAGTCACCTCAGGACCGAAACGATCTCTTGTTTTTCTGATCTTGGGTTCAATAACCTTCCAAACAACGATCTCTGGCCTTTTGATCCATTAGGAGCGACGCCTTCCAGCCATTTCGTGACACCGTCTGTGTATATTATGAGGTTGTCCTTACTGATTTCTTGTATGTATGCCTCGGCCGCGTCTCTTGCATCTGTGTCCTCCGTGTCCTTGGTGATGGTCTTTGCTAGATTACAGTTAGTGAATGGGACTGTTAGTTCCCACGGTGGGATTGTTGGCTTGAACCGTCTAGTCTGTTTCAGGGGTTCTGCTAGCTCAATTTCTTCCTTCATCTTCTCTGCTGCTTCCCATCCTGCCGGTCTTTTCAGTTTTACTATTGGGATGCCCCCCCCCCCCCCCACTTTTTTTTTGTTGCTGCGGTTGTCACTGAACGTTTGGTATCCAGTGTGGTCTCTGTCTTGTGCTATCTTTAGCCAGTAGTTATATATACGTCAGCTGTTTACGCCTCAGACTCAGTTGTAGTACACCCAGTGCTACCTCCATGGCTTCTTTGGATGTCCCTTTTCCAGCACCCAGGATGGTGTTTAGTGCTTGGGTCTGTATGGTGTCTAGCATCCTCTTGTTGGCTTCTGATGCTGAGTCGTACACAATGCTGCCATATTCTAGCTTGCCTCTGATAAATGCTTTATAGAACATCAGCATTGTTTTTGTGTGGACACCCCAACCGTTACCTTTTATCACCCGCAGTAGGTTGCTTGCTTTCTTGCATTTTTCTAATGTCTGGCATATATGTTTTGAGCAGTCCATCTGTTCGTCCAGGGTCATTCGTAAGAAGACTGTGCTGTTTGTTCTATTAATCGTTGCTCCTTTTATCTCTATTTTCCAGTCCTTGTTAGGATTTATCTTCTTCTTGCTGCTAAATACCATGCTGACTGTCTTACTGGTGTTGATTTTGAAACTCCATTTATCCATCCATGTTGTTTTTGGAGGGGTCCTCGTGTAATCTTTGCCGCCTTACCACTCCTCCATATGGCGCAGTCGTCCGCGAATTGAGATAGTCCTGTTTTCTGGTCTTGAACCTCCTCTGTCAGGTCGTTCACCTGTATTGAAAAGATTGTTGGTGAGATGACCGAGTCCTGAGGGATGCCGTTCTCTTGCACATATGAGTCAGATACCTCATTCCCTATCCTCACTGAGAAGCTTCTATCTTTGAGGAAGTTTTCTATGTATTTGTAGGTTCTTCCCACTATGCCTACTTTCTTTATCTTCTCTCCAGCATTGATCATACGCCTGGGCTAGGTCCAGGAATACAGCCAGCGTCTTTTCCCCTCTCTTGAATCCTTTCTTTACATGGTTTTCCAATTTAATGATCTGATCCATCGTGCACCTGTTGGCTCTAAACCCGGATTGTGCATGGCTGTACAGTTCATTCTTCTCCAGGTAAAATGTTAGTCTGTTATTTATAAGTCTCCATAACTTTGCCCAGGTGCGATGTCAGCGAGATGGGGCAGTATGATTCTACCCTTGTTGGCTCTTTGGCTTGTTTCTTGATTGGGATCACTGTGGCTGTTTTCCACTGTTTTGGGGATCTTTCCCGTCTGCCATATTACATTATATAGCTTAGTAATTGTTTTTATGGTGTTATTTGTGAGCTTTTTGAGGATGGTATAGTTTAGAATGTCCGCCCCAGCCGCGGTTTCAAATTTTTCGTTTAGCGCTGTCATCACCTCATCTGTTGTGATGTCTGCACCCATAAAGTGTTTTTCGATGTTCTCGTCTGTTGTGTCTTATAACTCTTGTCTCAGCGCCTCCCTTCTTTGTATTTCTTTGCTTCCTAGTCTTTTGTTAGAGCAGACTTTGTGGAAGTATTCTCCGAACACTTTGGCTTTGCCCTGGTCTGTTACTGCTAGTTTCGTACTTTTGATGGTTGGGATTTTGCTGGTTTTGTTATTTCCTTGAATTGCTTTTATTTGTTTCCACACCTTTGTGGTCGGTGTATCTGGACTGAGTGTCTGACAGAACCTCTTCCACTCCTTTTCTTTTGCTTGTGTTACTGCTCTGTTTACTTCGTTTCTGAATTTCTTGTATTCTTCAAAATTCTCTTCTGTCCTTGCCTTTTTGTACTTCTGCAGAGCTCTTGTCCTATTTTGTTGTGCCGCTGTGCACTTGTCGTTCCACCAGGCCACTGAGTTTTTGTGCCATTGTTTTTGAGGTGTCTGGGGCTCTTCTTTACCCGGTCTTAGATTATCTAGCATATTTTTGTTGGGGATATGTTTGATTGCTATCCGCAGTATGCTACTTGTCAGTCTCTCCGTATATTTATTAATGCCTTCCCGTTCCTCCTGCTCCAGGTCTGTGTTGGTTATCTCTTCTCTGAACTGCTCCCATCTTGCTTTCTTGAAGTTGAAGGTTGGCCTGCTGTTGTTGGCGCTTAGCTGGAGATTTGTTCTAGTGTTGATTATTATGGGTAGGTGGTCTGTGTTCGTATCCTCGGTCACTTCCCACTGGCTGCTTGCTAGTGTCAGGTCAATAGCTGTGTCTTGGCAGTTTGGTCTGGGATCTATCCTAGTTATCGTCCCATCGTTGAGTACTGCCAGCTGGTTGTCCTCGATGAACTGCAGGAGTTTTGTACCAGCCCTGTCGTTCTGTATCGCTCCCCATGTGGTGTGGTGAGTTTGTCTCCCAATATGAGGGTTTCTGATGTCAGTTTGGCTTGGAGGGCTTGGGTGTCTTCGTCCTCAATTATTCCTTTGGGACAGTATGTGTTGATTATTGTTAGGTTTTTAGGGTTCCCTGTGATGGTTGCACTGACACACTCCAAGTTCTTGGTGAGGAATGCTTCCTGTCATAATCTGGAACTGTTCGTGACCTAACAGGGCAACCCCGCCCCCTTTCGCTTCTGCTCTGTCCTAATTACCGTGAACCCACGGCATCTATACTGTTGATATGGTTTCAGGTGGGTTTCCTGCAGGGCGTATATGCAGTTCTGGCTCCCCTGTTGTTTCATGATGTCTGGGAGGTGGGATTTGATGCCCCTGCAGTTCCACTGTATTATTTTCACGTATCCATTTTTGGTTCTACTGTTATTGCTGTCTGACCCTGTCTCTGGTTGTCCTTCATTCTTTATCTTTCAGAGTCTGTGCTGTTTTCGTTGTCATGGTAGCTGGTTTCTTCCTCTACTGTATGTAATCGTTCACTCTGCCAGTATGTCACTGCGCTCTCCTTGAGTATTCCACGTTGGTGAGCTATCACAGTATTGAACCTCGATGTGACTTCTTTTCGGATTCTCTCTATTTTGTTGTTCATTTCCTTCAGCTGGCTGTTCATCCACATCGGTTGTTTCTCTCGTGCCGGAGGTGAACATATTCCATATTGCTGTGTGTTCCGCTTCCACTTTTCGTAGTTTGCTTTCCTGGTCTTTTATCATCTTGTTGATGTCTTTTAACTGTTCTTCAATGCTTTGAGTGGTTTTTTTTTCCATCCTTGCTGTGGCTTCTTCCATATGTTTGGTGGCCTTTACTAGTTTTCCTTCTGCTTCCTGCACTCTTTTAAGAGCCTGTCTTAGGTTCTCGTCCTCTGGTCTTGTGTCTGATCCTGCTTCATGTTGTGCCTGTTGTCTTTTGTCTGGCGGTTTGCTTCAATTTTACTATCCTGAGTGGTGTCTTGGTTAGCACTGACTCCCTACAGGCAGCCAGCTCTCTTTTGTATGCAGGACACCCCTTGTATCTTGCACCGTGGTTGCCCCTGCAGTTGGCGCATGTTCTTTTTGGGTTGTGTTCTGCATATTTTGTTTCATTTTTTGGTGGTGATTTATTATATACACAGACAGCTGTCCCGCAACTACTACTACTTCGTCGTCTCTCAGTGACAACCGCCTGCAGTGGTCCACGAGTGTTTATTCTGTTTTACATGAAGATGTTATTTATCCTCATATTAGATTGGCATATTTTCCGAATTAGGTTGCACGAGGAGTTCGCCATTTTTGTTGATAAATACACACTTCCGCTTGTCGTAAAATGGATTCTCAAGCCATATTAGTTTGTAAACAATAGCATGTGCTTCCGGTTGTCACGGATGAAATAAATACGAATACCCCAGTGTATTCATTCCTTCAAGCGGCACATTTTATCAAGACCACATTATGACATTCATATGTAAAGTAATTATTATTTATATATTTTCAAAGGACTCTAGCAGGTATGTGTTCCAAGTTAGTTAATAAACGCCTTCGAAATTATTAATTATTTAAATTACTTTTAACTAAACTTACCAAATTAACCAAAAAAATTAGAAATTAAGTAAAAACTATATTTTTAATTATTAATTAAATTTCTTCTATATTGACTTAAAAAAAAAAAATCGCATATCCTTTTACAGGAGATCGCTGTCAACATTCAGCTTCTTTCACCTCATTGTTGATTTCTTGGCAAGGTTACGCTCAGTAGTTTGCCATTGCTGTCTGAGCGGCCGGCTCATGTTATGAGTTATCGTTATCCCGCAAGTCACCAGCGCGGGTAGAACCGCTTCCAATTCTCGCGCGCTGCGTTACCCTGCGTGGATAAACGGGATTACGGAGAAAGTCGTGTAACACCTCAGCCAGGGAGACCGGCATATTGACTACAGCTCTTAAAAAAAAAAATGAAATCTAGTAATCTAGTAGGGATAGTTTATTCCGAGCTGGAGTCCGAATAGACAGAGTAGTTTATTCCGAGCTGGAGTCCGAATAGACAGAGTAGTTTATTCCGAGCTGGAGTATGAAGCTGTTTAAATATCAAGAATAATTTTCCAGATTGGTATCCCCAATAACAATAATTGTGTTCCCATGCGAGTTAAAGAATTGTTAACTTGCTTTTCTGTACACTTACTGTTTACAGGCTTCCATCTTTGTTGACATTACCGCCCTACTATTAGCAATTTCAGAATTATCGCCCCTTTTCTGAGCTCTCCAATTTTGATTTTCGTTCTTTCGCGAACTTTTCATTGTGTCGTCTAACGATCACTTCCGGTTGGACATGTACTGCTATAAGACCAAAAAAACGAAAGCAGTATGGTACGATGAAAGGGGAAGTTATTCTCATATATTTAGCATTGGTTCTGCTAGCTAGCCGCCAATTATTAAACCGAAAGAACGATTTATCTTGATTTTATTTGGTTCTGTTCACAATTAGTAAGGTAATTTGTCTAATAACTCCTGTATTTGAATGTTCCCTTCATTTTTTCTTGCATATTTGAATCCCCCGGTCAATTTTACATAAATATGAAGAGTTTCAACATTACAGGTGTTTGCAGACGTTCAGGACAAAATATTTAGTGACATGGCCACGGCCGGCTGTCATACTCCGATTGCGGCGCCCATACAATAAACTATAGCGGACCTGTGTTTATTTACAATTAGAACTGGTAATTTAAGTACTAACATTAAACAGAATACAAGTGTCATGTGTAGCAGTAATGTATCTGTGTACTTGCATAATATTTCAGCATTTTACATGACTGAAAATAATTTTGAAAGCCAGTTTTCAGACCCGTCTGTAAACTTGTAAGGAGAAGACCCTCCAGTGACTACATTGTTAATTAGGTCACGGCACATCCTATCAAAAAATAAAAAATACGTCAAGTTAGGCCTCGCTGCCCCGGACGCAATGATATATGGCACAACGTTGTCCGTTTAAAAATAAACAATCCACGGTAATAGAAGGCAAATAATAAACAATTGGCGGCCATTTTAAATTGTTAATTAGGTCACGGCACATCCTATAAAAAAAATTAAAAATACGTCAAGTTAGGCTGCGCCGCTCCGGACGCAATGATATATGGCACAACGTTGTCCGTTTACAAATAAACAAGCCACGGTAATAGAAGGCAGAATTTCTCAGCTACCAATCTTAGGGCCGCAATAAATACTGACTTATCAGTTAGTTTATCATTGGACTTCCTGGTATTAAATTACGTCACCAGAAAATTCATAACTCCGCTTGGAATTAACGCACACTCTTCGTTGAGATACCGTTGGATTCGTCTTGTCAAGCTCTATCTAACTGGTATGATTTCATAAGTAAAAACCCAATTTTTAAATATTGACCAAAATTGCTACTACTATTTCCTGCTATTGATGTCCTCATCATTCCGATCCAAGCTGACAGTAATATACGTCACCTCAGAAAGATATGATTAGGCAATTCAAACACCAGGCTTTCGACTTACTGGCCTGATGAATTAACAAATAAACAAGGAAATTCTACTCACATAAAGTGCAGGAAAACCTGGTATATGTGAAGCAGGTTGAAAAGAGAGAGGAGATAGATAGATAACGAAACTAGTGTGAGAGACAGAGATATGAGAAAGATGTGTTGAAAGACATAAAAAAGTGATAACTTTTATATAATATAAATAAGATAATATAAGTGACAAAACATCTGTTCCTAATCATAGTTCCTAATATTTTTTTTATTAAAAAGTCGCTTGCACCCAATTAATTGCTGAATAATTTAAAAAAAAAAATGTGTCCCGCAGGGAATCGAACCAACAGCTCCCGCTTATCAGGCAGAGACACTTACCACTGTGCTACTGAGGATATGATTTTGAATCAACAAAAGTATATAACATAGCCACGCTCATGTCCCGATGACGTCACATACGTTAAGTCACGTGACTAGGCAAATCACGTGACCAGGACCACCCGGGGATTCCGGGACCGGTAAAAATCACGTGATAGTTCAGCTCTGAATAAACGGAGTAGTGTATTCGGAGCTGGACTCTGAATAGACACTTTCAATCTAGTATAAGTATCTCATTCACGTGTCTCATTCATTCATTCAGTAGCATTTCCTTTGCAGAACCTCGCACCAATAACAATCAATCAATCATGCGCCATGCCGGAAAGCGTGAGCGGTCATGACTCGCCATTTCACTCGTTCTGTCAACGACAGTGAGGGCCCTACGGGCCCAAAGCTAAAAAAACATCCATCGATCGGTCCAGCAGTCCACCAAACACTTAACCGGAAAATGATTGCAGGACCGATGCAAATGAGGCTCGAAGGGATTCTTCTTTGTTGCGGTGAATTAAAATTGAAGTACCCATTATTAAAAGAATTTTGACTGTCTACATCTATTTTATTTAATCAATTTACGATTTTCATTTTTCTCCTGTAGTACTTGGTCATTGATTTTTCTGTCTGTCCATGGTATTCAAATCTTTGCATTTTCCTCAGAAACCACATTTCTGCAGCCATCAGATGTTTTCCAGCTTGACTGAGACTGTTTATTGTCCATAGCAACCTTCCGGAAAACCTCTCAATCATAAGCAAGATGTCCCGCGTCCGATACACCCATCTGGAAATCATCTGCCACATCCTGCACCCATCTTCTCTTTGGCCTTCCTCTTCCTCTCTTCCCAGGCATATATACCCCTTCATTATTGTTCTCTCCAAACTGTCGTGATGTTTCAAGTGACCAAAATATTTCAATTTTCTTTGTTTTATCGTCTTTAATAGCCAACCTTCTTCAATATTCAGCTCTTGAAGCATGGATGCATTTGTTCTTTTCTTTACCCAAGATATCCTTAGAACTCATCTATAACATTTATATTCAAAGGCAATTATGTGCTGTTCAGCTTGTTTAGTAAGTGTCCAGGTCTCACAGGCGTTTGTTGCAGTGGAAAAGATGCATGCTCTTAAAAATCGTAATTTTCGTAGTTCTGTCTGTCCCGCTCCATAATTTATTCAGTTGTTTTAGTCTTTGAAGAGCAATTGATAGTTGTCGTTTAATTTCTGGTCACCGTTATTGGTAATCAATGACCCAAGATATTCAAAATTTTCCACCACCTCTAATTTTTCCTCATTAACATATATTTCTTTCTCCATAGTGGTTTTATCTGTGTGCATTATCTTTGTTTTTGCAATGTTAAGATATAAGTTGTGATTTTCACTATTCAATTGGGTTGAGTCTTTTAGGTTTTCTATACCAGTCTGTGTTGTGGATAGCAATACTGTATCATCAGCATACCGAATCTCTGGTATATCAAGACCACCGATATTTAGGGCATCATATAGCTCCCTGTTTATATCATCTATTACATTTCTCATATTTTTGGCGTACAGGTTAAACAAATAGGGAAACAGCACACATCCCTGACGGACTCCTTGCCTGATGTTAAACCAATCTGATGTCTCGCCATCTATTCTAAGTGCTGCTTGTTGGTCTAGATAGAGCATTTTTATGAGTTGTATTACATGTGATGGAAAGCCAATATTCCTCATGATTTCCCAAAGTTTCTGATGGTGTACTCAGTCAACTGCCTTTGAATAATCCACAAAACATGAGAATAGGTTTACATTAAATTCTCTGCACTTCTCTATTATTAAACGCATGTTGAGAATGTGATCTCTTGTTCCTCTTCCTTGTCTAAATCCAGCTTGAACCATGTTAATTTCTTCTTCTATTTTCTTACGAAGTCTTCCCATTATAATTTTTAGTAGAATTTTACTTGCATGACTGATCAGGGCAACAGTTCTATAGTTGGTGCATAATTTCAGGTTGCCCTTTTTTGGTATTGGAATGAACATAGTTCTCTTCCAATCTTTTGGCCATATACCATATTTCCATATCTTTTTATATAATGTGTGATAGATTTGTGGACTTTCTTCTCCTCCCACTTTAATTAGTTCAGCTGGTATCTCTCACATCCAGGTGATTTACCATTCTTCAGGTTCTTTATTGCCCATACAATTTCATCTAATGAGGGTTCAGGTTCCATCTCTGCTATCATTGGCTCATGTATCTTATTCATATCCTCATTGTCACTCATATCATACATTCCACTGCAGTACTCCTGCCATCTTTCTAGAATTTGTCTAGATTCTGTTAAGGTCACTTGTCACAGATAACATTCATTTGGGGTTGAAGATTTCTTGTCAATAACTTCATTTCTTTGAACATTTCATAATCTCTTCCAGTCTTATGATATTGCTCTATTCTGGTACAGCAATCTTGTATATATTGATGTTTGCCCTTTGTTGTGTTCTTTCTTATTTCTCGAGTTAAAGATTTATACTTCGTCCTCCTTTCTGTTTCAGTTCCCTTCATTGTTTTATTAATTCTAATGTGTCTGATGTAAACCATGGCTTAAGCTGCTTTTTCTTGGTCGGAATTAAATCTTTGACTGCAGTTATCAAGATATCTCTAGCTTGTACTGCCAGTTCATCAGGTGTCATTTCCTCTTGTTCAGACATTAAGACCCCAAAACGAATCCTAACTTCTATGTTGTATGCATCTGGTATTTTTGTGAGATCAAAAGGAAGTGGCCTTGGTCCTCGAGTAAGCTTTTTGAGTTTTAATTTAAGATCTGCTTCTAATAACTGATAATCTGTATCACAGTCTGCACCTAGATGTTATGCTTGATGTCCATCTTCTTTGTGAAGAGTCTTCTTGGGTGTTGTTTAAAAAGTGTGTTGGCTATTGTTAACTCATTTTCTGTGCAAAATTCAATTAATTTGTCACCTGCATAATTTTTGTTTCCCAATCAAAATTTTCCTAATACGTGTCTCTCTCAGCTCTTCCTGTACCTACGTTTGCATTAAAATCTCCCATTATTATCGCTATATCATTATGACCAATCTTATTTAATGTGTCTTGCTGTGTGTTGTAAAAATCTTCAATTTCGTCCTCCTCTGCTGTTGAAGTAGGTGCATATATCTGTATGAGAGTTGTGTTTTTTGGACGGCCTTTAAGTCTAATAGTGAGGATTCTATCACTAACTGTTTATCCTGGACTTGGGGATGTAAATTACAAGTACCTCTGAAGTCGGAGTGGGTTCGCCTAATGACGAGGGACACTGTTAATAGGGAAAGCTAATCCACATGCAAAATTCAGTTCCATCGCTACTATAAATAGTGTGTATCGACTACCCTTGAGTTAAAAGCAAGCTAGTGCCCCCCCCCCCCCCAAAAAAAAAACAACCCATCTTATTAAAGCTTTTGCAGTCATTTTATCTAAACAAAATGCCACTCCACTCTGGCCTCCGGCGTCTCTGCCAGAATAAATGAATAGACTTCATTTTTCAGTTGTAAAATGTCCCTTGCCTCTCCAGCGATGTTCACTAATTCCTAAAATTTGAATATTTAACCTCTCAATCTCATCATATACTACTT
Organism: Cepaea nemoralis; assembly: GCA_014155875.1. Taxonomy (NCBI): domain Eukaryota; kingdom Metazoa; phylum Mollusca; class Gastropoda; order Stylommatophora; family Helicidae; genus Cepaea; species Cepaea nemoralis. The sequence goes on along the minus strand of JACEFZ010006055.1, from coordinate 793,108 downwards.
TAAGCTTCCCCTCATACAGACTTCTCACATTCCACTTTCCTATTCTCACTCTGTTTCTTAGTCTGACACAGGGGATTTCCTTGGTAAAACACTCAGGATTAACTCTGTCATCATGATTACTAGTACTAGTCCCTGTCTCACACTCTTCCCCAGTGTTATCTGATCTGCCTGGCCTGGGGGTCTCGCCACCAGATCTCTTTCTTATTATGTTTTCTGTCATGGTTATTATGGTTTCTTGGCAAGTTTTGTAGACGGTAGTTTGCCATTGCTTTCCTTCTGGGTTGTGACAGTACTAGTCGGTGGCCATTGTCTCTACTGATGAGATCATCTGCCTATTGCCACAGAGTGCAGACCATAACCAACAACAATCTGTCGGCAGCTCTCACACTGCTTCCATGGCTTCATGTAACCCTGATTGGGGGGGGGGACTAAATGGTTACTCCACTTTGCCCAAGGGTGTCCCGTAGACTAACGGAGGAAAGGAGGTGTCTTACATCTCTTTTGATAGGGGATACCCCTACCCCGCTAACCACATTCACGTATCTACGTCAATTAATTCTGAGCTGAGATATTAGATTTCTGCCATCAGAATTGATAGTGATCAATAGGAGGTCATAATAAAAGAGGTGTGAGACAGGGATGTGTAGTGTCTCCAGATCTTTTTTCCCTGTTCAGTGAAAATATTTTCAGAAATATTAATAATAATATTTTCAGAAATATTAATAATAATTATTAATATTAAAATAATTAATAATAAATATTATAGAAAATATGAAAGGAATCAACTTTGGGGGACGATACATCAGTAACACTAAATATACAGATGATACAGTCTTGATTGCATACAATGAACAAGACCTGCAACATTTAGTTGATGCGGTTGTTGCACACAGTGAACAACTAGGGTTAGAGTTGAATAGTAAGAAGACACAGATTATGGTCGTCACTGGGAAGAGGGAAAAACCACAGTGGGCGTATTCTTAAGCAAGTGAATCGGTACAGTAATCTTGGAACAGTCATAACATCTGATGGGAGATGCCTTGAAGAGATTAGAACAAGAATTGCCATTGTGTAGGTAGCCTTTTGCAAGATGAAAAACAAACTGACCATTAAAAAGATATCAATTGAAACGAGAAAAAGAGTGTTGAGATGTGCTACATAGAACCTATACTTTTGTATGGATGCTCAGCGTGGACAATGAGCATTCAAGCTGAAAAACATCTGATGGCTGTGGAAATGTGGTTTCTGAGGAAAATGCAAAGAATACTAAGGACAGGCAGAAAAACCAATGAACAAGTCCTTCAAGAAACAAGTGAAGATCGTAATCTGATTAGAGTCATTAAACATAAGACTGTCAAAATTTTTTGGGCATGTTATGAGAAGAAATGACTTGGAGAACTTGGTGACAACTGGCAAGATTGAAGGGAAGAGACCAAGGGGAAGACCTGGATGGCTTGGCCACATGGCATGGTCAAGACAGGAACACAGAGCTGATCCACTTCTCTGGTGATCGAGTGAGATGGCAAAACATTACATCCCATTCTTATCGGCATGGCACATGATGGATGGATGAGATATTAGTTTTGTGTGTAAATATTATTATATTTTAATAAGGAAAAAGACAAAAATACAAAATGCTGATTCACCACTTTTACTTTTTTTTAACTTGTTTGTATTCTAAATATATCACTGTTTCCTAACACTTAAATATTTAACACTTTTGTGTTTGTGAACAAACACCTTAGCAGTAATATATCCAGCAGTCTGTAATATCACTGTAACTTTATGAGTATCAGTTCATTACAATGAGACTTAATTGTTAAAATGAATGTTGAATTTAATTTTTAATTTAACAACTTCTACTTGCTGGCTATAAAAGACATTACAGTTACAGTACAGCTGTACTGTACTACAGGTTCACTAACCACTTTGTTAGGCAAAACTCTTTCTACTATAACACAGTACAGTATTAATAGTATTATTATTACGTGCATGGCAGATTTAGCCTAACAGTGGTGGCAGGCAATACTCAGCTCTCACTGGCTTTATCGTGATTTTTAACTAATCAGAGAATTTAATCCTATTAGTTAGTATGTACAATAGTATGTATTAAATTGGAATCACAACTTTTCAATGAATCAAACTGCATGAAAGTGCCTAGCATGTTGTTGTGTTTAAATGTTTGTGAAATGTTGTGTAGCTACAGTGTATATTCTAATTGTCAAATGTGCTACAATAAAACAAAAAACACTTTCATTTGGGTACTGATTAGACATGATCTTGGTATTGTTAAAAATCTGAAACAACACAGTTATGACAAACATTGTCATGTTTTCTTTGATGTGTTAAGTAAGATGAATATTGATTGGATTTATAATATAGAGATAGTTTGACTCCATTTAAAATTAGAAGTAAACTTATCTTCAGAAACTTATCAAAACTCCCATTGACAAGTACACAATTTCAGAAATTGAGAGCACCTTTATGCTCCAGACATAACAACAGATATGTATGATGATTATTATGCAGAGTTTCTGTCTTCTCTGAACAAAACACCAGGTATAAATGATGGATACAGTAAATTAAGTTGTGGCATATATTGTTGTCTTTGATCAAGAATAATTTGACCTAACCTTTATTTAGTCATGGCTACTGTTTATTATTGGTTGGTAACTGTATAGATTAGTGCACTTACCTGCAAACATGGGGTCCTGGTTAGTCCTCCATAGTGTTCTGGTGATACCCAACATCTAGCTTAAGAATGGAGGTGGAGGCGGTCAGTGCAGCTTTCCGCTGGATGGAGAATACGATACGCACACACACACACACACACACATCGTGATTGTAACTGACTCAGAAAGCATGCTGAGTAGGATGAGGACAGGCAAGCTTCGTGCAGAGTGGCTTGCTTCGCTTCAGAAGTCACGGGTGACAAGCATCATCTGGATCTTTTCTCCGGGGCATGCCGGTGTGCTGGGGAATGAACAGGCGGACAGATTGACTGGCTCTGCAAAACTTGGTGGAGTATTGATACATGATAAGGCAGATGTGGTTGCGGCCTTGTGGGAGGACGTGTACACCTCGGAGGAGCAAATGGATCACCATGGTCTGGCAAGAATGCGACATCGAGGAGTGACGAGGGGATCTGGCCGACGATCGACGCTCAGAGGAAAGGCGAGGCGAACATATAATCAGATTGCTACTGGTACTATTAGTGTTGGAACTCTTTGCTGGCTGCTGGGGATGGGGATGGAGTGCTTATGGGAATGCCCCGAATGGTGTGATGTCGGTTCCTCAATCAATCAATCAGTGCTCTGGTGTTGATTGATTTAGCAGTAACTGTGATTCTCTTGCTATTTCATAGCATGCAGTGTTTGAGTCTATGGTAAACTTCCTCACATCTGAGACCTTGCTTGATTGGTCAATATAAACCCTGACCTTGGCACTTAACCACCACTGCATCTTATCTAGCATATTGGTTTCATTATTTTGGTTGTGAATCCCCCAGATGAGTGAATTTCAGGTCTGATGTATTGGTATTCAGGTTGTCTGAACACTGACAGGGCTTGCATCTATCACAGTCACGTTGATGTAGAGTTTTCATTTGACCCTATACCAGGGTAGAAACCTGATGATCACACTTCTCTTCCAAATTGGCCACAATAATATGAGATATTATGTGTATAAACAATTCATGATAGATGTCATACCATTAAGTTTCTAGCCTAGTGATCGCAGAACATGCCCTACAAGAGCTGTATGCAGACCTGAGGAAAAATCCTCCATCTTTAAATAGGAACTATATGGTGAAAATTCAAACTGAAACAGAGAACAAACTTTGTCAGGGAATTTGTAGTCCTAGACTAATTGAGATGTGGTCACTAAAGAAGAAATAGATTAAAAAGGAGAGGAATAAAAATTTTGTAAAAAACTAAGCCCATATATTCTTAAGCTAGCAGCTTTAAAATCTCTGCTATCAACAAACCCTATCTGGCAGACAACACCAGTTGTAATAATTTTGTTGTTTTTAAGATGATACTCAAATAGATGACAGTGCTGATTCTAATGAGCCACAGTTTAACTACATCTCAAAGGCGGAAAGAGTACAACTGTGTAAAGACTTCCAATCTATTAAACTAACAAAACACAGAAGCAAGTATTTGTGTGAATAATGCTGCTATGTTTTTCAGTTATCCATTTTCCTCTGTAATTGCGTCTTCCATGTCCTATTAGTGTTTCTGGCCTGTACTTTATTTATTCTCCAATTGTTACTCCTTGTCCCAGTATCTCTGTCTCGAGGAAAATTATATTTATATTATGTGATGTGTAGTCGCTGTTTGTTTTAAAGAGTTGGCTTACACAGTATGTTATTTTTGATATATGTAAGACTGACTGTAGTAAATAATTCATGTAACTAGTATGATCACTGCCAAGAAAGAAGGCACTGGCAGACTATCTTTACATATGCCTAGAAAACAATATGAAATTAAAGTTAAAAATTAGTAAATGAAATGAGAATGACTTTTATCGAGGTACTGTTCTGTGGGGGGGGGGGGGGGGGGGGGGGTGCGTGGTCTCAAGGTATGATGTCTGCTTCGAGTGCTGGAGGTCCCGGGTTCAAGCCCCGGTAATGACCGGGATTTTTTTCTTGTGGACTTCTCGTAATAAAATTTCCCCTGGTCTCTGGGTAGTGAGATCGGACGCCTGTGTGTATTGCTGCGCATGTAAAAAATCCCTTGGCAGTTGAAAATTGAAAAAGAGTAGCCTAACGACGCTGCCCGGGCTAAATTTCGAGTTAAAAATCTGCCCAAAATATTTCAGGATCCTCACCGGTGCTACGGAGTTCATGCACTGAGCTGAGTTTCTCCAGACTCAGGTTTGAGTTAGGAGAACGGAGCACTTATGGGTTGCACATGTGTGCCGTGATGTTGATCCATCGACTAAACTAAATTAAACTGTTCTGTGCAAGGTAAGCCACTGGATGATGATGTAGGATTGACAAGAAATGGGGTGAACATTTTTGTAAAGATTCTAACACCTGCATCTTTTTGGCAGCATTTGCAAATATACTGGTTATTTGTTTTTAACCTTCTGTGTTAAATTGGTTTAGTTTATTTGAGTAAAGACACATTTTACTGATGCATTTTCTATCATATAGCTCAAAGTCATGTCTGTGTCTTTCTTATATTTGTTATGAGGTTAAAATCAGTTTCTGCTTCTTTTTTACAATTACTATATCTTATTATTTATCTTTCTATCTTCAGAGAAGGAGATTACTGAACTGCGAAAGGAGTTGCGCAAGCTCTCTGAAGATAAAGAATTGCCTTCTTACCAGGTTTTAACTAGTGCATCTGAGGTGACTGGCAGCAGGAAAATGTCCTCTTCATATTCATCAGTTAAAGATACTGGAGTCTCACTGCCAGTGCCCACCACATCTTCATCATTTAATAAATCTGGATATTTACAACCTGGGACCTGCTCCACATCTGATATTTTTTCAAAATTCAAGTCTCCACATCATCCACCATCCCACTTGACACATACTACATCTAGGAGTTCTGAACCCATCCAGCCATGTCATCAACCTAGTACATTTGCCGACTCCAGCAAAAACAGGTGAGTCCTAAAGTAGCATTTGATTATATTGTTAAACTTGGTATGTTTAACTTGTAACCTGTACTGCAAACGTTGTGTTTTGACTGTAGTAACAAATTTGATGTTAGTCTTGTGTAGATATTTGAGGTTGATCTTCTGATGCTTATAATACAGCAGATGTCTCACTATCTTGATGCTTACCACTTCAGGGACAGCTCACTTAGTGACTGTCAGAATGGACATGAGCTTGATATCATCTGAGCTATGTTCTATAATTTAAAAAAAATATATATTGTAACTGAGAACTTGCAGACAGAACAAACATTTGTTGTTGTCATCAATTTGGCTGAAGTAGCTCCCGGGTGGGCAACCACTCAGCCAAAATCATTTTCTCCTACTGGTGTTTAGTTCAGGGTGCAGTTTGAGATCTCTTACCTCTGTCAGAAGGGACTATTTACCATCCCAGATCCCAGAGAGAAAACGTGGAACAAATGTCTGTTATGCTGATTTAAAGAAAACAGCCAAGAAGTGGCTCGTTGAAAAGATAGATTGGGCTGTTCTTGGTATCACCAGAAGTACTAAAGAGGAATTAAGATAAGCAGAATCATCATGTTTCTTATGGGCTGCATACACAAGGTACCTACCTCCCTGATATAAAATACTTCTGGAATATGTTTTCGAACCCCCACTAAAGGTTCTATCAATGTGTGCACTCGATTACACTACACAAACATTTATCAACATTTAGAATTTATACGGACAATCTGAGTTTAAAGTACAACTTTGTTTATTATTGCTTTTCTTGATGATAAATGATGGTGATGATTATATTATGATATACATAACTCATCTAGCTAAGAGGGCACATAGGACATGCTTCCCCCTGTGAGATGCAGTTCACTGTCAGCTTGAAGGAGTCCAAATTGGTCCCTTCACTAGGCTCAGTCACTCCCTGATAAGAGTTGTTGACTGTCCATGGCTTCTAAGAGAGCTGAGTTTATAGCTTAGGAAATTCTGTCACTGGACTTAAGTCTTTAAAAGTCAGACCGAACAAGATGTTAATATCTTCCCATGTAGGTATCCTAGGAATGCTATATGTGCGCTGGCATCTGAGGAGTGTAGACCATGCTTCACCGTTATATTCTGTTCTCCCAAGACGAGATTTCTGTCTTCACTGCTCTCCTTTCCATGTGAGCTAATTAGCTATGTTCAGTCTCGTTAACTCCGCCTATTTTCCACATTGGACTGTAGTTTCATCTGTCAATCAAATTAACTGCCTCTCCACTACGTGTCTGAAACAATGCTTCATTTCACTTCCCCTGAAATGTACGTGACGTTACGACATATAAAAGTTGCAATCGGCTGTTACATTCTTGCTTTATCTCCCTAAATTGCCGTCGCTGCTTCACACATTAAGGCCGGCTGAACGTAAGGTGTTGAGCATCTATTCCTATATCCTCCCTTGTTGTGGCAACTACAGACATTGTCCTGGCTCCGCAAAGTCTGGTAGGTATTAGGCCTGCATTCAATTGCCGTCTTAAGATAGGCACTACGTTTTTAGTTTTGCCAAATGTTACCGGAGATTTTAAGTCAGCGGTTACATCCCAAACTGAAATTATTAAAATCACGTGCTATGATACCGCAATTTCCCTGGCGAAAAAATAACGGTGTTCCGTGTCATAATCCAGCGATGATCATTTAATATTCTTATGGATTATTCAGAGCGACTGAAATGATAATGAATGCATGTTTGCATTCAACACCCATTTTAGTATGTATGTGTAAATTGTCATCACTCTACAAGTTTGGTTACATTTATGTTTGGGTAACTTTGTAAGGCGAATTCTTTGGTCAGAATTGATCTCCACTTCACGACCTCGTGTTGACAACCATGTGTGCTGTCATGCGCCGTGATCTGATGTCATCAAAGCATGACGTGGAGATGTATATATATATATTTTTCTCTCTGTGTATATATAAACTGGCAGAGTTATCTGTCCATGAGTTAGACAGCGGCAGTGGTAATATCTCTTGGCGACAGTGTAACCATCAGTTGTGTGAATGTGTAGGTAGGGTCACAAAAAGTGAAAAGGTCAAAATCAATTTTTTTTCTATATGCTTATAGTAAATGATAAAGTGACACACAAACATTAATATTTCGGCTTATAATTGACCTGCAGACTTGAATAAGGTACCGTTTTTCAAGATGTATCCTACTATGCAGATTATATAATTAATTAGCTGACCCGGCCTGACTTCGCCCAGCCCCTGGCGGGGATCTATCTATCTATCTATCTATCTATCTATCTATCTATCTACCTACCTACCTACTTACCTACTTACCTACCTACCTACCTATTTATCTCTGTCTGTCTGTCTGTCTATATCTATGTCTGCCTATCTCTATCTGCCTATATCTATGTCTGTCTGTCTGTCTGTCTGTCTGTCTATATCTATGTCTGCCTATCTCTATCTGCCTATATCTATGTCTGTCTGTCTGACGACCTGGCCCAGCTGTCTGTCTATCTATCCATTTACCCATCCATCCGTCCGTCCATACATCTATCTATCTATCTATCGCAACAGGCGTCTGTCTGTCTGTCTATCTATCCGGAAACTGCAGATGCATTTGATGTGGTTCATAATTCAATACGTCGCTTGTGTGAAATAAAGTTACCAATACACTATGAGCAAGCTACATGGGCAAGAAATACTCATTTAAGGAACGCTTTATTGCTGGACATAAGAGACTGAGACCAATGGTTCTACAGGAAATGGAGTCGCAAGAAATTCAGGCCAGAATTCAGGATTTTGAGAGTTATGACAATGTTCCAGAAGAAGATGACATGACTATTTGAATAAATATAGAATTTTGTACATGAATAAATGTAAATATTTGTATCTGGGAAAAAAAATATAAGACATCCCCCGAAAATAAACCCTAGTGCATTTTTGATGCTTAAACTAACTAATATAAGACCCTGTCTTATTTTCAGGGAAACACAGTAGCATGTAAGATTCTGGTATATGCACATCTGGGTCCTTTTAAGTTTTCAGAGTTTGTGCAATGTGTTGGGATTCTTCTTATGTGATCTATGGAAAGAAACTTGAGCACTTAATGGGGATTCTGTGTGCAACGATGGTGATCCTATACAAATTACACCAAACTATTGCAGAACCAATACTGCTTATTTCAACCTTCTTGAATTGTTGTTCATATAATGATATTGCATGCATTCTAATGAAATGTAAGCAGTGATATTTCATTAGTGTACACTCATATTTTTGAAGTAATTTTTATGTTCTGGCAATTTATGATGTCTTTTCAGTGTTTCAAATACAGACGCTGCAGCAGTTGTGACTCCTGAACAGCATGCGCTGATTGAAGATGATGCTGGAAAGGTGATTTCTTTTTTGTAATAGTAAATGAATTTGAGGCTTGATGCTGTAAAAACAGGTAGCTTGTGGAAGTGTAACAATACTGTAAGAGACCTCTGTACCTTAGTGTAGAAGACAAAAGACAGTGTTGATGGTGTGCAAATTCTGTCACATCAGTTCAGACATATAAGGGTCGTTCATTTTAAACCCGCTCCAGTGGCTTTATTACAAAAGCATGAAAGAAACATTAACAGGTGTGGTAGAATTAAACAAAGCATTCATTTTGAATGAATTATGCACCATGGTTTGGTCAGAAGAAGTCGCCATAGGCATTAAGGCAAGCATCCTATTGCTTAGGTAGGCGGCGAATGCCGTCCGCAAAAAAAGGATTGTGGTTGCTCACTGAGCCAAGCGTTTACTGCGTTCATTATGCCTGCAACTGTGTGAAATAGTTGCCCCTTGAGAGGTTTTTTTTATAGGTCCGAATAAATGAAAATCACATGGTGACAAATCAGGACTAAAGGCTGGATGTTATAGAATTTCCCACTTCTTCCAAGCTAATGCTTCCTGCACAATCTTTGCAACATGCGGACAAGCATTATCGTGCAACAGAATTATCATTGGCACCTTTCCGTCTTGACAGACGATAGTTTGGTACATTGTGCTTTAAAAAGGCTTAATAACTACGATCCATGGCGGTGGCGAGTGTGGCTGGAAAGGCCAATTCTTGCTGCAAATGTTTGCCCACAGTAGGTGCATGTTAAAACATGGTAATTTCCACCATTTTGCACCATCTTACGCCTCTCACGCTCTGTGTGTGCTTTATCTGCAATCATTTTCTCCTTTGTCTTTATTCCATTTCTGATAGTTGCCCTCCATGCAACACGTTCAGCGGCGACATGCTCCCGACGTAGCTTGAGGTTTTTATTATTCTTTTTATTAGTACCTGGTGCATTGGTTTTACAACCTGCGATTCAGATTTTGTCCTAGCCCCAAACACCCATTGAAGCAGGCAGGCTGTGGCGGATCAGCACCCAATTGGCCGGGGGCTGCCCAGCTTGAGGCGGGCGGTAGCTGATCAGTGACACCTGTAGGTGTCTCCCACCGCAGGCAACGCGTGGCGCCCCATGTCTACGCCAACTGACAAGGACTTATAACCCGTAACAGTTGCCTCTCGCTTTGATTCCGAGACCGGTTAAGACCAGGGATGGAGTTATTGCCTCTCCATAGCACAAAGCCTGGCCTAAAATAAAGAAACCATGTGTTGCCCATGCAGCATGATCCCTCTCTCGGCCTGCCTAGTTCACCCCAGAGGAAAGTTAACACCTATACATCTGGAACAAGACAAGCTGCAGAAGCTGCCGGATCAGCAAAGCAATGCTCTGTCCGCCTGTCGGAGCTTCGATCCTAGACCAGCTGCCAACCAAGGCCTAGGGCCTGGTCTGCCCTGCCATGACTTATTTTGTCTTTGGGTTGCATTTCCTCGCACCAGGATAAGGCTAGTACCCTCCCAATTGCGCTCTAATTCCCGAAGCCATTGGCACAATGTGGGGTGTCGGGTTTGGTAAGCGCCGCCCAACATTCGGCGCTGACAGAAAGCAGGTAGTAGCGTCTACTGTCATACGGTAGCTCAGTCATATCTGACTAAGACCTGGCAACAAAATTACACTGCGACAAAGCATGTAGGGTTGTTTATTCTTGATGGCTTTTTGCAGCTTGTCTAGTGTTTCCATGTAGTGCGTAGAGTTGATGTTGACACCGAGTCGGCCAACAATTGCCCTGCATGGTTAAAAATGTGCTCAGCATAACCTTACCAACGGAAACCTGTAACTCAAATTATTTGGCTTTTGGTGACTCCATTGCATGCTCTCTCTTTTGCCGCTCGGCTCAAAGTGGTTTTGGATCAACCCTGCCATTTTCTCAACGGTCAGAAACAGAACCTATGCATCATGGGACAATACGCATGTGCTCTTTTATTCATTGGTCAGTACTTATCACATAACATGATCATGTTCAATGTACGCAATTATGCGCGGTGCGGCACGAATGGATTTCAAATGAATGCTCTTAATATTTTGTGTGTGCATATGATCATTGTTTTTCTTCATTTCTCCAGTGTAGAACACATTGTTTTTGTCTGTCTACACCCGTAATTCTCAACCGGTGGGAAATTCCTCCCCCCCCCCCTCCCACCCAAGGGAATTTTAGGGTTTCGAGGGGGGGGGGGGGGAAATCAAAATTATTTCAAAATTGCATTAATACAAGAACCGATTACTTGATATTGTTTTTCCCTCCATAATTTATGGTTCTGTACTTCTCGCCCTTCTGAAATCTGTTTTATAATGTAAGTAGACCCGCAAATCACATTTTATATGGGTGTCTAGACTTGTTCTAGTATGTGTTATTGAATTTAGCTTCCATTTTTAGGTATACTATGTTGGGGGGGGGGGGGATTTATAGGAAGGAAATACGAAGGGGGGGGGGGGGGGGGAGGAATGACATTCTGAACATAAGGTGAAAGGGTGCCAAAAAAGGTTGAGAACAACTGGTCTACTCAGAACTGTAACATTCACACCTTTAGCATACTGTTGTGTGTGCTTTGTCAGGGTGTCTGTTGTCCAGGTTTTTATCCACATGTTTTTTCATTGAAATGTTGCTTTAAAAATATCCCAGTGCTGCACAGTGATGATGATGAAGTATGAAAGAACAAGAAGAGAAGAATCTGGCACGAACAAGATGGAAACTCATGTGTCGATGCTAGCTCTAATTGTTTGCAACAGGAGGGAAAGACTGCCCACATATTTTTCCGTGCATTCAGGCCTTCAAAAATGTGATATTCCTAACACTTTTCATACTCACAGCAGGTTGTCTTCAAAAATTCAAAAGCTTTGATTTGCTTCTTTAGTGTGTATGACATGGTTTCGCAATCATATGTTGGCTCAGGAAAGAGATGTAGTGCCATGGTTTCTTCATACTGTTTAACTTCTGTGATGCTATAACCAATTTCCATCTGACATCTGTTGAACAGTTCCCATTGTTGTTAATTATCTAGCCAAGGTTAAACAATTTGTAAGAGGGGACCATGGCTGAGTGACTACAGTGTCCACTTCAGGCTCAGAGCATACCAAGAACCATTATCTAATGATGTCACACAACCCCTGATCTCTTGGGTAGTGAAATTGAATGCCTAGCCTTCTCAGATAAAGGTGAATAACAAGAGGTCCTGTGTGCAAGAGAAGATGGGGAGGACACAAGCACTGAGAGAGCACAGAGATACGAAAACGCTAATACAATCAGAAAAGTTCCTCAGCTTGCCAGGCCACCTAATGAAGAACAGATGTGAAAACTTGGCTATGGGGCAGATGAAAAGAAAAAGTTTTATCCTCCAGGCCAAACGACTCTTCAGAGAAACCACCGATCTGCCCACAGTTGGTATCCCCCTGAAAACTATACCAGAGCGAACTACATGGAAAGATGAACATAGACTATCAGTACAAATCCAGACAAAAGTGAGAGGAGTATTTGACAAGGAAGAACAGAACAGTGTGCAGTGCAGAACAGCCACTCTCAGCTTCCTTGATGAAGAATACCCACAGGACCTCTGGATCCGAGTCTACACAGATGGGTCAGCACAAAATGCTGTTCGAAATGGAGGAGCGGGAGTGTATATAGAATACCCAAATAATACTAGGGACATCACCAGAGTACCAACAGGAAATTACTGCCATAACTATGGTGCTGAATTTGAGGCAATCAAGACAGCAACAGAGAAATTACTAAATACCAGCAATGGTACACAATCTGTGGTGCTATTGACAGATGCAAAAGGAGACTAGCTACTTCATTCCATTGAAACTCTAACAGAAGGAGATTAATAATCGTACGTTCTAATGCTAGCCTATGCTCCATTGGGAAATAAATGGCAGAAGAATAAGAATAATCACATGTATAGAACAATGCTGGCCTATGCCTGGGCATGAACCACTGAATCAGCCATTTCACCTCCCACTCAGCGCAGTCCGCTGGCCATTCTCTGCACCCTCAGTCCAATGTGAACATGACCTACACTGGTATGACCTCCCCTCTGACATTCTGACCCACCCCTCTCTCCCAATGCCCTCAAGTACATTCCTTTCTGTCCATGTCCCCTGCCATCCACAACATCCTTCCACGCAACCTGTGTCTAGGGCTCCATGCAGGGTGTGCTGTCTGTTGCTGTTACTTGGAGCAGCAACCTGAGCATGTCACAGGCAAAGGCAGGATGCACTATACAAACACTGCTGGCACATCCCCTGTGCATGCCAGAACCACCCAGTCTTCATACACTCCAATTTTACCAGCTGACACTGAGCAGTCCCAAACCATACTCAACCACCAAAATAATCAGATATTGATACAGCATGAACTGCATTTACTGATCCACATCCACTGCTGCCACAATCCTCAATGCACCAAGATACCAACCCACCAACCACACTTCCTTCTCATATCAGGTATCTCAGTCCACACTCTCTGTCAACACCTCTGCCATCTACCGTGACACCCAGAACACCAGTCCCAACAATCCCATCATCTAGAGGGTACTACAACACAGATATCCCATCTGGGCCAATGACACCTCCAACCTCACCCTACCTGTCGATCACCCTCTCCCCTGTCTCCGTCAATCCCTAAGCTATCTGTGTTGTCCTGGTTGTTACTTTAAATGTTTCTGTTTTAATTGTTACTGTGACTTCTTCAGTATGAATTATATTTTAAAAGAACGATTTCTTAACATAGAAAAGTTCACGATGTATTTACCATTTCTCAACTAACAGAAAGATGAAAGAGATGCAGTTTATGCACAGCATTATTTTACAAAAGTTACACAAATGCTCAGTGATGATGCCGAGAGGTTCAAGAAATTTCTGAAAATTCTCCATGAGGTGAACAGAAATCACATGAACCCAGTGGAGGTAAGATTTCTGATATCTTCAGATGATGTATGCTGGCTGATCCTTTCAACTCCTTCTAATGACCAGAAATTAGCATCAGAGAGTGTACATTGTTTTATAGCAGCTCTAATCAATAAGTTCTGTGTGTGTGTTTATTAACTAAAGAATTAAAAAGGAATCACTGTGGAATATATCTAATAACAGTAACAAACAGCAGTGTAGAAATCCCCTTTTATGAAATACAAGAGATTACTATGCTTCTGCCATATTGCACGAGTTCAGACAGAGAGACAAGTAAGGTATAGAAAAAGATAAAGACAGTCCCAATGTAACCTGCCGTGTCTGTCGTAAGAAGCAACTAAGGAGGACCAGCCTGAGGCTGGCTACCTCATCCCATAGAAATCTTAGTTGCACAATGCCACCAATCATGAATATGTCTACGAAGGGCTGGGAGTGTGTCAGAAACTGCCTTTAGTGTCAGGTTTTCACATATTCTGTCAGGTTTTCATATATCCTGTCAGGTTTTCACATATCCTGTCAGGTTTTCACATATTCTGTCAGGTTTTCACACTTTCTAGACTTAATCATAATGAACTGAAATGTCCAGTTTCATTCCTCACCACCTATCCTTTCATGTCAATTGTATTATCCACTTACAAAGTAATTTTAAAAAATGACCCCATTTCATGCCATGGGGTGTCTTGGTTATATGGTTCCAGCCCACAATGTGTGGTGTGGTCAATGTCCCACTCAGTAACCAGAAATTTTGAAATTTATGTTTTACCCATTTTATGATTCTGGTTTGACCCCAGAGTTTCACAGGATAAGCAAATTAATCTAGCCACTGCTGAGGATTGATCCTGGACCAGCAATCGCAAACATGCCTTACTTTAACAATAGAATGAAACACAATAAGTGTCATCTCAGATTATATTTTCTACTTTATTAGCTTTTACAGCCAACATGTACATTTCATTTCCATAAAAGGTCAAGTAAATAAAGGACATCTTTTTATGTCATATGGTTTATTTGGTATATGTTGCTAGCTCCATATGTTTAGACCAATTGGCAATTGACGGATACGAGGTCAATATCATGCTAGCCACCTTTACTTGACAGGACATTTCCTGGTACTCATGTTTGGCTGGTTTGACCTGGGAGCTCAAGTCAATGAGAAAATTCCCAACACAAAAGCACCATTGAACTACTGCAGCTCCTCTTCCATAATAGACTACTTGTTCTCTTCCTTGTATAACATTGGCATCAGACTGGGTGTTCCTTGTATAACATTGGCATAAGACTGGGTGTTCCTTGTATAACATTGGCATCAGACTGGGTGTTCCTTGTATAACATTGGCATCAGACTGGGTGAAAGTAGTTGTAGCATATTGATTGGTGCACTTGTCTAACAACACAACTGCCCAGGGTTCACTTCCCATCGAGGCAGAGCCTGCCTTTAAATCATGTAGACCTGGTTTGATTCAGCTTTGGCAGTATTGCTTTTCACACAGTAAGAAGAAGATGGCATATTCCCCCCGATCCTGGGATAGTGAATCAGACAGCGAAGTCTTCTTGGACAAGGACACACAACTCAAGAGGATGCAGCTGCATGTTAAAAATCACTTGGCAGGTTGAAATAGAAAAGTTAGTTGCGTATTCTTTACAGGATGTAGTAGTCAACCCCAGCATTCTTTGGCTGTTTGTGATTCCTGGGCAAGTTTACGTTCAGTAGTTTGCCATTGCTTTCTGAACAACCACCAGAGACACCCCAGTAGTGTGTATGCGTTACATCCTTGGTCTGCCGACTGTTGCTGATAGGCTTAAGGTGATGCAGGCGAAGACACAGACCACCCACTGCATGAGGCGCTGAACGCAGTTATGGGTCAGCGACTGATAAGAGGGAAATCATGGATGGCTCAGGCGGAGGATACGATCAGACAGATGTGCCCCTTGGAGAACATTAGGCGAGAAGAGGAGTGGGTCAGAGTGCCAGAGGAGCAGTCAGACTTGTGCAGAGTTATAATCACATTAAGCCGGGAGTGCAGGGAGTGGCTAGCTGGGGCCACGGAAGTGGAAATCCAGCAATTAATTCAGGACAATGCTCACTCGGGTGATGTGATTATCTACGCAGATGGTTCGGTGTCAAGAGGTGAGAGAAGTGGCTGGGGATTCATATCCAAAGCTAATGGTCGACGTTTGGTGCAGGAGAGCCTGGCATATGATACCACAACATCCAGCTTAAGAATGGAGGTGGAGACAGTCACTGCAGCTCTCCGCTGGATGGAGAATACGACACACACACACACCGTGATTGTAACTGGCTCAGAAAGCATGCTGACGAGGGTGAGGACGGGCAGGCTTCGTGCGGAGTGGCTTGCTTCGCTTCAGAGGTCACGGATGACAAGCATCGCCTGGATCTTTTCTCCGTGGCATGCTGGTGTGCTGGGAAATGGACAGGCGGACAGATTGAATGGCTCTGTAGAACTTGGTGGAGTATTGATACATAACAAGGCAGACGTGCCTTGTGGGAGCACGTGTACACCTTGGAGGAGCAAATGGATTACCAGGGTCTGGCAAGAATGAGACAGCGAGGAGTGACGAGGGGATCTGGCCGACACTCAACGCTCAGAGGAAAGGCGAGACGGACATATAATCAGATTGCTACTGGTACTATTGGTGTTGGAACTCTTCGCTGGCTGCTGAGGAAGGGGACTAAGAGCTTATGGGAATGCTGTGATGTTGATTCCTAAATCAATCAATCAATCTGAACAACCAGCACCCATACCATTTCATAAAAACCAACTTAAGGCAGTTTGCTGCCAAATCACCCATGGCTGTGTTTTGAACTGTGCCCATAACCCATTCGCCACAGGGCAGAAGAAGTAAGACCATATCACCACTCATGTGCCATTACTTCAATCTTTTGTTCAGTAGAGGTATATTATTTCATTGAACCGGCCTGGATGACTGTTGTTAAATATGAGGTTATAAGGTTAAGTATGAGATTATAAGGTTAAGTATGAAGTTATAAGGTTAAGTATGAGGTTATAAGGTTAAGTATAAGGTTATAAGGTTAAGTATGAAGTTATAAGGTTAAGTATGAGGTTATAAGGTTAAGGATGAGGTCATGCAAATGAATGAATGAATAGGAGTGTTACAAGTCAGGCTTGTTCATATTGTCATTTTTGGCCAAGGGGTACAACTTTACTTGACCGTGGATGATGGTAATCAGACTATAGATGCCTCCAATGGCAACAGGAAGTTGGGAACATTGACAGATTGTTCAAGTCAAATTTCAGTCTATGTGTAAAGGATATTTTCATACTATGTTTATCAGTCCACCATTAATAGATGTGACTATATGCCCAGAATGCATGCGTGCACGCATTACAAGAATACTTATTGTATCAAGAAGAGATAAGATCAGAAATGAACAAATCAGGACTAAAGTGGGGGTTGTAGCTGCATTAGATTTTATTAGAAGGCAGCAAGTCAAATGGTTTGACCATGCAAGTAGGTTACCAACTAACAGTATACCACAACAAGCAATGGTGTACAGACCAGAGGGAAACAGAGGAAGAGGCCGACCATGTAAACGATGGACACCGGGAAAGCAGAGTTCATGGGAACATCAATACATGAAGCCCATAAATGGGCACTCTCCCGCTGTTTATACTTCACCTCGACACCGCAAGGTACAAGAGGAACATGATGAGATGCAATGCAAGCATGTACTCAGACACACATACACACATTACTTGCAACCTACAATTGCTGTCTCACAAATCTATGGACTGTTTATTATTCATTACCATAAGGCAGGATTAGCACTATGTAACTCTTGATAACCTATAAACTTGTTCTCACTTTCATTGTCAAAGAAATAGTGCATAAAATATTTCTTTAGTTGTAAATCTTCACGTGATTACAGGTTATAAAATATATTATGAGAGGACAAAGAGTGCTCTTAAAAAGAGATGTTGAGAAAAACAATAGGTGATTATTTCAGAAGAAAACCATGTGGTTAATGATTCATACAGAATTAGCATGATAGTACTCTAGGCAAATTCATAGGTGCTCAATCTGCAAGATGCCACAAAATGTAGACGTGGATTGTTTCATTTACACACTGATTATAAATAAGTTCATATTTGTCCCACTGTGTGTCTCCCTTTGCCAAAACTACATTTAAATTCAAACTCAAACAGGTTTTTTTATCAAATTGGTTTGTTTATTTCTGCGTATTCACTCAGCAGATAGTCTTTACAATATTCTCCATATTCACTGAGTTTTCCAGCTACTATCTCTATTGACACCAACAGATCATCTTTCTTGAATTAAAGTACATTGTTCATCCATTATTTCTGTTGCCTATTTCTTAAATGTATGCATTATTTCATTCCCAGTTGTACGGTGATATGACGATTCTCTTGTCTCGTCATCAAGATCTGGTGGATGATTTTGCAGGTTTTCTTCTGTCTTTCCAAGCTGTGGAATGTAATTGCTTTGTTTCAAACCTGGAGTACCAGCAACTCCTTGTGTTCCTTAAGAAGCTGGAGGTAAGCCAAATATATTTAAAATATTTTAGTTTTGAGTTTTTGGGAAAGAAGTTGTTCATAATTTGTTTTATTTTATGTTTATTTAATAGTAGAAAAATATCATTTTAGACGTAACTATTGTAAAATTTCATGTGTGAAAAAACTGTGTGTGTATGGGGGTGGGGGGGGGGGGGGTGTTAAAGTTGTTCAATTTGAGCAAGACGTTAATTAGTTACTCTGTGTCATTTCATTTTGTGTGTATGCTGTTGTGGTTTGTTTTGTTGTTGTTGCAACATCCTCTGTTTTTTCTTTGTGTATTGTTATCCTATACTTTGCGTTTTCCAGTTGTTTTTAATAAAATTAGATACCTTCTATCCAGTAGGAATTGAAGAAAATCAAATCTGATCCGGTTATAATTCTAGGCGGCATGACCCATATGTTACAGCCTTTAGATGTTGCTGGTGATTTGGTAAAAGATGCTATCATAAATAGAATGCATGGTTATGAAATGGTAATCACACAAATAAACTGCTGGTGACTTTATGTGCCAACTGGCTCTCACAGACATCATAGAGTGGGTACTTTCTGCTTGGATGGAATTGATAATCTAACAAGTTCTTTGCAAAATGTTGCTCTCATCATGGCTCGTCAAAACTGTCTTGACCCCTTGCCAGTTCGCCTACCCCAGATACTCTCATATCTAAGGAGGCAGCTGAGATTGTAATTCAGTAAGGCCTCATCAAATGTTGTATTTCAAATAAAACTGATGGCATTGAGCACAGTTTATGGGTAAAAGAAACGGTGTCATAATATGAAGGTGATGGCGATACTTATTATGGCACCAATAATAGCATTGACTCAACAATAGATAAACTTCTTGTTTAAAAATCGCTTAAAAGTCGACAGTCAACTTCATTGCACCGGGTTGTTATCCCATATGACTCAGTCGCTTTCCCCAGCACGTAAAGCGTTGCACAAAGCACAAACTCCTAATGTTGGTCCAAATCAAGCATCTGTATTATACATGAAAGAGTATTAAACACTTGCTTGTTTTATGCACTCATTCAGTAGCATGTCCTTTGCAGAACCTCGCTCCCATAACAGCCTCCCGGAAAACTTCTCTGTCATAAGCAAGATGTTCCACATCTGATACACCCATCTGGAGATCATCTGCCACATCTTGCACCCATCTTCTCTTTGGCCTTCCTCTTCCTCTCTACCCGGGCATATACACCTCCATTATTGTCATTATCTCTGACAAGTATGTGTCAGTCATTCAGAAAGCAATGGCAAACTACTGACTGTAAACTTACCAAGTAAATCACACACAGCCAAATAATATTGGGGTTGATTGCAACATCTTGTAAAAGACATACAATTAACTTTTTGACATGTAATACCCAGGATTTGGGTTGACTAACCATGTGAAGATGGTAAAACATTTCTCCCGAGACTTCATTATATACACACATACATTGTTCATTAGCATCTTGCCATCTTGACAGACGATAGTTTGTGCTTTAAAAAGGCAGAATAACTTTTACCCATGGCGGAAGTGAATGTGACTGATAAGGCCAACAGTGGGTGCATGTGAACATGTGGTCATTTCCACCATCATGCACCATCTTACGTCTCACACGCTCGGTGTGTGACTTATCTGCAATAATTTTCTCCTTTGTCTTTATTCCATTTCTGATCTTTGTCCTCCATGCAACATGTTCAGCGGCGACTTGCTCCCACTGTGCATTATCAATGCCTGTATCAATCATGTCCCGCTTACACACATCTTTGTATCATAATAGAGGCCTTACCCATCTGTAATTCACCAAAAAAGATGTCCTTTGGTATTCTACCATCATCCATCCTCCTAAGATGTCCTATCTATCTAAGTCTATGAAGACTGAGCATGGAATAAACCGTCACACAACCTGATCTTTCCAATACTTCAGTATTTGTGATTTTGTCTTGCCACTTAATACCAAGAATTCTTCGCAGACACCGCAAATGAAAGCTGTTTAAATGTTTCTTTTGCTGTGAGTAAGTTGTCCAGGTTTCACTGCCATAAAGAAGAGTACTAAGGACACAGGCTTGATAGACAAGGACTTTTGTTTTGGCAGTAAGCTTCCTGTTCTCCCAGACTCTTTTTCTTAACCTGTTCATTGTTTTTGCTGCCTTACCAGTCCGGATGTTGATTTCCTGATCTAGGGATAATTTGCTATTTACCACTGATTCTAGATATGTAAA
Source organism: Cepaea nemoralis (assembly GCA_014155875.1). Taxonomy (NCBI): domain Eukaryota; kingdom Metazoa; phylum Mollusca; class Gastropoda; order Stylommatophora; family Helicidae; genus Cepaea; species Cepaea nemoralis. Next base: position 772,419 of record JACEFZ010006055.1, on the reverse strand, counting down.
AGGGTCTACCATCTCTAGTTTGGCGTCGTCAATAAAGATTGATGGTACCCCATGTGCACCTTGTGACATAATCTGTGTCTTCTTTTTCCTAATAGTTAAACCAAATTCAGAACAAGCATTGGAGAATGCAATTGCAATAATTCTTCCTCAGAGTGGGTCGTAACTACAGCATCATCTGCAAAAAGCAACTCTCTGATCAGTACCCTCCTAATTTTGGTCTTGGCCTTCAATCTCTGAGCATTGTAGAGGCCGCCATCTGAGCGTGAGTGAATGTATATACCACCATCCTGATAACGAAAGGCATATTTCAGTAGAATTATATAGTATATTTCAAAGAGGGTGGGAGCTAGTACACAACCTTGCTTAACTCCACTCTTGATTTCAAACTCTTCAGAAGTTGCACCATAAAACTTGATTATACCCTTCATGCCTGTGTGGAACGATTCCACAATGGACAGAAGAGTTGGTGGGCAGCCAGTCTTCTTTAGTGCCTTGAACAGACCCTCACGACTGACTAAATCAAATGCCTTTGTGAGGTCGATGAAGGCAATAAACAGTGGTTGATTCTGTTCATGGCATTTTTCTTGCATTTGTCGCAATGAGAATATCAATATCAATGGTAGACCGGTTCTGTCGAAAGCCACACTGTGATTCGGGGTAGACTTGATCTCCTAGGAATTGAAGTCTGTTCAGAACAATTCTGGCAAATACTTTTCCAACAATACACAGAAGTGAGATACCCCTATAGTTGCTGTCCATCTGCTGTTTCTTATCAGTTATGATTTCTCCAGTCAAGGTTTTCAATGGTGCACTTCTTTTGATCACTGGACCACAGGCTTTCTTTATTCCTTCATACATGCTTCTGATGTTTCCCTTATCACTTGTGATTTGAATGGACTCACACAACATAAATAATCATTTGCACATGGCCTGGCAGCCTTTTGCACATCCTTCCTAGCTTGCTTTAGCTCACTCAGAGTGTTACGCATTGGTCTTTCCTTGTTTATTAAGAGAGCTATCTTCTTCTTATCAATCAAGGGCTGCAGAGTCTGGCTGTTTGCCGCAGACCAGTCCTGCCTCTTATGATCAACAGTGCCGTAAACCCCTACGGCAGTTTTATAAAGAGTTTCCTTAAGTTGACCCCACTTTTCATTTACTGTACAGTTTTCTGGTGTATCAGTGAAAGCTTCTTCAAGTTGCTGTTGAAACTGAAAGCACTTTTCAGGATCGTGAGTGTTAATATTAATCCTGGGGCTAGATTTGTGTTTAGCTGGTAGATTCTCTTTGGTCTCATTCTAACTCTTGCAACAACCAAAGAGTGATCAGTATCAGTCAGCACTGTGGTAACTTCGAGTCAATGATATATGGTTCAGATGTTGTCTCCATGTGATGATGAAACCAGCTGGTGCCAATGGCCAGATCTTGGATGTTTCCATGTGACCTTATGCAGCTCTTTTGTTTTAAAAAAGGAGTTTGTAATACATAGGTCATTTCTGGTGCAATGCTCCATCAGCCTTTGCCCATTTTCATTCATGCGACCGATGTTGTATTTTCCAAGGCACACTGGCCATGAACTCGAGTCCTTGCCCACACGAGCATTGAAATATGCCTTGCCATAGCACAAATCCTGGGCTAAAATATAGAGATCATGTGTTGCCCATGCAGCATGATCCCTCTTTTGGCCTGCCTAGTTCACTCCAGAGGAAAGGTAACACCTACATCTGGAAAAAGACAAGCTGCAGGATCAGCAAAGCAATGCTCTAACTGTCCGCCTGTCGGAGCTTCTATCCTAGATCAGCCGCCAACCAAGGCTTAGGGCCTGGTCTGCCATGACATTTTGTCTTTAGGTTGCATTTCCTTGCACCAGGGTAAGGTATGTACCCTCCCAATTGCGCTCTTCCGCCCGAAGCCGTTGGCACAATGTAGGGTGTCGGGTTTGGTAAGCGCCACCCAATGTTCGGCGCTAACAGAAGGCAGGTAGTACTGTCTACTGTTATACGGTAGCTCAGTCATATCTGACTAAGACCTGACACCAACACACATATCTTGGTGTATTCATTAGTGTGTAAAAGAAGAGCTTGAGCAAGACAGCAAGTTAACATGATATTTTCTTACTGCAGATCTGCTGTGATAATAGTTCAAGCTTCACCTATCAGCAATCACTGAAGATGATGTCCAGGTGGCTAATAATGTTGAACCAGGAAGATCTGTCTCCATTTAAGAAAAAGATTGCAGCTGTGTTGCGGCATGTGCCAAATGTTATGGATGATTTGCAGTCCTATTTCTTTGGCACACCTTTACCTGACAGGTAAAGTATTCAAAATAATGTAATAGCTTAGTGAATTTAAACACAAAAGCCATGAAAAATAGGTTATACAATATACTGCCTAGTCAAGCTGAAAAACATCTGATGGCTGTAGAAAATGCAAAGAATACCATGGACAGCCAGAAAAACCAATGAACAGGTCCTTCAAGAAATAAATGAAGATCGTAAACTGATTAGAGACATTAGATGCAGACAGTCAAAATATTTTGGGCATGTTATGAGAAGAAATGCATTGGAGAACTTGGTGACAACTGGTAAGATCGAAGGGAACAGACCAAGAGGAAGACCTAGAAGCAAATACCTGGATGGCTTGGTCACGTGGCATGGTCGAGACAGAAACACAGAGCTGATCCTCGACTCTGGTGATTGAGTGAGATGGCAGAACATGACCACCCACGCTTACCGGCATGGCACATGATGGATGGAATATACTGCCTAGCATATTTCGCTGCATCTCATCAGGTGCAAACTGCAAAGTTATGTATCATATGAAGTGAATAGATGAATAATTTTCTGGCTGAAATACATATCACACATGGTTACTGTCACTGTTTAAATGTGGAATATAAGTTTTCCCCATAGTAATCGCATCCCCACAGTAATTGCAGAATGACTGACGTCTTTCTGTCTGCACAACCCAAGTTTTAGACACCTAATTGCTAAGGCTTTGGCTTATTTGAGTAATCTTTTATTGTTCGTCAAATACTGTATATGAAACACCTTTGCTTTGTTCACTTTATAGTCACAATAGAGCAGATGTTGATAGATGAATGAAGTTGGACTTCTATAGCCTGTCAACTGCACAGGATTTTCTGAAGATGGTGGAAAAGAGTTCCTTCATCATCAGCATCTTATTTTATGGGGTAAACTGTTCTTACTTGAGCTTTGATGCGTATGGATGTACATATTTTCATGAAACTCTGATAATTTTAAGGAAATTATGAAAGTTATCCAGTACCGAAGATACAAGACTGGGTGAACACCGGAGGTTTATGGGTTGGAACAAATCCAGCAATCACTGGAGAGTTTCTGTAGAGTTGTGAAATGTTAAGAATTCACAAACACTAAGTGATGGTCTTAATGTGAGGAAACTAACACATTTCATCATACTTGTTCCAACTCAGAGGAAAAATGTGTAGTAATTGTATAATCATCATTATGTGCCATATTGTTAAGCATCTTTATTTTATAACATTATTCTGTCTATTGGATGTCAGCGTAGCCAAATGGATAAGTGTGCTCTTTCTCAAACATCCAATGTGCTGAGGTAACGGATTCAATGTTGACTTCATATCCTTGACTTGGGGATGTAAATTATAAGTGCCTCAGAATTTGGAGTGGGTTTGCATGATGGCCAGGGACATTGATTATAGGGAAAGCTAATCAGCTGAAAGATGCTGATGTTGACAGCGATGTCCTGTAAAAGATATGCGAGGGGAAAAAAAAATCCCCATGCAAAAAATCAGTCCATTGCACTGGTAGTAGTAACACATGTATGGACTATGCTTGTCTTCAAAGCGAGCAAACACACACACACAAATTCTGTAACTTGGTTTCTAATCGGTCACATTTTTAACAGAAATGAAACCACCGGAACAATCTGGATGGTGACATGAACTTGTAGAATAATGATAACATTGCACATGAATGAGACATTTAACCATTTCTGTTAATCTTCTAACAGTCATGATGATTTTGAAGAAGTGAATCTGGATGAAGAAGCCATGGATGATGTGGAAGAGTTTGAAGAAATCACTCTGCCTGAGGGTCATGAAGATTACAACACAAAACTATGTAGCTGTCAGTGCCATCAGGACCAGCAGGATGAAAAACTGCATCGCAGGATCAAACACTGTTACTCCTGCAGTCTGAAGGTAAGATGAAAAACTGTGGTTGGTTCAAGCACTGTTACTCATGCAGTCTTAAGGTAAGATGAAAAACTATGGTAGGTTCAAGCACTGTTACTCCTGCAGTCTTAAGGTAAGATGAAAAACTGTGGTAGGATCAAGCACTGTTACTCCTTCAGTCTTAAGGTAAGATGAAAAACTGGTAGGTTCAAGCACTGTTACTCCTTCATTCTTAAGGTAAGATGAAAAACTGTGGTAGGTTCAAGCACTGTTATGACATGTGTTCATTCTTGATCATCATCATCATGATGTATCATGCTGATAATTATGGGTGATCATTGTTCACTATCACATACGATCACCAGTCTTGGATCAGGTATGTGTTCTTGTCCTGATTATGCCATGTGGCTAAACCATCCAGATGTTTATCTCTGTCTATCTTTCCCTTGCCGTTTTTCTTTCATGTTTGCCAGTTCTCAGTAAGTTTTCAAGTTTATTTCTCCTCAGAACATGTCCAAAAAATCTTGACTGTTTGCATATAATTTATCTAATCAGTTTAGTTTTCGTTGATTTCTTGAGCGACTTTTCATTTATTTTTCTGTCAGTCCATGGCATTCTTTGCATTTCCTCAGAAACCACGTTTTCCCTCTCATTAGATGTTTCTCAACTTGTCTGCTTGTTGTTCATTTTTCATATGCATACAACAGTATTGTATTTTAACACTGTTTTTCTCACTTCAGTTTACAGCTTTATTCTTGATACTTTCATAATTTCAGCAAATTTTTGTTTTTTTTATTATCTAACTCAGAAAATGTTGACCTAAGTGGCACGGGTCTAGAAAGTGGACATCTATATACTACAGTGGATGCTATGCACCACACACAACAAACGTTGATCACAGAAGAAAAATTATCAAATCAATCAACATTGTTTCAGTTCCAAATTGCTATTCTAGCGGGGATGGAGTTGAGGATAAGCTCTCATCCCTGACCAGTTACCCCCAAGGCATGTGTATTCATGACCTCTGACAGCAAAAAGTCTAGCTCCTGGCCTACATGTAGCAGAGCTGTTTAAACTAACAGGAGAAGGGGTGATGGCAAGTCTTTGGCACCATAAAACCACACTGCTCTAGATCTATACATCCATACGCATCAAAGCTTGAGCAAGAACAGTTTACCCCATAAAATAAAATGCTGGAGGTGATGGAAACCAATCAGAAGGCACACCACAGCAATCAGGATACCATGCACTCACACAATGGAGATAATTTTGCAGATGTGTTTAAAGTGATCAAAAAGAGAAAATGTGTGCTATTACCACAGTGAAGGTTGGCACATATCTCCCTTTCGTAATCGCAAGATAATTATAAATGTTGTGTATTATAGCAAATATCTCCCTTGTGTAATAACACGGTAAGTGCAGATTTTACTTGTGTATTATACCAGATATCTCCCTTGTGTAATCACAAGATAATTACAGATTTTACTTGTGTATTGTAGCAAATATCTCCCTTGTGTAATCACAAGATAATTACAGATTCTACTTGTGTATTATAGCAGATATCTCTCTTGTTCAATTGCAAGATAACTGCAGATTTTACCTGTGTAAACTGTCATTTACTGCCAATATAGTACCTTGCGGTGTATGGCAGAGGGGTCTTTGAGCCTGAGGAATTAAGGCCGCCTGGCTAGTGCAGTCACCGCTAACTGTGCAGGTTAGGATTTTCTTTTTGCCCCCAACAGAAAAAAATCCCACACCTTACCGAGGGATCGAACCTGGGTCTCCCGAATGAGAGTCCGGCGTTCTAGCCACTCAGCCAGCTGCTCCTCGCCGCTCTTTACCTGTGTATTATAGCAAATATCTCCCTTGTGTAATCACAAGATAATTGCAGATTTTACAGTAAATATCTCCCTTGTGTAATTCCAAGATAATTACAGATGTTACTTGTGCATCTCAAATGTACAGGATACCATAAGGGTCAACACTCTGAAACAGGAAACAGCAGATCTAAAAAGTGCATGTTCCAAGCCTAGAGATGATCAATACAAGACTACTATTGGAAAGCTGACAGAAATAGTGGCAGATATTTCAGGTTCATCTTCTGCTGCCAAGAATAGTACTGGTGCAGAGAACTGTGGTACACAGTTAACTTCTAGTGCAACAAACGACTGTGGGATTGTTGTAATTTCAGAAGTGCCTGCAGAAACAGCTGTGATTTCTGTATCAGAAAATAGACTTGACAGTGAACGATCAACCCCCAAACATGACGATGTGGACAAAAGTGGTATGACAAATGTGGAACCATACTTTAATGTTAATCTCTTTAATTCTGGGCTTGCACCTGTGTCAATATCAACAAACAAGTTGATAGATTCATCTAATTTAGGCAGTAAAGACTTTACATTGCAATCTTGTATGGCAAGTTCTTCATCGGGAACTATAGCTGAGCCTTTACTGACATTTTCTGGGGCTCTTGAAAAACTGAGGTCTAGTTCAGACAAACCAGTGTTGACAGCACCAGACACAGTGTATGAACCTCAAAGTATCTCTATACCTGTCACTATGGAAAACTTGCCACCAGAAACCCTTGATGTTACTGGACAACACTGTCAGCCAGACTTTGATTATCCAATGGGTGATGACGGACAATCTTATTCCACTAAAGAAATAGAAGATGATCTCCAGAACTTATGTCCACAGTTGAACCCATCTCAGATGCTGCTGGATGATAAGCCGTTAAATTCATTTGTACTGTCAGAGTGGACAGAGTAAGTTTTCTTAAAACAATTTTTCTGTTCTTCAGACTCCTTTCAAAGTCTCTCTCTCTCTCTCTCTCTCTCTCTCTCTCTCTCTCTCTCTCTCTCCCTCTCTCTCTCTCTCTCTCTCTCTCTCTCTCTCTCTCTCTCTCTCTCTCTCTCTCTCTCTCTCTCTCTCTCTCTCTCTCTCTCTCTCTCTCTCTCTCTCTCTCTCTCTCTCTCTCTCTCTCTCTCTCTCTCTCTCTCTCTCTCTCTCTCTCTCTCTCTCTCTCTCTCTCTCTCTCTCTCTCTCTCTCTCTCTCTCTCTCTCTCTCTCTCTCTCTCTCTCTCTCTCTCTCTCTCTCCTCTCTCTCTCTCTCTCTCTCTCTCTCTCTCTCTCTCTCTCTCTCTCTCTCTCTCTCTCTCTCTCTCTCTCTCTCTCTCTCTCTCTCTCTCTCTCTCTCTCTCTCTCTCTCTCTCTCTCTCTCTCTCTCTCTCTCTCTCTCTCTCTCTCTCTCTCTCTCTCTCTCTCTCTCTCTCTCTCTCTCTCTCTCTCTCTCTCTCTCTCTCTCTCTCTCTCTCTCTCTCTCTCTCTCTCTCTCTCTCTCTCTCTCTCTCTCTCTCTCTCTCTCTCTCTCTCTCTCTCTCTCTCTCTCTCTCTCTCTCTCTCTCTCTCTCTCTCTCTCTCTCTCTCTCTCTCTCTCTCTCTCTCTCTCTCTCTCTCTCTCTCTCTCTCTCTCTCTCTCTCTCTCTCTCTCTCTCTCTCTCTCTCTCTCTCTCTCTCTCTCTCTCTCTCTCTCTCTCTCTCTCTCTCTCTCTCTCTCTCTCTCTCTCTCTCTCTCTCTCTCTCTCTCTCTCTCTCTCTCTCTCTCTCTCTCTCTCTCTCTCTCTCTCTCTCTCTCTCTCTCTCTCTCTCTCTCTCTCTCTCTCTCTATCTCTCTCTCTCTATTTCTGATCTATTTCTTTATCTCTCTCTCTATATATATATAAACTAAATGATGCATTGAATTGTTATAATAGATATTTCTAGATTAGTGAGAAATTACTCAGAGGCTGTTAAGGTGAGATTCTAAAAAGTAATGGCTTAGAACACCATTTACACATAATAAAAGTAATAAGGATGTCTTAAGGGAAGTGCAGCTCATGAAAAGAATTAGTTACATGCTTCAGAGGTAGACAGTCCATATTCTATTAACACCACATGAGAATGGGTAACATGAAATGTGTTTTGGGAACAGAAAGTTTAGAATGAAAGAATGACATGACAACCAGAGAAGATAACAGACAGATATAGACAGATAACAGATTGCCCAGTATCATGGCATAGTGAAACGTCTGCTTCAGAAATGATTGGCAATATGTGAGACAGGAAGTTTAGAATGGAAGATAGACAGGGAATGGCCTAGAGAGAAGATTGATAGCTTGATATTGTGGCATAGAGACACATCTTCAGAAATGATTGACAACATTTAAGACAAGGGGCTGTGGACAAACATGAAGAATCAAACCAAGAGAAATAATGTTTGATGGTCTAAGACAGTAGTAAGATGGAATGTCAGTAGTAGAATTGAGCCTGAACACAAGGAACTGAGATCTGGGGAGAGACTTGAGAGCCTTTTTTATTTGGCAAGACACATATTGATGACATTCATCCATTATTGCCGAAGAGGCCAAAATTGGCATGTAGAGTGACCTCAGAAAATTTTATATTGTAACTCCCCCCCATGCTTGATGTAAGGGACGACTAAGGAGGGTTGATATGGGAATAGATATCTAATGCATAGAAAACTTTAGTTACAATATCCAACCAACCATTACAAGTCTAAAGAAAAGGAGCACAAAATAACTTTGACAATCATGATGAAAAGTATGATGTGAAGTGGGGAAAGCCCTAAGTCTGCATAACTATGATAATTAATACTAATCTACAGACAGTAATTAACTGGTGGCTGAGCAGAATAGAAAGACACATTTTACGACAGAATCAGTAATGCAGATATTATGGAGTTTAAACAAATTCCAGTGAATCCAGAGATGAGAAAAAGATGCTGGCACTGATAGTACACACAGAGAAAATCTGTTAAAAGTATAACTAGAGATTCTTTTCTCTGGGCACGCAAATAATAAACCCACAGGGCACACAATTAATTTTTTTTTAAATAGAGAAAGAACTAAAACACATGGAAAAATGGAATTAGAGACAGAGGTGAATATGTGTGGAGGACATGGAGAGAGCTACAGAAGATGGCAAAAGTTAGGAGGGCTTAGCATGAGTTGATTGAGGGCCTATGCTCCACTGGTGGATAAAACGCAGATTTATTATATTAACATATTGAATTACTATATTCTGTGTTTGTCTCACACAGAGAACAGGATAGAAGCATTTTAAATGTAGCCATTGCACGGGGAGTCACTCAGGAAACAGTGGGGAAACTGCACTCAAAAATGCCAGCAAAGTCTGTTGAAGAGGTAAGTGTCAAGGGTCATGTATGACGGTTTCATATTGCCATTCTAGGGTTCTCAGGCAGACAGGGGGGTCTAAGCCCTCTGATCTGTTCTGTGCTCCACACTTGCCTATCTAATGTTCTAGGGGTGCTTACTCGATGTATTCTGTTATTGCCCATAACCATACTGGCCTACTTCTGCTTCTACATTCTGAAGCCACTGACGAACATCATACTATTTTGCACTGCTTAATAAAGCACTGCACAGAACGATAAAACGTTTTACATTTTATAATGTCTTTCCAACTTACATCATCAGGAATGTGTTTCACAATGTTGTGTAATTAAAATTTATTAAAAATACTATATATACATATATATATATATAAAACCTGGTAGCAGGTTAATTTGCCATTGCCAGCTTCAGGCTTTCAATCTGTGATGTTTCTCTTGCGGCATTTACACTGTCTATCACTATTCAACTCTTGTGTTAATCGCCACATGATTCTTCGATCATGTTTGATCAGTGTGCCTCGATTAACTGGCATGAGCATAACTTGGCTCCTGTCAGTAAGCTAATTCTTTGTCTGACATTAGAAATGTAGTTTTTTTCATACATTGTTTGAAACAATGCTGAACTAAACAGTTTTACTAAAATTATGTACATGAAAAACAAACAAGAATATTTATCTAATTTGTATATTACTCTGTAAATGTTTTATTATTATAATTAGTAGCTGCAGGTGCTTATTGGTTAATGTTCTCCCAGCTTCATACAATGGGTTTCTGATCACTTTCTGAATTTTCTGCAAAGAGTACCTGAAAATTGTCAAAACTGTCTGAGAAAGAATGTTGGAAAAAAAGGGGATTTAACTATTCAACCTCATGATACCAGGGTCTAGAATATTTAAAAAAAGGATTTCAAAGGCCAGAAGATCGACTTCATTGCACTGGGTTTATCTCATATGGCTCAGTCTCTTTTTCTGCAAGGTAGCCTGCTGAAAGCATCGCAAAAAGCACAAACTCTGTAGCTCCAGCAACGACCCCCATAAAATTGCACTCATGAACTGAACGACATAGCCCAGAATTGAACCTATGACCATTGAAGGGTAAGGCAGGTGGCATAACCACTTTGCAATGGAGACTCCCTAGCTTAGAATATGTAAGGGCCTAACACTTCACACCCCGAAGACAGCATCTGCCTTGTGCAAATATTATCTTTACTATATTATTTCATAAATATGCTAGGGATGTCAAGTATTACCACAACCAAATTTGAATACACATTCACACCATAACTTTGATTTGTGTCATAAATTATAAATTTTATTTATAAATTTTATATACCGGTGTAATCGATTTTCCAAATTAATTTTCCCTCTAGACAAAACTTTTGGAATAGAATTGATTCACTGAATATTTTACATATATTTTTTTTTTCACTCTCTCGCTTTGAACTCAAGCGTAGTCCATACACACTATTTACAGTAGTGAGGGACTGAATTTTGCTTGTGGATTAGCTTTCCCTATTAACAGTGTCCCTCGCCATCAGGTGAACCCACTCCAACTTCAGAGGTACTTGCAATTTACGTCCCCAAGTCAAGGACGACGGGTCAAAATTTTAGTCCAGCTGTCCGGTGTAGGGGTTAAACCACTAATCTCGGTATCAGCACACTGGATGTTTAAGAACATGCGTTCTTATCCATTCAGCCATGCGAACCTGCATATTTTACTTATAATATGCACCTTTATTTAAAGATTCAAGCTTAAGTACGAATGTTATAGAAGAATTATGTGCATGTGCTATAAAAAACACAGTAGAAATGATTATGTCTGAGAGCAAATCAACATTTTTCACGGGCCAATAAGGACCACTTCTATGAGTGATGCAGCATTGAAAGCATATCTGGATTGGACATATGACCTATCATGACTCCCTTTCAATGATGGTTCTCAAAGTTACACTTGAGGGCAAGAAACTCCTTGACTCAGAACATAATAAAAAAAAAAAAATTATATGCCACAGTATTCTTGAACTTATATGTATCGTAGAGGATATGGCACCGTTAGAACCTTGAGTGTTGGTCCTCTCACAATGGCACAGATGCTACTCCTAACTGAGAGATCAAATGATACAGATACCTTTGGTTTTCATTATTAATTTATTCAGTACACAGGGTAAAATGAAATGTCCATAACATGTCACTCCATGATACATTTAATGTAAGTGCCCTGTAAACTTATTCTTGGGAAATTAATTGCAAGGTTTCCCCTTGCCTTTCACATACATATAAAAGATGTACATATTGTAAATATTGCACATACATATAAAAGATGTACATACTGTAAATATTGCAGCAGTTTGTGCTTAATTTGTTTAATGTTACCAAAGCTGATTTATGAGTAATGGGTCAGATACCTACACTTCTTAGACAAGGGCAGGAAATAGCAGACCTTATGTGTAGTTTTACATACTGGCAGCTGACATTCATAAAGAGCAGACTAAATAAACCACCGGCCTGAAATTCATTCAGACTTTGAAAACCTACCCACAACAGAATATGTAAAATATGTGTTAAAGAGGGAAAGCCAAACCATTGAATCCAGTATCCACTTTATGAGACTGAATCTACCCAAGAGCTTTACTGGTGGGTAAAAAAAAATTATATATTGAACTGAGACCACTGTCTTGTTAAGCAAATGCACTAACCACTCTTGCACTTTAAGTATTTACTGCATAACAGAATGTAAACTTATTGGAGCAACATTAAGTGGCCAGATAGTTTTGAGTGGAAGCACTTGTGGGTCTGGGGAGCCAGTGACTAGCTTGCTTGCCTGCCATCCCCAAGGTGTTTTTTAAAAATTGACCTGAGCACCCAGACCCACTCAGCCTAAAATAGGTACAAGAAAATGTCTTGGGAAGTAAAGGCTGCCGGTGTGATATTGATCACATCACCCATTGAGTATGATGAATTGGTCTATAAAAATATGGGACTATTGATCACATCACCCACTGAGTGTGATGAATTGGTCTATAAAAATATACGACTATTGATCACATCACCCATTGAGTGTGATGAATTGGTCTATAAAAATATGGGGCTATTGATCACATCACCCATTGAGTGTGATGAATTGGTCTATAAAAATATGGGACTATTGATCACATCACCCATTGAGTGTGATGAATTGGTCTATAAAAATATGGGGCTATTGATCACATCACCCATTGAGTATGATGAATTGGTCTATAAAAAATATGGGACTATTGATCACATCACCCATTGAGTGTGATGAATTGGTCTATAAAAATATGGGACTATTGATCACATCACCCATTGAGTGTGATGAATTGGTCTACAAAAATATGGGGCTATTGATCACATCACCCATTGAGTATGATGAATTGGTCTATAAAAAATATGGGACTATTGATCACATCACCCATTGAGTGTGATGAATTGGTCTATAAAAATATGGGGCTATTGATCACATCACCCATTGAGTGTGATGAATTGGTCTATAAAAATAGAGGACTATTGATCACATCACCCATTGAGTGTGATGAATTGGTCTATAAAAATAGAGGACTATTGATCACATCACCCATTGAGTATGATGAATTGGTCTACACAAATATGGGGCTATCAATCACATCACCCATTGAGTATGATGAATTGGTCTTTAAAAACATGGGACTATTGCCTGAAATCCAATAAATCACATGGCATGTGAAAGGGTCCTTTACATTAACTTACAATGTGCCCAGTGAGCCTCAAGGCATGTAGAGGGATTCTTTACATTGTAACAATGTGCCTAGTTAAGTGGTGTGCTGTTTGCTAAGAATGAATTGTTGGCATGTTGTTTTTGACATATTTGTTTTACAATTTTCTAGATAAACTCCAGAGCCAGACTTTTACTGCAAATGTTGGAAGAGATGAGTGACACCGATACAGACACGTCACATTCTGATTCCAGTGAACAAGCAGAATGATATTTTGTTTACTATTCAGTGAACTGGGTTACACACAAGCTGGATTTAACTTCCTGGTGTCGTGCACAGTATTGCGTTTTAAAATGGGGGGGGGGGGGGGGGGGGGGGGGGGGAGTTGTAAGAGAAAGAGAGAGGTAGATCTGACTGTGTCATAACATAAACATAAAGTGTATGTTAAGAATGTGGGTTGGAGGGAAATGAATGTTATGTGTGTGTCACCAGCACTGCTGACCTTTGATCTTCTTCATGCTTCTTGCTAGTGGAAGCTATGGAGTTTTATGTTGTTTACAAGTTTGTTTATTTTATTGGTTCACATGTGTTATTTGCCTTGGAATGTAATATATTTGTAATTGAAATGCTAACTTCTTAAAGCCTAATGGAGTTGATTGTTTCATTGGTGAATCCTCCAGAAGAGTGCATTGGCATTCAGTGTGCCTGGCTCCAGGAAAGGGTGTGCATCCATCAGAGTGAGGTTGATATAGAGACTTCTGACTCGGTGGGGGTTGTGTAGCAGAGCTCTGCTTCCCCTCTTTATGCTCAGAAAGATGATGGCTCTGAATAGGATACACATTGAGGAATTCTGAGAATAGAAAGTCCTTCAAGTGGAACCCCACAGTGCGGTGAAATAGAGGAACACATAAAAAAAGAAGAGAATAGGACATGATTAGTATGGGGAGGACATTGAGTGAGCTACAGGAAATAGCAAAAAGATAGGGCAGCTTGGCATGAGGTGGTTGAGGATTTATCCTCCAATAGGAATTAGAGAACAGCAGAAGATATAATGCATGAGATAAAGAAGATGAATTGCTTGCTATAATATGACTTAGTTGTATTCAGATGATGTGGTTACTGATCGATTTCAGGTAAATTACCACTATATCACTAACACTAAACTGCTCTCTTTCTAAAAAATAAAGCAACTTACAAATGCAGCATTGAAAAAATGTATTATATTCCAGTTTTACTTTTAACCCTGCCTTATTGTAAAGACATACTTCACAATTCTGTGATAGTTGCATAAACAATAGTAAGTTGCTTAATGGATGATGTCTACAGAATCAACATGTGTCAGTGCATATAAAAAAGATCATCAGCACAGTCTTCCTACCAATTATATCTTAGTTCTATTCATGAATTCTTTACAACTGATCATGATCTCAATGCATATATAACTCCACGCATACTGTGATGTTCTTTTATAGATGGGAATATCAAAATCATGAGTGTCACTATATCTGCTAAGTCTGCTAATATCTGCTAACCTCTAAGATTCCTTTAGTGCCTTAAATTGTTTTGTATCCAAAGAATGGACTATCTACTTATGATACCTGAGGGCTCCTGTGAATTACACTTAGTGTAACCCACGGGGCTGCTAAACAGCACTCAGCCATGTGCAATCAAAAGGCTATTGCTCACTATAACCTTGTTTTCAGTCTTTCATCTCTTCCATCATTCCGGGATTGCCTGGCCATAATTAACTATAACGTATTTCTTCTTTGTGCATTCAGCATGGTTTTGGATCGAATATACCCAAAAATAGTTTGTATGCGCCAATTCAGAAAATGTATATAACTATATCATTTTTTTAATTCTCCCTGATGTACTAGTAATAATAATGAAATAAATAATGATGATCTTTTATAAACTTCATGTGACTTGTACACTATTTACTAGGCATGGCCTATAGGTTGTTATTGCATGGATTGTCAGGTGTTGGTTAAAGTTAGTTGCATATCCCTTACATGTTGCTGCAGTCAACCCCAGCATTATTTGGCTATTTGTGATTTCACAAACTTAACTCTTTTAGCCGATAAAGATGTCCAAGGGGACAATAACCACTGTGAAACATATCCAATGGGGACAATAACCACTGTGAAACATATTCAAAGGGGACAATAACCCTATAAAACAGATGTCCAAGGGGATAATGACTGACTGGCACCTGGCCGTCTTGTCAGACAATAGTTTGTAAAATGGAGTTATACCTCTCCATAACAAAACCTGGGCTGAATTTAGTGTTGCCCATATAGCATGATCCCTCTCTAGGCCTGCCTAGTTTATTGCAGAGGAAAGGTGACACCAATACGTCTGGGACAAGACAAGCTGCAGAAGCTGCTAGATCAGCAAGCAATACTCTTAACTCTCCGCCTGTAGGAGCTTCCATCCTAGACCAGTTGCCTACCAAGGCTTAGGGCCTGGCCATGACATTTAGTCTTCAGGTTGCATTTCCTTGCTTTATGGTATGACTTCTACCCTCCCAGTTGTACTCTGCCGCCCGAAGCCATTGGCACAATGAGGGGTTTCAGGTTTGGTGATCGCTGCCCAACATTCGCCGCTAACATAAAACAGGTAGTACCGTCTATTGTCCTACGGTAGCTCAGTCATATCGGACTAAGACCAAGGCGGCAATAACCACTATGAAATTATCCAAAGGGGAAAATAACCATAAATTTAAAAAAAGATGTCCAAGGGGGAAATAACCGCTATGAAACATATCCAACTTTGGCTAAGATCAAAGTGTAGATTTATCTGCACTTGATCTGGCTAGTGTGCTGAGACAGTCATCCAAACTGCAAACTGGAACGTCATTGTTAAGAATTACAATGATGGAGTCAAAGATAAATCCTATGCTTGCTTGCTTGCTTGTGTTCGTTGGCTTGAGCTCCAACGCGAAGTCCTGTATGTCGGATGAAGACATCCTGTTGTCCAACATCAGTGTGATGTCATACAGGACCTGAGGTTTGCGTGAGTATCCGTTGTCCCATGTCTGGCTTATTGGTGTGCAGACTGGTGGTACCTCGCCGTACAGGCAGACACTCTCCGACTTCGGAGGAATCAGCGATCCTATTGACTTCAGCCAGGACCCCGAAGGGACCTGTTGCCCAGGACGCTCGACGAGGACGCGTCAATAGGTCTTGGCCAGTATATAACCCGGCCCTGGTGCCTTGGAAACACCTCTGCGTCCCGATAAATCCTATGATACCAGCCCTGATAGCTGGTATTGACAGATACCCCAGGAAGGTCACACGAAGCAAGGGAAAGAAGAAATTGAAACAGAGGTCTAACGTCAAGTCATTTGTCATGGTGTCTAACTGCAATCACCTCATGTCTACCACGTACTTCGAAGGATCAACATTGAGAAGACCACTGTGAACAAGGATATCTTTAGGATCCAGCACTAACGAGGAAAGCAAGAAGAGAAGTGAAAGCTAAGTTTGAGGAGAGGTAAAAGACAGGGTAAAACAAATGGTTTTTCCAGAAGCTGAGATTTTAAAGCACTATGAAACATTCCCAACGGGAAAAATAACCACAATGAATAATCACCAGAGGATAAAGGGACAGTGGAAGTGACCACTAAATTAGCCAGATTTCTGTAGCATGTTTAGAATGCTCTGAGATAAATGTAAAAACTGCAGGAACACATGTTTGGGATTGACAGAAAATAGCCATTCATACGTCACGCGTAGTCTGGGACCGAAGTAGTCAAGAATACGTACATTATGTAACTGTTCAAACTATTTCAAATGTACATCGCTTTTTCTGACAGTTTAGATTTCCAGCGGGCTTATCCATCTGTAAGTCTTTCTGTGTCTGTCTACTTAATTATGCCAACATAAATAATCACCGAAAAATTTCACAAGAGCTACATTGTGCCATTTTTTGATGTGGTTTTATGGAAGAATGACGAGAAAACCGTGGACAGATAGAAAGAGCAATGAAGACATCCTGAAAGAAGTAAACTCATAAAGAGAACTGGTTACTCGCTAGGGAGAAGATGCGAGGCAGTTTGATATCATAGCAAGGAAGAATGCCGATATCAGAAATGATTCACAGCACAAGAGACAGAAGATTGTGGGCAGACACGATCACCAACGCCACACTGCATGAACTATAAGAATAACAGGTCATGAGAGGAAGAAAACTGGAATATGTATGTCTGTGGGGGGGGGGGGGGGGTAGAGGGAGACCAATAGAGAAGACGTTGACTAGTTTGACATCACGACATAGTGGAACATCGGTGTCAGAAATGATTGACAGTTCACGAGACAGAAGGCTGTTGGCAAACATGATCACATCACGAGACAGCAGGCTGTGGGCAAACATAATCACATCACGACATAGTGGAACATAGATGTCATAAATTATTGACAGTTCACGAGACAGGAGGCTGTGGGCAAACATAATCACATCACGACATAGTGGAACATCGATGTCATAAATTATTGACAGTTCACGAGACAGGAGGCTGTGGGCAAACATAATCACATCACGACATAGTGGAACATCGATGTCATAAATTATTGACAGTTCACGAGACAGGAGGCTGTGGGCAAACATAATCACATCACGACATAGTGGAACATCGATGTCATAAATTATTGACAGTTCACGAGACAGGAGGCTGTGGGCAAACATGATCACATCACGACATAGTGGAACATCGATGTCATAAATTATTGACAGTTCACGAGACAGGAGGCTGTGGGCAAACATGATCACATCACGACATAGTGGAACATCGATGTCATAAATTATTGACAGTTCACGAGACAGGAGGCTGTGGGCAAACATGATCACATCACGACATAGTGGAACATCGATGTCAGAAATTATTGACAGTTCACGAGACAGGAGGCTGTGGGCAAACATAATCACATCACGACATAGTGGAACATCGATGTCAGAAATTATTGACAGTTCACGAGACAGGAGGCTGTGGGCAAACATAATCACATCACGACATAGTGGAACATCGATGTCAGAAATTATTGACAGTTCACGAGACAGGAGGCTGTGGGCAAACATGATCACGTACGCCGCACGGCATGCATTGTAAGAAGGAAATTTTTTTTTTTTTTGCATATCCTTTACAGGACATCGCTGTCAACACCAGCATCTTTCAGCTGTATGTTGATTTCTTGGCAAGATTACGCTCAGTAGTTTGCCATTGCTTTCTAAGCGACCGGCTCACATATCCTGTAAGTTACCGATGCGATTCGAACCACTGCTGATTTTCACCGTCATCACGTTACCTACGAGAGTATACGAGATTACAGAGAAAAGTCATAACCTCTAAGCCACCAAGGCGGCTGAGAAGGAAATTAAGAAACAAACAAAAAAAACAAATAGTGTAAACTAATAAAACCCTCGCTTACAAGATGAAAGACTATATGATGCGAGAGTAATACTTGTTTCTTCTTCTTCTTCTTCTTCTTCTTCTTCTTCTTCTTCTTCTTCTTCTTCTTCTTCTTCTTCTTCTTCTTCTTCTTCTTCTTCTTCTTCTTCTTCTTCTTCTTCTTCTTTGTCGTTCATCCGAAGAGTTTGTTCGGACGTGATGGCGTTGTGAGCTGCGTTCTTGCGCCGTAGGGCCGACACATCCGACTTCTGCAGGCATTTGTTGACTGGATTAACCTTCCCGGAATACTTGTTTCAAACCCATGTTTTCAGCACAATTAAGATATTTTAAGAGTAGAAAGGTCGAAACGAACAAACCTAAACGAACCTTAACTTGTCGTCTTCACTTCTGCTCGTGTAATCTGATCACGGATTTCCACTGATTTGTGAAGTGTCATGCTTTCTCTGGACATGGATGTCTTATATGCTATATACATGCTTCAAATTATATTTCAGGAAATAATAATTGACTTAAATAAATGTTTAATAAAATAGCTGTAGTAGTTCAATTCAAAATGAGGCAGAGGCACATACAGATAGGTAACTATATGGGTAGATTAACGGATGGGTGGACAGACTTACAGACAAAAAGACATGTGGAAGCTATTGCACAACCTTATTAAAATACTGGTGCAGGTCAGTCCTCAGTAGTGACAGCATATATTCCCCCCAACTAGTGTGGTTTTGAGGATCCACCCATCTCCGTAAATTGATTGTCGGACACATTTCAGAATTTTCTAGAAACTGTTCTTGAAGGAAAGCAGGATCATATTAAAGCTGATCCTTCGTGCTATTTGAAGGCAAAACACTTTTCACTACGTTTCTTAAAAAATTACTTTCACCGTTTTCATCATGTCACATCGTAATCTTACATCCTTTACTCTGACATATAGGCTTCAGAGGTGGTGATGTGCCACAATAGGGGCTTGCATTATGTCTATCTTCATCCAACTCGGGGCAAAAATGAAAAAACAAAAAATTCTGAGTAAAGCTGGGGCGACCATCCCCAACCCAGCGCTTCCACAGGTGGCGGATCCTGGAACGGTCTCTAGATATAGAGGTTAGCTGCGAATACCCAATAAGCAGCCGCGGACCAACTGGCGGTGGGCACAGAGGGCGAGGCGGGATCTCAGGGTGGGATCTGAGTTCCTTAGAAAATGACTCATATGCTCGGAGACGTGCCTGCCAAGCGAGTCGGGGCGCTCTAACCCCTCCCCCGGGTAGGTGGAACCTGTTAGCTTTGGACAGCAGTCCATCTAGGAGACGGAAAACTTCAAATATAAACCCCCAAGTTCAAGGTGGACCAGCGTGCTGAGGAACTGGATGGCCATGGGTTAACTGGTCGTGAACGTTGGACGTCTGGCAGGCGTGTGGGGCGGCACCAGGCGTATGGACTCCTGCGGGACATCCCCTGCCTCTTCCCTAGCAAGCAGGCAATGTTAGGGTGACCGTTTATTTCCTGCAATATCCAAACTTTGCTTATGGAATTAATTCAACACGGGAATCGTCGCCGGAGCTACGGAGCACGTGCTCTGCGCTTGACACATCTTTCAGAGGCTAGCGAAGAGAGAGTGAGGAGGAGAAGACGAAGAAATGGTGTGAGAAGAAGGCATAGAAATAGGAGGGCAGACGCCAGGAGAACATGACGAAAAGTGGAGAGACTAGGTTTCAACCATGTAAGAGTTGGATACTGGAATTGTCGTAGTGCCAGGCAGAGAGGTCCTGTATTGGAGAGGCTTATATATGATTTTGATGTCCTCATGCTCCAGGAGCTAAATACAGACAAATACCATTGCCCTGGGTACGCCAGTTATATAAACCCTACTGGGCAGAAGAGACATGGACAAGGTCTGCTGGTGAAGGAAGGAGTGAAGCATGTGGTACTTGACTTGAGCCAGTGGAATCATAGTGCAAGAGAGGTCCAGGGTATACAAATGGAGATTGGTGGCTTAAGTTGGAACATCATAAATGTATATGCTACAGTGGACGGTTTTGTTAGAAAGGAACACTGGGACTGGCTTAAGGAATTGGAGGAATTACCAGATGATAGGCTACTCATATGTGGAGACTTCAATGCGAGGAGCAGAGATTGGGACAGTAGTGGAGAAAACCGACAGGGAATTGCCCTTGCGGATGCCATGGTGGACTCCGATGTGGTCTGCATAAATGAATGACAATGAGGCCTGGCGATGCAGACACAGCTATTGACTTGGCACTTGTCTCCCAGTCATCAGTCCTTGATGTAAAGTGGACTGTTTTGAATGATCATGGGAGTGATCACTTGCCATGCTCAGTCCTGATCTCTAAAGCCAGGAAAGTTAAGGCTGGGAGAGCGCGCAAGACCTTCCGGTATGAGTGGACCGATAGCCTTCTTTGACGCCTCAGACAGGGGGCTTGCAACAGGACTGTTAAAACTCCTTTTTTGCATCCCCCATGGTGGACCCCAGAAGTAGACCATGCTTGGAAAGCAAAGAGAGCTGCAGTGAAGCAGCTAAGGAAAGTGCGACAGACACCCCGAAGCTCACGAGAGGAAGTGGACACAGCGGAAAATGTCAAGAAAGACAAGGTGGAGGTCTTCAAGCGCTGTGCTGCAGAGGCCAAAAACGCAAAATGGGAATGTTTCATGAAGGAGATTGGAGGTGATAAAACACTGCGAAAATTCTGGAAACTGCACAGACAAATGCAAAGAAAAGATCGGCCTATGACAGTGGGAACAATTTATAGAGATGATGGTGTGCGCGTGACAACAGACAAAGAGAAAGGGGAGGCGTTTCTCCAGAGATTTTTAGAGCAGACCAATCATAATGATGCG
Source organism: Cepaea nemoralis (assembly GCA_014155875.1). Lineage (NCBI taxonomy): Eukaryota > Metazoa > Mollusca > Gastropoda > Stylommatophora > Helicidae > Cepaea > Cepaea nemoralis. The sequence goes on along the minus strand of JACEFZ010006055.1, from coordinate 751,086 downwards.
GACACCAGGGATGCAGTTAGAGAGGAATTATCTGGCACCATGAAGAATATGCATTATGAAGACATCATACGGGTTGAAGATGTTAAACATATTTTGAAAAAGGCAAAAGACACGGCACCAGGGCCCGATGGGGTTAGGTATGGCCACATGAAGGCTTTGAGCGATGCAGACCTGAAGGAGATGACCGACTGCTTTAACCAGAGCATTAGGACAGCATCAGTACCGCAGGATTGGGTGCACAGCTATCTCATCCCTCTCCCAAAACCATTCAAGGATCATTCAAAGCTTAGCGGCTTTAGGATCATCACCCTTCAAAATACATTTGGGAATGTTCTAGGGAAGATAGTCGCTGTCAAGCTGCAAGAGTTTTGGAAAGGGGGAAGCTTCTTCCAAGAGGCCTGGGGAGCTACAGGCCAGGAAAAGATACCTGGTCAAATGCAGCCACTTTTGCCTTTGATGTTTATGAGGGGTTCCATAGTAGACGGGAAACGATGGCGGCAGCGCTTGATCTCGAGGATGCATACAATAGAGTTCGATATGATATTTTGATGACCGCACTGATGGAGAAGGGGGTCAATCCCTGGTTGGTGAACTGGATAGCAGCCGTCCTGCATTCTCGTCGGGTTGCTCTCCGTCTGGGTGCATGGACCTCAGAGCCACATATTTTAACCCCGGGACTGCCACAGGGATCTAGCAATCTCACCTGGTGCTCTTTAACGTGTATACGAGCAAGATTGCAAACCTAGAAGCACCAGGGGTTGGAAGGATACTAACATTTGCAGATGATATTCTTGCATATAGGCAGGGGAGAGATAGGGAGCAAACAGCCCAGGAGCTACAGGCGACAGTAGACAAAGTGATTGACTGGTGCACTGAAATGAGTGCTGTCATCCACCCGGAAAAGGCAGCTGTTTTGTGGTGCTCTCTGGACAACAGGATTGTGAGAGCTGATGTCCCAAGCCTCGCGATAGATGGTAGAAGCGTCAACAGAGAGAACAAACTGAAGTATCTGGGAATCACATTTGACAGGAGCCTGTCCTTCAAGGACCATGTGGAGACGGTTGTGACAAGGTCTCAAAAGGGACTCAATGCACTTAAAACTATGGCTGCAATGGACACAGAGCAGAGAATGCTTTTCACACTATACCAGCACTTGATCCTCTCAGTGATTGATTATGGACTAGGACTGCTCACTGTCTCAAAGAGTCAGCTGGTGAAATTAGAGCGCATACAGAACGAAGCTATGCGAGTCATTCTGGGATGCACCAGAGACACCCCAGTAGTGTGTATGCGTTACATCCTTGGTCTGCCGACTGTTGCTGGTAGGCTCAAGGTGATGCAGGCGAAGGCATACCTCAGAGTAGCTGCAGACACAGATCACCCGTTGCATGAGGCGTTGGGCGCAGTTAAGGGTCAGCGACTGATAAGAGGGACATCATAGATGGCTCAGGTGGAGGATATGATCAGACAGGTGTGCATCTTGGAGAACATTAGGCGAGGAGAGGAGTGGGTCAGAGTGCCAGCGGAGCAGTCAGACTTGTGCAGAGTTATAATCACATTGATCCGGGAGTGCAGGGAGTGGCCAGCAGGGGCCACGGAAGTGGAAATCCAGCAACTAATTCAGGATAATGCTCGCTCGGGTGATGTAATTATCTACACAGATGGGTCGGTGTTGAGAGGTAGGAGAAGTGCCTGGGGGTTCTTAGCAAAAGCTAATGGTCGACGTTTGGTACAGGAGAGTCTGGCATATGATACCACAATATATAGCTTGAGAATGGAGGTGGAGGCGGTCAGTGCAGCTTTCCGCTGGATGGAGAATACGATACACACACACATCGTGATTGTAACTGACTCAGAAAGCATGCTGAGGAAGGTGAGATCAGGCAAGCTTCGGCAGAGTGGCTTGCTTCGCTTCGGAGGTCACAGGTGGCAATCATCGCCTGGATATTTTCTCCGGGCATGCCGGTGTGCTGGAGAATGAACAGGCGGACAGACTTTCTGGCTCGGCAAAACTTGGTGGAGTATTGATGCATGACAAAGCAGACGTGGTTGCGGCCTTGTGGGAGCATGTGTAAACCTCGGGGGAGCAAATGGATTACCATGGTCTGGCAAGAATGCGACAGTGAGGGGTGACGAGGGGATCTGGCCGACGATCAACGCTCAGAGGAAAGGCGAGACGGACATATAATCAGATTGCTACTGGTACTATTAGTGTTGGAACTCTTCGCTGGCTGCTGGGGATGGGGACGGAGCGCTTATGGGAATGCTCCGAATGCTGTGATGTCGTTTCATAAATCAGTCAATCAATCAATCAATCAATCAATCAATCAATCAAGCAATCAATCAACTCGGGGCATCCTGTGCAGACACTAGTCTGGCTAACCAAGGGAAGATCGACCAGCGTCTCGCATGTGATGAAGCCTGCCGAGGATCCACACTGTGCACTCTGTAAGACCGCAAGAGAGTCTCAGCAATTTCCCACGATTATGGTAGACACTCAGCACCCACGTCTTGCACTCACTGCTCTAAGAGCTCACCGGCATGCTCGAAATGAATGTGTTGTGTGCCTACCTGGATAGAAGCAGTCCCAAGCTCTCAAAGTGTGCGTGAATGATCGATAAAAACGACGGTGGCCGAAGTGGTAGCTAATGGTTTTTGTCATAAACCTCTTCTTGTTGGTATTTGTGGCTCGATATACAGGACAGAGTTGACGATAAATGTAAAGACGCTGGATAGGAATCCGGCCGTGGCTGGTGCAGTTTACTATAGTAGCAACCAACAGTAACAGAAAAATCTCACATTCTGTTAATCAAACCTTTAAGCCCTTATAGCCCATCTTCGACTGTGCCGTCCTTTGCAGGGCAGCAACCTGTTCACCCTTGAGGGTCTAAAACACTCAGTATAATAACCAGTCCAAACCTACGACAGCTTACAGCTTTAATATCCTGTTATGTCAGTTGTGAAAAGTCGTAGCACTAGACCAGCCAGTTTACACAATTGCATGCTTTGTCGTGTGAGACGAGTCGGCTATGGTCTATGGATGATGTTGGTCACGTTGAAATATAACAAATAAACGGATGTGTCGAAAGTCACATTACATCTTGACGGGACAAGTGCGCTGGTTCCATCATTTTCACTGTTGATACAAATGATATGTCGAATCTCTCACTCACACTTGAGTGTTTGTCTGTATCCGTGTCAAACCAAAAGCTGGTGTCATTAGCTAAACCCTTGATTTATAACGATTTCAAGTGTTCGCTGGACTCATGCAAGCCCTGGCCTCTTTTCCGTCTAGTCACGAGTCCCGTGGGAATTCCCTTGACCATCTGAATATATCCGTCACAGCTCGCTAAAGGTCTGTTATCTCTTAATACAGAAGCCAAAAAACAACATATTATATTACACATTTATTTGCCTGGCATACTTCGCTGCATCTTGTAAGGTGCATACTCATCTCATCATGTTCCTCTTGTAACTTGCGATGTCGAGGTGAAGTATAAACAGCGGGAGAGTGCCCGCTTATGTGCTTCATGTATCGATATTCCCATGGACTGTTATTCCCTGCGTCCATCGTTTATGTGGTCGGCCTCTTCATTTGCTTCCATCTGGTCATTGCTTGTTGTGGTATACTGTTAGTTGGTAACCTACATTGCCAAACCATTTGACTTGCTACCTTCTAATAAAATCTAATGCAGCTATCACCCACCACTTTAGTAGTGATTTCTTCATTTCTGATCTTATCTTTTCTTGATACATTGAGTATTCTTCTCAGGAATCTCATTTCTGTTGTGATTTTTCTTTTCTCTTTATTTTGTCATTGTCCAGGTTTGACATTAGTAACATAGAGTTGGTAGGAAAACTGTGTTGTAAAGTGCTTTCTTAGTAACTATTGATACACATTTGTTGTTTAGTATTGGTGCCATTTGCCCAAGGAATTGGTTTGTCTTATAGGTGCATACTCCAGAGTCATACATCATATGAAGTAAATAAATGAATAAGACTTTGGTTAAAGTACTTCATCATCATCATCAAGTGCCGTGCCGGCTGGCGTAGGCGTTCACGGCTCTCCATAGATCTCGGTCTTTGGTTTTCTGGATCAACTCTGCTGCTGATATACCTCCATGCCACCGTCTCAATCCATCCAGCATCACTTCTCTTGGTCTACCTCTGCCTCTCTTTCACTCGATCTTTCCAGTTGTTACGATGTTCTCCAATGCCTCTCTTCTCATCACATGACCGAGGAAAGCTGTTTGTCTCTGTCTTATTGTTGTATATAATGTTCTAGTTTCATTAACCTGTTTCAGGCAGTCGTCGTTAGTTACTCTGGCAGTCCAAGGAATTCGCAACATTCGTCTCAGGAACCACATCTCTGTTGCTTCTAATTTCTTCTTAATTTGTTCATTTACATTCCAAGATTCACTGCCATACAGCAAAACTGGTTCTACATAGCATTTCAGCACTCTCTTTCTTACATTCAGTGATAGTGACTTATTGCATAAGATACTCTTCATTTTCTGAAATGCGGCTTTTGCCTGCCCTATTCTGCTCCTAATCTCTGTTGTACATCTTCCATCTGATGTTATAAATGCCCCTAGGTATCTAAAATTATCAACTTGGTTAAGGATTTTCCCTTCTATTTCTATGTCACATTTTGGTGTCACCATTTTCTTTGATATTACCATTGTTACTGTTTTCTTGATATTCAAGGAGAGTCCTTTCCTTGCACTCTCTGTTACTACAACGTCTAATAATTGTTGTAGGTCTGTTGAATTATCCGCCACCAATACTGTGTCATCTGCATAGCGTATATTATTTATATTATAACCTCCAACTAGTATTCCTGGCATCTCTTTGATCTCTCTCATTATTACTTCGCTATACAGGGAGAAAAGATCTGGTGACAAGACACACCCTTGTCGTACTCCTAGCTTTATCTGTTCGTAACTACCCTCTTTATTTCCCATTTTAATTGCTGCTACTTGGTTCCAGTAAATATTCTTTATTATTCTTAAATCTTTTCCATCAGTGTTGATATCTTCCAACATTTTAATCAGTTCATCATGTTTTACTTTATCAAATGCCTTAGTATAATCTATGAAGCACAAATATATGTCTCTCTGTTTCTCTATTGACCTTTCTATTAGTGTCCGTAATGTATAAATTGCATTGTTTGTGCCCTTACCTTCCACAAATCCATACTGTTCTTCACTAATTTCCATTTTTATTTTCTTTTTGGTTCTTCTCATTATGATTCTGAGTAGAAGCTTAGTGATATGGTTTATAAGGTTAATTGTACGAAAATCTTCACAATCAATTGCTCCTGGTCTTTTTGGTATAGCTATAAATACAGATTTCAGCATATCACTGGGTAAATATCCACTGCTGTAAATATCATTCAACATTTTGGTTAATATATCTACTCCAAATTCTCCCAATACTTCTAATTCTTCTATTGTGATTTCATCTGGCCCAGCTGTTTTTCCTTTCTTCATACGTTTCATAGCGTCAGCGACTTCTTCTTTCAGAATAGGTGGACCTTCTAAGTTACTATCTTCTGTTAATTCTTCCCTTTCTCCTTCATATAATTCTCTTATATACTCATTCCACCTCTTCATTATAGCATCTTCCTCTAATATTATCTTTCCTGTTTTTGATTTCAAACACCCTGTATTTATTCTTATTTTTCTTCCTGTAAGCTCACTGATTTGTCTGTGCATATTTTTTGTATCTTTAATGGAATTTAATTCAATTTTTTTGCATTGCTCGTTTAACCAACTTTCTTTAGCCTTCCCACATTTATCTTTTATTTCTTTATTTATCTTAGCGTATTCTTGTTTGTCATTTTTACTCTGTTTTCTTTTGTCCATCAGTTTTAAGATATCTTCATTCATCCATTTTTTCTTAGCTATTTTGCCTCTCTCCGGTAATACTTCTTTGCTAGTTTGATGAATGGAGTCCCTTAACATTTCCCATTGTTCATCTATACTCTGTATTTTAGTTATTGCATTGTACCTATTTTTCACAGTCACTCTGTATTGTTCTTGCATTTCTTTATCTATTTTCAGAACCTCTTTATTAAGTCTCATGTTCTTAACCATTTTTTTCCCCTCTCTTTAATCTTACTTTTATTTGTCCACATAGTGGTACATGATCACTATTACAGTCAGCACCAGGCATTGTCTTTACATTAATTAAAGCATTTCTAAATCTTTTATTAATTAGTATGTAGTCAATTTGGTTGCGTATTTTCTTATCAGGGCTTATCCATGTGTACAGTCGTCTTTTATGGTGTTTAAACCATGTGTTTCCAATTATCATATCATTGATATTTGCCCATTCTATTAGCTTTTCCCCTCTTTCATTTCTTGTACCTAAACCATAATTCCCCACTACATCCTCCATTTTTCCCTTTCCTACTTTTGCATTAAAATCACCAAGTATTATCTTTATTTCTTGTGATCCAATTTGAGCCATCGCCATTTCTATTTCGTCGTAAAAGTGTTGTATTTCTTCATCCCTACTGCTTGCTGTTGGTGCATATACTTGTATAATATTTATGTCTATTGGTTTGCCTTTGATTTTGACCAAAATAACTCTATCTGAAATACACCAGTATCCATTAATTGACTTGGCTGTTTTTTCGTCTAATATTATTCCTACACCTTTTTCATGTGTATCCCCTCCAGAATAAATTATTGTGTGATTGTCAGCTATAATTTTGCCCGATCCCTTCCATCTCATCTCACTAACGCCTAGTATATTCATTTTCATGCTATCCATCTCTCTTAGAACATTGGTCAACTTTCCTAGCTCATTTAATGTCCTAACATTCCATGTTCCTACTCTAAATTTATTTATTTTAGTTAAGATTTTGCCATCAGTAGCTGGATGACGGTCTGGTGTCCCCTGTGGCTCATGACTGTCCCTACCGGACGAGGATGCCCTAAGACAGCCATTAACGTCCTTCACTAACTTTGATATATGTCTTGCCATGAAGTCTTGGGAAGATAATGTGGTGGTTTCCCCTTGCCTTCCACATTCACATGGTGGTCTTTTTTTACCTCTGCCTTTGACAGCCATTTCCGACTGTAAGGACAAGTGAGTGCCCTGCTCTGCTCAGCTGCAGAGTTGTCCACTTATTCCGGTGGATACTCGGTCCCCAGAGCTGTGTTAGCCACACCGTGGTGTGTTTCCATCCTCTACCGCGGGGAGGTGCAGTTGGGATTTTCCCTTCATAAAGTTATGGTCTCTGACCAAAACTCTCCAGTACTTTTAAAGTACTTAAAACACATAATTACAGTTATGTTTTCGAACGTGGAGCATTTGTTATCCCCACAGTCATCTCACATTTAAAACGAAATCTTTCTGTTTGCGCAAAACTGACTGGAATTGCCTAATTGCTGTGTCCTCGCTATATTTGAGCAATTGTCTATTGAGGAGCGGCTGGAAGAGTGGCTAAGAATGCTGGGTTCTCCTTCGACTTACCCGGGTTGGAATCCCCGGTAAGGTGTGGACTTTTTCTGTCGGGGGCAAAAAGAGAACCCTAACCTGCACAGTTCCCGTCGACTGCACTAGCCCGGCGGCTTTAATTCCTCATTCTCATTATCCCTTTTATTGTTCGTCGAATTTGGTTAGAGGAGACCACTGCAACACACGTTGTATTCATTACGGATTCAAAGAGTATGCTTAGGTGGAGAAAGGAATGTTTCGTATGGAATGGCTATCGTCGCTTCAGAGGTCACAGATTGTGAGAATTATATGGATATTTTGTCCTGGCCATGCGGGGGATGCCAGGGAATTAACAGGCTGATAGGCTGGCAGGGAATGCACATCTTGGTGGTAGATTGCCTATGGACAAGGGGGAGGTGGTCACGCATTTGTGGGACCAGGTGGAGAAGGTGGGGGAACAGATTGAGAACCCGTATGTGGAAAGAATGAGATTGCGGGCGATCGGTAGGGGTTCTGGAAGAATCTCAAAACTGAGAAGGAAGACCAGGAGAACTTTAAATCAGACTGCGGTGGGACTAATTAGTAGTATGACTCTTCGCTAGCTGTTGAACGAGGGGGACGGAGCACATATGGAAATCTCCTGAGTGCAGTGATGTCGGTTCTTAACTCAACTCAACTCAGCTCAACTGTTTGTCGAATACAATATACGAAACGTTTTTTCTTTATGGACGTGGCCGTGAAAGGCGTTTTATCGTCTGACCAATGCACCGAGATTCATGAAGACTGATTAACTCACTTTTCGAACCACACTAGTTTTAGTCATTAGTCGAGGTTCCAACTTCACGGCAACGGGTCGTCCCCATTATGCCCCGTTCCTCTGCCAGTGAACATCATACAAAATGCTCCTCATTGCCCCATGTGAAAAGTGGGACAGACAGGAGTCTCGACAAACTAACAGCTCGCACAAGTACAATGTGCACAATGCCGTCACCAGAATGCCAACACAAAAGTCCTCCACGAAAAATACAGTTCTTTGTAGGTGGAAGCGGCAATCACTAGAAAACCAGCAGCCACACATTATTGCATAAGGCAAGCCAGTCAGTTCAGCGAAAGGTACTCCGCTATCATTCCGAACATGCAGTTCACGCTAAAAACCACTGAGGACTGAAAAGCATTCCACACGAAATTCACAGCTCACAATGTCGCGCCACGCACTCAGCTCTGTAGAAGGGCGACGGAACCATGCACTACCAGTCCAACATGAGGAAAATGTGAATGCAAACCATATCCACAAGCGTAAACACTCCAGATGCCTTAACCGTACAAATGGCTATCCTCCATGTTGGGGATCGGACTTTATACATCTGTCTAGTTATACACTAGTATATATTCGGTTACTCGATTTGCTAATTGTCTTTCACATGGAATTGATAAATATGGTTTATTTATTCACTTCATATGAGATATAATTCAGTAGTATGCATCCGACGAGAAGCAGCGTAATATACCAGTATATAAATTGTGCACAATATTGTCTGTGGTTTTTGTATTTGCATTCACTAAAAGAACTATTGCCTGAAAGAGGCTAATGAAACTAGAACATCATATACAACTATGGGAAAGAGACAAACAATTTTCTTTGGTCATGTGATGAGGGGAGAGGCATTGGAGAGCGGCGTGGCAACTGGGAAGATCGAGGGGAATAGATTTTAAATAATTAACTTAATTGTGTTGGCAGGTAGACCCAGTCTAAAATGGGTGCCAGGAAATGTCTGGGAAAGTAAATGAGCCGGTGTGAGACTGACCACATCATCTGATTGGTCTATAAAAATATGGATCTATCACTATATGCTCTTTGTATCTTAAGGCGTGAAAAGGGTCCTTTTATTTTTTTTGTTCCCGTAAGCCACTATGATGTTTAAAGTGACCCTATTAATTTATATTCCATGACATGTTGTCTGTGCGTAGTTTTTTTTTTTTTCTCTCTCTCCAATTTCTTTATACAAGGGGCTTCTCATAAGTCTTTAGCCTAACCTTGAAGGAGTAGGCGGAGAAAATTGAAATTTGGACATATGAATTATGTATTTCCCATCTCAAGTGGATTTCCCGATATGGTGCATGGCACAGCACACCCTATTGACCAGTTCTGCACATCCAACGGTTTGTCAGAACAATGAAGAAATCAGACGCCAGGACTGTGATAAAATTATTGATGTTACAGGGTAAAACACCTACAGAAATACACAGGGAGATGGGGCCAGTGTTTGAGGAAGTCTGTCCTTCGTATGCTTCTGTAAAAAATTGGTGTTTGCAGTGTGCGGCCGTTCCCAAGTTGCTGATCTGCCAAGACCAGGACGACCGTCTTCAGAGTGCAATGATGCAAATGCTTCAAAAGTGAAGAAAATCGTAGACCAGGATAGGAAAATGACAATTGCAGAGATATCTGGTTCAGCAAAACTGAGTAAGCTCTTACTCAGTTTTGCTGAACTAGATATCTCTGCAATTGTCATTTTCCTGTCAGTTTTTAGAATTTTACACAACAGAATGAACATGAGAAAAGTGTGTGCCCCGCGCCTGCTGATATGTAAACAGAAACAAACACGGGTTGATTTCTGTGGCCAGTTGCTCAACATGTGGCGGTCGAAAAACATGTAAAAGGCCACAGGGACGGCAGATGAGACTTGGATTCACCAAATCGTAAATAACAACTGAAAGGAAATCGTACTGACAGTGACGAAGATGTCATACTGGCTTGTGATAACTGGCTTAGTTCGAAAAATAGGTTGTTTTATTCTGAAGGTCTTTTCAAGGTCACGCAGAGATGGCAGAAATGTATAAATTCAGGTGGTGGCTACATCGAGATGGAATAAGCACTGTGCCAAATTTCAATTTTCCCCGCCTACTCCTTCATGGTCAGGCTAAAGACTTATGAGAAGCCCCTTGTATTTTTTGCTTTTCTAGTCCGCACTATAATTTCTACTTCATTCTTTTGTCTTCGGTGAGTACCAAGCAATATCTGTAAATAAATTGCTCGTGATTTAGTGCGTGGCAAGCAATATCTGTGAATATATTTCTCATGATTTAGTGAGTACCAAGTACCGATTGGTCTATAAAAATATGGATCTAGCACTATATGCTCTTTGTATCTTAAGGCGTGAAAAGGGTCCTTATAATGTATATTTTTTCCCCGTAAGCCATTATGATTTTTAAAGTGACCCTATTATTTTATATTCCATGACATGTTGTCTGTGCGTAGTTTTTTTTTTCTTTCTCCAATTTCTTTCTATTTTTGTTTGTCTAGTCCGCACTCTAATTTCTACTTCATTCTTTTGTCTTCGGTGAGTACCAAGCAATATCTGTAAATAAATTGCTCGTGATTTAGTGCGTGACAAGCAATATCTGTGAATATATTTCTCATGATTTAGTGATTACCAAGACATATCTGTTCATATATTTGCCATGTCTCCAGTGAGTACTAAGCAATATTTGTTAATATATTTGTGATATCTCAAGTGAGTAACAAGCAATATCTGTTAATATATTTGCCATGTCTCCAGTGAGTACCTGGCAATATCTGTTAATATATTTCTCATGATTTAGTGATTACCAAGAAATATCTGTTAATATATTTGCCACGTCTCCAGTGAGTACCAAGCAATATCTGTTAATATATTTGCCATGTCTCAAGTAACAAGCAATATCTGTTAATATATTTGCCATGTCTCCAGTGAATGCCAGGCAATATCTGTTATAGTCTGTTGTTTATTGTTTGCCCCAATATAAACATCCATATCTCAGTAACCAACTGAGGGAAAATTATGAGATTTAGTATATAACCTTATCATTATGTCCACCGAACAAAAAAATTTTTGTTCTGGAGATTTTACAGCAGATTTCAAAGTTTGTTTATATGCGGTATATAATTTACGGGTCTGAGATGAAATTCATAATTTTAAATGTATTACAGCGTAGCCAGACAATCAGCGCTCAGTGTTGAATATTGTACGTTTTTTCACGGGATTGGCCTTATGCCAACTCCCCGCGTTGTTTAAACTAGGACTGTTCATTCAGAGGTGTCTCAAAATGTGGGTTATTTCATGAAACCTGATTAATATGTTTTTTTGTTTTTTTTTTAAATCTTACCACTTATCGCTAACATTGAAATGTGTGAATATTTTTCAATGGGATTGAATGCGAAATTATACACTTCAAAGAATCGCTATGAAGTTGTACACATATTTTTGTCAAGGAGCTGATCGCAGGAAACTGTTTTATACTATTACAAATTCCGAAAAAAAAGAACAATGCATGCATTGGGTTTGAGTAAACGGGCATTTCGTCGATGGGTGCATGAATCTGGAATTAAACCACCACGTAATAACCAAACGGTAGGTAGAAAGATTATTGTAGACAGCTTTGACAAAGATGTCATAAGGCGAGCTATTATAAAAATGCTTTAAAAATCGCTTGATATACGACAGGGTCGACTTCATTGCACCGGGTTCTATCCCATATGGCTCGGTCTCTTTCCGCAGCGCGGAAAGCATCGCACAAAGTACTAACTTCGCAGCTCTAGCGAAGACCCACAGAGGTCTCCGAAAAATCTAACTCGTGAACCGAAGGATGCGGCCCGGAATCGAACCCACGACCTTTGGAGCCCGAGTCAAAAGGCTTGACCACTTCGCCACGGAGACTCCTAAAATTATAAAAATTTTGGATTTTATATCCAGGATTATCCAGCATTATAAAAATGCTGGATGCCAAAGAAACAGTGACTGTAAGAAAACTTAGGGTTTGGTTCAGAAAGAACAATAACATAGAGCTATCCAAAACAACTTTGTGGAAAATTATAAGGACATTATCTTCACTATTTGAAAGTACAAGGGCGGTAGAAATAATCTTTGCGAGCAACCGCATTTAGGAGCCATGAGAAGCAGATACCTACGTGAAATAAGGGAAATGCGCAAAGAAAATTATGGCATAGCGGGTTTGGATGAAATGTCGATCAATGCGCACCACACAAGTGATAAGGAATGGCAATCAGTGGATGGACAGATAAAGCGATATGTGCCCAGTAGTATAGGACAAGCTTTTGGTCATGGCCCATGCTGGTAATACGCATAATGGCTTACAACAGAATGCTGGGCTCGTGTTCGTATCAAAGCATACAGACAATAGGGATTATCATAATAAGATGAATGGTAATGTATTTAGAGATTGACTCGAGAATACTGTGCTTCCATTCCTAGATATACCGTCGTGTCCAATTATGGACAATGCATGATATAAATGTTGTTGCCCAAGAAGACAAAATACCTACAGCATCGAGCACAAAGGGAGCAATAAAGATATGACTCCGAATGGAAAACATACCATTTCCAGAAACGTATTTCTAGCTAGAATTGTTGTCCCTTGTAAAACAGACGCCAAAAAGCAAGAAATATCAAATCGACAAGTTGATAGAAGAGCATCGTCATGGGTGCTTGAGACTTCCGCCGTACCATTCTCATTTTAACCCTATAGAACTTGTGTGGGCTAAAATTAAAGGACAGGTGGCAGCTGACAATACTATATTCAAATTGTCTGACGTCAGGATACTAATCCAGTCCGCGCTATTAAATATTGATAAAAGTTACTGGAAAAATGTGAGGACCATGTGTTGAAAGAGGAAGAGGATTATTGGAGAAAGGATGGATTGAATTTTATGCAACCGAGAGCAGTCATCAACCTACTGGAATCGTCCGACACAGATTAAGGTCTGAGCAGATCGCAGACCTTAATCCACGTGCACACCAACTGGGATATTTTGCTACAAATATTCAGAAGAATTGCAGGCCCTAAACATTACAGCATCAGCATAATGTCAATGGCAACAGTTTGTATTCCACAGTGATGAATTTTCAATTCCGCAAGCCCTCAGCGGTGACAAACAACTGTATTGAAACACACACACACACACACACACACACACACACACACACACACACACACACACACACACACACACACTAAATGCATTGAATACCAACAGAAGAGTAATATTGCGGTGGAAACTGACATATTGTGGCATAACAAGAAACGTGAGAGCAAAAACGTTGTCAAATTAGGGGACAACACACGTGCATACGAATCAATCTATAAACTTCAATGAAAAGAGGACCAACATCTTGGTCGTTAAGAAGAAAGCCCACTACAGAGACACTGACAACTATTTTCATAGTGCAAAACAGGTAATCATGTTCCGTCTCTGAACGGTAAACAGCAGAGTAGACAATCTTTCACGAAGACTCAAAGCGGGTCTGTCACCCATGTGTACGTGTGAACAAACTACACAGACAGCTGAACAGATCCTTAAAAATGGAAACATGATGACTAAATTGCGGTATCATTTCTGGTCACTCCATACGCACATTAACGCACAGCTATTTGGAAGCTTTCACGAACTCAATATAAAAAGCTAACACGAATACTTGTGTACACATTATTAACCAGCAGCTGAAGAAACAAGAAGGAAATGAAAAATAAGGTAAGAAATATATTCCTTCTACTTTCCTGTCAATTTACAAATTATTTACCCCATGCCTCTGTAAATTCTCTGTCTTTACTAATATTACACATTGCACCCCTCTCGGGATTCTCCGTGGTGAAGTGGTCAAGCCGTCTGACTCGGGCTCCGAAGGTTGTATGTTCGATTCCGGGCCGCGTCCTTCATTTCACGAGTGCATTTTTTCGGAGACTCCCGAGGGTCGTCGCTGGAGGTACGGAGTTCGCGCTTTGTGCGACGCTTTCCGCGCTGCGGTAAGACACTGAGCCATATGGGATAAAAACCCGGTGCAATGCAGCCGACCCTGTTGATTTTAAGCTACTTCTTTCATTGCACCCACTCCCATACGAATCCGGATACGCCTTTTGTGTCATCTGAATTGGCGGGGCTTTCATTATTGTAAACATAAGTTTGTTAGCGAGAAATCACTAGTTTTTCAGCAAAACATCAAAGAAATGTCGCCGCTTTCGATGATTTAAGTTGTTTTTGGACCTATCAAAGACATATTCCTTGGGTGGGGGTAAATATAAGACGGCTGGAAAAATTTCATAACGATGCAACAGACAGTTTTCAAAATAATTGACCGTGAATGAAGGCATTCTTTTCGGGACATACTATAATATATTTCTCATGTCTTCAATGAATACCAGACAATATGTGTGAATATATTTGCCATGCCCCAAGTGAGTAACGAATATATTTATTCTGTCACTTTGCAAGAAATATACAATTTTGAAGCGTAAGCTAAATCACAATAAATTGACCGAAAGGTTAAATGTTGGGAAAATGTTATTTTATTGCCTTCGAATAGCTATGACCTATTTCTGAAATGTCAATGAACTTCACTGTTAAGTGTTAGGGATGGGTTATTACTTTAACAGTGTTCTTCAATAAAATGAAAATGCAGTTATCACTGCTTAAAAAAAAAAAAAAAAAAAAAAAAAATAGCCGCTGAAACATGTTGATGACTTATTTGTAATACATCAGTTTGATTGATTGATTGATTGATTGATTTAGGAATCGACATCACAGCATTCGGGGCATTCCCATAAGTGCTCCGTCCCCATCCTCAGCAGCCAGCGAAGAGTTCCAACACTAATAGTACCAGTAGCAATCTGATTATAAGTCCGTCTCGCCTTTCCTCTGAGCGTTGAGCGTCGGCCAGATCCCTTCGTCACTCCTCGTTATCTCATTCTTGCCAGACCATGGTAATCCATTTGCTCCTCCGAGGTGTGCACGTACTCCCACAAGGCCGCAACTACGTCTGTCTTATCATGTATCAATACTCCACCAAGTTCTGCAGAGCCAGCCAATCTGTCCGCCTGTTCATTTCCCAGCACACCAGCATGCCCCGGAGAAAAGATCCAGGCGATGCTTGTCACCCGTGACCCCCGAAGCGAAGCAAGCCACTCCGCACGAAGTCTGCCGTCCTCACCCTCGTCAGCATGCTTTCTGAGTCAGTTACAATCACGATGTGTGTGTGTGTGTGTCGTATTCTCCATCCAGCGGAGAGCCGCAGTGACTGCCTCCACTTCCATTCTTAAGCTGGATGTTGTGGTATCATATGCCAGGCTCTCCTGCCCCAAACATCGACCATTAACTTTGGCTATGAACCCCCTGCCACTTCTCTCACCTCTTGACACCGAACCATCTGTGTAGATAATCACATCACTCGAGTGAGCATTGTCCTGAATTAGTTGCTGGATTTCCACTTCCGTGGCCCCTGCTGGCCACTCCCTGCACTCCCGGCTTAATGTGATTATAACTCTGCACAATTCTGATTGCTCCGCTGGCACTCTGACCCACTCCTCTCCTCGCCTAATGTTCTCCACGGGGCACACCTGTCTGATCGTATCCTCCGCCTGAGCCATCCATGATTTCCCTCTTATCAGTCGCTGACCCTTAACTGCGTCCAGCGCCTCATGCAGTGGGTGGTCTGTGTCTGCAGCTACTCTGAGGTATGCCTTCGCCTGCATCACCTTGAGCCTACCAGCAACAGTCGGCAGACCAAGGATGTAACGCATACACACTACTGGGGTGTCTCTAGTGCATCCCAGAATGACCCGCATAGCTTCGTTCTGTATGCGCTCTAACTTCACCAGCTGACTCTCTGAGACAGTGAACAGACCTAATCCATAATCAATTACTGAGAGGATCAAGTGCTGGTATAGTGTGAAAAGCATTCTCTGCTCTATGTCCATTGCAGCCATAGTTTTAAGTGCATTGAGTCCCTTTTGAGATCTTGTCACGACCGTCTCCACATGGTCCTTGAAGGATAGGCTCCTGTCAAATGTGATCCCCAGATACTTCAGTTTGTTCTCTCTGCCGACATTTCTACCATCTATCGCGAGGCTTGGGACATCAGCTCTTACAATCCTGTTGTCCAGAGAGCACCACAAAACAGCCGCCTTTTCCGGGTGGATGACAGCACTCAAGTTTTCTTGTTAAGTAATTCTTGTTGTTTTGTTCGTTCATAAAGACTGGTCGGAACGTTTGCATCTGCCTGCGTCTTTCCTTGCGTAGAACTTCGTAGTTATATTTTGTGTGCTCGTTCATTTGTTCCACTAAAAAGTACATAACAACGCAATACATTCATCACCCAAAAAGCCACATGAATCTTGAGTGTTGCACTTTCTAGATTTTAAGTACTCGTTTCCGAGGATTTTACGTATAATCTGAGAGCGTTAAGAACGCGAATGACGTCATAAAATTAACCCAAACAGACCATCTTGTTAACTACACACAGTACATACGTCATCCACATTATTTATTTATTTTTGTTTTCAAATTCAAATTTAGCACTTCTGGATTATAACTGGGATATATATTACAGTGTACATAGTTAAGCAATTTTATTTTTTAATATATATTTTTTCCGCAGATATCGTTTTTCAACATATATTGATCTGTAACGGTAAGTGGCTGGCCGAGTGGCTAAGAACGCCAGGTTGTCCTTCGGGAGACCCGGGATCTCCTCGCTAAGGTGTTGATGTTTTTGTTCTGTCGGGGGGGGGGGGGGGAAGAGAAAATCCTAACCTGAACAGTTCGCGGCGATGCACTAGCCAGGTGACCTTAATTCCACAGGCTCAAGACCTACACTGCAAGGTACTGTAAGCGGTAAATGACAATTCATCTGTAATGTATGTAGGCGTAAAATGAGATTCATTCATCCAGTAGCATGTTCCTTGTCAGAAATTCTCCCCCATAACAACCGTCCGGAAAGCTTCTCAGCATCTTTGTCATATGCAAGATGCAAGATGTCCCGCGTCCGATACTCCCATCTGGAGATTATCTGCCACATACCGCACCCACTGCTCTTTGACCTTCCTTTTCCTCTCGTCCATGGCAAATACCCCTCCATGATTGTTCTCTCCAATCTTTCATGACGTTTCAAGTGACCAAAATATTTTAATTTTCTTTGTTTTATCGTCTTTAGTAGCCTACCTCCATCAATATTCAGTTCTTTTAGTGTGGGTGCATTTGTTCTTTTCTGTATCCAAGATATTCTTTGAACCATTTTATGACATATATATTCAAAGGTCTTCATGCGCTCTTCAGTTTGTTTAGTAGGTGTCCAGGTCTCACAGGCGTATGGTGAAATGGGAAAGATGCATGCTCTTAAGGATCTTAATTTTGTAGTTCTGTCTGTCCCTCTCCACAATTTATTCATTTGATTTAGTTTCTGAAGATCAATAGACATTCTTCTTTTAATTTCCTTCATTGAATCACCATTGTTGGTGGTTGAGGATTCAAGATATTCGAAATTCTCCACCACCTCCAATTTTTCCTCATTGACATATATTTCTGAGATTATGTCTATCATATAGCTGTGAATGTACTAATTATCATATATTATGTAAAGTTAAGTATTGAATTTGTTTATACAAATTAATAGCGTCATCCATGGGGACAAACATTTTGTTTTTCAGTTTCATAGATACAGCTATTCTAAAAGAAGGTGCTCTTTTGAAGCTATAACTATACGCTGTGTAATACTACACTTCGGCATGCAGTTTAATTCCTGAATGGTTTTTCATCCCTGGCCAAACTAACTAGATTATAATAGCAGCGCATCTGGACAACCAGTGATGTGCCCATCTGCCGCCTCTGCACCTTGAGCGGATGCAGGGTTGGTTTATTTTTAATACTGTCGTTCGTAAATTGGGCTCTATTACCCCCCCCCCCCCCCCTCCCTCATCCTCCCACCACCCTAGAGAGTATAGAGACGCGGACAATGGCGCGGTGGAAATGCAGCTACACTGGGTGGGACAACCAATTTGGACGAACATTTTAAAAATATGGGGGGGGGGGGGGCGCGGTATGGATTGGGCTGCAGGGAATTACAAAGGATAGTAGGGCTTGGAATTAGTCGGTTCAGGGCCTATGCTCAGTTTGAGGATACAAGGCAGAATAGTTACTTAACCACCATTTATTTCATACAAGGCATGCAATTAACGTACATTTATTTGTGTTGTATGGAGTGCTAGCACCATATACCCAATATGCCTCAACGCGCCTAATGAGTCATTCGCTATGTCTTTACTGACCGTGTTTATCTTTCATGTTGTGAATACATTAGACTGGTTTTTGTTTAAATTTATTTATTTGGCTTTCCAAGCATTTGCAGCAATGTATATTATATTATTAGTTATGTCAGGTCTTAGTCGGAAATGACTGGACTACCGTGTAACAGTAGATTGTACTACCTGCTTTTTGTTAGCGTCGAATCCCGACATTGTGCCAAAGGCTTCGGGCGGAGGAGCGCAATTAGGAGGGTATATGCCTTATCCTAACGTGAGGAAATGCATCTTAAAGACTTAACGTCATGGCAGGACAGACTAGTTTCTTAACCTATGCCGGCAACTGGTCTAGGATCGAAGATCCAATAGGCGGACAGTTAGAGCATTGCTTTGCTGATGCGGCAGCTTCTGCAGCTTATCTTGTTCCAGATATATTGAGGTTGCCTTTCCTCTGGAGTAAACTGGGCAGTCCGAGGGAAGGATCATTCGGCATTGGCAACACAAGGTCTCTACAATTCAGCCCAGGTTTGTACTATGGAGAGGTACTATAACTCCATCCCTGGTCTTAACCGCCCTTTTTAAGCACAGTGTATCAAACTATCATCTGTCAAGGCGGCAAGTTGCCAGTATATTACAACATACATTATATTTTACAGCGGCCAAAATTTAATATATGCAATTTAGTGCTCGAATCCCAGCTCCTGCATCAGATCGTGTTCGGCCATGCCCTATCTCACGTAGTCAACGCTCGGAGACTGGGACGGGGAAAGATTAGGCCTACAGAATACCGTTAGTATAGTTACACACGGGAAAGGCCAAGAAGTAAATACCTGGATGGCTTGGCCACGTGGCATGGTCGAGACAGAAACACTTAGCTGATCCGCGACTCCGGTGATCGAGTGAGATGGCAAAACATGACCGCCCACGCTTATCGGCATGGCACATGTTGGATGGATGGAGTTACACACAAAAACATGGCTGTATTTAATGGTTTGGTTGTTAGTTGGGGTTAAAGTCCGAACATGTAGTTTGTTAGCAGGATCTAGAGTCGCGATATGGCACGCGCCACTCTCAATCAGACTACACAACAAACTCCTTGGGGGGAGTGGCTTTCAAGAGTCAATGTTATGTGCATGTAAGCAGTCAGTCTTATCTTTTAGAGCACATTATATATATATACACTAGCTGACCCGGCCCGGCTTCGCCCAGGTCCTGGCGGGGATCTATCTATCTATCTATCTATCTATCTATCTATCTATCTATCTATCTATCTGTCTATCTGTCTATCTGTCTATCTATCTATCTATCTATCTATCTATCTATCTATCTATCTATCTATCTATCTATCTATCTATCTATCTATCTATCTGTCTATCTGTCTGTCTGTCTGTCTGTCTGTCTGACCCGGCCTGGCTTCGCCCAGCTCCTGGTGGGGAGCATCTCATTTAATTCATATAAGTAGTCATATAAGCTCCCGTTCCCGACTATCTGTCTGTCTGTCTGTCTGTCTGTCTGTCTGTCTGTCTGTCTGTCTGTCTGTCTGTCTATCTATCTGTCTGCCTGTCTGTTTGTCTGTCTGTCTGACACGGCCCCGTTCCCGACTGTCTGTCTGTCTGTATGTCTGTCTGTCTGTCTGTCTGTCTGTCTGTCTGACCTGGCCTGGCTTCGCCCAGTCCCTGAGGAGTGGAGCATCTCATTTAATTCATATAAGTAGTCATATAAGTTCCCGTTCCCGACTGTCTGTCTGTCTGTCTGTCTGTCTGTCTGTCTGTCTGTCTGTCTGTCTGTCTGTCTATAGCCAGGGGACTTAACCTAAGATATAGCAATGCTACTAAAAGTTATGTCCCTTTATATATTTTTTCTTATGTTGTCATGTAATTTAATTATTAAATTTTAGTAAGTAAATAGCTGATTCTACACTAAAAATCTATGACAGTTGGTTGCACGGGAATGAAAAGAAGACGTGTAGAAAATTTCATCTCAATCGGATGGACCGTTATCGAACGCATCCAATACATCCTCACCCACCCACCCACCCACATACATACATTCTGTTATATATATATATATAAACACACCACCACACCACGCACGCACACATACGCTATTGAGTGGTACCTTGCTGTCTTGACAGATGATAGTGTGTAAAATTTTCTCTCTCTCCTGCCTAGTTTACTCCAGTGGAAAGGTAACACTAATACGTCTGGAAGAAGAACAGCTGCAGAAGCTGTCGTATCAGCGAAGCAATGCTCTAACTGTCCGTCTGTTGGAGCTTCCATTCTAGAACTGTTGCCTACCAAGGCTTAGGACTTGGTCTGCCCTGACATGCCATTTAGTCTTTAGCTTGCAATTCCTCGTTCTAGGGTAATGCTTGTACCTTTCCAATTACGCTCCTCCGCCTAAAGCCGTTGGCACAATATGGTGTGGGGGTGGGGGAGGGGGTGGAGCTGGTGAGCGCCACTCAACATTCGGCGCTAACAGAGAGCAGGTAAGTACTACTATCTACTGCTATACAACATACGAGGTGGGGTGGCCAGCAAGGTCCTCCTCGATATTTATGGCTGAGTACTGCTGACTGGCGAGTGGAAAAGAATGTGACAAGGTTGTTGTCCTAAGAATTTCGTGTGCACCATTTCATGTCAGTCTTTATTGGCCTTGTCATTCAAAGAGAACCGCTTACCACCGAATCGTGATAGTCGAGACTACTTTGGTAATTCTAACAATTAATGTTAGCTCGAAGTACTTTGTTTCCTCGATCGTCAAACCCCAAAATCAACCCGAACTGACACATACAAAGCTCACCGAGCACCTGAAAAAGATGACACTATGAAGCATTTCAAGAGAATACACCCTGACGAAAATAATATTTAAAAAAAAAAAGAAAAAACATAACACTTTGCGAATCTGTTAGTCATTGCGAGAAAACTTGCAGAAACGAGGACAGTTTGGGGTGTAGGAAATATATTTGCTAATACTTTGCAACAATCTTATAATGATTTGTACGTCATGCACATTTTCATTGCTTACTCTATGACGTGGCCCACAATGGAGAAGAGGTTACTTTTACTTTGTCAGTAGTAAAATAAATCACTGGCACAGTTGTACACCTGCCATATCACCAAATCATTGAACTTAGGCAAAGCTCTGTTAAAAGTAGTATTGACCACCTGACTGAACACTTTAAGACAATTTGGGCAACTTGCTTGGGACAACAACATTTAATTTACAGTTAAATTAGTTCACTCTACCACGCAACGACACGACTACCTGCAAGTCCGGTGGTCATGTATTCGAATCCCCATATGGCAGAATGTTATACATGTACCCGGGCTTCCCGTGGACCCAACCTAAAATGGGTACCTGGAGATGTACTGGGAAGGAAAGGCGCCTGGTGTGGACTGACCACACTACCCAACGAATGGTCTATAATAATATGGCACTACCACGACATGCCCCGTTTCCCTCACATCCTATAACAATGTCCTTTACTTATTGCACCCACTACAATAGTTAAGTGCAAGAACTTCTTGGCACCGACACGGGTCTCAATGTGTGCATACCATAATCTCATGGTTTTATGGGTTGCCACTGCAGTGTCTACACGGCGTATTATTTATTATGTCCAACCGCCGTGGGATTTCTAACATATTCAACAATCATGCATGACCACCCATTTTTGGCGTACATTTTACAAGCTAGCAATCAGAAGGAAGTACTATAATATCTTAGTAGGTCAGAATGGCCGAATGGATAGGCGCCCATTTAAGCATCCGGTGTGCTGATGCCAATGTAGCGGGTTTAATAATACCTACACCGGTTAGCTGGAATAAAATGTTGACTTTTCCTCCTTGTATGGAGACGTAAATTACAAGTGCCTCTGAAGTCGGAGTGGGTTCGCCTGATGGCGAGGGACATTGGTAATAGAGAAAACCATTCCACACGTGTATGGACTATGCTAGAGTTCAATGCGAGCGAGCGCCAAAAAAAAAAAAATATCTTCGAATCCCTCTGAAAACAGCCTGTCATGTAAATAGTATCATCAACTAGATTAAGCGCTGCTACTTTTTGAAGTTGTGGACACCATACCCCCGAGCAACTTCGCCCCCTATTGATTGTTAAATAAAGGGGTTATTGTTGGCCATATGTTGTAGTGTTGGAAGGAATAACAAAACGCCAACTGCATAAAACGTTGTTTATTTGTCAAGGTTTACAAGCCGCGTCCTTTCAGCTGGTTTCTTAGATGTTAACTGCCTATCACAACATAATACGTCACGATTGAGCATCTCCCACCCCTTTCAGTCTCAATGCTCAATCGTGCTGTATCGGAGTTTTCCAATAGACCCCAATTATACCTACACTGTTACACCTCCCCATGTTACTTAAAGAATTTTCCTTTTAAAGGAAAAATCTTTACTCCTAATCCCCATACTCTATTCCCTACTTGTCTTTTAACCTTCGCCAATACATCTTTTACTCTTCTCCCAGTGCTATGGTCTGTCTACAACCTCCCCATATACTTCTTCTTCGCTTTTTATTTATATAATACTACGGTTAATCCAAGCGGTCCTTCTTTCCTTTTCATTTCCCCAACATTTTACAGTCAACTACATAACCTCCCCATGTTATTCTTCATTTCTGGTTCTCTCTGGTTACCTATATCAAATATACATATTATAAGAACAGCTCATAAAATTTCTCATTCTTCACTATTTTGGTTCTTTCTTGGCTCATCTAGTTTCCTGTATCAAATATACACATTATAAGAACAACTCATAAATTCTTTTTCTAAAATTATTACCTTATAAAATTTCTCATTCTTTCAAACCCCAGGACGTACAAAAACAAAGTAGTTAGAAAAAGTAAAGAAGTGGTGCGCACCAAATAAAGAACATAAAGAATGAATATACGACATGACCACATGGACATACAGTAAATGTACATTTAAGACATTCTCCCTTTACCTCCCTTGCCAATAAAAAAATTTTTGTAAAATAATTTTTTAAAACACCTTTAAGAAATATATTATTGTTCGTTATAAAACAATTTGGCATAAGTTCACATTGACATTGCCAACCAGAATTCCGTTATCTCACCTTTTACCATGAGCCCATGTTCATATTTTATGAACACCTTAAATATAATTAAAGCTGGTATTTCACAGCACCTATATCTTTCCCCCGTACAACCCATCCTGTTATTTTATAAATAAAGTGACGTGTGTGCAGACCCTGGATACGTCTATCCATTCGTGCATACACGTTCACCAACTATGGTTTCCCACTAGTTAATGAATGCATAGTTTCCCCCTACCTTATATCAGTGGACAAATTAGTTTTTATCAACTCTTTTCTTAACGAAAAACCTTTAGCAAAACCTCCTTCATTTGAAACTTAAACTTACTTAACTAACTTTACAAGCATTTAACTCAATATACCAAATCATTCATGTAATCGAAATAAAATGAACACAACCTCCAAATTAATCTAGAAGAAAAAAAACACATTTTAAAATGACATAATATGCATGTTATCAAATCAGAATGAAATATCCTATTCTACCTATCACTATTGGACACTTTTACGGACCAACAGTTCTTGTCAACTCAAATGCTACGAACACAATCACCCTACTCTAAACCAATTACTCTAACAATAACAATCATATTTCAAGACCAAATCAAGAAAACAAAATGAGGTATTACAACTTAGGCTCAATAAAACAACCAAACAACCTCCCTCATTTTCTAGTATCAACTCAAGCATAAAAACATTTCCTATATGACTCATAACTCATAAAACTTAGATTTCATAAACATCGTCTTCAACACAATTATAACTCTCTTAAAATTACTACGTACATTGGCCTACCAGCATTAGGCTCTCACAAATGACGCATATCCAGTATTTATATGACCGAGAAGACTAAACCTCCTATCTATATATCTGTTAACTACAGATCAATTATGAACATATCTGTTCTATCTACATAAACAAATCAGTAATCAACAACCACCATATTATTTATTATCTCCTAACATCACATAATATCCTGAATAAGCTCTTAAGTAAACACTGTAACCTATATCCAACATTAACTCAATGTAGCCATCCTCTACTTATCAACGTACTTGTGATCTGTCCTGTCTATTATTATTATAACTTGTTAACCCCTATCTTTAAACACGGCACTTCTAACATCAATAAAAAAATATACTCACCCACTGTACTAATATCTCAAGACCACTTTTTCCACCGTTTCGTATACTTCTTTAAACATCACTTACAATTTTAAATCTTGCTATCTACAGTACTTTCGATTTATCTATCTCTTACGTTTCCATTTCCTCAACAACTCTAAGTTTCTCTGAATAAGTGCTAACTCTATATCAACATCTTCTTCTTCGTACATACTAGTCTCCTCCATACTACTACTTGACTCTGACTTTTCATCCATTTCTTCTTCTTCGTCTGTATGTCTCTCTTTAGCTGCCGCTAATTTCTTCCGTTCAACATCCCACCTAATTTGTCGATCACTCTTTCTTAAGGATCTTTCTAGTATAGGTATATCGTCTCCGCTTGTTGAATCATCTCTAATTCTTCTCTGTCTTTTTACTTCTTTATCTCTTTGACTGTCCATTCTTCTTTTTGTTGCTTGCCTAGTATTTTTAAATGGAGCACCTGTGTCTTCTTCCATACTATCATAATGAGTTTCATTTGGCCCTTCTTCTTCCATTCTTTTCGGAATTGTCTGTTCTTGTTCTTCGTAACTTGGATTTGCTAACAACTGATTTTGTTCTGGTTCTTTTCTAAGATCTGGGGTTACTGTAGCTCTTCTAAGATCTGGGTTTACTGTAACAACTTGTTCACCTAAAAATTTTGCATCCGAATAACAATTATTATTATAATTATTATTTTCTATCTCATTTTCATCTCTTCTTAAGTGTTCAACATGTGCCCTTGCTATGTGTGCTGTGACCTGGTTCTTTATAACATACGATACATTACCTAGTTTTTTCCAAAACGTAATAACCTGGAATCCAACGAGAATCAAACTTAGAGTTTCTTCTATGCTTTTTGTAATAAACTCTATCACCTACTTTAAACTCCTGTAATTTTGTATTTACATTTTTGTACTTTTTCTGTCTTTCCCTAGCTTTTATTATATTATTTCTTAATCTCATATGTGCTTTATGCATTTCTTGTATTATGACCTCTTGAAAATCTTCACCCATATATTTCCGTCTAGGTTTTAATAAATTATCTATAGGTAATATTGGTTCTCTCCCGTGTATTAAATAAAATGGCGAAAAACCCGTGCTCTCATTTTGATTTGTACGAATAGCGCTAAGAGCAGGTCCCAAAAATAGATCCCAATCTTTTTCATGTTCATCAATAATCTTTGCCACAATGTTGTATAACGTCTGATGTTGACGCTCGTTTTTCGCATTTGACGAAGGTCTATAAAATGAGGTCTTTATATGTCTTATGTTTAAATCTTTTAATAACTTTTCGAATTTTTTATTTACAAATTCTCTACCATTATCTGTAAGTATACTTTGTGGGCAACTAAACCTTGGTACGAACTCCTGTAAAAAAATATTAATGACAGTATCCGCGCTCTTATCTGGAATTGCATAAACCTCTGGCCAAAGACTATAGATGTCTACTATATGAATTAAATATACATTTCCTGACAATGTTCTGGGGTGTGGACCTGATATGTCTAAACTAATCTTTTGCATTGGAAAGTGAGGAATATCTGTGTCCTGTAATGGAGACTTTATTGTTTTCATGTTCCTTAATCTGCACTTTTCACACGTATCTACATATTTGCATGCAGATTTAAATAAGTTTGGCCAATAATATTTGCTTGTAAGTGCTTTCACTAGTTTGTCTCTACCGAGATGTCCATTTTCATCATGATACGCTTTTAAAAGTTCATTTTCCAAATGCTTTGGAATATATTTCCTTAATTGTTCGTTCTTTTCACACATATAATATAACTGTCCATCCTCTTGTAAGAGCAAATAATTCCTTTTATATTTGTTATCTTCTGTTTCTCGTAACTTTTCCTTTATTTGTATGATTCTTGGGTCTAAATCCTGCTCTTCTTTCATATTGAATTGTGCTAACTGTAGATCTTCTTCTCTATGTTCAGACTCTTGATCTGATGGTAAGCTATCAAATTCTCCCCTATTTATTATAGCAGAATCCAGAATATTTACCTGCCAATTCCTGTCGTCTATCTCTGGTTCGGCTGCCTCCTCTTCTGTATCCTCTGATGACTGTGTATATGGAATTCTAGACAAAAGATCAGCGCATGTGTTTATCTTACCCGGTATGTACTCAATTTTCGCGTCGTACCCCTGTAGATTCAATGCCCATGTCTGTATTTTCCTGTTCTGCACTGGAGCTTCTAAAAAAGACTTTAAAGGCATGTGGTCAGTTCTAATAACAAAACTTGCGTTATGTAAATAGTAATTAAGTTTTTGAAGAGCGTAATGAATCGCGTAAGCCTCCTTCTCGATAGTACTCCATTTTTTTTGTGATTTACTAAGCTTATGAGACAAAAAGTAGATAGGTCTTTCATTTTTAACCCCTGGTATTCCAGATTCTTTTCCTTCATACGGTTGTACTAAACATGCTCCTACTGCACTGTCTGAAGCATCTGTGTATAGTATTATCTGTTTGTTTAAGTCTGGATGCGTCAATAGTGGTACCAGTGTTAAGCTGTTTTTTAAATAGTCGAAGGCTTTTTGACACTCATCATCCCACTTAAACCTGGCGTACTTGGCTGTTAAATTTGTAATTGGTTCAGCTATCCTTGAAAATGCCGGAATAAACCGTCTATAATACGCACATGTTCCTATAAAAGCACGTACTTCCTTAACGTTTGTTGGTGCAGGTAATTCTTTAATAATCTTTATTTTGTTCTGGTCTGGTTTAATACCCTCTCTATTTATAATATACCCTAAATATTTTGTTTCTGTTTTCAAAAATTGGCACTTACTAAGCTTCAACTTCACATCATGCTTTCTTAACCTGTCAAACACTAGTCTAATATGTTTCAAATGATCTTCCACATCTCCCTTGGTATAGATCAATACATCATCAATATAAGCAAGAGCGAACCTTTGCATACCCTCTAGAACTTCATTTATTAAGAACATATAGTGTGAGGGCGCCGTCTTGACTCCAAAAGGCATTCGTAAGAATTCGTACGAGCCCATGTGGGTACAAAAGGCACTTTTCCGTTGCGCGTCCTCCGACATCGGAATACACCAAAATCCTGACCTTGCGTCTAACGTTGTGAAATATGTAGAGCCATTAAGTAGCCCCAAAATATCATCAATTACTGGCAGTGGGTATGCTACATTCTTGGTGATTTTGTTCAACGCCCTGTAGTCACAACAGAAACGACTCGAACCATCAGGCTTGGCCACGATGACCACCGGAGATGACCATTCTGACTTCGACCTTTTTATTATTCCTGCTTTCAGCATCTCTTCTATTGCCTTTTCCATTATTTCTCTGTTTCTTAATGGAGTTCTGTATGGTTTTAGACTTATTGGTGGATGATCTCCCGTGTCTATCTCCATCGTAACTGTCCGCGTCTTACCCAATTCCAAATCATTAACCGCAAACACATCTTGATTTTGCTTTATAAACTGTTCTAACACTTCCTTATTTTCCGGCGACGCTTTTAACTGTGACAGCAATTCTTGTTCCCTTGTTATTTTGTCTAGTGAATGTATATGGACTTTATTTTCTCTGAATGGATGGATCAATTCATTCATTCCGATTTTCCCTCTTCTTCCGCATCCGCGTCTGTCACTTCTCCTTTCACTAGAAGTTTCCAAATAACTTGTTCCCGACACTTCTGTTTTATTCGTTGCCAATATTTCACTAATGTTATGATCTAACTTTGCTATCACACATCCTCTGTATAACTTGATTTCTCTCCCTGTGTTGTTGATAACCATTACTGGAAAGGTTAAGTGTTTATCCAACTTCATTACTCCATCTGGAACCTCCAAACCAGGCTCATCAATTATTTCTTCTTGTAACTCAGTGATTCTGACTGTGTTTCCTTCCACATAATACGGGTTTCTCTTCAGCTTCGCTTGTATCAAATTAACCGACTGTGGTTTTAATGTCGTTGTCATTTTGACCCTAACTAGTGCTGCTATATGCATATCCTCTTCCATATCTATATATACGTCTCTGAATTTTAACTTATGTAAATCATAAAAAAGTCTTATCCCATTCTTTATCAAAAAATCTCTTCCTATCAGCATATTTCTATTTAAACCCCTCACTACATGAAAAAGGTGTCTTATGTTTATCCCCCTAACTTAAAATTGATCATTGTTTGTCCAACTACTTGTAAATTCTGTCCAGTAACAGAGTGTAAATTATTACTACACTTAAATATTCTACAATTTCTTACTATTTTATATAAAAAACTTTCTTTTACTACACTAACTTGAGCTCCCGAATCTATTAATGTACGAACTCTATACTTTCCTATTTCTAATATACACGAGCTATAATCTGTTTTTTCTTCTATAAATTTCTTGACTTCATCCAGTTGAAAATATTCTCTGTTCGACCTATTATACTTGTTATTAACATACTCTCTAACACTTGGGACCCTATTATTTACCCTCCTATCATAGGTCCTGTCTAATAGGTAGGGCGCCGATTTACCTGTGTTCTTGTACCTGTAAAATTCCTGTGTCCATCAACAACATTCCCAGTCACCCTATTATTATCATATCTACCCTGTGTATTCGACTGGACACGCCTGTTATTACAAAAACGAGAAACATGTCCCCGTTGACCACAAACCCAACAGACAATGTTTGTGTTATTTGTGTTTCTTACTGCCTCACTTGTAGGGTATCTCATATTTCTTCTTTCAACATAATCGCTCCTATTTCTACCTTGTAAGGTTTGTATACCGCCTCTCCTATTCCATCCGAATCTTGTTTGTCCTATCTCCATGGGTTCCTCAATTCTGTCGTCTCTATTACTTCCCACTTCTCGTCCTGTTCTTAATCTAAACCTTCGTCTCAAATTTTCCTCTTGCACCGCAATATCCACCGCTTGTGATAACCTCTCAGGGTTATCCCTCATCAGCTTAAGTTTCAAACCATCAGATTTGATGCCATCCACAAAAATCCCTACCAACATCCTTTCCACCTCCTCCCCTCGCACATTCTGTCCTAAGAATGCCTCTTCAGCCAGGTTAATCAACCTATCGCTAAACAACTGTACCGTTTCTCCGTTATTTTGTTTAGCCTGCCTCAATACCGAAAATGCATGTTGCGGATCCGTTATCTCTGCGTATTTCCTGGCGAGATCTTCTTTGAATTGTTCCCATGTCTCATCTACTCTAGCCTCTAACTTCCTCCTTATATGATCTGAGACCGGTTCTGTTGCCGTCTGATAAGCTAGTCTCATTTTCTCTTCTTCCGTTGCTGAAATTAGGTATGCATACTTTTCAATAGAAGTAACCCATTTCTTAAAGTCTTTGGCCTGACCACTAAACTTCAAAATTTCTGTTGCCATTCCCTGTTGGTTGATTACCAAATTCAATTTACCTACCGCTGTTCCAACCCCTGTCAGCACCTGTGCAAGGTTGTCTGGTTCCGTCATGCTGAAAATACTGCAAGAAAGCAAGCAAAGAACAAAAAAAACGCACAATTTCAAATTATTTGCTTCTAAAATCTGGTTAATTAATTACCTTATTTATGAATCACCTAAATTTACTAATTTACAACACATAATTCCCCCAGTTCATAAACTGTTCCATTAGTTATTTAGTTCCAGAATCGCACAAATTTCCCTTGGTTAATCCCTAAAGAGCACAAGTTGTAATCAGCATCAATATTCTGTCAGCGTAGAGGGAGGAAAAACCTTGTCTTCAATAAGTCCTGTTTGAAACCAAAAAGTTCGCTATAAATCCTCATACCTGTTTCTAATAATATAATAATGTTTTAGACTCTGCTCTAACCAAGAATTTATGGCACATCACCGGAGTTACACAGTTACCTTCTTTTATTAGCTGACGGATCTAGTTCCACTAACCAGAGTTCGCATCAAGTGAAACCTAGTCTCGAGTTCAAGTGGCGGAGTCCAGAAGCTCAGGTGGCGGAGTTCTCTTCCCTCAGGTAAATTTTGTAGCTGCCAGATACTCTTCCTGGTTGGGTCACGTCTCATGGGATGCCTGGATAGATTTCAACCCCTGGTTGGGTCACGTCTCATGGGATGCCTGGATAGATTTCAACCCCTGGTTGGGTCCCTTCCTTGATTCTGAGTGAAGTACATCATCGGCGTCTTGATAGGGGTCGTAGTAATGACGTGGCCCCAAAAATTTATCACAGTTAACCGAAGCCCAGTGATATTTATGTGTTCAAAAAACCCAATCACGAAATTACAAGGCTTTGTCCATTATTACTTGAGCCTAGAAGAGTTCTTGACTTATTTTTCTTCTTTTGTCTGACAGGTTCAGCTTGAAATTCTGGTTTTCTCAAAGTTCTAGGACAGGATGGCTCTTCTCAAAAAAACGATAAGTTTCATGCAACGGTCATGAGAAGCCCCTTGTTATTGATAACTTTCAGTGGCTGGCGCTTTAAAATAGAAGCCCTTTCTTTTGAAACTCCAGAGTTCAGATCTCGGCTCCGGAAAACCTTGAAGGCTGAAGTTCAGTTAACGGCCATTATCAATTCGGCCACGGCTCCAGAAAAGCCTCCTGATAAAATTATCTTCTGAGTTTCATCGTACTTCGCGTAGTTAGCCGGACGACTCGATTCAAAATCCTGGACTTACGGCTCCATACTTATTCCTGTTGTAGTGTTGGAAGGAATAACAAAACGCCAACTGCATAAAACGTTGTTTATTTGTCAAGGTTTACAAGCCGCGTCCTTTCAGCTGGTTTCTTAGATGTTAACTGCCTATCACAACATAATACGTCACGATTGAGCATCTCCCACCCCTTTCAGTCTCAATGCTCAATCGTGCTGTATCGGAGTTTTCCAATAGACCCCAATTATACCTACACTGTTACACATACTCTACAAATAATGTTATTACCTATGCATCATCATCATCGTCATCATCATCATCATCATCATCATCATCATCATCATCATCATCATCATCATCAACAGCAACGTGTGGGTTGTGTTTTCATAGTCCGTCGGAAATACCCTTCAATTGCCTTATAAAAACTAAATACAATAGTAATAACTAATAGTCTACTGTTTTTGCTGCGCCACTTGTACCACACATGATGTCAGAAGTGTGTGAGCGTGTGTGTGCGGGCTAGCTCGCGAATGATGTATGACATCGTCCTTGGCATGAATTCCCTCCAGTGACCCCGGTCAAACCCACTTCACTTGACTCACTTGATAGGTCGCGTAGACCGGAAGTGGCGAACCCGTTATTTATTATCTACAGCTGGGGAACTGCTGGTGGACACACACAACACGCCACCGCCACTTTAAGACCGGGTTTCGTAGAGACAGAACAGCTGACTTTTACAGCAGACAATGTATTTATCAAATACAAAAATACCGTGATACAATATACGTCCTTGTTGAAGAAAATAATTGTGCTTAAGTTCCATTCATTGCACATTTTAGCTTGTATTGTACATCCTATTGTACATGCTGCATGGACGTCTGCTATTAACGATGGGACCTTATAAGTATAACGTGTATGGTTAAACTGACCATTGATATAAGAAGAGACAACTCCAACACTAACGTCTATTTGCAGACGCTGTTACAATGTCACGACCAAGGTGGTTCACGGGCATTACGAAAGATTCTTTCTTTTTAACCCACGGATGTTCTTTAGATTTTCTTTTAGCACAGGTGAGTTTTTTTTTTTTTTTTTTTTGCATTTTAAAGTAATGGCGAGTCATTAATAACTGAACAAATTATAGAACTTGTCGGATTGACACTTTTTGTTTTTCTCGTTGCGTTCGCTCTCTTTAAACTCAAGCGACGCCCATACACTTGCTACTATTTATCGTGCACTGGATTTACTTTTTGTTGTTGTTGCATACCCCTTACAGGACGTTGCAGTCAACATCAGCGTTTTTCAGCTGCTGTTGATGTACTAGGCAAGATTACGCTCAGTAATTTGCCATTGCTTTCTGAGCGACCGGCTCACATACCCCCGTAAGTTACCAACGCGGCGAGAACCGATACCCATTCTCACGCATGTTACGTTACTCACGAGAATATACGGGATTACGGAGAAAGACGTAAATCCCTAGGACAGGGAGAACGGCTGGATTTAATTGTGTATGCGAATTGGCTTTCGCTATTACCAGTGGCCCTCGCCATCAGGCGAACCCACTTCGACGCCTGAGGCACTTGTAATTTCATCATCATCATCATCATCATCATCATCATCATCATCATGTACCACGCCGGTAAGCGTAGGCGGTCATGTCTCGCCATCTCACTCGATCACCAGAGTCACGGATCAGCTCAGTGACATGCCACGTGGTCAAGCCATCCCAAGCCCCCCCCCCCCCCCCCCCCCCCATCTTGCCAGTTGTCACCAAGTTCTCCACTTTATTTCTTCTCAAAACTTGACCAACAAATATTGACTGTCTACGTCTAATTTCTCTAATCAGTTTACGATTTTCTTGTGTTTCTTGTAAGACTTGGTCATTGGTTTTTCTATCTCTCCATGGTATTCTTTGTATTTTCCTCAGAAACTTGTAATTTACGTCCTCAAATTAAGGACGAGAAGTCAACATCTTAGTTCAACTGACAGGTGTAGGGGTTGACCCGCTACCTCGGCATCAGCACACCGGAAGTTTAAGAGCGAGCGCTCTTATAAATTCAGCCATGCTGACCTACGTTTTCTTTGATAATTTTCATCATCATCATCATCATCATCATCATCATCATCATCATCATCATCATCATCATCATCATCATCATCATCATGAAGTATTTAATCTCTTGGGCTAGTAATAAGGCTGACCGGTGTTGTATAATATAATAATTGTTTACAAGGGTGCAGTGATTTGTCTTGTGTTGCATGTTTTATTATTTTCATATTATTGTAAAGCTTGCTTTTACAAGAATGTAAAAAAAAAAAAAACACACACACACACACACACACACGCGCGCACACACACACACACACACACACACACACACACACACACACACACTCGCGCGCGTTTTATACCCTTGGGGATTTAAGAATTATGTGACATCTTTTACTCTCCAGTGGTGCGACAACCCTTTGGTCTACGCTGCATGGGCTACACTGTGTTCTGTGTACACTGTAGTATTGATCATATATACTTCGGCGGTCAGCGAACAAGGCATCAAGATAGTCATTTGGTTGACTTACTGGGCCTTCTACAGTGTAACATTACGATTTATAATCACAGCTTGGAACTGTTGGCAATTTGTTTTGCGCAACAGGACAAACTGCAATGCAGATATATTTTGCCACTTGCCAAACAAAGCAGATAACACAAACTGCAACAATCTTGGATCTGATAGTGAGCTGGCTACATCTACCCGGGATACGACAGTCACAAGCACATCTTCTGAAGAACAGCAAATCAGTGCAAGCAAAGACGCCCCAGCTGAAAGGAGTGTAACAGTATGTAGTGTTGAAAGCAGTGACAAACTCGTATGTGGCAAGCCAGACGGTCTCTCGGCAATGGTGAGATGTCAGTGGTTCTTACAGAGCATCACCAACTCAGTAACTGTTCTAGTTACAGTTTTGTTTTGGACGCTTGTTTATAAAGGTTTGTCTTTAACATATTTGTCAAACTTCACCATGCATGCCATTTGTATGAGACCATAATGTTTCCATTTCTTATGTACATTATCAACATCAGATAACAAGTATTTTGCACAACGTGGCTCTCATCACGGCGCGCCGAAAGTGTCTCGATCTCTTGCCACTTCTCCCGCCTCATGCACATTCATGCCGAAGGTGTATGCAGTGGCCTGTGTGTATCTTCTTGCTGCTCTAATGCGGTCTCTTCTTCTAGGAAAATTGCCTTCTATCACTTCATTTCTGTTGTGGTGTTATCTGAACCCGGGGTCTTGCCAGTTTTCATATAGATAAGAACATTCTGAACTTCCATCTTCAAAATTGATGGTCCTTCATTATTATTCCGATGATCATATCGTTCATCTCTTGTATCATCATAAAGGTCTTTCAAATATTCTGACTACGCATGTAAAATCTGATCATTTTCTTTTATGATTTTGCCATCTTTGGTTTTTAGGCAACCCGGTGATGTGTGTGTTCTTTTATAAATGATGTCATTAATTATGTTGTGCATTAATTTGGTATTCCGAAGGTTGTGTTTAGTTTCAATTTTTTCTACAATTTTCCTTACGCCATTCTTCTTTTTCCTCTGTTTTTTAAATGTTGCATATCCCTTGCAGGACGTTGCAGTCAACACCAGCATATTTTCAGCTGCTGTTGATGTACTAGGCAAGTTTTTACGTTCAGTAGTTTGCCATTGCTTTCTGAACCACCGGCTCCCATGCCAATACGTTATAACACAACGCGACACGGTCTGCTGCACAAATCAGTCGCGGCTGCGTTTCGAACGCCTGGCAAGCGGTTCACGAACAGCGTTCACAAGCCTTTGGCCACGGTTCCAAAACACTGCGGGATTTAATACGGAAATATGTTTTAATTTCCGAGATGTTCAGTACTGTTCATGAGCAAGTTGTCTTCCATGTACAGATCTTGTAGTGTTTCAGTATTTTTCTTCTTCCTCGTCCACTACAGTCTAAGAACTTTTCTTTATACATAAAACACATGTTTTGTTCTCATTCGGGTGGCTGATCTGGAACAGTCATTGGCGATCACGAATCTTCAATTCTCTCTGTCACATGACACTGTAGTGAAGTTGGTATTGCTTTTTAATTATTTGTTACCCGCGTAACCTTTCTCTGTTTCTTTTGCCCAGTATGTTACCCCAAACGGCTCATTTTTATATTTTATCTCGTTAATAATCTCGTATCATTTTATCTCCACAATACGCCCCATAAATGTCAACTGGTTCCTTGTGATTTTGATTGGCCAACTTTTTATGCCGGCAGCTGTCAACATCTCATCTTGTTTTCTTCTCTTTCCATGATATGTCCACGATCTCAAAACCCACATTCCCACTCTTTCCAGGAAATGACACTGCTCTTGGTCCCGCACTCACGGTCATACAGAAGACCAGGTCACACATATTGTTTATGTGTGTTTGTGTGTGTGTGTGTGCGCGCGTGCGTGTGTGTGTGGGTGGTGCTTCTTGTAATACTTCCTAACGGAAGCCGCGGTGGCGCAGTGGATAGCACGCTCGCATCGAGGCGAGAAATTTTGTTTTAGTGGCCTTGGTTCCCAGGTCGACACAGCCAAAAATGGGAACCCGGACATTTCCCGCGAAGTAAAATCGGTCGGTATTGACCGCATCACCCACCTAGTGCCGGTCTAAATGTATAGCGCTAGCACCATACACACAATACGACTCACTATGTGAAAGGGGGATGTTCCACCTTATCTATCCTAGTTAAAGAGTTTGTGCTTGTCAATTAGTGATAGATAGCTAGAAAGCTGTGCAAATAGTCATGACTGCATGTTTAAAATTACCCGCGAGGGAGCAACTCAAGGCCAGTAGTATAGGAGCAGACGCAGTAAATTATGGGTTGATAACAAAGTATACAATAAATAGAACCTATTGCGGTACAAATAAGTGCGCTCGCTCTTAAACTTCCCGTGTGCTGATGCCAAGGAAGCGGGTTTAACCTCTACACCGGTCAGTTGAACTAAAATGTTGACGTCTCGTACTTGACTTGGGGACGTAAATTACAAGAACAGCTGAAGTCGGGGTGGGTTCGCCTGATGACACTGGTAATAGGGAAAGCTAACCCACACCCAACAGTCACTCCAAGGCATTAGAGGTAGTAGCACGTCTATGGACTACATTTGAGTTCAAAGAAAGAAAATATTCACAGCTCTCTGTTTTTCTCTTTCTGTAAGTCAATGCACTGTCTACATTGATTTATCAGCACACGTCTACTTTATTTTGCCTTCTAATAATATTTTTGGAGTATTTTTTTTTTTTAATATCTTGGAATTGGCCCACCCAAGAAAGCTTGGTTTTAGAAGAAATTAGCTCACACAAAACACTCTTCACAATTATACAAAGGTGTTTAATTAATCAGCTAGCAATATATATGTTTTACCCCAAAGCGAGTAAGTTACAATACCTAATACAGTCAGAAAAATGGAATCCAGCTGAAATAAAACGTTGCCCGTCATTTGCAGGGCGTTGCTTTGGACCCCATGTTGATGTTTTAGACAGTTTAACGTTCAGTAGTTTGCCATTGCTTTCAGAACGATAAGTCAACGTTTACAACAAACTGTTCAGTGAATGAACCCAATACCCCGTCACCACTAGCTGAAACAACTGCAAACAAATACAGAAGTGATGACCTAAGAGTTGCTTCCAACAAAGCGGGCCTTGTGTAAACATAAACAATATATAATAACAAAAAGTAATGCGGATGTTAAAACTTAAAAGTTAGTTGCATATCCTTTGCAGGACGTCGCAGTCAGCACCATCATTTGTTTGCTGTTGTGATCTCTTGGCAAGTTTACGTTCAGTAGTTTGCCGTTGATTTCTGAACTTCCGGCACCCATACCATTTCGCAAAAAACCAACGCAAGGCGGGTTGCTGCCAAATCGCGCGTAGCTGTGTTTTGAACGCGGGTATGCGAGATCACGAATTACGGAACCAGCAATGCAGATGTACAGAACACAATTATGGAAAACACAGGCCGTTGCGGCGACTACCCTGCGGAAAGAGACCGAGCTATATGTGATAAAACTCGGCGCAATGAAATCAATCCTCTCGCCCTTTAGAGCAAAGGCCCTCAACAAACCCACCAAGCTCTCCTTTCATGTTCCATCTCCCGCAGCTTTCCCCATTTCATTTATCGTTGTCTTAATTCTCTTCTTCGTGTGTTGTTAGGCCTCCCACTATTTCGTTTGAAAAAAAAAAGAAAAGAAGATCACAGAAATGATTTATCTAAGGTGGAATTACTGCACGCGCTATTTATCCTTACAATGATTCTTCTAGAAATGTTTTGGTAACGAGTGAATCTCATTTTTTAAAGCCTACGTTAAACAGTTTGTAGTTCTTCTAAAATTTGTAAATTTCATAAGCTTTTTATAGCAATTGATGAATACATGTGATTATTATATTCACCTGCAGTTTTATCTATTAATTACCTACTTAATTTGTGTTTCAATTACTTTATTTTCTCAGGTGAACCTCAACCTTATATCAGCATCAATTCTCACGTGATCAGTTCCTTGCTGGTGCTTGCAGACATCATGATCAGCCGTGCACCAATCAGAATCCAGCACTTCCACATACCTTTAATATACCTTGCGATCTACATTGCGTTTACCCTGATCTACTGGGCAGCTGGAGGCACCAATCATAATGGAGACTATTATATTTACAGTGTCTTAGACTATTCCAAACGTGTACAAACTGCAGTGTTAGCTATATGCTTGATTGCATTGTTTGGCATGTTACTAACACAGATGTTCCTGTATTTTCTTTATCGCTTGCGAAATTGTTTGTACTCATGGAGAAAATCTGGCAAATTTCTCTTTCATGAACAGTAGTTTTGTAAACTATCACACAAGAGCAGCAGTAATTATGTTTATCCATCTTATGCCATTTAAAATTGGTATTCATTAAGAAAACAAATGTTAACATGTCACTCCATTATAAATCTAACTATTGACCGTCCAAGAATTCCCTCTTGGAAAATTAATGTGGCAGCTTCCATTTTGTTTATTATTAGAGGAGAAAATTCGATTCTCGGTTTTATTTACTTCATTACGCACAATTAAGAAGCAATGTTTCAGGGCATTTAAATGTTTTTGTGTTCTTGTACAAATGTACACCTTTTCAGTCACATATCTTTTTCTTTCCTACAACACAAACAGCGAGCTGCAGAGCCATTATAAGACTTTTTGTCAGCAGTCAGGTTCTTCTATGACTCATTATCTTTAACAATATATATGCTGATTGTTTGCAGAATTGTACTGTAGAGCTACAGAATTTGTACCCGATGCCACTTTCCCGGCAAGGGGATTAAGGACGCTGTTCGTAATCCGGTATATTCACGTACGAAACACAGCTGCGCGAGATTCGGCAGCGGATCGCTTCGCGTTGATTTCTTACGGAAAGATATGTGAGCCGGTCCTTCAAAAAGCAATGGCAAACTACTGAACGTAAAACTTTCCAAGACATCAAAAGCAGCTGAAAAATGCTGGTGTTGACTGCAATGTCCTGTGAAAAGGATATGAAAAAAAAATATTATGACAGCACAAATTAAAAGAAAGCAGAATGGTGTGTTACCATGGCGCATAAGAGAAGCAATGAATAGTAACACTGTAACCCACCATGCTTGTCGTAATAGGTAACTAAGGAAGGTTGGTGTCATGGGCATAAAGGGTTAATGCAAAACTTATAAATCAGTCTATATCTCATACACTACAACCCGAGAGACAGGAACAAGGGTTAACTTTGGAAATACACTAGACAAAAAAACGCAGTTATACTCAGTGAGCTCGGCGTTTTACGGGAAGCGCAGGAGTCACAAGCGACTACTTGAGGGGGAAATTAGTTGGACTCGGCATCTGGGCACGGGACATTTTAACGACCACACACACACACACAGAAGTAAGTGGACAATCTACACGTCATCCACCCTTTACAATCAAGAGTTTTTAACATCAAGATTTAAGTAGATTTGACGCAACAACTAGTTTCACCACAACGTTACAATGAAATACAGCAAGTTTATACTTAGGACTGTTTACAGGGAAAACAGTGATTCACAAGTGGCATCGCATTGGTTTGCGACAGTACAAAGTGCGAGTGTGTTAGTCGACGACACCACAGGCGTGATCGTGATTGTACAAGAGAGAAATGGCCACCAAACGTACTGTCTGCAGTGGAAAGAGTACTAACGCCAGGATATGTGTGAGAGTGACTAGGCTGGCTGCAGAGGTGCTGTCTTGTGTACACCCCATGTGAAATAAAGTTGTCCAGCTACCGCTGTGTGTCTTGTCAACACCATTTGAACGCATCTGTAGAAGTTTGTGAGCGAACCAAGTGACGAGGATCTGCCACCTGATACACCCCTAGACACCACCATCGTACAACTTTTAAAAAAAAGGTCGCTTAAAAGTCGACTTCATTGCACCGGATTTTTATCCCACATGGCTCAGTCTCTTTCCACAGCGAGGAAAGCGTCGCACAAAGCACGAACTCCGTAGCTCCAGCGACGATCCTCAGGAGTCTCTGAAAAGATTCACTCGCGAACCGAAGGACGCGGCCCGGAATCGAACCCACAACCATCGCAGCCTGAGTCAAACGGCCTGACCACTTCACCACGGAGACTCGCTAAAATGTATTGCATCGACCGGGAAACGAACCCTTGTCACCCTCGTGGTAGGCAAGTATTATACAACTAGACGTACAACATCCCCATACATATATCGTACAACAACCCCAGTAACTCCATGGCAATTGGTAAAAGAGTGGCTACCTCATCCCATAGAAAACTTCAGCCGCAAAACCCCAACCAGTCAGGAACAAGTCTACAAAGAGCTTGGCGTGGTGCTGGAATGCCGATGCTCAACTGTTGGAAGGCAGCAGAAGAAGAAGAATGGTGCTTACTTCGCGACGTATAGGCAAACAGTACTATAGTCTGTCCGGAAATTTATGCCTTCATTCAAGATCAATTATTTTGAAAACTGTCTGTTGCATCGTTATGAAATTTTTCCAGCCGTCTTATATTTACCCCCACCCAAGGAATATGTCTTTGATAGGTCCAAAAACAACTTATATCATTAAAAGCGGCATCATTCCTTTGATGTTTTGCTTAACAACTAGTGATTTCTTGTTAAAAAAGTTATGTTTACGGTAATGAGGACCTGCAAATTCAGATGACAAACAAAGGCGTATCTGGATTCGTATGGGAGTGGGTGCAATCAAAGAAGTAGCTTACAGTCGACAGATTCGGCTGCATTGCACCGGGTTTTTATCCCATATGGCTCAGTTTCTTTCCGCAGCGCGGAAAGCGTCGCACAAAGCACGAACTCCGTAGCTCCAGCGACGACCCTCGGCAGTCTCCGAATAAAATGAATGACGCGGCCCGGACAGACAGACAGAAAGGTAGGTAGGTAGGTAGGCAGAAAGATAGGTGGGTGGATGGATGGCTGGCTGGCTGAGTGGGTGGATCGGTCGGTCGGTGGGTCGGTCGGTCGGTGGGTGGGTGGGTCGGCAGGCAGACAGACAGATAGATTAGATAGATAGATAGATAGATAGATAGATAGATAGATAGATATCGGTAGGTCGGTCGGTTAGTGGGTGGGTGGGCAGGCAGGCAGACAGACAGACAGACAGACAGATAGATTAGATAGATAGGACAGACAGATAGATTAGATAGATTGATATCGGTAGGTCGGTCGGTCTGTCGGTGGGTGGGTGGTCGGGCCGGCAGGCAGGCAGACAGGCAGATAGATAGATAGATAGATAGATAGATAGATAGATAGATAGATAGATATCGGTAGGTCGGTCGGTCTGTCGGTGGGTGGGTGGTCGGGCTGGCAGGCAGGCAGAAAGATAGATAGATAGATATAGTTAGATAAATAGATAGATAAATAGATAGATAGATAGATAGATAGATAGATAGATAGATAGATAGAAAGAAAGATAGATAGATAGATAGAAAGATAGATAGATAGATAGATAGATATCGGTAGGTCGGTCGGTCGGTCGGTGGGTGGGTGGTCGGGCCGGCCGGCAGGCAGGCAGATAGATAGATAGATAGATAGATAGATAGATAGATATCTGTCGGTCGGTCGGTCGGTATGTAGGTGGGTGGGCCGGCAGGCAGACAGACAGATAGACAGACAGATAGATTAGATAGATTAGATAGATAGATAGGTAGATAGATAGATACCGGTACGTCGGTCGATCGGTCGGTGAGTGGGTGGGTGGGCCGGCAGGCAGGCAGGCAGGCAGACAGACAGACAGATAGATAGATAGATAGATAGATAGATAGATAGATATCGGTAGGTCGGTCGGTCTGTCGGTGGGTGGGTGGTCGGGCTGGCAGGCAGATAGATAGATAGATAGATAGATAGATAGATAGATATCGGTAGGTCGGTGGATGGGTCAGCCGACCGGCAGGCATTCAGACAGACAGACAGACAGACAGACAGACAGGCAGACAGACAGACAGATAGACAGACAGATAGATAGATAGATAGATAGATAGATAGATAGATAGATCCCCGCCAGAAGCCGGGCCTTGTCAGCTAGTTTATTTATATAATCACGTTTCATGAAAGAACCCACATTTGGAGACGCCTCTGAATCTTCGCGCTGTTTGTTTGAAAACGAAAGTCACGTGAAAATTTTGAATAATTTGGGTCGAATCTTGGGGAAGCTGTAAAACTGTTAAAATCATGGACGTAATCTTTAAGTCATAATTAATATACCGTATATAAGCTAACTTTAAAATCTGCTGTAAAATCTCCAGAACAAAAATTTTTTTGTTGGGTGGACATAATGATAAGGTTATATACTAAATCTCATCATTTTATCTCAGCCCGTTACTGAGATATTGAATTTTATATTGAGGCAACCAAAAAAAACACACTATAGTGTCCGGCTCTAGATTTCCGAGGGGCCCATTCAATAATGCTGGTGGCCACTTTCTCTTATTCTGAGTCTCGGCACAAAGCATGTAGGACTGTTCGACACAAAATGACCAGAGAAAGTGCTCTTATCCTATGCCAGCTCCATCTGTAGAGCCAAAATGTCAGCGACCTGTTTGTTTGCCAATTTCTTTAAATATACTAAGTTTGATGTCTGCAGTTGAATTTTAGGCCCCAACAATATTATTGGTGCTGTTAACTGACGAGAGGTAAAGAGGTCTCCGTTGAAGAAGATACAAAGCAGCAAGCAGAGCGCCTATAGCACCAGAACTAAGTGTTTAAATAGAGTATACATTCTTTACAGAAACAACACAAGTGATCCCCAGTCAAACTCATAGTTTCTCCTGTCTGCCACAGTAAATATACAAAACTAGTGCTTCTGCACGCTCACTGTTTCCATAGAAAGCTGTTTTTTGTTACACATCTATCTACACTTTGCCAAGATCCGCGGTAGCAAACTACATTGACATTCTTGCCTAATGGCCGGAAATCCATGGATTAAATTCACATCGAAGCTCTTTTTCAAAAGCGACCTGGGCTCCCAGGTTGACCCAGTTTAAGGAATTGTCTTGGGAAGTAAAGCGGTCGACATATGACCACAATCACCGCTCAAGTATCAACTGGTCTATACAAATATGACTTGTACCACATGCTCAATATGCCGCGCAATTTTTCGTTTAATTGAAGGCAAAAGTATTCATGTATACTTATCAGTATTTAATGTTCCCGTTAGATGTGTTCAAGGTAAATACACTAGCTGCCATTTTATATACAGCCCGGCACTTCAGAAAACAAACTATGTAAAAACTAGGTTAAAGTGTTAGTCTCCATGGTGAAGTGGTCAATCCGTCTGCTTCGCGCTCCGAAGGCCGTGGGTTCGATTCTGGGTTACGTCTTTCAGTTTATGATGCAATTTTCTCGGAGACTCCTGGGGGTCGTCGCTAGAGCTATGAAGTTTGTGCTTTGTGCGATGCTTTTGGGAGGTCGTCCTGCGGAAAGAGACTGAGCCATATGGGATAAAACCCGGTGCAATGAAGTCTATCCTCTCGATTTTTATGACTTTCTCACATTAAAACATTTGAGAAGGCATTTTAGTTGGTCGTTATTTATCATGATTTTGAAAAAAGTTTTAAATGTTAATATAAATGTATTACGTACACTAATAATCACAAGGAGTTTACTTAATTATTTCTATACAAGGCAACACACCATATGTTCATGAACATTAATTACTCCATACATCACGT
This sequence comes from Cepaea nemoralis, assembly GCA_014155875.1. Lineage (NCBI taxonomy): Eukaryota > Metazoa > Mollusca > Gastropoda > Stylommatophora > Helicidae > Cepaea > Cepaea nemoralis. Next base: position 707,510 of record JACEFZ010006055.1, on the reverse strand, counting down.
AAGAGGCAGTCCCATAGTAGGTACTGCTACTGAGGTGTGAAGTGTTAATCCCTCATATATTCTAGGCTGTGACATAAGTGGTGGGATGCCTAGTTCCCTTCCCCATTGTGTTTCCTTCCAAGACAATTTCCAGAAAATTCAGAACATTGTCTGGCGTCCATTTTTATGAAGCCGGTTTGACCACAGAACAGCACTGGTCAGAGAAAATAATCCTGTCTATGTAGGGGATTGAACCCAACCAGTGTCTTGGCTGGCTGGCACACTAACACCACCACATGATGATTCTAGTGTTATATGTTAATCTTATATTCTCAGTAACCAGCAGAGCTGCCTAATGTGTGTGCGTCTGAGCTTCCAGTGTGATATATTGGGGTACAGGGTTCTTTCCCTACACCGGTCAATTGGACTTCAATGTGCACTTCTCGTTTAGAAAGCAACGGCAAATTACTGAACATAAAAAAATTGTTTAGAAATTCAACACGGGGTGGGACTGATCACCATGTCCTGCAAAGAACATGCAACATTTATATTTTGAATATCAGATGTATATTTCACTGTAAAATGTGCCCACATGTTGTAATTATACTCTTTCTTAATTTCATATGTTCCAAGTCTTTGCTATTCTCTAGTGTTTGAATGTCTTCAGTAATTTTATCTAGTTATGAGTCATGCGCCGGTATCTCTGGCCGAGGGGTTACAACACTTTCTCCGTAATCCCGTTTATCACGCAGTCTCGTAGCGGGGCGAGAGCTGGAGGCGGTTCGACCCCCGCTGGTGACTTGCGGGATAACTGAGCCGGCCGCTCAGAAAGCAATGGCAAACTACTGAGCGTAATCTTGCCAAAATATCAACAGACAGCTGAATGATGCTGCTGTTGACAGCGATGTCCTATAAAGGATATGCGAATTAAATAAATAATAAATGAGTCATGCACCATATTATAACAGGTGTTGATAACTTACAGCAACATGACTAAGGGCCACTGTCAATTCAGTAGTTCATCAAAGCTGTTTCCATCTCTCACATATTCTATTGTTATGCTTCATTAACATCCTCTTGCTAAATTATAGTTACCTGTTGGAAAATCGTGGGTGATGCGTTTCAACATCTTGTGATCTCCAACACAATCTATCACCTCGTGTGATGATATCCTTCAGTGCCATGAGCTTGAGTTGAGTCAAGAACCAAATTCACAGCACTCTGGATATTTCCATACGTGCTTCATCCTCATCTGCAACAGCTAGCAAAGAGTCCCAATATTAATGATACCAGTAGCAGTCTGATTATGTGTCTGCCTGGCCTTTCCTCAAAGTTTTGAGTGTCGGCCACAGCCTCTGGTCACTTCCTGCAGCACCATCTTCTCCAAGCCGTGATGATCTATCTGTTCTTCTGCACTATACACACAATACTAAAGGGCTCTGACCACATCTGCCTTATCATGCAACAATACTCCACCAAGTGATGCAGACCCAGCCAATCTGTCCACCACGAGGAATGGTCAATAATCTTCCCTTGCTTTCTTCCTCTATCTCACTTTCTATAAATCTTTCATGTTGTCACAAAATGCTCCAAGTTTTTTCTCCTGATGAAAACAAACAACCCATCTTTCTGATGTTTGTAATAAGTTGCCTGTGTGTCTTCACTTCTTTAAAAACAATTATATTACTCATTTTGGCAGTCCAACAATCCGTAAAATCACATCTCTGAGAACTCAAGGGATTTTTTGGCTTGTTTATTAATTAACCGGAATTCACAGCCATTTTCTAACCTCCAGTAACAGGGACTTACTTATTTGCACATTATGTGCAAATATTGCAGCTTTGATGTAAACAGACACAACACAATTACATCCAAAATAACATTCCAGATGAACACAGAAGAAGCATACTGGCGCAGTGGCTTAGGAGACAGTGAGTTTTATCATTCCCCTTCAAATGGAGTAGAGGTTTGAAATAAGTTGCAAGCCATTTGGAAGCACACTACTTTGCATTAATTTCAGTGGTATGAAGCGTTAGCCATTCAGAAAGCAATGGCAAACTACTGAACTGCTTGCTTGTGTTCGTTGGCTTGAGCTCCAACGCGAAGTCCTATATGTCGGATGAAGGCATCCTGTTGTCCAACATCAGTGTGATGTCATACAGGACCTGAGTTTTGCGTGAGTATCCGTTGTCCCATGTCTGGCTTATTGGTGTGCAGACTGGTGGTTCCTCGCCGTACAGGCAGACACTCTCCGACTTCGGAGGAATCGGCGATCCTACTGACTTCAGCCAGGACCCCGAAGGGACCTGTTGCCCAGGACGCTCGACGAGGACGCGTCAATAGGTCTTGGCCAGTATATAACCCGGCCCTGGTGCCTTGGAAACACCTCTGCGTCCCACTACTGAACTAATATTATATAGTGAATCACAAACAGCGAATAAACGCCAGAGTTGATTGAAACATCCTGTAAATAACACAACTTTAACTTACTGCAAAAGATATTCTTCATTTTCTAAAATAGTTTATTTTTTTTTATTGTTTCCTTGTCTTATTTTGTTCTTTATCTCTGTTATACATCTCCCAGCTGATGTTATCCATGTGCCCAAGCGTCACTCCACCATTGTATGAAACATTATGTCTGTTTTTGGGGTCAAACATTTTTGTTTTCTCTGCATTTCAATTTGCAGTTGTTTTGTAGGGTGTGGTCATTCGCCTCATTGAGTCATAGATAATTGACAGCCTTCTCTATGACAGTCCTTCACAAACGTCATAAATCCATGTACCAATGGTATTAGAAGGACAGAGTAAATATGGAATAGACAAAATATTTGCAAACAAGATGTGACAAATAAATAAGAAGGCACGGTGTTGGAGTCATGGTTTTTACATCGGTCAAGGAGCAGAAGTCATCAAGGCTGTTTCATAATGATTGAAAGATGAAGATGAATCATCCCGCTTTAAGATTATGACACACCTACCATATTCATACTGTATGCAATTGCCTCTCTGAACAGCACACAGGTCAATAGATGCATAACTTGAAATGAGCAATGTTAGGTGCATCAACTGTGCTTTCATCACAGTATACTTAACATTTTTTTTTGGCGCTAGCTCACTTTGAACCCAAGTGCAGTCCATATACACTACTTCTAGTAGTGCTGGACTGAATTATGCGTGTGGATTAGCTTTCCCTATGTCCCTCGCCATCAGGCGAACCCACTCCGACTTCAGAGGTACTTGCAAGTTACGTCCCCAAGTCAAGGAATAGAGGTCAACATTTTAGTCCAACTGTCTGGTGTAGGGGTTGAACCCCTACCTCGACATCAGCACATCGGATGTTTAAGAACATGAGTTCTTATCCATTCGGCCATGCTGACCACCACAGTGTACGTTAATTACAGTACATCACCACACATTTGTATTCTTCAAGAGAATATTCTTGTCTTAATTTTCTATACTCTAAAATTTAAAGCCCAGGCTTCCTCTATCATTGCCACTCTTGAACTTTCTTTCAATGTTCATCAACAACTTTATTAATATCAACAAAATAGCACAAGACACTTGAGCCGTCATTATTTCATGAAACTTTACCAAAGATTTCTAATTTATATATTGTTATACGACCAAACATGTCGGTACTATCTTCAAAGACAATCTTCAGAATGGATAATGGCATCATCTCGGGAAGTGTGAAGACCTGAGAATAAAAATAATAGTTGGAAATAAAAACTAAAATGTAAACAGTTAAAAAATTGTATGGATGAAATACCACATAAATAAAAGTGAATGATAAGATAAGTGAATCAACATACAAGGTAAAATAAAGCATAAAATACAAACTGCCTCACACTTAATTACACTGCCCCAAAACCAATTATGCCTCTTTAATCATGAATCAGAACAGTCCAAACAGACACCCTAATATGCTTCTCCATAGATATAAAGTATCAATACTAGTCTTGCATACCCCACTGGTTCCTGAATTTGGATAAGGCAAGAAGAAATTTGTTACACAGTTCCTGCAGAGATGATACTTCGGTACCAGGTCAGGAGGAAGGTCTCTAAAATAATCTCACTCCAAGAAATGCAAGCCTTTTTGAGGACTTTAATTGTCTGAACATCAATGCATTCAACTTAATTAAAACTCAAGTCTTATAGAGTATAATTCATTTATTCATTTGGGACGCAGAGGTGTTTCCAAGGCACCAGGGCCGGGTTATATACTGGCCAAGACCTATTGACGCGTCCTCATCCAGCTTCCTAGGCAACAGGTCCCTTCGGGGTCCTGGCTAAAGTCAGTAGGATCGCCGATTCCTCCGAAGTTGGAGAGTGTCTGCCTGTACGGCGAGGAACCACCAGTCTGCACACCAATAAGCCAGACATGGGACAACGGATACTCACGCAAACCTCAGGTCCTGTTTGACATCATACTGATGTTGGATAACAGGATGCTTTCATCCGACATACTTCTTCTGCGTTCATCCGGAGTTTTTTCCCGGATGTGATTGCGTTGTGCCTGTTTACAGCAGAGCTGCGTTCTTGCGCCGTTAGGCCGACACATCCGTCTTCTGCGGGCATTTGTTGACCGGGTTAACCTTCCCGGGGATCCGACATACAGGACTTCGCGTTGGAGCTCAAGCCAACGAACACAAGCAAGCAAGCCAGCATTTATTCACTTCAAATGATATATAACTCTGCAGTATGCACTTGACAAGATGCATAGAAATTAGTCAGGCAAGGAATCATGCAATATATTATTTGTGGCCTCCGTGTTCAAATTCTCATTCTGTTAAAAGACTCATTAGTCTGTACCAGTTGATGATCTTTAGCACCAATTAAGTCCTTGTATCTCTGCCAGGTATATCTAAACCTTGATTTAAGCTGTGGCTAGAATCCTAGGGCTGCTGGTTTTGATGGCTTATTTATAACAGAGAAGCCATTGTGACACAGTGGCTAGTTCCCTTGCTTACCAAGACAGTGGTGTGGGTTCAATCCCCAGCAGTGGAAAGAGTATTTTTTCATAATAAAACATAAAGCATCAAATTATAAACAATGAATGATCTTGAATAATGAAGACACAAACAATAGATTGCGTGATTTATTGCCTGGCATATTTCACTGCATCTCGTCAGGTACATACTTTAGAAGTCACACAACATAAAGTAAAATAACTAGATAAATCCTTCAAGCTGAAATATTGACATGTTTGCATAGTAATTTCAATGATTCATAAAGCGCCATTGCCAACAACTGAAACCAAAACCAGACAAAACTTCAGTTCCTAAACTCAAGGTATTTATCCAGCTAACCTTTCGAGAGGATGATGTAATGCAACATCTACAAGACTGGCTTATTACAGCAGTCGGCCGAACATTCTGTGCTGCAACTCCAGTTAGGTACAGAACCACACCTATCCCCACCCAAGCAGTAAAATAACCTGTCCCTTGGTCCAAATCCAATTGCATTTACCAATTCACATGCAGGTGCCAGTCTACCTATATCGGCAGAACAGAGAGGCAGTTAAACAACAGGGAGGTCGAACACATACCCAATTGGATTGACAGGATACTACACACAGGTGATGGGAGCCTGACCAGGCCGACACACTACAAACCTCCTGCGTCATCGAATGCACGGCACATTTTGGAAACTGGTCATGTGATTGACAGAGACAATTGTTTAACACACAAAATAGTCGCTTGTTAAAGTTTGCAGAAGCCATCATGATTAATCTACATCGGCCAGTTTTGTGCAAACAAAAAGACATGATAGTTAGTTTAAAATTACCATGGGGGACAATTGAAATTACTGTGCAAACATGTGTATATTTAAGCTTGAAGGATTTATCTAGTTATTTCACTTTATTTTATGTGATTTCTGCAGTATGTACCTAATGAGATGCAGCAAAATATGCCAGACAATAAATCATGCAATCTATTGTTTGTGTCTTTGTTATTCAAATTCACTATGGGAAAACATTGTAATGAATGATCTATAACTTCAATTTATAAGAAATTCATGAAAGTAATAAATAATATGTAAAGGTAAAGGCAATTTAATCAATGATGAATTCATATCGTGATGTGAAGTGTCAGGCCTCCACGTATTTTACGCCACACAATACAGATGAGGGGTGGCAAGTTCCCTTCCTCACCATTATGAAACACTAAATAGTCAAAGAAAAAAACTGGACTTGAACTCTCACCTGAATTTGGTTAATGTCTTGTGGATAAAATGAATGAAACTTGGCCAGGTCTGTGCTGCCTGCTCGAGATGATTCTAGCCAGCAATTTTTCCCAACAAAACCTCCATGGAACTGAATATGAACTTCTTTTACATAAACATCCTCACTAAATTCCAGTAATATCCACTGTGGACTACCCTGGCAGTTGAATAGAGGATGAAAATAACCGTAAGCACATTGAATCCTTTGTTTAGAGAATGGGCAAAGACTATCTGCTTATAAGAGAACAGTAAATTGACATGGCTGATAACGTTTCCTCCAGAGCTCTTTATCTGTGATGAATTTATCTGACTGATCATGTTTTGTATAAAGCCCTTTATTTGTAGTTAATTTATCTGCTTGGTTATGTCTTGTTTGAAGTACTTAATCTGTGGTTAATCTATCTGCTTGACTATGTCTCATTTAAAGCTCTGTATCTGTGGTGAACTTACTTCATAATGAACAAAAGACTCTCACAGCATTGCATTTTAATAAATAAAGCAAGCAGGAGTTTGTAGATATGGCTTAAATAAGTCTGACTGAACCTTATGCGTTTGAATTATCTCCACAGAAAGCTTAGCATAGCAACCTTTAAATAACTGCCAATTGGAATCATTGGTTCTGTCTCAGTCATATAAATATTCCTATACCATGCTGTTGTTACTTTTGAGCAATGATTCCTAAAGCAAACAGTTCAGTCCCTGATGTATCTGCGTGCGTGCGTGTGTGTGTGTTTAGTTTAGTTTAGTTTAGTCGATGGATCAACATCACGGCACACGGGTGTAACCCATAAGTGCTCCGTTCTCCCCCTAACTCAAACCTGAGTTTGGAGAAACTCAGCTCAGTGCACGAACTCCGTAGCACTGGCGAGGATCCTGAAATACTTGGGTAGATTTTTAACTCGAAATGTTGTGGCCGTTAGGCCACTCCTTTTCGATTTCCAACTGCCAAGGGATTTTTTACGTGCACAACAATACACACGGGCGTCCGATCTCACTACCCAGAGACATGGGAAAATTTTATTACTAGAAGTCCACGTGAAATAAATCCCGGTCCTCACCGGGGCTTGAACCCGGGACCTCCAGCACTCGAGGTGGTACCTCGAGACCATGCAGTGTGTGTGTGTGTGTGTGTGTCTGTCCGTATGGATGTGGACAAATCTAGGGGTCAGGGAAGGTTTAAATATGCAGTAGACATAATCCTATGAAAGATGTTTACATGCATATGTGTGCATGTATGTAGTTTCTTCTTCTTCTTCTTCTTCTTCTTCTTCTTCTTCTTCTTCTTCTTCTTCTTCTTCTTCTTCTTCTGCGTTCATCCGGAGTTTTTTTTTCCTGGATGTGATTGCGTTGTGCCTGTTTACAGCAGAGCTGTGTTCTTGCGCCGTTAGGCAGACACATCCGACTTCTGCAGGCATTTGTTGACCGGGTTAACCTTCCCCGGGGGTATGTGGTTTTTAGGCATGTGACCCAGAAGACAAGGTGATGACAACCATGACTTCTGTGCGACATTTATACAACACAGAAGGCACTGAAGCCATACCAGCATGGGATTAAAATAGTTAAAGAAGCAACTGTTGCTGTGACCAAAAGAGTTAAAGGAATATCTAGGATTGAAAGTAATATTATAATAGTGGGCTTGGATAAATATTCAGTTTTACTCCACAAAATTTTAGTCCAAGAGGTAGTGCTGCTGAAGTTTTTCAAGTAGCCAAATATCCTTACTTGTTTCAGTCTCTCATTCTCTATCAATTCTGAACGGTGCCATGGTACATTGTAACATTTGAAAGCACTTATCTGCTTGGTTCACATTGAGTCAAACCTAGTGTACAATGGATCCGCCATGGATCACATTGATGAAGATGTCAAGAAGTTGCCATGGGTCTGTAAATTGGTTTGACCCATATGTCATAAGCACAGTATGGCCTCTTGTTGTGAACAGCATTTTGAGTTGTCAGCAGTCACGTGTTGACATTGGAAGTGTCATAGCCTGACATGTGGGTTTACATAGGTGTGTCCTCAAGGTGTCATGAGTAAGCTGAGTTTGAGTGGTTTACTAGAACATTCTGTTTCCAACTTTCACACCCCTCCATCTACCTTTCAGAATCACAGAGTGAGATATCAATTATATAAACTTCACAAAACACTGAACAGTTTTCATGATCTATTCTCACATCGATACTTCAGATAGTCACATAATTACTCGTCACTAAGATACTATCACTATAATACACTTGATAAATGACATATCTACAATTGTTAAACCATGAACAAGTGGCAGCTGTTGAAATGATGCCTTTGCCCAGTCTGAGTCTGACCAGGTCCGTCCTTTACCACGGTCCTCGCTCCAACTAACAAATCCAGGGGAAAGTGTGCTTCTCACACAGGACAAAACTGCCATTTCCACTGTATTAAGAGTGTGAGCTTTAGTAACACTGATTGATCCTTGACATTATCATATGGCTGATTGACTGCGAATGCTCTTGAAAAGTGAGTTTAACACTTAAGTTGGATACACTGGCTAAAAGGTTGTCTGATACCTGAAAAGTGGTTCCATCCATCATGTGCCATGCCTATAAGCGTGGGCGGCCATGTTTCGCTATCTCACTCGATTACCAGAGTCGTGGATCAGCTCTATGTTTCTGTCTCGACCATGCCACATGGCCAAGCCTTCCAGGTATTTACTTCTAGATCTTCCCCTTGGTCTCTTCCCTTTGATCTTACCAGTTGTCACCAAGTTCTCCAATTCATTTCTTCTCATAACATGCCCAAAAAATTTTGACTGTCTACGTCTAATGTCTCTAACCAGTTTACGATCTTCATTTGTTTCTTGAAGGACTTGTTCATTGGTTTTTCTGTCTGTCCATGGTATTCTTTGCATTTTCCTAAGAAACCACATTTCCACAGCCACCAGATGTCTTTCCGCTTGTCTGCTCATTGTCCACGCCTCACATCCACACAAAAGTAGAGGTTCCAAGTAGTACTTCAACACTCTTTTTCTCGTTTCAATTGATATCTTTTTATTGGTCAGTATGGTTGTCATCTTGGAAAAGGCTACCTTTATAATGGCAATATTTGTTCTAATCTCTTCAAGGCATCTCCCATCAGATGTTATGACTATTCCGAGATAACTGTACCGATTCACTTATTTAAGAACATGCCCATTTACTTGTATTAGGTTTGTCGATCATGCCACGATCCAAACTTAAACTGGAAGTGATATACCGTGCCACCCCGCAATGGTCCATTGCATCTGAAAAAATGGCTGCTGTAAAGACCATTCATGTTTCCTATGTCATTCATTCATTCAAATATCACATGACAATAACAGACGTCATTGCAGGTTCCCCAGGAAAGGTTAGTCTAATATTCCGTGCACAGCGATTGGTTGAAATTATCATGGCTTTTACATACAAGTGCTGAATTGGCATAAAGTAAGTAATTATATTTTCTAGAGCTTGTGTATTTATATTGTATTGTGCATTATATTAGCTTGTGTATTTCTTTCTTCCCAGTGACGACCATAATCTGTGTCTTCTTACAATTTAATTCTAACATTAGTTGTTCACTGTGTGCAGCAACCACATCTACTAAATGTTGCAGGTCCTGTTCATTGCAAGTGGTGCAACCATCAAAATGAGACTGGTGTAGAGACTTTTCTCCGGACTTGGTATCAAAACACCACATACACATGGGCAGTGTTACAGAGCTATCCTTTCTTTCTCCTAGCTCAGAAGTCAGTAGGGTAGGCAAGACTGGTACTGGAGTTTCACAGCTGCAGGGAAATATATGATGATGTAACCAGGTCATGATTCAGCACAGCACAAACGGACTGACTGGGATCAAACCTATATTTTCGTAATGTTTCCTAGCCAGGTTTCAGTTATTTCACTGGCAACAATCTCAAACCCAATATCCAGAAGGACACACAGCTTATTATACAAATTCCTCTGTTGGATAAAGCATATGAGAATATGAGAGAGAGAGAGAGAGAGAGAGAGAGAGAGAGAGAGAGAGAGAGAGAGAGAGAGAGAGAGAGAGAGAGAGAGAGAGAGAGAGAGAGAGAGAGAGAGAGAAGAGAGAGAAAGAGAGAGAGAGAGAGAGAGAGAGAGAGAGAGAGAGAGAGAGAGAGAGAGAGTCAATGTATGCATACAGGCCTTTATATGAGTGTAGTTAAATAGGATAACATTTAAATAAGTAGATTCAAATATCTAGGGTAAATGTTAACTGATGGAAATAATAACAGAGATAAGAAGCAGAATAATGCAAGCAAAGGCAGAATTCCATCAGATAAAGAATAATATGTGTAAAAGTCCTATCCATGGAAGTCACAAAAAATAGTGCTAAGGTGTTACATTCTCACCAAACAGCAAACACTGCTGAATTATGAACAATGAATAACATAACTGATTAGAAAGAAACTTGAAGACCACAGAGATGTAGTTTCTTCATTGAATGCTAAGAATCTCATGAATGGCTAAGAAGACCAATATTCAAGTACTGCAAAGGAAAATTTACAAAATCAGATGATTACCCACATGAGGTCAAGACAACTATCATTGTTTGGTCATGCTATGAAACGGAAGGATCTTGAGAAAGTTGGGAAGCTGGGAAAAACAGCTGGGAAAAAAAGGAAGGAAGGAAGGAGGGAGGGAGAGAGAGAAAGAAAGAGGGACAGAGAGAAACAGACACACAGAAAATTCAGGATACAGAGAAGTGCCGAAAACAATAAGCAGCTGAACTTTAGATCATAGAGGGCAGATGTTCATGGAGAAACATATTTTTGTAACGTAGTTACTATAGTGCATGCAGTAGCTAGCATGCTTGCTTACCGCCCAGTGGTCATGTATTCTAATTGCCACTAAAGTGGGGATTTTATTTATAAAAAATTGTCCTGGGCTCCCAAGCTGACTAGCCTACAATGGGTACCAGGTTTTGTTCAGGGAAGTAAAGGTGGTCTGCATGATATTGACCACATTATACGTCAAGTATCAAATGGTCTATAAAAATACAGGGTTGGCACTATATATCAAGCTCACCTAAAGGCACGGATACAGGTCCCTTATTTACTATGACTGCCTGCGCCACCTAGAAGGGACCTGACACATTACCCATCAAGAATCACATGGTCTATAAAAATATGGGGTTGGCACTATATATCCAGTTCACCTAAAGCAGTGGTTCTCAACTGGTGGGGAAAATTAAGATTATTCCAAGATCGCAAGACCGTGTTAATACAAGAACCGATTACTTGATATTTTTTTCCCCTCCATAATTTACAGTTCTGTATTTCTCGCCCTTCTGAAATTCATTGTATAACGTAAATAGACCCGCAAATCACGTTTTATGTAGACGTCTAGACTTGTTCAAGTATTGTGTTATTAAATTTAACTTCCACTTTTATGTATACTGTGTATGGGGGGGGGGGGGGGGGAATTTATAGGGAAGAAATACAAAAAAAAAAGGGGGGGGGGGAATGACGTTCTGAACATGTGAAGGGGTGCATAGGCCAAAAAAAGGGTTGAGAACCACTGACCTAAAGGCAATGAAAAAGGTCCTTTACTTACTATGATTGCCTGCACCACCTAGAAGGGACCTGACAATACCTGAATAATCCTCTGAGCTGCCAGGAGACATCGATTGCATAAGCTGGTTGACAAAACACAGAATGCTATTCCTTTTTCTCCTCTTTACAAGCATGCAATGTTCTCCGCTGAAAGACTATCTGCTTCCATTATATGCTAACAAGGTCAAATATTGGCATCAGGACCCAGTCGCAGCAGACTCAGATGTAGTTATTCCAGCTGAGCTAGTTTGACTATTTCTACAGAATGAGAGGTCAGCCATGAGAGGCCAAAGGTCAGAGATCCAGAATGTTTAAAAGTGATCTGGAGTGAAAATACAGAACAGTCTCTGATGGACTAAAATTTAAACTGGCCCCATAAATAAAGCTGTTCATGGCATTTTTTTAAATAGATCTCTTAATATCATTTTTGTTAAAAGTTCAAATATAAGCACAGAATGAAGAGATTGAATAAGACATGTTATTCAACTATATGAAAATAAACTTTGAATATCTTGACTTTATAATCAACAATAAGGGGACTACTAAACTAAAAAGTGAAATGGAGACTGGACACATCAGCGGTTAAATGATAATAAGAACCTATGACACAACACCAGCAAACAAATTATTTTTGAGAACATGCATCTTTCCTGTGGCAAAATACAGATGTAGGTCATGGACATTTTCGCAGTCAGGGCTTATAAACTTAAGTGTTACATAAATTCCCACAGAATACCATAGACCAAGAAGAAGTAAGACAATGACATTCTACAAAATCTGAACATCAAAGAAAATTGGCTCATAAACAGCATCATGTCTTGGAAACTGAAATACTTTGTTCGCCCACATTAAACATCACAGTGGCTTGGAAAGAGCACTGATGGAAGACATGGTTTCTGGAAGAAGAAGCAGCTGTCGATCAGTACAAATATGGACAGAGGATATTGCAGACATCTTGAGCATGAAAATGCATGAGTTAATGGCTGTCCATAATGACAGCTACATTCTGAAAAGGACCTGTTATATGATGATATGAATATATGCCTCCATGTAGCAGAGGATTGGCAGAAAACAGTTCAGGGGAACAAGTATCTACATAAATAAGTGGTCAATGCTGCACCTGAACAGAGCAGGGAACTCATGTGTCCTGGCAGTTGGAAATGGCTATCAAAGATAGAGGTCACAAAACACCTATGTGTTGAAGCATTTCATGCTGCAATAGTAGCTGAATCTCACTCTCTGACAGTCAAATTTAAAAATAATGACACAAATGAAAACAGTAAATGAAAATAGTGCTGCTGCTATTAGGTGATACACTAAATAACCATAACTAGAGACATATAATCAGATTGCTACTGGAACTATTAGTGTTGGAACTCTTCGCTGGCTGCTGAGGATGGGGACGGAGCGCTTATGGGAATGTCCCGAATGCTATGATGTCGGTTCCTAAATCAATCAATCAACTAGAGATGAATAAGTGCGACGCACAGGAGAAATAAAATATAACAACAAAGTCAAAATTATCTAGCACTTACCTGATGTGAATTCCAGCATGTTTCTTCACTGTTATCAAACAAATTATTTTTGCCAAACTGTTTAGTGTCCTTATTTAACACTGAGCTCACCCTGAATATAAAGAATACAATTTATTAGCTGCACCTCTCAAGTGTTTATTTAATAATAATGTATTTAAAGAAACATTGACAGTGAATGTTTTCTCGCAGCAAACACAATAGCATATTATCTGCAGCAGGGGTAGACAAAACTAAACACAATTCAGGAGCCAGCCGCTTTTTCTCAGGAGTCAGGATATGTTATTTTGCAAAGATTTTTCAGAACGGAATTTGAAAATTAAAGCACCAAGTAAATAGAACATGAAAATCGGGCGCCTGTATTTATCTACCTCTGATTACTAGCAAATACAACATAGGTAAGGCTACTGAAAACTTTTTAATGTTTTTCTTTTAATAACAATCCCACACACAAAAAAGATAAGAGATAGATACTCAGAGAATATCCTTGACAGCCTTTCATCAAGACATGGAAGAATATCAGTACTCATTTTCATTTTAAAAAAAACTACTATCCTGCAGCTTCATGACAACTACAAAAAAATCCTTTGTAGTTCTAAAAGTTTCCAATTAAGAAATAAATGTAACTATGAGCACACAAAGAGTGGAAATGCTGATCGGGTGCCTCTGACTTTCAATATGCCTTATGACAATACTGCATCAGAACTGTCTATAAATACAACCAGAAACAAGAAGTCTCAGTTCACCATTATGCTAGCTTGGACCGGCTCCATGGCGAAGAGTTTACAGACGCATTTCGTAATCCCGCATACCACATTTGAAACACAGCTGTGGGCGATTTGGCAGCAGACCGCCTTGCTTTGGTTTTTTATGAAATGTTATGGGTGCCGGTCGTTCAGATCGTTCAGAAAGCAATGTCTAACTACTGAAAACCCCGGGAAGGTTAACCCGGTCATCAAATGCCCGCAGAAGTCGGATGTGTTGACCTAACGGCGCAATAACGCAGCTCTGCTGTAAACAGGCACAATGCAATCACGCCCGAAAAAAGTCTCTGGATGAATGCAGAAGAAGAAACTACTGAAGTAAACTTGCCCAGGAATCATGAACAATCAAAAAATGCTGGGGTTGACTGCTATGTCCTGTAAGGGAAAAGCAACTAACTAAGCTTGTGCTGGAGATGGAGGAAAGTTGTTGCCTTTTATAATTTTCAAGAAGAAGACTACCAAAAAGCGTATCATTTCCATAAGGTGTACACATCATTGTTCATGCTAAGGATGGATGGAAGAAGCAATAACCATGACTCTCTAAAATGTGTTTAGGCAGTACATCCAGGTTGTCTATGAAACAAATTGTTCATGTTGGTGCTCCACATGTTTCGATGTCATTGGATATCTTCTAATCAAAAGGAAATGAAAATAAAATCTAATATGGCTGTTGCGATGTTGTCTGGGCCAGGGGTCTTGCCAGCTTTCATATGGTTAAGAGCATTCTGAACATTCAGGTAACCAATATCAACAATTAAACTGGAAAGGAGTGTGGCGCTATTTGACTACCTCTTTTTGCGTCTCTGATATGAGGAGATTTGCGTACTAATGATGTTAAATTCCTCAAGTAGTTCAAGATCGTGATAAAACAGAAAACATTTACTGGACATTGTATTTCCCTTTGTATTGGACAAATCTATACTTCTCGGCTTATGAAATACTTTTTCTAGCCGGAGATCCAGGCTGTCTTTCTAAGATGTAAGTAGACACATAAATCCTGTTTTATATAGATGTTGGGTTTTGTTCTACTATTTATTATTCAATTTAGCATAAATTTTTATGTGTATTTTGTAGTTTTCAACTATTAAAGTGGCAATGACATCATATACAGTAGAGACTAAATGAAGTTCTTTATGGATCAAGTGTCTGTATCCTTCAGGTTGTGGTCTCACCAGCAAACCACTCTCTATGATTCTCATTAAAGATCAGCTGAGTAGCCAGGTTACACCAAAGGCAAGAGATACTGCATGTAGGGCGATGCACTACCTTCTTTATTTTCCAACCATGGGGGACAGAATACAAAATTGCCCAGCACATGTCTACCTCAGAGTCAAGGCAAACACACAACATCCACTGAATAGTGAAATTAAGAAGGTAAAGGGCAGCAGGTTAAAAAGAGGAAAGTCTTGGATGTGTCAAGCCAAAGACATTCTTCATTAGGTGTGTTCACTTGAGGACTTAGAATCTGGCGAGGAGTGGGTACAAATGCCAACAGATTTCTGTACATCCTTTTCAGTTTGCATCCAACAAGACAGAAAATGCAGACAAGAAAATCCAGCTGCTGTGGAGGCAGAAGTACAGGCTTTGATCTTTGAGAATTCTTTAGAGGGTGATGCTATCATTTAAACAGAAGGGTCGGTCGTTCGAATCATGAGAAGTTCATGGGCTTTTACGACTCATGCTAGAGGGAGAATTGTGAAGGAAGATTCTGGTGCTTTTGCCCTGACAACAATTAGTCTGACTATGGAAGTCATGGCAGTAAGTAAAGCAATAACATGGCTTAAGACACACATCTTCACTTGGGCATGTTCCTTAGTGACTCAATGAATATGTTCAGGAAGATAGAGATGGGTTGGGTCCAAAGATAGTGGTTGGTGTCTCTGGGGCCGTCACGGTGTACAAGTGTACAAGGAAATGAGCAAGCTGACAGGCTTGCAGGTAAGGCTACTGTGGAAAGCGGATGAGCCATGGACCAGGCTGATATACTGAATGCTCTACGAGATGTAAGATGTTGTGAGAACCAAGTGATGACTGTGAATCTACAACCATGGTCAGACTGTGAGAGCAGCAAGTTAAAAGAGATGTGGCCAGACAAGAGCACTATGCAGGAAGCCAAAGAAGATTAATAAACCAACACAGAACTGGTGTCATGAGCCACTACATGCTGCAGGAGGAGAATCCGAGCACTTATGGACTGAATAGTTCGATGCGTAATGAGGATGATCTGTCAACTAACTAATTAACTAACTAATTAGACCATAAGATTAGCAGGTTTGACAGTGCTGTAACCCGATCTGAAACCAGAAATGATATACCGCACCATCCCGGAATGATCCACTGTCCCCCAAAAATAGCTGCTGTAAAGACCATGCATGCTTCTGACATCATTCATTCAAATATCACGTGACAATAACAGACGCCATCTTAGTTTCTGTGTGATAGGTCAGTCTAATATTCTACGCATAGCAATTGGTTGAAATTATCTTGGCTTTTAAATAAATACCTTTATTTGACATATGGAAAGTAATTTTATTTTCTAGAGCTTGTATAAATTAATCTGTATTTATTTTTAGATGGATTTTCAAATTCTGCACCCATTTTTACATATATCTGGAGTTTCATCACCAACCGTCTTCCACCTGTGGTATAAAAAAAATTTTTTTTTGCAGGGGTGTTTCAACTTTGTGAATGGAAAGCGAAGATGGTGGCCAACACGAATATCGATCGGACTAGGCTCGAAACGTGCAATTTGAACTACTAAAGTGAAAGAGAATACAAGTTTAAAGACTATTAATAACTTATTTGTATACTTTTACTATTTTTTAAAATCATTTAACATGAAGGAACATATTTTTGAAGTCAGTATTCATATCCGTCTGTGCAGGTCCGCATGGCCGAATGGGTAGGAACGTGTGATCTTAATCATGCGGTATGCTGATGCCGATGTAAGCGGTTCAACCCCTACACCAGACAGCTGAACTAAAATGTTGAACTGTCGTCCTTGACCTGGGGACGTAAATTACAAGTATTTCTGAAGTCGGAGTGGGTTCGCCTGATGGCAAGGGACACTGTTAATAGGGAAAGCTAATCCACACGCAAAATTCAGTCCATCACTACTATAGTGTTTTTGGACTACACTTGAGTTCAAAGCGAGAGAGTTCAAAAAAAAAAATATCCATCTATGTTTGAGACAATCTCGTAAGGACTAGCAGTAGTGATACTGAGACACACTGGAGAGCTCCAAAATTACGGGAATCAGGTTACATTTTTTGCTGGAGATACTTCTTCTTCGTTCATCTGGAGTTTTTTTTTCGGATGTGATTGCGTTGTGCCTGTTTACAGCAGAACTGCGTTCTTGCGCCGTTAGGCCGACACATCCGACTTCTGCGGGCATTTGTTGACCGGGTTAACCTTCCCGGGGGTTTCTTAGGACGTTTGACTCTCACTGTTGTGGTGTTATCCCCCATCCCAGCTGGTCCATATAGAACAGCCAAAGATCCTGGTCAGCCCTCAAGGGAAGGCAGGGGCAGACCATCCGTTAGGCCGACACATCCGACTTCTGCGGGCATTTGTTGACCGGGTTAACCTTCCCGGGGGTTTCTTAGGACGTTTGACTCTCACTGTTGTGGTGTTATCCCCCATCCCAGCTGGTCCATATAGAACAGCCAAAGATGCTGGTCAGCCCTCAAGGGAAGGCAGGGGCAGACCATGGGCATTCCTCGCCATCCAAGGAGGCTTCCATACTTGCAGAGCCGATACATAGCGCTCTGGTACTGGGCTCACCCAAGGAATCGTCACGTCCTGCACATGGCTGCTTAGCTTCACTTCCGTATATTGGGCCTTCCGTTCACCATAGGCTGTTCTTCCGGAAACCAGAAGTATGCAGTCTGCAGATGACATACACACAGTGAGCTTTCGATTCGGACTTTCCATGTAATGGATTTGCTAGCCAAGCAATATTCCATTTCGTGCCACTAGGACACTTTTCCACCTTTTATGAAGCCCACACAGTGGTCTTTTGATTCGGACTTTCCACGTAATGAATTTGCTATCCAAGCAATATTCCATTTCGTGCCACTAGGACACTTTTCCACCTTTTATGAAGCCCACACAGCGAGCTTTCGATTTGGACTTTCCACATAATGGATTTGCTATCCAAGCAATATTCCATTTCATGCCTCTGGGTCTTCATGCACCTTTAAATGTCAACCTGTATATAGTTAAAGTAATCTGCGGTCAACTTTAGCTTGTTGATATCTCCATAGAGCTTGTCCTCAAATGAAGCAGGTGTGGGCCAAAATATCTTTCTCTGTTCTGCATACATTGGGCAATCCTGCAGCAAATGTTTTGCTGTCATTTTTCCAGTTCTACAATTACATTCATCGGTATCTCCTATCTTTAGTTTATTGAACAAGTGGTATTTCAGCCTGTTATGTCCTGTGCGGAGTCTGAAGATTGCTACTTGTTCTCTTCGGTCGAGTTTGTAATATGCATCATCCTTCTGATGGCCTGGATGCTCTGATTCCCATTTGGTTCTATAAGTGCTTTTTATCAACCTCTTTGCCTCATTATAGGTTATGTCTATGTCAGGCTGTGGTAGTCGTCCGCCCTCTTTTGCCAGTCTGTCAGCCTCTTCGTTTCCAGGTATACTGCAACGTGATGGGATCCACTGAATTACAACTTTTTTGGATTTCTGGCATAGACCATGGAGTGCTGCTCTTAGGTCAGTTAGTTCTGTGCTGTTATTGCTCTTCAGTATTGAGACAGCTGACTTTGCATCTGTGAAGATAGCTATTTGCTTCTCTTTATTTTCCTCCATCAGGAGCATTTCTGCTGCAGTTTTCAGAGCCTCTACCTCCGCTTTGAAGTTACTTGAAAATTTTCCAGTTGCCATTGAATGTGTTATTTTCACTCCATTTTTTAAATTTAGGAGAACTCCTCCTCCTCCATTCTCTATTGAATTTTTGGCTGATCCATCTGTATATGCATGGGTCCAATTCCTGCTTGGGTAATGTTCTTTTATGTAGTTTAGGGTTATTTCTCTTCTTTCGGTTTCATGCTGAGTGTTCTTTTTCTCAATACCAGGAATGTTTTCTATCATCTCAGGCAGTTGCTGCTGTCGCCAAGCTGGGAACTTGTGTGCATTGTGTATGGGCTTGACTGTTGATATGTTAAGAATAGGATCTGCCCTAATCCTTCGTTTTGCAGTTTCTACAAAGTTGCTACGCTTCAGTCTTCCCTTTCCAAAACCATTAAATCTGTTGTACATAGGGTGGTCTGTCAAACTTCTAAATTTTTCTGCTTGTTGCTGGGCTCTGCTATCTCTTCTATCCTGCATTGGTTGTAAACAAGTGATCTTTTCTAGTTCATTAATAGGCGTTGTCTTCAGGCTTCCAGTTATGATTCACATTCCTTGGTTTTGGACTCTACTTATTTTGTTAAAGTTTGACTTAGCTGCTGTTGCCCAAGCTGCAATGCCATATTCCAGTACTGGCCTCACCCGTCCAGTATATAACTTCTTGAGAACTTTCTCATCTGCTCCCCAAGTTGTATCAGCAAGCTTTTTCATGATTGCCATTCTCTGCCTTGCTCTTGTTCGATTTTTCTCAACCTGTGTCTTCCATGTCAGGCGACGATCAAAGGGTGACTCCTAGATAGTTTGGATTTTCTTCATGGCGCAATATTTTTCCATTCAATACCAGCTTAGGTTGCTGAGGTTTATTTGAGAGGGAGAACACTGTGCATGTTGTTTTCTCCTCACTTATCTTCACTAGCCATGATTTTGACCAGTCCTCTAGCGCTAATAAGGCTTGCTGTATTCTGCTGTTAGCTGTGCTAATATATTCTTCAGATGTCCATATGGCTAGGTCATCTGCAAAGGAGGATGTGTGTACTCTGGCTGGAAAATTTTCTGTGATGTCATTTATATATGCTAGGAATAATGTTGGTGAAAGAACTCCTCCTTGGGGGACACCTTGCTCCAGCAGCATCATTTTGCTTGTTTGTCCTTGTACTTTTGTCCTGGCAGTTCTGTTCTCAAGGTAGTGGCTGATCCATTTATACATTTTTCCACAAACATGCATGTTTTGCAGTTTTACTTTCAGTCCTTCCTTCCATACTTTATCAAATGCTTTTTCTAAATCTATCCAGACTGCTAGTGTGTGCTTTTTCTCTTGGAAGGCATCCTCTATTTCCTGAGCTATATAGGTTATTTGATCTTCAGTGGATCTGTACTTTCTGAATCCTGCTTGGTGTGGTGTTAAGAGTTTGTTTTCTTCCAGATGCCATGTTAGCCTGCCATTGATAATGCGTTCCATTAATTTTCCTACACAGCTAAGTAGACTGATAGGTCGATAGCCATTTGGTTCTTCCAGGTCTTTTCCTTTCTTTGGGACTGGTATTAATATAGCTTCCTTCCATGCCTGTGGGACTATTCCTCTCTTCCAGCTGTTATTTAGGACTGCTAGTAGTTTCTTCTTTGCCTTGGTGCCTAGTCCTATTAGCATTTCATTTGTGATTCCATCCTTTCCTGGTGATTTCTTCTTTTTTAGGGTATTCATTGCCTGTTCCATTTCTTCCATTGTTAGATTTGCCATCATATATTCTGCTGCTGTCTCTGTATTTCTATGATGTATCTGTTTGTCTTTGATTGCTTTCTTCTGTTCAGTTGTAATATCAATGTGGTTTGCATTGGCATAGTGTTCCATTAGTGCATTTGCAGCCTTTTTTCCTGTAAGCAAGGCATTTCCTTGTTTAATTGTTATTTGTTTGTTTCTAGGTCCTTCATTGTTCATGGCTTTCACTAGTTTCCATAGTTTGTTTCCATCCCTGTCAAAATTCAGGTTTTCTGTTTTTTTCCCTCCAACGATCTCTTGTTGTTTGATTTACTGTTCTTTTATATTTTGCTGAGATGGCTTTGAGAGAGGTATTCGCTTCAATTGTTTGTTCTCTCTCTGCTGTCTTCCTGGCATCTTCAACTTTGTCCTCCAAACTTTGTAGTTCTTCAGTCCAGTATGGTTTGTAATTTTTCCTCGCTCCTCTTGGAATGGACTCAGTGGCTGCCTGTATTATTGCTCCGTTTAGACTTTCCACCATTTGCTTCATGTTGCCTTATCGTGTATTTATATTTTCACAATATTTGTCTGTTAGTGTGGCAAATCTGTCCCAATCTGCTAGTTTGTAATTCCAGCGGGGCAAGGGCTTTTGCTCCTGTGGAACATACTCCATATTCATTACAAGCTTGATTGGTCTGTGGTCACTACCTGCTAATTGGTCCAGCACATGGCGGTCGATTTTGTGAAGGATGTCTCCTGTGCAGAAAGCTAAGTCTGGAGTAGAAGTGGTAATCCATCTTCTGGAGTAGAAGCTCGGTGTGTCATCCGCTTTGTTGAGTAGATGGAGATTTGAGTCTATTTCCCAGTCCTCCACTTCATCTCCTCTTTTGTCAGTATCTGGGTATCCCCATCTTTCTGAACGGCTATTAACCCCTTTACCGTGGGAAAATTTTTTTTTTTTTGTTATGCAAACTGTGTATTTTTTTTCTTTCATAATTTGATATGTTATGTTGTCCTGGCAAAATAAAATGTTTTTTTAAGTGAAAATGAGTTGTCTTTTAGAAATTGTGAGGAAAATAAGAAATGTTCTGTACTAAATGGTACTGTTCAATAACGAACTAAACTGATACGTATATTAGATGTCAATTGTTTTTAGTAATTATACTTGGTGTGGTAAACACCAAAACATGGAGCTGCACATAGTGCTGTGTCACACTCCGGACAGTAGTATCGTGTCTCTTTACGAAATTTTCTCTGTCATGGTGTTCTGTTTTATTCGAAAATTAGCATCTGAAAAAAAAATAAAAATATGACAACCCAGCCATGTTGTTCATGCACGTACTCTGTAGATTCCAAGCTTGCTAATAAAAACTATGCAAATACATGCCCATAGGATACATGTATGTACGCATACATCTACACAAGCTATACTATGCATAAATTATAATCATACTACAAAGTTATAAATTATAATCATAATAAAATCACAATAAAAAGTTTTTTGTTCTTTCGTACCTTTTTTTTCTTGTTTACTGTCCACTTTCACTTTTGGCATCACGTGATGACCTACTTTTATCTTCCGCTGTTGAACTGGCTGTTGGATTAGCCGCCCTATGCATTTCCTATGCTATTTTTGTATTAACACAAGTTTACTCGGGACGCACGGCACACAGAAGACTTTTACATCTGATGACGAGTTAACTCGTGATGCACGGTTAAAGCCAACAATTTTTATGACGAGTTAACTCGTGACACACGGTAAAGGGGTTAAAGTCTCCGACAATAATGCAATTTGTGTCAGTTATTTTCATGTTTGAGAGTGTAAGATCCTTATCTGCAGGGCTATAAAGATTGTAAATTCTTATTTTCACGTCCTTTATCATTATATCAACACCTATAATTTCTGTTTGGTTGTCAGAGATCACAGATACTTCGCTGCAAGGTATTGTATTTCGTGTAAGTATTAGAACTCCTCCTTTATGTCCTTCGCGGTCAAAACGTGTGGCCTGATATCCCCTGACTGAAAATTTGCGCTTGGCGTTGAGGTGTGTCTCTTGAATGCATGCCACATCTATTCTATCTTTATGAAGACGCTGTGTCAGGGATTCTTTCTTGTTATAAACTCCTTCGGCATTCCACTGTAGTATGTTGAGTGTCCTTGGTATTTGGTCAATAGCTCTTAACCTACTCCTCTGTGCCTTGACTCCACAGCACAGGGGAAGGTGACCACCAGTAGTCATGGGTAGACGCCTCGAGGCAGGGGGCCCGGCACTATCACCGCCTGATGGGACTTCACGGGATTAGCACCATAACGATTAATTTTCATCTGTGGCATCATGAAATGATAAAGTTACGTTGCACTTCTTTGTCAAGCCTGTGGCTTAGAACATCCGATTTCGACAAACATTTTTCGGGATGCTTTCCCTAGCCTTTGACTGTCCCCAGTCTACCTACAAGGCAGCAGGTTTGTGCGTCACTTCGTCTGGTCCCTCTCCCTTGACCTGTCCGACATGGGTGACCCTACCAGTAGCTGTGCTACCATCGGCATAGCTCTTGGGGTCATTGGAACGCGCAAGCCCCTCTACCTCGTCAAGGTGGACGCATGGCAGAGGGGCTGGAGATACCAACATTTAAATGTGAATATCTTCGCTTAGAATTGACATACTGGCACCATTGATGTACCATTAGATTTGGTTTCTCAAGGTCTATCTATCTGTGGTGGTCTCATAAGTAAATACTCAATCTGAAAATCATGAACGAATCTGCTAACAGGATGGATGTTAACATTTACATTGCTGCAGTACCAATGAAGTACTTTGGGCACTCTTCCGAATAACGGTTCTAAATGGGGACATAACTCTATAGTGTAAAAAGCATCCCTTACAGGGCTTATTAGGTGATATAATAAAAAAAAATATTAAACACTACGAACTAAAATATAACCTGGAGTACAACGAAAGGAGACGAAGCCTTGTTACAAACCTTTGAGAACAAAGTTTTAAGACGCATCTTTGGACCCATTAGGGATACTCGAAGTGGAGAGTGGAAAAGAAGTAACAAAGACATTTATGATCTGTTTAAGTCCCCGCTAATCATTGGTATCATGAAGGCTAATAGACCACAATGGCTGGGGCATACAGAAAGAATGGAAGACAATAGGGAAACAAAACTCGCTTACACTCAGGAAATAAATGACCGTAGACCCTGAGGTAGACCAAGAGGACGGTGGAGAGATAATATATATACAGACCTACAAGCACTTGGAATCAATGACTGGCAAGAGTAGGTCAACCAGAGAGACGTATGGAGACGGATTGTATCTGCAGCAAAGAACCTCAATGGCTCGGAACGCTGAAGAAGAAGAAGACGAACTAAAACATAGAACTGAGAAAATGGAATTACGTATCAGTTATATGTGGAAATTGTGGCACAAAAGTTGTAAATACTGTCCGCAAGCATGTTCTTTGTGAAAAAATTGACGTGGACGGCTAGACCGATTGATGGATGCAATAAATGTTTTTGGGCCCTGAGGGCCCTCACAGTTGTCCGAGTGTATACTTCCCTATCAGTTATATGTGGAAATAGATATACACTCCATGTCACATCAACTAATGAGGCCCTGTAAGGGATACTTTTTACACTACAGAGTTGTGTCCCCATTTAGAACAGTTATTCGGAAGAGTGCCGTACTTTGGATGCAGCTAATTTATTGGCAGGGAAGGTCAGGATGAATTTGAGTTGGTTCTATTGGGATGGCATGGGATTTAGTTGATAATGTCCGGGTGATGGATAGTACTTCTCTCAGAGCTTCTTAGATTATTTAAAAGCGTGTTTTCATCACCATGCCGGGCATGGAACATGATGATGATGAATCTAGATAGCTGTTCCACCAACTTGACTCTTCTTAATGACCACCGCCTGTGTAGATAATGACCCGGTTGACCGCTTATTCAACGTTTTTGCGGCTAACCTGTGATTTACGGTAGGCTGTGGATTAAAAATGTTGAACCGTTGTTATCCTCTTACCTAGATCGACTTATTTTTCCAGTCAGGGAAGAGTCGGTATCCGCCATGTTTGTTGATGAACACACATTTCATTTACGTTTGTCGTAAAATTGACCTCGAGCAGAAGTTGCATTATTGTGTGGAATGAAAATGTACACACGGCATGTCCTTCAGGTTGTTAAATAATGTGATTGGTACTATTACAGGGCAGTTTGTTATTAAGACCAAATACAATCACGTGCTTTATCAAAAGCAAGTATTATTATTATTTAATATTTTCGAAGTCTAATACTACTACTAATTAATACTAATAGTTACTACTACTACTAGTACTACTAGTACTTAACTCTTTCACTACCAAACAAAAACTGGGCTGTGACCAAACAGAAATTTATGGCAGAAAATTGGAACTAGGGGTGTGTTACAATAATGCTTTTAAAATGGTTAAAATGGTAGCAGATCTATTGTATTACATATCAATTTAAAGAGGATTGCACAAGGAACATGACAGTGTTAATAATTAATTGATAGGTTACAAATATTATGACAATAATGAGAGGTTTAATAATAACTGAAATTAAAGAGGTAAAAATTATTTAAAAAACTGCACTTATAAGGTGTTTTCTACACTCCTATACTGCTAATCATGTTTAATTTACTGAATAATCAAACAAACACCACTTGTCTTCAAGAATATAAACAGTATTGCTCATTAAAATAACCCAAAAAGAAGTTTTGGTGCATATTCTGAACCATGTATTTTTCACAAAAAATGACAAAAAATAATGGCTGAAATCTTGAAGGTGGGGTCTGTCACAATAATGTTATGAAAATGGTTAAAATTGTAGCAGAAATGTTGTATTATATATCAAAATAAAGGGGATTGCACAAGGAATATGTTGGTAGGAGAATTTTTGCTTCAGGTTGTAAATATAATAAAAATAATAATATAATTTGTAAAATAATTGGACAAAAATAGGTAAAAATAATGTAAACATTGCACTTATAATGTGTTTTCTACACTCCTATACTGCTAATCATGTTTAATTTACTGAATAATCAAACAAACACCACTTGTCTTCAAGAATATAAACATTATTGCTCATTTAAATCACCCAAAAGGAAGTTTTGGTGCATATTCTGAACCATGTCTTTTTCACAAAAATGAAAACAAACTAATGGCCGAAATCTGGAAGTTGGTGTATGTCACAATAATGTTATGAAAATGGTTAAAATTGTAGCAGAAATGTTGTATTATATATCAAAATAAAGGGGATTGCACAAGGAATATGTTGGTAGGAGAATTTTTGCTTCAGGTTGTAAATATAATAAAAATAATAATATAATTTGTAAAATAATTGGACAAAAATAATGTAAACATTGCACGTATAATGTGTTTTCTAAACTCCTATACTGCTAATCATGTTTAATTTACTGAATAATCAAACAAACACTACTTGTCTTCAAGAATATAAACAGTATTGCTCATTAAAATCACCCAAAAGTTTTGGCGCATATTCTGAACCATGTCTTTTTCACAAAAATGAAAAAAACTTATGGCCGAAATCTGGAAGTTGGTGTATGTCACAATAATGTTATGAAAATGGTTAAAATTGTAGCAGAAATGTTGTATTATATATCAAAATAAAGGGGATTGCACAAGGAATATGTTGGTAGGAGAATTTTTGCTTTAGGTTGTAAATATAATAAAAATAATAATATAATTTGTAAAATAATTGGACAAAAGGAGGTAAAAATAATGTAAACATTGCACTTACCAAGGGGGCGTTGTTATCCAATATCCTGATCACTGCTAATCCTGTTGAATTTACTGAACAAACAACACTTTTCTAAACTATAAATACAATTGCTCCCAATCAATCATCCGAAAAGAAGTTTTGCAGCAGATTCTGAATCATGTATTTTTCTTTTTTCAGACAAAAATTAGGAAAACACTTGGCAGATTTACATTTAATTGTCATGTCTGTTTGTTTTTATTTACTATATGTGGCAGTCTATTTGTGATAGGCTGCAAAGCAAACTTTGGCGCACAAGTGTGGTCTATTAGTGCCGCCGGAGCAAACAAAAGATGATATGTGTCGTTTAGTTCGAGTGCTGCAAAAAACACAGTCTCTATTGACACCGACAAATTCTATTAAATGCTTGGCTCATGTAACTCTTTCGACATAATTTCCTGCAACAGACTGAAATTCTTCGGCAGGCAGAGTGTCAAACTTTCAGGAATACTCTGAGCTGCTTCGCGATGAGCACTTTCCTTTACTTGAAATCCTTCAATGACAATTGTTTTCCTCCATTCTCTGTTTGCCATATGGAATGTAGGATGTGAGCATTGATCTGTGCAATTTCAAAGATCCAGTAGTAGATCTTCTTCCACCACTTAATGGTTTTCCTATCATGGATATTATAATATCCAACCATTTGGTCCATTCTGTCGCAGCCATTCATCGCCATGTTATATTCATGGAGATCATCTTCGGCTTGCTTTGCGGTTTTCGCAATCCGCTCTCAACAGTTCTAACTACAGACTTGGTAGAGACAACAATGCATTGTTTTTTAGCTTTTTTTAGCCCTTCCACCAAATAATCATTTCATCAATGGACACATTTTCAAATGGGTAAAATGCTTCCTGGAATTTCTTCAGAATCATGTCAACAAGAGGATCCATTTTTTTTTTCTTCCCCCCTCTGGTTCACATACGTGAAACATGGTGTGATAAATATATTCTAATCGATTACTGGGAAACGGAGTGGCAGTGGCATACCAAGGAGTATATAAATGTGCACTTGTACACCAGTAGTCTTTGATACATGGTCTTGGATCAAGTCCCATAGCAATAATGACAGTCGTAAACTTCAGCCATTCGTGCTTCGTTGTCAGACACTCAGCTGTTGACGAACATTCACTGGTTTTTCTTTATCACCACGTGCTAAAACTTTAGACACAACTAAAATTTCTTTCTAAATATTCACTGATATCGGAATCACTATTGTTTAAAACAGTTATAAACAATAATCTAGCTTGATCTCAAGTCATACTACGTGGACGCAAACTGGTGGGCGTTTCCATTGTGAAAAACCAAAATAAACAACTTTAAAACTGAAAATACACAAAAATCCAATGTTAACTAATGTTTGACGACTCAATCATGACGTAGCTATATTTCTGCTGTGCGACTTTTATGTTTACTGTAACTTAAAATTCCGAAATGGAGCAGAAATGAATCAAATAAACCACTGATCATTTTGTGGCAATAAAAGTACCAATTGCCATCACAGCGGATCCATCGTGGCAGCAGATAGGCTCGCGGTAGCGAAAGAGTTAAAAAACTAGAGTTTAATTAATTAAAATACTAAAATAGTTATATCAGTTTGTCAGTTGGGGTATGTGACAGTATCTTCAAATACTTCATTGACTGATTGCACTCATGACATGTCCATAAATAGGTGCTCAGATTCCCCCCCCCCCCCCCCCCCCCCCCCCAGCATATGCATCAGTCATCAGCGTCCGGTGGCTAATTGTGCCAGTTCTGTGTTGGTTGACGAGGCGCCTTGTTTTCCTGATGTACCTCTCGCGTCTGGCCGTGCCGATTCTTACTCCCAAGTCTTTCATCCTGGAGCTGGACAGCGATGTGGATTCACTGACGTCAAAGTCCTCTGTTCTCGCCATATCTTTGAGGACGTTTAATAACATCGGCACGATCCATGGACTGGCCATCTACAGGGGGTGCAGAGCCAGCCAGTTTATCAGCTCGTTCATTTCCCTCGACTTCCGCATGTCCCGGGACGAAGAATAGATGAAAGTGACTTTACGGACAACAGACTACCGCAGCGACTCAGTCCACTGTCTACGTACAGATCCAGCTTCAACCTTCTGAATCATGCTCATCGAATCACTTAGTACACACACGTTAGTATAATGCTGTGATTCCAGCCATATGAAAGCCTGTGTAACTGCCATCACCTCCATCATCATGCTGCTCGTGGTCATAGAGTGGGCACCACTGGATTCTTGAATGGTTCGGCCTGCTGAACGGGCTGTAAATGCTCACGCACTTCTCTGCTGCTTTACAACAGATCCATCTGTATAGATGAGCACTTCGGGGCTATCTGAGTGTTCATAGATGAGCACGTTGACCTCTGCATTGACAGCGGCAGGGTTCTGCTCTCTGGACCGTCTGTCGAGTGTGATAATGCAGGAGAATGTGCACTTAAAAGCTGGAGGCACCGGCACCCATTCCTTGCCGGGGTTGATACTGGTAAGACTGCAGACCTGTCTGACGACATCTTCCGCCCTACCCATCCATGATTTGCCCCTCTTTAACCTGTCACCCTTTTCTCTGAATATAGCGTCATGCAGAGGGTGCTGCTCATCTGCACTTATTTTTAAGTATGCACGAGCTCTCTAGATCTTGATCCTGCGTTCCATTGTCGGGAAGTCAAGGAGGTATCTCATTGCTACACAGCTGGTGTCTCTCGTGCAGCCCAAAATGATGCGCATGGCTTCGTTTTGTACCTTTTCAAGTTTAAATAGTACTGTACACTAGTCTGAGTAGTTAGACAACAACAGTCAGTACCAGTGCCAAACTAAACAGTTTAATTTAAGAATCAATATATTTTTAATATTTTATTTTTATTAATGTCAACGAAGTGATTATTACCAAACGTTTGGTAATAAAATCTCTCGTTATTTCCAAACGGCTGGTTACGTGATTATTCGCGGTCATGTGACCTAGGTTTGACTACATTATTAATGTTTGTGAAATATTATTGTGTCCTCGGTGGTGTAGTGGTTAGTGTTCATGCCTGTTACGATGGAGACTGGGGTTTGTCTCTCCGCCGGCAATTTTTTATTTAAAAAAAAATTTTTAATATACAAAATATTAAACATTACGAACTACAATATAGAACTGAGAAACTCGAAGCTTAAACAAGAATCGCCACGGCAAAAGTAGCCTTCAGCAAGATGAAAAAGATACTGACCAATAAAAAGATGTCAATTGAAACGAGAAAAAAAGTATTGAAGTGCTACATAGAACCTGTACTTTTGTATGGATGTGAAGCTTGGACAATGAGCAGTCAAGCTGAAAAGCATCTGATGGCTGTAGAAATGTGGTTTCTGAGGAAAATGCAAAGAATACCATGGACAGCCAGAAAGACCAATGAACAAGTCCTTCAAGAAACAAATGAAGATCGTAAACTGATTAGAGAAATTAGACGTAGACAGTCAAAATTTTGTGGGCATGTTATGAGAGGAAATGAATTGGAGAAATTGGTGACAACTGGTAAGATTGAAGGGAATAGACCAAGGGGAAGACCAAGAAGTAAATACCTGGGCGAAATTGGAAGCGGATTGCGTCGCGCTAGTTACTTACGGAGATATGTGAGCTGGTCGTTCAGAAAGCAATGGCAAACTACTGAACGTAAAACTTGCCGCAACAGCAACGACAGCTGAAAAATGCTGGTGTTGACTGCAATGTCCTAAAAAAAGAAGAGTACTCTACAAACAATTAAGATTAACTATTTCACGTGATATGTAAATTTAACCTTGTGTGAACTTTGTCACCTTTGAATCCTTACTTCAGAGTTCATAAAAAAAAATATGTTGCTGTGTCATCTACAGGCTTACTTTCATCTAATGCTTACACAAATTCAACGTTAAGAAGTAAGTAACATATCTAGGCATTAACTGAGATATGAACATTAAAGTTTTATGGAATAAACTAATGTATATAGTTGAAGTTAAAAAAGAGCTTGAAAACAAAAGCTAGCAGACGGCGGTAGCAAACGTCACATGACCAGCCATTTGGGAATAATGTACGGAATTATTGCCAAACGTTTGGTAATAAAATCTCTCATTATTACCAAACATTTGGTAATAAAGTCTCCCTAATGTCAATATCAAACCAATTTTTAAAATTTCACTAAAGTGGCTAGATGGAAAATAATAATAATTATTAATTATTCCACCTGTAACTGAGTTTAGTAAACTCAATACAGGTGGGACAATTATTTTCCATATATGAATTATGTGCTGTGTCACCATCTTCAACACTCAGTGAAGAGTCCCAATATTGATGGTACTGTACCATTTGCAGTCTGATTATATGTCCGTCTGTCCTTTACTCTGAATCTGAGTACAGAGTGTCGGCCAGATTAGTATTAGCAGCAGCGCTAATTACAATTTCAGTCCTAGCTAAGAAAAATTACTTAGGTTTTTATTATTTTATATTATACTAGACAACCCGGCCTGGCTTCGCCCAGCCCCTGGCGGGGAGCGCCTCATTTAATTCATATTCGACCCCTGCTCCCGTTTCCGTTCCCAAAAATTAAAAATTGATTTTAAACTAACTAACTAACTATTTCAGTTGCATCCGCGAGAGTGAGAACAACTGTTCATAACTAATTTCTGGTTTAATCAGAGAGTGAGTTCCCTTGCAGCAAGATGGCGGGACATTTATTCGTCTGTTTCTTAAGCTCGTGCCATTACCTTTCGTGCTGGAGGAAAAATTGTTGATTTTAAACTAACTAACTATGCCACTTGGCTCCGCGGGAGTGAGAAGAACATCTGTAGAAAATTTCATCTGAATCGGATGTGCCGTCCGGGAACGCATAAAGGACACACAAACAAAGACACAAACAAACATTCTCTTTTATATATAAAGATTGGCAGGCTTTGACTTCAAGGGCAGGTGATACACATACTACTACTAATACTAGTAGCACTAGTACTGATTTTTGCATGTGGATTAGGTTTTCCTATTACCAGTGTCCCTTGCCACCAGGCGAACCCACTCAGACTTCAGAGGTGCTTGCAATTGTTATTTACATCCCCAAGTCAAGAACGAGAAGTCAACATTTTAGTCCAGCTGACTGATGTAGGGGTTGAACCCCCTACCTCAGCATCAGGCAATGAATGAATCACCAAAAAACAAGAAGTAGATTGTGAGCTTTACTAAAACACGATTACAAGAAACAAATTGGACGTTGCGGCCCAAGCCTTCGTCAGCACAGAACAGACAAACACAAACCAATACAAAACTACATGAAACACACTACATGACAATAATATTAAGGGTACTTATCTGAATCTGTGTACTAGCTTGGAGTGACTATTCTTGTTCTACCTCAGCATCAGCTCACTGGAAGTTTAAGAATCAGCACTCTTATCCATTTGGCCATGCTGACCTTCATATCTAATTGGATGTTCGTGATTTATATTTTATTTTGGCTGTTTGTGATTTCTTGACAAGTTTATGTTCAGTATTTTGCCCGTGCTTTCTGAACTTTGCTGGCTTCCTGGCCTAGAGGTTAGCAACTTTTCTCCGTAATCTCGTATACTCTCGTAAGTAACGTGACGACGGTGAGAATCAGCAATGGTTCGAATCGCGTCGGTAACTTATGGGCTATGTGAGCCGGCCGCTCAGAAAGCAATGGAAAACTACTGAGCGTAATCTTGCCAAGAAATCAACAATCAGATGAAAGATGCTGATGTTGACAGTGATGTCCTGTAAAGGATATGCAAAACATTTTTTTTTTCTGAACTTTACATGTAGCTTGCTCTTAACTAATCAATGATCACTGTAGCAGTCTGTATTTGGTAGAGAGTTTGCAACCTTTAAAGCATTTCAAAATTGTATGTCAATGAGGATGCAGGCAATCAGGCTTCTGATCTTATTGGCAGGACTCTTCCATGTTAATAATCTTGGATGTTGCTGAAGCCAGGTGTTTCCAACAATGATACCATGCTCTTTTGCCCATTCTACAAGTCAGCCTGCTTTCATTGCACTTCCTAGTCCATAATTACATGCAGTGTAACTAACTATCTTGTTGGTTTCCAACTTTATGCGTTAGTCTCCTAATGTGATATTTATTTCTGAGTTTCTTTGCACTTCTTCAAGATTTTTGCAGGTCACTATAAAATTTAATTTTTAGTACCTTCACTGCTGCCTGCTGTTGATGCTCATGCTTGAGTATTGAGGCACCAAAAAGCTCTGCCATTTAACATTAACAGTAACACTGCCCGTTGTTTAATAGATTTGATCTTTCCAGATCAATAACCATGGCTACACCTCTTAAGTGATTCTCTTCCCCAGAATGAATAATTTTATGGCAATTAAATATATTTCCTTTCCCTTTCCATTTGGTCTCGCACATTCCTAAGATATTAAAGTTCAGTCTTTTCATTTCTTGTCTGATATTCTCTAATTAACATCTGTGCTCATGGAGAAAACATTCCATGTCACCACTTTAAGCATTTTAAATCTTTAGCATTCAGTCATATCCTTCTAATCATTCTGCAGTATGGATGATAATGGTAGTTTCGACTTGGCTTCCTCTTTTTTATTTATGGTTTAACTCAACTAGCCTTTCTCCAAAGAGACAAAACTTGTAAGGCAGCAGGAGTTACGCGATGCCTCTTACCCACCAATGGCCATGCCACAGAGCTTTGAATCATTTTATAGAGAAGATGGCCCCACAAACTAGATCAGATCCCCTCATTGACCACTGCCTGTTTTGGTTCACAGCTACTTATTAACATATTCACAACTAACATGTACAACTAACATGTATGTCCAGAGATAACTCTACCATCTGGCACCTGGTGGACATGACTAGCAGTAGGCAGGCTCTACTCTGAGTATAATATAATAAAATACTGAAACATAATGACAGTTGATAGTTAAATGACAGTGACAGTTGACTGAAACATAATGTAAACAAAAAAATGTATGCCCACTTACAAACTTGTGTTTTTATTTTTGCTTTAATTCATTTGGCTTTGATTTATGCATTTTTTTTTCTGGAAAACTAATGAATGATATTTGAGGAAAGTGGATAATGCTGGAAAAGATGACCTCACAGAAAATAATTTCAAAAATAGTGTAGGAGTAAAGTACAGATAAGGGGAAGCATAAGGTTGAAAAAAAAAGATAACCGTGAAAAAGTTGAAAATGGAAGAAAAAGAGGATAGTATAGAAAAGATGATAATGCTAAAAAAGATCATCTTACAGAAAATAATGATTTCAGTAGAGTTAGATTACAGTGATTTATTGAGGGAAAGCTTATGGCTAAAACGATTATTAAAATACAGGTAATATGATGATAGTGGCCAATTATAACCAAGAAAAAAAGGGTGGATAACAAGATGATGGTGATACTGATTGTGGAGAATGAAGTAACGATAAACATGATGGCTGATGGCGTGATGACAAAGATGGTAAGATGGTATAGTGACTAGGCTGATGATAATGATTACAAAAAAGATAATAATTGTAAAAAAGATGCTAATGACCCCAAAAAAAGCTAACACAAGGAGAGCTGCGTGGAACTATCAGACGTAGAAATACAAAAACAAATATATTGATTGATTTATGTTTTTTTCTCGCTCACAGATGCATGAGACAATATTCTGGTAACAGCATGCCTAAAAGTCAAGGTGGAAAACCAAAGGTAACGTGTATACTGTTTTGTCTTAGGTTGCCATTAAGTAACTGTACATATTTCTCATATATTTTTATATATTTTTGATGTAAATTGCAATCAAAATAAAAACATAAGTATTCTTGTGTTAGATTTATTTAGAAGACAATAATGAACCTGAGTCCCCTCTGCTGTCACAGATGTGTAAAATGGGAAAGACAGAGAAGGGACTATAAGAGATGGGCTTAGAATTAGTCAGAGATTCGTAACATGGTAAAGACGTAGAAGGGACTATAACAGATAACTAAATAAGGGACGATAACAGAAAACTGAGCCTAGATGGGCTTATAATGAATTAGAGATAAGTAGTGTGGGAAAGACATGAAAGGGACTATAACAGATAACTAAATCTAGATGGTCTAAGCATGATGTGGTTGTGAGTCAATAATCCATTTGGGAGCTAAAAGGAATTAGAAGAAAGGGGATCATATAAACTAATTCTGTAACATTACAAGAAAATACTTGTATTATGCATTCTATATGGATAGTGAGTAGAAGCCCATCTCGGACTCGAAAGACAAAGTCCTTATCCATTAGAGGACAATTAAGAAAAGAAACAACTGGAGTGCTATATTACACCCTGATCCCTGCATAGTGAACTGGAAACGTAATCTTCTTGGATAATGGTGGAAAAAAAAAGAACATGTGTGCATGCTGCCTACATAACAAATACCTTGGAAGTTGGACATTACAAAGAGTTGGCTGTTGAGGCTAAATTTTTGACAACACATTGTTTATATTATACTTGTTGAGGAGTTGGGCACTGCAAGTAGATATCTTGTACCTTGATTTGTTAACCCTGACTTGATTGCTGATGTTCCTATCATGTAAGTAAACAAATGTAAGTAAAGATCCTTTTACATGCCTTAAGGTGCATTAGCATGTGCTAGACTCATATTTCTATAGACCAGTCAGTACTGGGTTGATAATGTGTATATGTTGTGTTGTCGGGGGCAAAAATAAAACTCTAACCAGCACAGTTCGCGGTGACTGCACTAGCCAGGTGGCCTTAATTCCTCAGGCTCAAGACCCACCTGTCCTACACGGCAAGGTACTATATTGGCAGTAAATGACAGTTTATTATAACAGTCATGCTGACCGCCTGTACTTCCCAAGACATTTCATGGTACCCATTTTAGGCTGGAAGCCCAGGTCAGTTTGAAAAATTCAAATCCACCTTGATGCGGGTTGAACCCATGACCACTGGGCTGGCAGGCAAGCGTCTGGCCAATATGCTACTGGGGCTGTTTTGTTTCCATTAAGGTATCTGCATAATTCACGATTGGATCATGGGTTGATTTTAATGTTTAAAAAAAAATGTCTTAAAAGTCCAGAGGATCGACTTCATGGCCCCTGGTTTTTTCCTGCATGACTTGGTCTCTTTCTGCAGGACGGCCTGCAGAAAGCTCACACAAAGCATGAACTCTGTAGCTCCGGTGATGATCCCCAGGAGTCTCCGAAAAAATACACTCGCGAACCGAAAGACGTAGCTCGGAATTGAACCCACAACCTTCAGTGCGCAAGGCAGATGGCTTGACCACTTCGCCACGGAGACTCCCTGATGACTGATTTCGACTGATTTAAATTTTTTGAGAAAGTAATCGATCAGTGTATGGTGATTTGCTTGTTGTTCCTTGAGTTAATTATATTAGAAGGTTGATTAGTGAATCCTCTGGAAGACTGCACAGGCATGAAAAGGGTTTGCATCTGTTGAAGTGAGATTGGTTTACAGACTTTCTCCCAGTCTGGTAGCAAAATATCATCTCCATGGGGACTGTTGCAGAGTTCTCTTTCTCTCTAAGCTCAAAAACCATTTGGGTGTGCAAAATTGGTGCTGGAGCTTAACATTTGCAGAAAAGCATATAAGGATGTAATCAGGTCATGATTCAATACAGCACATACAGACTGGCTGGGATTAGGCCTCAGTTGGTAATGTTCCCCCCAGGTTTTAGATATTTGATTGTCAACATCAGCATCATCAAGTTCCCTGCCAGCTAGCATATGAGTTAATGTCTCTACACAAATCTCGGTCTTTGATGTTCTGGATTAACTCTGCTGATGATATTCCTCCATGCCACCGTCTCAGTACTTCCAGCATCATTTCTCTTGGTTGACCTCTGCCTCTCTTCCCTTTGATCTTTCCAGTCATCACGATGTTCTCCAGTGCCTCTCTCATCTCATGACCAAAGAAAGCTGTTTGTCTCTTTCTAATTGTTGTATATAATGCTCTAGTTTCATTAGCCTCTTTCAGGCAATTGTTCTTAGTTACTCTAGCAGTCCAAGGAATTCGCAACATTCATCTCAGGAACCACATCTCTATTGCTTCCAAGTTCTTTTTAATTTGTTCATTTGCATTCCAAGATTCACTGCCATACAGCAAAATAGTTTATATATAGCACTTCAGCACTCTCTTTCTTACATTCAATGATAGCGACTTATTGTCAACATATTCTAACCCAATTCTCAGAGAGAAATTTATTACGTCTAAGGTCTCTAATCAGTTTACGATTTTCATTTGTTTCTTGAAGGACTTGTTCATTGTATTACTTAAAGTAATAACTATCTGAGACAGAAAGAGTTAAACTATATAACGGATCATTTTTCTGAAGCAAACATCACTGATGTAATCATCCTTTGACTTCCACTCTCTTTAGAAAACACATAGTGAAGGAGCAGAGTGTATGCCTAAAGGCAGTAAACAGAAAGACGAAAACAAGCCAGTCACCGCTCGTCCTGATAACTCCATACAGATTAGAGTTTTAGCTAAACCTGGTGCCAAGCAAAATGGCATATCAGGTTAGTATTATAGCCACCAGAAATAAGGTTAGTATTATAGCCACCAGAAATAAGGTTAGTATTATACCCACCAGCAGTAATGTTAGTAACATACCCACCAGCAATAAGGTCAGTAATATACACACCACTAATAAAGTTAGTCATGTATCCACCAACAATAAGTTTAGTAATGTAACCACCAGGGGGCAGTAAGGTCAGTAATTTACCCATCATCAGTAAGTTTAGTAATGTATCCACAAACAATAAGTTTAGCAATATACCCAGCAGTAATAGTAATCTACCCGCCAGTGGTAAGGTCAGTAATTACCCATCATCAGTAAGTTTAGTAATGTACCCACCAGCAATATGTTTAGTAACATACCCGTCAGCGGTAAGGTCAGTAATTTACCCATCATCAGTAAGTTTAGTAATGTACCCACCAGCAATATATTTAGTAATATGAACACCAGCGGTAGGGTTAATAATTTACACATCAATAAGGTTAGTAATGCACCCACCGGCAATAAGCTTAGAAATATATCCAGCAGTAATAGTAATCTGCCGGTCTCCCTGGCCTAGAGGTTAGTGACTTTCTCCACAATCCCGTATACTCTTGTGAGTAACGTGACGACGGCGAGAATCGGTAGCGGTTCTAACCATGTCTGTAACTTACGGGGTATGTGAGCCGGTCGCTCAGAAAGCAATGGCAAACTACTGAGCGTAATCTTGCTAAGAAATCAACAATCCGCTGAAAGATGCTGATGTCGACAGCGATGTCCTGTAAAGGATATGCAAACATTTAATAGTTATCTACAAACTAGCGATAAGGTGTAAGTTAGTAACTTATGTAAACATTTACAAGGAGAGAGAATGGCTTATAGGAATGGTACCCTTCCCTAATTTGAGGCATTGGTTGCTATTCATCGTTACAAAATAAGGAACCTGAAAATGTTTTGCTTTTCTGTGACCTCTATATAAAGTGGATTTATGTCTAGCCTTCTCATACAAGGGCTAGTAAATAGAAGGCACATTGCATGTATTAACAATTCATTGGCACTTGAGAATTGCAAACAGCAGGTGAAATAAACTACTGTTATACTGAGTTTGTGTACTGAACTGTGATTCTTTTAATATGACTTAAAAGGGAGATTATTATTATTATTTTTTCTTAAAGATGGAGATAACAACACGTATGTACAACAAGTACAATGAAGATGGTTCTTGAGTTCAGTTCAGTCCAGGATACAATTAGTGATAACAAACAGGAACAATAGTGAAAGAAAACATATGTAGTATTCACTGTATCATATTCTTCTACTTCTGCTGCCTTTGATCTCCCATTGAAGCATACACTGTAAATCAATCTAATTCTCTTCTTGTGTGTTTAGATCTCCCTCTATTTTGTTTGCCTTGTGGGTTCCAGAGGAAGGACTTTTAAATGACAGTATTGTTAGGTTTTCTCAGTGCATATCCTAGCCACTACTGTGTGTTTTTTCTAATGCCAAATTCTTTTCTTAAAATCATGATTCACTGGTTTCTGTGTGGTTCTCTCCCTAAGTTCTGCATTAGTGATTCTACCATGACATTGTTTTAGTCCTATTCTGTGCAGATATGTGACTATTCATATCTGAAGGTGCTCCCCCGATGTGTCTCCACCTTGACGTGGTGGGGGAGCTTGCGTGTCCCATCGACCCCATTTGCTTGCTGATGGAAAAAACTACATATCGGACAGCTTATGGGATAGGGACCAGACTAAGAGAGACACAACCTGCTGCTCTGCAGGTGAGACTGAGAATAGCAGTCTAAAATTTAAATCAGGCGCACGAAGGCAGAAGTTCTTGGTCCGGACAAAACACTAAAGGCTCCCTGTCGAGGGCTGTGGCTGAACGCCTCTAAGCCACAAACCCTCGGACCTGAGAGCCGGGCCGATAGCCACCTTTCGAAAAATAAAGGCGTGATACTGAGCAAGCTACATGCTCAGGTCTGATAGAAGTTCGAAGGCTCTCAGCTGGGGGATATGAGAGATTCCCGGATGAGAGGGCCAGGCCATTTCTCGTTCACCGCTGCACGAAGGTAAGGTGCTGAGCCGGCAGCACAAGTAGCCTACCTCGTGAGCGAGTACAAAAAGTCAAAAAAGTGCCCCAGTCGAAGAAAATGGCTGCGAAAACTGTATCTAACTCATAGAGAGTGTAGACAAAAGTGGAAGAACATCTCAATGACGCAAAATGGAACGCATGGCGAGCGAACCTATTGCGTGGTCCGAAGTCAAAAGCAAAAGCTTACCGAGTGGGTGTCGCTTGCAGTCTGACCGTCCCTGGTGTGTTCTTGAGCGATCAGTGGCAAACGAGTTGCCCAACACATGGAAGTGAGGAACTAAAGCAGCCATGAGCAGGACTTGGCAACTCCTCGGGTGAGCCCAGTCACAGAGCAATATGTGCCGGCTCTGCAATTATGGAAGCCTCCTTGGAGAGCGAGGGAATGCTCATGGTCTGCCCCTGCCTTCCCTTGAGGGCCGACCACGATGTCGTTCATTGTTCTATCTTGACCAGCTGAGATGTTAGCGACATCACAGCAGTCAAAGTGCCTCGAAACCAGAGGAAGGTTAACCTCATTAAAAAATGCCAGCTGAAGTCGGAAGTGGCAAACTAAAAATTGACACTACGCAATTACGTCCGAGTGATATGTCTCGTCCGAATGTCTCTCGTGCTAGGAACAGCTCTGACTACCTAGTTTCCGAATGCCGCTCTTGTTCGGAACAGCTCTGACTGGGTAGTTTTCCGAATGTCTGTTGTGCCTGGAAAAGCTCTGATGGGCGCAAAGACAAGCACATGTCCGAAAACTCGCTGAGTGGATGCCGTCTGCAAACCTGTCTGGTTTGTGCGGGAATGACCCGGGGAAACGAAATGACCAATATATTGAAGTGAGGATTTAAAGCAGCCATGAGCAGGACGTGACGATCTCCCTCGGTGAGCCCAGATCCAGGGCGTTATGTGTCGGCCCTGCAACTATGGAAGCAACCTTGGATGGCGGAAAATGCTATGGACTGTCCCTGCCTTCCTTTGAGGGATGACCGTTGTCTTCGACCGTTCAACCTTGGCCAGCATGGTTGCAGATGGCACCACAAAAGTGAGTCTCCCAGGAATGCTACCTGGTCAAAAAAGCACGCTAAAGTCGATGTGTTGGCCTAAGGGTTTCGGCCCAAGGGCGCATAACAGACACACCGCAATCACATCTGAAAAAACACTCCGGATGAACGAAAAGAAGAAGAAGAAGATATCTGAAGGTGCACAACAGAAAAACAGAATAGGGCAAACAAAAACTGCATTTCAGAAAATGAAAAGTATCTTGTGCAATAAGTCCCTATCATTGAATGAAAGAGTGATGAAATGCTATATAGAACCTGTTTTGCTGTATGGCAGTGAATCTTGGAATGTAAATGAACAAATTATGAAAAGCTTTGAAGCAACAGACATGTGGTTCCCGAGATGATTGTTGCAAATTCCTTGGACTGCCAGAGTAGCTAATGACGATTGCCTGAAAGAGGCTAATGAAACTAGAACATTATAAACAACAATAAGAAAGAGACAAACAGCTTTCTTTGGGCATGTGATGAGAAGAGAGGCATTAGAGTACATTGTGACACCTGAAAAGATCAAATAGAAGAGAGGCAGACCAAGAGATATGATGCTGGATGGATTGAGATGGTGGCATGGAGGAATATCATCAGCAGAGTTGATCCAGAACATCAAAGACTGAGATATGTAGAGAGACATGAACACCTATTCCAACTGGCATGGCACTTGATGATGATGATGATGATGATGATATTCTGGACAGGCATGGGTTAATGACTGTTTATAGTTTATTAGTAATTGTTTTAGCATTTGATCAATATAGCAGTGCTGATTTAACATTAAGAGTTAAATATTGTAACTCTTTTACTACGTTTAATTTCTTTTGACTTCTACAAATGTCCTAGATCTATGAAAGCTCCTCTTGCCTGTTCTGTTCTAATTTTAATATCTCTATCTGTTTCCCATCTTTGTCTACATTGCTGCCTAAATTGGTGTATGATTCCACCTGTGTAACATTTATTGCAATTGTATAAACATTTGTAACCTTTTGTTGATGACAGGTCTGACTGAAGACAGTGTGGGCGTCCAGATAGCAGCTCCGCCTGTAGAAGGAGAAGCAAACACTGAGCTGATCAAGTACATTGCTAAGACGCTGGGCATTAGGAAGTCCGATGTCTCTTTAGATCAGGTTTGTACTGCTGCATTGTGTTTATGTACTTATTTGTTTCTGTTTG
The DNA here is from genome assembly GCA_014155875.1 of Cepaea nemoralis. Classification (NCBI taxonomy): domain Eukaryota; kingdom Metazoa; phylum Mollusca; class Gastropoda; order Stylommatophora; family Helicidae; genus Cepaea; species Cepaea nemoralis. Next base: position 666,304 of record JACEFZ010006055.1, on the reverse strand, counting down.
ACATGTTGACTGTGTACATCGATGTTTGTGAGCAACAGCAGGTGGTCACAATGATGTGTGCGTGCGAGAGTGAAAAGTGGGAATGCTGTTGGAAGGTGTCTTTAATGTAGAGTAAAGGTTACATGCAAGTCTCTCTCTCCACAGAATGGCAAGCCACCTGACCAGGGCATTGTACATATCATGAACTCTGTAGCATTAGTAATGGCCGCCAGCAATTTCTTTAAAACAAATGCTCGTGTCCTGAATGGTGCAGTCCGAACCTAGGACCTTCATAGCGCAAAGCAGATGGCTTGGCCACTTCACCTTGAGACCACCCTGCCTTTAATTTAAAGCTGTGGTGCACTAAGATGCTACCATTAATGTGCAATGCATTTGAGTTGGTTCTCCATGAGTTGGTATAGCAAGAAAAATTTTGTGTGTTTAAAACATGTATAAAAACACTAGGTCTTTTCCTTTCTTGGCCTTGGATAGCAGAAGAGCAACAAAATAATAAACTAAACAGCATGGCTGAATGGATAAGAGCGTGTGTTCTTAAACATCCGGTGTGCTGATGCCGAGGTCAGAGGTTCAACTCCCACACCGGATAGTTAGACTAAAATGTTGACCTATCACTCTTGACTTGGGAATGTAAATTACAAGTACCTTTGAAGGCAGAGTGGGTTCACCTGATGGTGAGGGGCACAGTTAACAGGGAAAGCTAATCCACAAGCAAAATTCAGTCCAGCACTGCTAGAAGTAGTGTATGGACTACACTTGAGTTCAAAGCCAGTGAGCGCCAAAAAAAAATAAACACAAGAATGCCCAAAAAAATCTGCAGTAAAGCCAGTAACACATATTTTCCATCATGGCCTGATTTCAACATACTTAAGTGGCCACTATCCCTGATTTGACAAGGAAACGTGTGGATACTTTTTCTGTCCCAGGAAGTTACTACTGTAAATGTCATTCGTCTGGCACAGAAAGCTTGAAATTAATGAGTCTGGAATAGAAGTGGCTAAACAAAGTGACTTGGAAAGTGTGGGTTAACACAAAAATAATAACTACAGAGAATATATGTGGCTAAAGAAGCAACTCAGATAGAGTGGGTTCATGTGAAAAGAATAACTGTCTGGAATAGAAGTGGCTAAAGGAGCAGCTGGAAAGAGGGGCTTAGTGTGAAAATATTAACTGTTTAGAATGGGTGTAACTAAAAAAGCAACTCAAATAGAGTTGGTTTACATTAAAATAATAACTGTCCGAAAAAGAGTAGCCTAACGGCGCTTCCCGTTATAGAAGTATTTCAGGATCCTCACCGGTGCTACGGAGTTCGTGCACTGAGCTGAGTTTCTCCAGACTCAGATTTGAGTTAGGAGGAAAACGGAGCACTTATGGGTTGCACCCGTGTGCTGTTATGTTGATCCATCGACTAAACTAAACTAAAATAATAAGTATCTGAATTGGAAGTGGCTAATGAAACAACTTATATGGAGTGGGTTAACCAAACAATATTGTCTGAGACACACTGCAATTACAACTGAAAAAACACTCCGGATGAACGCAAAGAAGAAGAATAGAAGTAGTCAAAGAAGCAGCTCAGATAGATAGAGTTGTTTTAACTAACAGCTTTCTTCTTCTTCTTCTACGCTCATCCAGAGAGTTTTTTTGAGCATGATTGCGTTGTATCTGTTTACAGCAGAGCTGCGATATTGCGTCTTTAGGCCGACACATCCGACTTCAGCAGGCATTTGTTGACTGGGTTAACCTTCCCGGGTGTTTTGAAGGACATTCAACTCTCGCTGTTGTGGTGTCATCTACATCCCAGCTGGTCAAGTAAGAACGGCTGAAGACATCCCGGTCAACCCTTAAAGGAAGGCAGGGACAGGCCATGGGCATTCCCCGCCATCCAAGGAGGCTTCCATAATTACAGAGCCAATACATAGCGCTCTGGTACTGGGCTCACTCAAGGAATCGTCACATCCCACACATGGCTGCTTCACTTCCTCACTTCCTCACTTCCACATATTGGGCATGTTGTTCACCACGGGCCGCTCCCCAAGCAAACCAGGAGAGGTCAGTCTGCAGACGACATCCACTCAGCGAGCTTTCGGTTTGGAATTCCACGAAATGGGTTTGTTAGCCAAGCAATATTCCCATTCGTGCTTCTGGGTCGCTTTCTCAACTCTCACAGTTGTGGTGTTATCCCTATCCTAGCTAGTCCAACCAGAACAACCGAAGACATCCAGTCGACACTCAAGGGAAGGCAGATGCAGACCTTGGACATTCCCCATCATCCAAGGAGGCTTACATAATTGCAGAGCCCACACATAGCGCTCTGGTACTGGGCTCACCCAAGGAATCGTCACGTCCTGCACATGGCTGCTTAGCCTCACTTCCGTATATTGAGCCTCCCGTTCATCACAGACTGCTCCTCCTAAGACCAGGAGGGACCTGTATGCAGATGACATCCACACAGCAAGTTTTCGCTTTGGACTTCCACGTAATGGATTTGCTAACCAAGCAATATTCCATTTCGTGCCAATGAAAAGTTTTTCCACCTTTGATAATGCTCACTCAATGAGCTTTAGATATGGACTTTCCTCGTAGTGGATTTGCTAGCTGAGCAATATTTCATTGCGCACCCCTGGGATGATTTTTCTACCTTTTGTACTGCTTACGAGGTAGGCTGCAGATGCTGCCAGTTCAGCATCTCACCTCCATGTAGCAGAGTGAGTGATGGTCAGGCCCTCACATGTGGGGGATATTGATTTAGAGGCGTTCAGCTATATCCCTCAGCTGAGAGCCGTAGAAAAGCGTCTGAACCAAGCATGTAGTGGCACCTTGCAAAGGTTTCGGACTTGATACACAATGGATTTGCTAGCCAAGGTATATTCCATATCGCCTCACTTTGCCACTGGTGTTGCTAGTCTGCTTCATTTATGGTCAGAACTACGGCGGTATCAGATCGTCTTCGCACCTCTGACTTTTGTTCTTGATTAATGAAAACATTCTTGACAAATGCTTTCGCAGTAGCTTGTTTTGCAGCGATACAAGAATTTCACCTCTAAAGCCGCAATACGAATGCCCCCATTTGTCCCTGTTAATCATTACCTCCAGTTCTGAAGACCAACAAAATAGAACCGAGGTACTATTCCATTATTCTATTATTCAGGCTGCCAAGGCCTGCTTTGAACTCTAATTTTTTCAAAGTAAACGCCCTGGCCACCCATGACAGGCACCCACGGGAGACAGCCGGCAGACGGTAGGGTAGGAACAATGGGCAGTGAACCGGCTAACAGCTTTCAAGAACAGAAAGAATTACAACAATATCTTAGACTGAGTGGGTTAAGGCAGCAGCTGACTGGGGAGCAGTGAGTTAAACTGCTTGTGGTATCATAGTTTCCCAAAGTTGCTAATGAAACAGTTTCAGTGCCTGCTTCATCATCATTTCCCCTGCGAAATGGCATAGGTCTTGGGTCGTGGTGTTGAGGATCAATTCTGTTGATGATATTCCTCCATGCCACTGTCTTAGACCATACACCATCACTTTTCTCAGTCTGCCACTGCCTCTTCTACCATTGATCTTTCCAGTTATCATGTTTTCTTCCAACGCCTTTCTTCTCACTGCATGACCAAAGAATATTGTTTGTCTTGTTCTTATAGTTGTGTGTAATGTTATATTTTCATTAACCGCTTCCAGGCACTCATTGCTGGTTACTCTGGCCATCTAAGATATTCACTGCATTCAACTCACAAGCCATATCTCTGTTGCCTCCAAGCCCTTCCTAAATTTGTTTGTTCACATTTCAAGATTCATTGCCATACAGCAGACAGGCTTGATATAACATTTCTGTACTGTCTTTCTGACATCCAGTGAACAAGATTTATTACATAAGATACTATGGCTTGCATGGAGTAAAGAGAGTTCTTGGTTAGTGCAATTCTAAACCCTGCAGCATTCCCACCTAAGTTATCATGTAGCAGGTTCTTTGTAGAACATTTCTCTCATCAGCCTCATGCCAAAGTGCCTGCCGTTCCTTGTCCTTCTTTGCACTCTTTGAACAAATTATGTATATTGATAACACTTAACAATACTGCCAAGCAGATTTTATTTTAATTGATATTATACCATGATCATCATCATCTTCCACTTCTGCTGTCAAGAGTCGTGGGGAGGAATAATTTGTGCTCCAGCGCCCGGTGGGCGGCACTGGATAGTGTCATTCCGTGTGATTGTACAATGTCTTTGATGTCGTAAATCCATTTTCTTCTTGGACGTTCTCTTGGTCTCATCACAGATGATCTTCAATGTAAGGTCAGTGATGGTAGTTGTTGGTGTTGCATTCTAACGACATGGCCAAACACTTGATCTTCTGTCTTTCAATAAATGTGGCACAAGGTGTTGATCCTACTGTCTGTCTGATAACAGCATTTCTTACTCGGTCTCGGATTGTTAAGTTGGCAGCTCTCCTCAGGCATCTCATCTCGCAGGTGTTGATTTTGCAAACGTGTGATTTGGATAAAGTCCAAGTTTGAGATTGGTAGCATAGGGTTGGTGTCAATATGCTGTTTATTATCTGTCATTTTGCAGATGTGGGTATATTTGGATGGTTAAGTAAAGCTGATAGTTGATATGTAAGTGCACTAGCTTTTTGACATCTATTTCTATTTCTCTGTCCAATCTGCCATCTTCTGTTATCATATTTCCAAGATATTTGAATTCTTTAACTTGTTTCAGAGTTGTGCTATTTATCTGTATACTTAGTGTACCAGGCGATCTGCTAACTTGCATTACTTTGGTTTTGGCTGTATTTATACTCATATTGTATCTGCTGCAGGTTGAACTCAGATTAGTAATATGATTTTGTAGTCTGCCCTCATCGCTGTAAAACAGGCACTGATCATCTGCAAATAGAAGTTCATTTATTTCTTGTGGGTCAGTTGTTTCATCTGGAGTAAAGAGTTCTAAATTTTCTGAATCTGTTCTGTCAAGACTTGCTTTTTTTGGATATTCTGTCCATGTAGATATTAAATAGCAACAGAGAGAGCACACATCCCTGTCTCACTCCTGTATTGACTGTGAACATACCTGATATACCTTCTTGTGTTCTTACTGCACTTCGGCTCGAGTGGTACATGGCTATGATGTTTTCCAGCAATTGCCCTTGTTTCCCATAGTCTTTAAGGATGGTCCATAATTTTTATCTGTCTACTCTATCGAAAGCCTTTTCCTGATCTACAAACATAATATACTGCTGATCACTATATTCAATAGTTTTTTTCACATATTTGTCTAAGTGTAAATAGAGCATCAGTGCAACTTTTACCTTTCTGAAAACCGAATTGTACTTTGCTTAACTGTTGTATCACAGGGATCCAAATCACGAACCAAAGTTTTGCTGTTGGATAAGAACTGCGGCCTGTCAGTGGATGCAGTGTTAGATAAACTTAAAGCTGAAACAGAATCATGATGATTAGCTGTATCAGGTTTGTGTAATACAACCTTTTCTTGTTTAGTTGATTGTATTTGTGTTGGTATTATTGTTTAATTGATTGTAATCATTTTGATATGCTGCATGGGCGAATATGATCAGTAGTATTTACCCATAATTCCAAGGATTGATATCTATGGAGAGAAATTAATGTCAGTGTCACGTTGCAAGATAAAGAACATGACATGTTGCAACATGGTATTGTTTCATAGATTACATTTATGTTCAACTCAATGGTATTGACTGCAACAGGAATTTGGTAATGGAAACTAACTAAACAAATCTACAAAGAGAAATACAAATACATGACAAAGTTAACAAGATAATGTAACTGAAGACAGTTTAAAAGCAAATAAAATATGAGTGAAGACACTGTAACAGTCATGAAAATATAACAGTGAAGATTTATGTCACAACACAGTGCATATCCTGATTGTCCTGCATCGGTGTTGAGTTTTTGTATACAGTTTTGCTAGATATGACCTTCTGTATGGCCTTTATGTTACCTAGAGTTTTTCTGAGTACGAGTAGTGTAATGTGTAGTAGCAGTTTGGTTTCTTCTTTAAGCAAGTTCTTTTCATGTACAGTGAATGTTGTATACAAGGGGAAGTCAATAAGTAAGTCACAAATGGCTGTAGAAAAATAACTAAACATGATAACAACTTGAAACCAGTTTATTTTTATACATACATTGTCCCTTTATTTCTCAACATAATTTCCACCAACATTGATGCACTTATCCCATCGTTTTATCAGTCCTCCCAAACCGGCTGCATAGAACTGTGTGCTCTGTTTTCTAAACCACGTTTTCACTTCACATTCAACTTCGGTGCCATTAGCGAAATGTCTCTCGCCAAGGTGGGTTTTCAGTGGACCAAAAAGGTGGAAATCGCTAGGGGCTAAGTCGGGGCTGTAAGGTGGATGTTCCAGAACTTCCCACCTTAGTTGGTTAATTTTCTCCTGAGTTAATCGAGCCGTATGTGGTCTGGCATTGTCATGAAGAAGCAACACTCCTCTAGTCAGCAGTCCTGGACGTTTTCTTCGAATTGCATCATGAAGCATCGATAGAACTTCACAGTACGATTCAGAATTCACATTGTCACCTTTCTTCTTGAAATTGGTTAAAAGTACTCCTTGACAATCCCAGAACACTGTCAGCATAATCTTCCCTGCTGATGGCGTAACCTTGAATTTTTGGACACAAGGCGAAGAAGGATGTTTCCATTGCATTGAAGCACGCTTTGATTCGGGCTGGTAGTGATGCACCTATGATTCGTCCCCAGTAACAATCCTGTTCAGCATGTCTTCTCCTTCATCTTCGTATCGACAGAGATGATGCAAGGACAGGCCAAATCGGTTCATTTTGTGATCCTCCTTCAGTTGTCTGGGTACCCACCTTGAGCACACTTTCTTAAATTTCAATCGATCATGCATTATGCTGTATGCTGAACCATGTGAGCACCTTATTGCAGATGCTACAGAGTCTATTATTACTCACCTGTCACCTCTAATTTTCTCCTCCACCCGCTGCACGGATGCTTCTGTTGCAATCTCAACAGAACGACCAGATTGGATTTCATCAAGAATTTTAGAACGTTCTTGAGAAAATTTTCTACACAGCTATGCACTGCTTTACGTGACAAACATTTGTCAATATAAACAGGAAGCATCTCCTTATGAATGGTCTTTACAGGCAGTCCTTTTGCCCACAAAAAACGCACAACAACACGTTGCTCTATGGTTGTACACTCCGTAAGTACAATCGCCATTTTGTTTATGCTCTGCGCATGCGCATGAGACACCTAGCGCCTCCTGACGAATGGGAATATAAAGTTTGATGCAGCTGTCACCTAATGACACCTGTAGAAAACACCAACTACATTTACCAGCCATCCCACAGAACTGTGTGACTTACTTATTGACTCGCCCTCTTATATTGGGTGGGTGGATCATGGGTATGTATGCGTGAAAATGCGCACACGCACACCCACACCCACCCACAGAGAGAGGGATACAGATAATTTATTATGACTTTTTATTTTATCAATTCTGGCATCTATGTTGATGATGTTTTAAATGATTAATTGAGACTTAAGGTCACTTGATCTTACTACTACTTGAAACAAATGTAACAATGAAGTTAATGTAACAACAAAGACAGCATAGAAATGAAGTAAATTTAACAGTGAAGAAAATATAAAAGTGAAGACAGTGTAACAGTAAAAAAAAATAAGTGTAAAATGTTTGTGGGAAAAAATTGGCATTTTTTAGTAACGGAAAGTATATAAGGGGTGTTCACCCCTCAAGATGGTGCACTTTTTCCACCTCTTCTGCACCAATCTGAAGCCCATATTCTAGACTTTCCCTGTTTGGTCCTGGAACCATATCTCCAGTTTAGTTATCTAGTCCTGATAGTTTAAAGCTGTCTGGCTCGTGCTCCGAAGGTTGTGGGTTCGATTCCAGGCTTCATCTTTCAGTTCACGAGTGCATTTTTAGACTTTCGGGGGTCGTTGCTGGAGCTACGGAGTTTGTGCTTTGTGCAACGATTTCGGCAGGCTGCCTGCGGAAAGAGACCGAACCATATGGGATTAAAAACCCGGTGCAATGAAGTAGATCCTCTTGACTTTTAAGACTTTTTTGTATTTTAATGTTCTGAAAGTTTGAAAAACAAAGACAATGAAGCAGGTTCTTTATGTTTGAAAACAGGAAAAAAGTCGCTCGGTACTTAGTCCGGTGAGTATGGGGGATGGAGCATGATACAATATTTGCTCCTGGGCAATGTTGATGGTGCCCCACAAGCTGAATGAGCCGGCACATTGTCTTGAAGTAGACAAATGCATTTGGAGAGCATTCCTCATCTTTCATGTTTTATCTCTTCTAGTAAATTCTGGAGAAGGCTTTGGTATTACGGGGAGTTGATAGTACAGCCAAGAAGATGATAGTTTGTGACTATTACCATGGCAGCCCAAAAAGACGATGAGCTTGACTTTTCCTGCAGGGGCTACAGTCTTTGCCTCCTTTGGTGTTTGGGAAGAGGAATCTTTCCATTGTTTGCTCAGGTTTCTAGTTTCATGTTCATAGAATGCACTCAGCATTCATCCACAGAAATCACTACGAAATAGATCATCTTCATCAGCATTGCAAATGTCCAACATCTGTGCAGCTGCTTTGGCTGAATGCTTTGTTTTGGAATGTTATGAGATGGCATGGGACCCATCTCGCGGACACCTTTGATATGTGAAGCTGTTCATTAAATATCTTCAGTGTAGTCCCATAACTGAGTCCCAACTCAGCCATGATTTCCTCGATGGTTATTCACCTATGTGAGAGGATTGGGTATCCATTCTTGTAATGTTACTTGTATCATGCCATGCCTTTGTTCATCTTGAACACTGCTGTGGCCATTTGAAAATGATTTTTCCAGTGCTTCACAGTATCATGCCGGCTCCGCGGTGAAGGGATTACGGACATAGTTCGTGATCTCGCATACCAACGTTTTAAACACAGCTGTGTGCGATTTGACAGCAGGCCGCCTTGCATCGGTTTTTTATGAAATGTTATGGGTGCCGGTCATTCAGAAAGCAATGGTAAACTACTGAACGTAAATTTGCCAAGAGATCACAACAGCAAAAACTGCTAGTGTTGGCTGCAACATCCTGTAAAGGATATGCAACTGACTTTTTCACAGTGTCATATGAAGAACAGACATCCTTTAAATGATGGAATTTGATGATGCAGTAACTCTCCATTTTATCCATGACACTGCTTTATACACATGTACCAGCCCCAGACCCCACCACCCATATTATTAAACATTTTCATTTCTTTTCATTTAGGAAGCAGAAAATTCTGCTACAGTTTACACATAAAGTGTATAGACAGATTTGGACATGCACACAATTTTGTCGCTTGCCGGAAAATTCATTATGCACATCTTCTCAGATGTATATGTTATTGAGAAATCCCATTCACCAGAAGCACTATCAGGAATCAAATGGTCAGAATAGTCACACATATAATCCAGTTAACTTGAAAAGTAATCCTCAGAAACAGAATAACATTCGTCGGGGTTGGATGGAAAGGATGCACAGTCAACTAATGAAATCTGTTGTTCTTCCACCAGGCAATCAAGGTTAGTTAATTTTCATCTTTCTTGGTATATTCTTATTTCATTCTTTCTGATCATATATGAACTTGAATGTTGTTTTGAGATCTTCATTCAGTTTGTCTCTAATAGAGGTTACTGAGGATCAGAACTATGAGAGTTCTGTGTAGACAATGCTCATGTAAAATATACTCTATTACCTCAGATTGTTTACACACACATACAAGACCTGGTCCAGTTAATTCTTAATACTTAATTTTAAGAGTTGACATTCCTGCACTCAGTATATTCTCCATCCTTCTCATCAATAGCCACTGAAGTTCTCATGCTTATTATTCCATATCAATTTTATTAAATTCTCATGAATTCTCATATGTTGATTATTCCATATCAGTTTGATTGCATGATTACATTCTCATGATTTCTCATGCTGGTTATTCCATATCTGTTTGATTAAATTCTCATGAATTCTCATTCTGATTATTCCAGTAGCAATATGATTAAAAATCCACCATGCATTTTTAATACTCTTTGAGTATCACCCAGAATCTCTTCTCCCTCTCTTCTGAGCCAGACTTTCCAGATATGGATTCTCTTGTCTGGCTTCACCACATCATCTGTATCATAAAGTAGCCCTCCTCTTAGAGAGGCCACAGCAACTAATCTGTTAGCTTGTTTATTGCCCCGCACACCTGCATGCCCTGAGCAGAACATCCTTGATATGTTCGCAATCTCCTTCCTGTTGAGTGTTGCTAGTTTCTCTACCCAAAATATATCAGTTTAAACTTTCCAAAGAATATTCCATGAGTCTGTTACAAACACAACATGTTAGCCTGTTTATTGCCCCGAACACCTGCATGCCCTGAGCAGAACATCCTTGATATGTTCGCAATCTCCTTCCTGTTGAGTGTTGCTAGTTTCTCTAACCAAAATATACCAGTTTAAACTTTCCAAAGAATATTCCATGAGTCTGTTTCAAACACAACATGCTGGGCTGTGCTGTGCTCCCACCATCAGAAGACAACCATCACAGCCTCCCTCAACTTTCATTCTCATGCGGGATGTTGTAGTAGCATATGGTAAACTGCCCCTTTTTAAAACAGCATCAATTTATGTCTGCAATAACATTTTGAACTTGTGATGCAGGTAGCCTTAAAGATTACAGTGTCCTGTTATCAGTCTAAATATGAATACTTGCTCACGTCTTTCCTGATATTTCCAGCTGTAATTTTTTAATTAACTGGATACGTCCTTTAATATATTTGTATTTGTGTGTATGATATATGAATATTTCTGAACTATTTAACAAATCTATTACAATTTGAAGTAAAGGCTCAGTTGACTATAGAAACATTAAGATGTCAAAAAGAAGTAAAATATGAAATACTATGAATAAAATGTTGTAGTCATTTGCAACCTTATGCAACCTTTACTGTAAATTGCAGCGTTCTATTTATTATGCTACATTGTTCCTGCTATCTGTAATAATAACAGGCTATATGTCCCAGTTATATCCCAGAAGGATTAAACAGGATGTAACCTCTTTTGTAAAGCATAAATAAATATGTCAAACTAAGAATTGGCAGTATTGTTAATTTGTTTATATTGTTGGAATTGTACGAGGGGCGTTCAGAAAGTAATGCACCACATTATTTTTCTCAGCTAATAATAAAGATAGAAGCATGAAATTTTGCACACTACAAATATGCCAATTGTGCACCAAATTGCACCTAACCGCCCAAATAATATGGCTGCCCTAAACCGTTGCATTTTAGCAACTTGCGTTATAAGCAGCGACTTGAAATAGAATTTCTCGTTGCAGAGAAGGAAACTGTTGTGTATGGAAGTTTTGCAGTCAACAGGCGTACAGTCAGTTGCTGGGTTTAGAGAATCAAAGAATCAGAAAGTGGAGATATGGAGCTGCTTGATCTGCTGCGCTGTGGACGTCCTGCCACAGCCACCAACACAGAAATCTTGAAATGCGCTGAGGGCATTATTCTTACTGATAGGCTAACCACTACTCAACAATTGGCCTTGCTACTGAGTGTAATCTTGCCAAGAAATCAACAATCAGCTGAAAGATGCTGATGTTGACAGCGATGCTCTGTAAAGGGTATGCGAAAAAAAAAATATAATGAAATGCCCATCTGTGTTTTCCACAATGTTTCCACTATAATTTTTCTTAAATACTATTTTGAAATATATTTTGAAGACCACTTTGAAGCTGTTATGCATTTTCGTAAAGACCAAACTGTTTTGAAGGTGTTTCTGATAATGTTAAAAAATATAATGGCTATTGACTGTTGTAACCATACACTGTAATTTGTAATTGATGGTTAGTAGAGTGACAGAAACATGTATATTCAAGTATAATGTATAATTTTAAGTTGGATCTGTCTTTTTTCCATTTCATTTAGGTACTGTAGCACTCAAACAAAAACCTGTCCAGAGTTGCCAAACAGGTGACCTGATGTCGATGGTATGGAATATACAATATGTAAACAAGGAGTCAATGCAGATTATGGCTGCTGTATGGCAACGGTTTGACTTGATGACCATAGAGGAAATCCTCAGCGTTGCAGATGTGTTCTTTCTACAAAATGTCCATGCTCCTTCGTACAATAGTGCTATGATAACATACGTTGATGAACAGTTTGAGTCGCTGGTGATCACACCTCTACAGTTAACACGTCTGGTGTTTCATATCGCCAATCACGGTTCAGCTCCACAGTCATTGTTACACTCCATTGAAAAGAAACTGAGTGATGATCTTTCAGCCTTTGATATGAATCTTGTAGCGGTTATCTGTATGATGTTATTCACTTGCCAGAGTAGGATCAAATCACCTATCCTTGTTGATAAAATAGCCAGAAAAGTACTCGAGAACTTTAAATCATTTCAAGAACCACGTAATCTTCAAATGATGATGAAGATGTTTAGATACTCAAATTATATCAATGTTAGTTTCTACAAAAAGCTTGGCGATATCCTTGTCAGCTCCAGGTTTTTGAACAAATGTAATTCTCAAAGCCAAATCATGCATATTGCTTATGCATATGCATGTGTGAGTATTACCCACCCACAGTTGTTCCACCACATTCTTAAGGCGTGTTTGAAAACACAAGATCATCATAGAAGCAAAGACATTGCAAAAATAATATGGGCTTGTGGAACTTTGATCACCAACCAAAAAGAGAACACTTCATGCATTCATGACATAGTGTTGCAGCTGCAGAAAGACATCTGTATGAAGGATGTCAAAGAATATCCAGATAGCTGGATTGAACTACTGATGGGTCTTGCTATGCTGAACGTATATCCACATGACCTACTCAACATCGCTTTCAATCCTGTTATTCTTAAAATCCTTTATGGTAAGTAAGAGAATATAAAGATTATCATTCTCTTTTTGTTTGTCTTTCCACTGTCTGTCTACATTGTCCTATCTACAAATATAAGAAGAAAACAAACAGCATTCTTTCGTCATGTAATGAGAAGAGGCATTGGAAAACATTGGAATATGAGAAAATCAACACCACAAGAGATGCTGGATGAACAGATGACTTTAAGAACACTTGGGAATATGCTTCTTTGACCAGTAAAGGAAATGGGAGTGAAGTAGACAGCCACCAGACATGAACATTTTATCTAGAGAACAAGACATTTGATTAACCAAAACAGAACTGGCACTTTCAATCACTGTGTGCTAGTGGAGGTGTTAAGGAGAAGATGGATCACCTACAGACCTGTAAGGAGTGCAATAATGATGATCCTCACTAATCACTAATTACAACTAGAAAGATCAGCGGTAGAAGAGGCAAAGGCAGATCAAGAGAAATTATTCTGGATGGGCTGGGATGATGGCATGGAGGAATCCAGAACACCGAGATTTGTGGAGATGCATAAATGCCTATGTCAGTTAGCAGGCACATGATGATGATGCCTATATTTAGCTGTATGCTAATGATTAGTTATAAAATGCCAAATATGATTAGCCACTGTAGTTACATGATGGTAGCTGTTTTATTGTTTTTTGTTGTTACATTTTTATTCTTATGGTTCTGTTGGTTGATTTAAAATCATATCACAGCAAATGTTTTACCAAACTGTTAGTTGCATGTGCTTTACGTTGCATTCAACCCCAGCATTTCTTTGCTGTTTATGATTTACTAGGCAGTTTTAAATTCTATAGCTTGCCACTGCTTTCTGAATGGCTGAATCTTCATACCATCAAAATCATTGCAAAGCAATCTGCTTCCAAATTGCACACGGCTGATTTCAAACCTGTGTTTCACTAACCCCTAAGCCACAGACGTCACCTCATCAAACTGAGTCATAGAATAAGTACCTGATTTTACTGTGAGCTTAGAAAGTTTAGTTTAGTCGATGGATCAACATCACGACACACGGGTGTAACCCATAAGTGCTCCGTTCTCCTCCTAATTCAAACCTGAGTCTGGAGAAACTCAACTCAGTGCACGAACTCCGTAGCACCGGCGAGGATCCTGAAATACTTTGGGTAGATTCTTAACTTGAAATTTTGCCCGGGCAGCGCTGTTAGGCTACTCTTTTTCGATTTCCAACTGCCAAGGGATCTTTTACATGCGCAACAATACACACAGGCATCCGATCTCACTACCCAGAGACCAGGGGAAATTTTTACTAGAAGTCCACATGAAAAAAAAAACCCGGTCCTCACCGGGGCTTGAACTCAGGACCTCCAGCATTCGAGGCGGACACCATACCTCGAGACCACGCAACCCCCCCTAGTGAGTTTCTGAGTTTAGAAAGATGAAAGGCAACTCTGCATACTAAGTCATAGAATAAGTACCTGATTTTACTGTGAGTTTGGAAATATGAAAGACTCTGAGAAAGAGTGCTGGTCACCCACTCATAAAACCAATGGACTAATTTATTAGAAATCCCTAGCATTTCACACTTCTGTGGCAATCTCTGCCTTGATTATCAGTATCATTCCATTTATTTTTTTAAACATGAATGTTATATAATGGCTAACTTTGCATATTTTTTACACTGGCATGAATATCTTATTGAGAGCAGAAATGTTTCTAATGAGGGATTGTACACGTATGATAATATTGAAGACTATGATTATACATTTTATTCATTTATATAGCATATAAATCTTGTATTTGGGTGTGGGAAAACTATCACACTGATTTCCAAAATGTTAGGGACATGATTAAAATTTCATAATACTAGTTTTGGATTGAATAAACTGGTATAACATGTGACCTAATTATATTTTCAGATTTGCCACCACATCGGGAAAAGTTTATCCAGTTAATGTTTTTGGATAATAGCCTGTCAATAGAGTGCCCTGATTATTCAGGTTTCCGTCTGTCTAAGGTATTGCAAAAAACATTGGAATGTGCTTTAAAATGTCTTCTTTTGTTAGCTAGAAATGTATTTTCTATATCTGCAATATTGTCTCTTGTATGAACTTCACTGTCTTTTTTAGTTCACTCAGTGGTCCATAGAGTTTATTCATAGTTGTTTCTCTAGGTCAAAAGGTTTGCCTAGTTATGTCATATTTTGGGCAGCCTTGAAGTATGTAATATGTTTTCTGCCACTCCAATCCACATGTGCACATGGCTGATTCTCCAATCTTGACTTTTGTAAACATTTGGTATTAAAATGTATGTTTAGACACATGAATACATCAACAGTCTTATCTCATCTTGTTCTTGTACTTTGCGTTGTTGAGGTGAAGTATAAACAGCAGGAGAGTGCCCATTCATGTATTGAGATTCCCATGGACTGCTATTCCCTCTGTCCATCATTTATGTGGTCTGCCTGCTTCCATTTAGTCTATGCATCATTGCTTGTTTATGGTATACTATTAGTTGGTAACCTAGTTACATGACCAAACCATTTGACTGGCTGCCTTCTAATAAAATCTAGTGCTTCTATAACCCCCACTTTAGTCCTGGTTTCTTCATTTCTGATTTTCTCTCTTCTTGATACATTGAGTATTCTTCTCAGGAATCTCATTTCTGTTGTGATGTTTCTTTCTCTTTTTTCTGTCATTGTCCAGGTTTGGAATTGGTAGCATAGAGTTGGTAGGAAGATTGTGTTGTAGAGTGCATTCTTAATAACTATTGATACATGTTCTTTAGTAGTGGTGCCATTTGTCCAATGAGTTGGGTTGCCTTATTACATGTATTTTCAATCTCATCTTCTGATTTGCCATTTATCCTATATTATACTTCCTGAATCTTTCTTTGTTTTTTCTTCTTTTAGCTATAGTCATTACCTCTGTTTTACTGATGCTAATTTTCATGTCATGTTTTAACATTACCGGGTCTTTATCCATTTGGGTCAGTCCGATTATACTTCTTAGTTTTTCTACGAACAGTATGAAAATCCTCTGCCGGCTTTCTAGGCCAGTCGCAGGTGTTGGACAAAAAATCTGGCATGGGGTAGTCCATCCCTACTGGCCCATGACCTCGTAGTCGTGGTTTCCCTGCCTACACCACGGGGAGGTGGGGTTGACTTGTGTAGTCTGCGGGTCATCGGCAGCCTACAAATTTTCACTTTTCACCTCTCCTGGGAGAGGCTAGCAGATCCTAACCCTACTGGCTGCAGGGCCAGGCGCAGTCCACACCTTGTAGACCGTCAACAGTCAAATCTATAAATAAATTAGAAACATCCTATTTTCTGCTGAGGATTGAATCTGAACCATTGTCTTGGCAGGCACGCGCACTAACCAATATTTTGAGCATCAGTAGATGAAACTTAATCATCTTGCCCATGTGTGACTGGGGCTCATAAAGGAAACAGAGAATGGGAACACCATAACTTATGCATGTTGTAGTAAGCAACTTTAGTCGACGGATCATCACGGCACACGGGTGTAACCCTTAAGTGCTCAGTTCTACTCCTAACTCAAGCCTGAGTCCAGAGAATCTCACCTCGGTGCACAAACTCCGTAGCACAGGCGAGAATCCTGAAATACTTTGGGTAGGTTTTTAGCTCAAAATTTTGCCCGGACAGCGCCTTTAAGCTACTCTTTTTTTATTTCCAACTGCCAAGAGATTTTTTACGTGCGCAACAATACACACGAGCATCCGATCTCACTACCCAGAGACTAGGGGAAATTTTGTTAATAGAAGTCCACGTGAAAAAATCCCGGCCCTCACCCCGGGGCCATCAGCACTCGGGGCGGACACCATACCTCGAGACGACTCAGCCCCCGATATCATGCATGTTGTAGGAGGCAACTAAGAAGGGTTGGTCTGAGACTGGCCACCTCATCCCATAGATAACTTTAGCTGCAAAATCCAACCATTTATCAACAAATCTACATAGGGCTGTGTATGAGTTGGCTGAGATGGGCATTCATCATTAAAAGAATAAATACATTATTAACAAATCCTACTACTGCTGGAAATTGAACCTGGACCAGTGTTTTCATAAGGAAGTGCATTAACACCATGCCACTCAGGGCTCTACATTATTTTACTGTGATATTTTATTCATCATATCATTTCTTCATCAGGTCAGCATGGCTGAATGGGTAAGAATGAATGTTCTTAAACATCTGTTGTGCTGATGCCGAGGTAAGCGGTTCAACCTACACCAGACAGCTAGACTAAAATGATGACCTGTCATCCTTGACTTAGGGACATAAATTACAAGTACCTCTGAAGTCGTAGTGGGTTCACCTGATGGCGAGGGATTCTGTTAATAGGGAAAGCTAATCCACACACACAATTCAGTCCATCACTACTATAAATAGTGTGTATGGACTACGCTTGAGTTCAAAGCAAGCGAGCATAAAAATAAATTTCTTCAAAGACTAGATCAATGAATTGTTGCAATACATTCCCTTTCAGGAAGTTTGTGCCCATACACTTTAAATACTTCAGTGTTTTCAGAATCAGTTCAGTAAATAGTCTCTAGGCAGATTCATCTTAACTATAAGTTAGTTATTCAGCAAAGGAGTTGATTTGGTCCATGTAATTTAACATTTATAATCTTTGATGGTACTTTACCAAATTATGTACTATTGATTACTATAGCAACCAGTGAAAAGTTTGTTAAAAGGATTTAGATGTAGACTTTCCACCTCAGAAAATTGTGAGAGCGGCAGCTTGGTGACATGATATTCTTTGTCACATAGATGCCGGGGGGAATTCAGTGCAGCAAGATTTGTAATGACTTAGTAATGGATAAAACAAACAGTAAGGATACATGGAAGGCAATTAACACCTTGACAAACAAGTACAACTTCCCAATCTTGCTCTTCAATGTAAAGAAATTTGCACTTGCAGCAAACTGAAACACTATGTATTATGTAATCTTGGTTTTGTGAAAGAAAGCTGTTTCATGCAATTATGCAAGACAGTAATACAAGACCATGTCTACTAGAAATGACTCATTGTACAGTAGGAGTTAGCAAATGAACACAATTTCAATTTGTTTGTCCTCAGTTGGACAGCTATTGTTGAACAGCTGTTCTTTACCACTTTGTGGTTTTCAGTCACTGCATCTCAAGGGGTCCACTAACTCAGAGATCACCTGCTGGTTTAGATCAGACCTGTAATGGTCATTTATGTGTGGTTCGTTCATCACTAGTGATGACCACTCCATCTGTTATCTGTCATGAGGTCATGTTTGATATTTTGTGGGTCCAGAGATGACTTTTAAGTCTGAAGTGGGCACGGAAGTTTCTTAAACATCGAGGGCATGAAATATTCTCTGCAAATGAAGGTCCTGTTAATCTGATTTTTCTATCTTGTCTCTGCTGTTCAGCCACCATATTTCTGGATGCTTCGCAAGTCATTGCATCTACCAGATGGATGCATACCTTAAATGATGTCTGACCTCTATCGAAATCCCAGCACTGGACACGTCTGGTAGGAAAATTTCACTATCATGATGGATGTGGTTTTCGCTTCCGGGAAGGAAATTATACTACTCGGAGACTTTAATATTGACACCAACAAATCCAACATAATATGTTGAAATATAATTGCATCATACAATTTCCAACAAATAGTAATACAAGCTATTAGAGTAACAAAATCATCTTCAACACTCATAGATCACATTTATGTAACTTGCTCAGACAACATCATAGAAAGTACCATGCCCAATTGTGCAGTGAGCGATCACTACCCAATATGCTGCACGTGATCTAAAAAAGGAATGAAAACTCCTAAACATAAACACATAAGTGTAAAATATAGAAGTTACAAAAATTTCAACCAAAACGCATTTTTACAGTACTTGCTCAGTTCACCTCTAGACAATGTTTATCAACTTCCTGACCCGGATGATGGTCTGGAATTCTGGATGAAGACCTTTATTGATGTGTTTGATAGACATGTGCCAATCAAGGAAGTTCGAGTAAAACACCATGTCAAACCACCTTGGATCACCCAGGAAATACTTGAAATTATGAAAGACAGAGATAAAGCACATAAAAAGCGGGATCTCAGCACATACCGTACTCTTAGAAACAAAGTTCAATGTACCATACGAAGGGAAAAGAAAAATTACTTTAAGAACTTAGTAATGGATACAACAAACAGTAAGGATATATGGAAGGCAATTAACACCTTGATAAACAAGTACAACTTCCCAAATTCTTTACCATCAAATCAGATTACATGCGACCAATTCAGTAATTTTTTTCAAAGTGACATAGACCAGTTGAAGGCTTCAATACCAAATTCTCCTTTGCAACTTATCCTTATTGTCATCGTTTTGCAAGAATAAATGCTCCCGGGATATTCTTTCCGACATACCGCTAATGACAATCACTGAAGTATTCACTTACCTCAGTAACCTAAAAAACACAACCTCATCTGGGTTAGATGGAATCAGCAACCGGATTCTCTGTTGTGCTGCGCCAGTGATCTGTATATCACTAATCTATGTATATGATCAGTGTCTCACCAAAGGCCACTTTCCATCAGCACTCAAAATCGCTAAAGTGTATCCACTTCTTAAATCTGGTTCATTGGACAATGGTCTCACGAACAATTACAGACCCATTTCCTTACTATGATCACTATCTAAACCACTAGAAAAACACATCCATAAAATAACATTACAGTATTTAGTTCGCAACAAGCTTATTGTTGACAGTCAGTCAGGATTTCGACCAAATTAGTCTTGTCATATGGCCCTAACAAACATGATAGAAAATTGGCACCAGAATATAAACAACAACAGTCTATGTGGAACTGTTTATTGATTTCAGGAAAGCATTTGATATGATAGACCATGTTATTTTAATTAAAAAACTAGAGACAATGAAAATTGGCCCTAATGTAGTCACTCTAATAACATCTTTTCTATCAAACAGAAAGCAAGGCAAGTAGTATCACACAATAAATCTCTGTCTCAAACCACTACCTTCAATATTGGAGTACCACAAGGCTCTATTCTTGGCCCTCTATTATTTGCCATATATATTAACGATCTACCTTTGCATCTTTCGTTGTCCTGCGATCTATTTGCAGACGAATGTACAGTGTATACAAACGCTGAAAACTGTAATTTGCTGGAGTCGTCTTTGCAAAAAGAATTAAACAATGTAGTTAGATGGAGCTATGCAAACCGTAAGCAAATTAACATCACTAAAACAAAATCAATGTTATTAACAACCAGACAAAGACTTCAAACTCTAAATTCACACACATCACTTCAACTTCACATCGATAACATGCCAGTAGAAAGTGTATTTGAGCACAAAACATTAGACCTAATCATTGATAGAAACCTAACCTTTAATTCCCACGTTCAAGCCCTCATTAAACAAACAGCGAAAAAAGGCTACCAACTCACCAAAATTAAAAATTTCCTTGATGAGGACACAAGGAAAATATTCTAAACTTCTCACATACAGACACATTTTGACTACTGCTCTACAATCTGGGACTGTTGTTCTAATTCAAGTACCAAATGACTTTACTCACTCCAGAAACGTGCCATGAGTTTAATTTATAGCTAACATTTATCTGACAATCTTAGCCTGCATAAACGTCTTCAGTTACTACCACTCCGCAAACGCCTGCTTTTCAACAAGGCCAAACTAATTCACAAAATCCTACATTGGAATGCCCCAAATTACCTTTGGCCATTGTTTAAATATAATGCTAAACACAGTAAACGATTAAATATATTACGCATTCCGAAGCCTAGGATTGACTTATACAAAACAAGCTTAACGTACTCTGCAGCTCAGCTGTGGAACAATCTTCCACAAGAAATCAAAGAAATTACCAATGCCTATACATATAATCGCAAATTATTCTAACACTATCTCAGTACGGATTACCTTCCACCTTAATAATAGAAATAATAATAATAACAAAACCCCAGTATAACAGCCAGACCCCTTTGGTAGACCAGCATATTCCAAATAGCTAATAACAAGTGTCACACCAGTATCTAATATTACTGAGTCGTGTAGTATTGATGTTCGCATTTTGCCAATGTGTTTATAATGCATATCATTTATATTGTTGCTGTTCTCTGTTAGCCTTGAAAGATGTATGAATGAAATAATGTATGAAAGAGAGTGATAGAAGGGCAGAATGTAAGACGGGCCTGCGTGCCCAATTCTTAACCCTTTTAAAATAAAGTTTGTTTGTTTGTTCGTTCGTTCTTAAGGGTGCCCTTGTAGCGTTTATTCTTTCAGGTTCTTTCATAGTAATATTTTGTAGAAAAAATAATTTAAGGAAGTCTTTACTAATTTTAAAAAAGAGCAGGAGATCGAATGATTATGTTACATGTTTGTAGTTAGGAGACCCTGATTCTAATTTCCAGTCAGACAAAAGATTTGTGTTTATTGAATATGAAGTAAAAGTCGTAACCTGTACACTACATGACGACTGCTCTAGGGTAATTCTCAGATATTCTAAAATCTTCCTGGCAACATCGACATTGGTACATATGTCACAACAGTAGTTTTTTTATAGTTTAGTTGTTGATACTTCTTGTTTTATAAAGCTTACCTCAAGACAGGGGGTTGCATAATTTAGGATTATTATGTGATATTGGCTTTGTGAATAAAGACTGTTGGCATACAATTATGCTAAAATAATTACAAGACTGTGGTATCTCTATAAAGTGTACAATAGAAGAGTACAAAGACTGTCAATGAATTTCTTCTGTCTTTGTTTATTTTCAGGCTGATCATGTACTTGTAGCCCAGAAGACGAGAGAAAAATGTGTAGACATGGACATTCAGCTGAGAAAGTCGGTCACACCCGCGGTTACAGCCCTAAACAGTGTCTTAAATTCAGATTATGTTGAATGCAAGTTCGTACTTCCACACTGTCAGACTACAGGTGAATTGATCAATCAGTCAAATGCCGTATCCACAGCGAAGATTACTTTTATGGATTTCCAATACTTTCTGTTTTTAGCTCCTTTGGAACACTATGACAGACAGTGGTTTTTCTGTTATTTAATCTTGTTTTTGCACTTGTATCACTGCTCATAGCCCTTGCTAAACTATCTTCAAGACATGACAACTCTAAACTCTTGCTGTATCTTTCGCTCCTTTCAAACACTGAGCACTCGAACATGTGGTTTGTCTTTTTTATATCTTGTCTTTATGATACATAGCTCTTGCTCAACTATCTTCAAGGCATGACATGACTCCTGATTCTTGCTCAACTACCTTCAGGACATGACATGGCTCCTAACTCATGCTCATCTGTCTTCAAGACATGATGTGGCTCTTACCTCTTGCTTTACTACCTGTAAAACTTGGCATTTTTTATAACCCATACTGGAGGAAACTCTTCAGCATGGGTTATGAAGAGTATTTTGTCTTTTATTGTGGCCACAAATAACTGATACATGTTTGTGAATTATATAGTTAATATTGAGGGATAATAACTAATATAGCTAGCGCCAGTACTGATGATGGCTTGTGCTCCACATTTGTCATTAAGCTTATGGTAAAAGTGAAGGATCCCTTTACACATCATGAGATGTAGGTATCATGCTAAGCCCACATTCTTTTTAGACCAATAAACACCTGATAAATAATGTGCTCAGTATCCCTCCGGCCGCCATGCTTTCCAGAACATTCCTGTTACTTATTTTAGGCTGGGTCAACTTGGGAGCCCAGGTTAATTTGACCAATAAAATCCAGGCAATGAGGATTTGAACACATGACCTCTGGGCTGGCAGGCGAGCATGACTGTTTAATATGCAGAGTGCGGTTCATGGAATGAATCAGTCAATACATTCATAGTATAATGTACGGATGTATATCTTATTTGTTGCTTCTCTTCTACTTTTGGATATAGAAGTCATTGGGGATCTATAAAGCTTTCTTTGTGACTTGGCCCAGTTTAGACTTAAGTTACCAAGAGCAAGTTTAGTATTGCCGGTTCAGAAAACTCCTGGTTGCCTTAGAGGCCTGAAATCATGGCGTTAGGCACTTAATCTATTCGAGGCTACATGTCTTCCTCTATCCTGCAGACATGACAGAATCATCTCAATTGGGTAGGCTCCACACAGATCAGGACCTTTCAGCATGTTTGTGTATTTGAATATTTACATGGCAAAAATGTGTTTAAGATTGTGATAGCCGCATAAAACATTATCACTGATTATTTTTATTGATGAATTGCGGTCTGTTCTTGTACTCCCAGACATTTTACTTGCGTATGATATGAGCAAACAACAGTTTGTGAAGCCTGTCACTAAGCCTTTGGGATTATATGGAAATACAACTGGAAAGGATAATAATGATAAGTCAATACAACAGTAAGTCTTTGTAAAATTATAAATGTGTTGTTGTTATAAGGAAAATGTTTCCCTTTCTATTGTTAAGCTGTTTTTTTTTTTTTATTTCCACCATAGTTGTTTAATTCCAACTACTTCTTTACTTGTGCTGTAAACAAATGCTACTTTTATGTCCCTTTATGTGTTCAGTATATTATTTTTTTCTTTTAACCTACATATGTTTCAGTATCTTTGAAGTTTGATTACACTTTTAAAATATCTTTCATGTTTGCAAGCAATGCAGATATATTTTCTCTGTGTTTAGTTGTCAAGTTTGTATTATTATACCTTTTACAATGTTATTCATCGATTCAAATGAACAAGTACATTCTTGTATGTGTGTGTCCTGTTTTTATAATCTATCAAGTTGAGACTACTTTCAGATCAATTTATGATATTCAGATATCTCCATAGAAACTATTTTGACTGATGTTAATTATTTAAGTTGGATAGTAAACACCAAGTCTTGATGTTACTGAAAAAATGTGTCACCCATGTACTCTCTACAAGTGTGGGGTGTGTCTAGCAATTATAATTCATCATGCATGGCCGAATGGATAAGAACGCGTGTTCTTAAACATCCAGTGTGCTGATACCGAGGTAAGCCCTACACAGGACAGCTGGACTAAAATGTTGACCTGTCATCCTTGACTTGGAGACGTTAATTACAAGTACCTCTGAAGTCAGAGTAGGTTCGCCTGATGGCGAAGGACACTGTAAATTGGGGAAGGTAACCCACATGCAAAATTCAGTCCATCACTACTATAAATAGTGTGTATAGACTACGCTTGAGTTCAAAGCGAGCGATTTAAAAAAAAAATTCATCATCACATAGCGGGTCCTTTGTAAAACTTCACTCTCATCACGACACGGCAACAAGTTTCTCCATCACTGGCCATTTCTCCCACCTCATGTAAAACGTTACTCTCATCACGACACGGCAACAAGTTTCTCCATCTCTGGCCATTTCTCCCACCTCATGTAAAACTTCACTCTCATCACGACACGGCAACAAGTTTCTCCATCACTGGCCATTTCTCCCACCTCATGTAAAACGTCACTCTCATCATGACACGGCAACAAGTTTCTCCATCTCTGGCCATTTCTCCCACCTCATGTAAAACGTCACTCTCATCATGACACGGCAACAAGTTTCTCCATCTCTGGCCATTTCTCCCACCTCATGCAGCCTCATGCCCAACATCTCTGCAGTTATAATTAGTTGGTTAAAACTCATCTATAAATTTAAAAGCACAGATTTGATTGCTATGCAACCGTTTTCCTTGTATTTTTTCCTTGAAGTGGAAAACGATTTCTGACAAAAAATGTACATAGCAAGTAAATTTGTTGCATTGATTGTTGTATTTTGTGTTTGCTTCCAGTTGTCTTTACTGTATATGGCCTTTCTTAGGTTATCCGTGTGCCTGATCAATGGTTGCATTAGTGAAGAGATGTACAATGTCAGTTCTCAATATGCTAGTGTCTTGATCTATTTTGCCATTCTTGGCTATTGGCCATGCCTGACAGATTTTATTTACTGGATTTTATTTACTATATATTTTGCAAGTAGCTGCACTTTTATCTCTATAGGGCTTATAAATTGGTCTCAAATGCACATGGTGTGTACACTTGTTTGGTAGGTCACAACACACATACACACAACTGCATGCATGCACTTGCAAACACGTATATGCAAGCATTCATGTACAAACACACACACATATACAGAGATGCTGATGTGCCAGGGTCAAACATACTATCCAAGACTTCTCTTCAGCCCATGTGTTATCGGAACCCTTATGGGAAGCAAAGAATAATACTATAACCTACCATATATGTCATAAGAGGCAACTGGGAAGGGTTGGCGCGAGGCTGAAAAAACCATCCTGTAGAAAACTAGCTGCAAAATCCAATCAACTGTGAATTAGTCTAAAGATAAGGACAAATTAATAATCAGCCAACCAAGAGGAAAGAAGGCTTTTCTAGAAGAGGTATGACATCATGCAGAGAAAGCCACAAGAAGTCTGGATTGATAACTGACTTCATTTCACCTAGGAAAATCTCCAGAACATTCACCAAAATGTTAGAATGATGTTTAGTTTAGTTTAATCGGCGGATCAACATCACAGCACACGGGTGTAACCCATAATTGCGCCGTTCTACTCTTTTTCAGTTTCCAAATGCCAAGGGATTTTTGTGTGTGTGCAACAATACACACGGACATCTGATCTCACTGCCCAGAGACCAGGGGAAATTTTGTTACTAGAAGTCCATGTGAAAAAACCTGGGGGCTTGAACCCGGGACCTCCAGCACTCGAGGCGGACACCATACCTTGAGACCACTGAGCCCCCTAATGTAGAATGTACCCCTGTAGAATGATGTATGAATTGGGAAAGATAGCACAGGTAGTAGAAGAAATGAAATATAAGATTTGTTTTTTGGGATTATGCAAATTGAAATAGAGGGAGACTAAAACTGTACGGAGAAGAGAATTAGAGATGAATAATATGTGGAGACAGTAGAACAAGCTGTGGAGACAATAGAACAAGCTGTGGCGACAATAGAACAAGCTGTGGTGACAATAGAACAAGCTGTGGAGACAGTAGAACAAGCTGTGGAGACAGTAGAACAAGCTGTGGTGACAATAGAACAAGCTGTGGAGACAATAGAACAAGCTGTGGAGACAATAGAACAAGCTGTGGAGACAATAGAACAAGCTGTGGAGACAATAGAACAAGCTGTGGAGACAATAGAACAAGCTGTGGAGACAATAGAACAAGCTGTGGCGACAATAGAACAAGCTGTGGAGACAATAGAACAAGCTGTGGAGACAATAGAACAAGCTGTGGAGACAATAGAACAAGCTGTGGAGACAATAGAACAAGCTGTGGCGACAATAGAACAAGCTGTGGAGACAATAGAACAAGCTGTGGCGACAATAGAACAAGCTGTGGAGACAATAGAACAAGCTGTGGAGACAATAGAACAAGCTGTGGAGACAATAGAACAAGCTGCAGGAAGTAGCTAAAGATAGGAAGGCTTCGTGTGAGTTGGTTGAGGGCCTATGCTTTAATAGGGGATAACAGGCAAAAGCAGCAGCCCAAGTCTTTCTTTACCTCTATAGGGGGTTTCCTGTGATATTTGCACCAGTCTGGCTGCTGAAGAGAGGATTATTCATTGTCCTTTGTTGCGATGAAGCTTGCCGAGGACCACAAACTTTGCATGTTGCGAGACTGCAAGAGAGTCACGGCTGTTCTCTACAATGATGCTAGGCAGTCAGCACCCAAGTCTTACATTCACCATGTAGAGATTTCTCCAAGCCTGCTTGGAATGCATGTGTGTGGTTTGTCTGAAGTCGTCACCAGTCCCTAATTCTTGAATTTGTAAGAGAGTGAACAATCCATCTTAAGGGGTATCTAACAAACTCAAAGCAAACATCGACACACACATAACACACTGACTTAACAACAAATTTTATTTGTGTTCTCTTGACAGTAACTATTTTTGAGGAGGTGGGAGGATATTTGAAAAGGTTTCAAATTATTGCAAGCAGTTCTGGTGGCTTATGCCAAAACAGTACTCTTCTTAATAAAAGAAAATTATATTAGGGAACATGCTAGGGAACAATGTTTGTAATTGCTCTACTCTGCTTCTATTCTATTCATTACATATTCATATAATATGCTGGTTCCATGCTTAGTGTGTTCAAATCAAATGTCTGTTTTGTTTATACGCAGACTGATCCTGTTGCTAATGAGTAGAACCCAGACCAGTTATGATGGACAACCACTGGGGATGTTACATTGTAAGATCAGGCAGCTGCAAGCTATGGGGTATTTGGTAGTCACAGTAAGTGAGGAATTTCAACTTTCAACATATTGTTGCATGTGAACTGAACTGATGATGTCTGCACATCATGGTGGCTTGTTGGTGTATGGGATCAGAAAAGATCATCATCATCATGTGCCCTGCCACCTGATAATAGGTGTTCATGTGTCTCCACAGATCTCAGTCATTGGTGTTCTGGATCAACTCTGTTATGATCTTCCTTCATGCCACTGTCTCAGTCCATCAAGCATCATTTCTCTTTATCTGCCTGTTTTCACTGATCTTTCCAGTTGTCATCTCATCACATGACTAAAGAATACTGTTTGGTTCTATTTTATAGTTCTATTTTATATATAATGTTCTAGTTTCATTAGCCTCTTCCACACAATCACTGTTAGCTACTATGGCAGTCCAAGATATTTGTAATATTTATCTTGGGAACAAGATCGTTGCTTCCAAGAAAAAGAATATAATTTAGTTTTAATAGCAGTCATTTTAATATTTATAAATTTGACTGTTGAAGCTTGACCTATTGAAAGAGTATTTTACTAAATAAGAAAATACAACATTTACTGAATCTCTGCACGGATTTCGGGAATACTTCACAGCACCAGGAAAGCTAAATGACTTTCTGGATCACAGGATGACTGATAGATCATCTCATGGCTGGTGGATCCTCACATATTTGGCTGGGTCATGTCATTGCTACTGGATCTCTACATAGTTGGCTGGGTCATCTCATGACTGGTGGATCTCTACATGGGTTGCTGGATCACTACATAACTTGCTGGACTATCTCACAGCTGCTGCATCATTACATATCTTACCATCTGAACCTGAATGGTTTGTGCTTACTAGATCACTTAGTAGTCTGCAGCATTTGCTGTGTCACTCAATGGTTGGCTTGACTGACTGGCATCTTGCCAAGAACATCAACAGCAGCTGAAAAATGCTGATGTTGACTGCAACGTCCTATAAGGGATATGCAGCCTTTAAAAAAAATGTTTACTCCCTGTCATTGGACTAGGGTTATGTCTGATTAAGAAGACACAGATTATGGTCGTCACTGGGAAGAAGGAAATAACAGTGTGATATATGAGTAAATGGGTATATTCTTAAGCAAGTGAATCGATAGTTATCTCGGAACAGTCATGACATCTGATAGGAGATGCCTTGAAGAGATTAGAACAAGAATTGCCATTGCGAAGGTAGCCTTTTGCAAGATGAAAAACATATTGATCAATAAAAAGATATCAATTGAAATGAGAAAAAGAGTG
Organism: Cepaea nemoralis; assembly: GCA_014155875.1. Lineage (NCBI taxonomy): Eukaryota > Metazoa > Mollusca > Gastropoda > Stylommatophora > Helicidae > Cepaea > Cepaea nemoralis. The sequence continues at coordinate 637,843 of JACEFZ010006055.1, read as the reverse complement.
TTGAAGTGCTACATAAAACCTGTGTTTTTGTATGGATTTTAAGCATGGACAATGAGCTGTCAAGCTGAAAAACATCTCATGGCTGTGGAAATGTGGTTTCTGAGGAAAATGCAAAGAATACCATGGACATACAGAAAAACCAATGAACAAGTCCTTAAAGAAACAAATGAAGATCGTAAACTGATTAGAGTCATTAAACGTAGACAGTCACAATTTTTTGGGCATGTTATGAGAAGAAATGACTTGGAGAACTTGATGACGACTGCCAAGATCAAAGGGAAGAGACCAAGGGGAAGACTGAGAAGTAAATACCTGGATGGTTTGGTCACATGGCATGGTCAAGACAGGAACACGGAGCTGATCCATGACTCCGGTGATCGAGTGAGATAGCAGAACATGACCGCCCACGCTTATTGGCATGGCACATGATGGATGGGTGGAGTCATTGTACTTGTACTTCTGGAATATAAATCCATTTTCATTCCAATTAGCTTCTAAACCAAATCTTGTACTGGATCCAGACTTTATATTAGTTTCATTACTGAGACTTAAAATTTACAATTAACATATTTTTTTCCAGTAGAAAAGAAGAAATGAATATCATAAGGCTAATTAATCATACATGTTTCTAATATTGTATAATTGTAGGAAAGTATTTAATTTCCCGGGAAGTCAGGACTGTTTTCTGTGTCTGTCTGCAGATTGATGCAGAAGAGGCATTATCATATGCTTGCTTAGAATTGGAGACAACTCGAAGTATGCTGCTGGACCATATCTCTGCTGCTTTAGGCACTGACGTCAGGAACAGTTTGAATCTAGGCATGAATCGGGTGAAAATTAGTTAGCAAGGCTATAACTGGAGTCGGAACTTCATTGAAGCTTTCATGTCAACATGAAAGACAGTTTTGTAACCATAAAATTAACCAGGTCTTTGAGAAGTGTGGTTTTGAATGAGATATTGCAAAAAAAAAATGTGGAATAAGCGTGTAAGTCAGTAAGTCTGTCACAAAATGGTATAGGGCAATTGGGAAATGGTTGCTAGTAGTTTATAGAGGTGTCATTATGTAGCATACCCATCTAGATTCATGTCTATGTGTAACGTGATAATTGCCATATATGCATGCACATACAAAGCTTCATGATCACATGGTCTTCAACATTTCGACCATACTTGAAGACTACTGCACTGAAGAACAGCATGCTGTTGTAAGTTTATTTGGCTGGAGGATTTACAGCCAAGGATATTCCTAAGGAAATGTTACTTATTTGCGGCTGCAAGTGTGTGTCACAAGAAGCGGTGCACAAGGGATTTGCTGAAGACAAAAAAGTTGAGCATGAGGTGTGTATGTGGCTAAGACAGCAGCCCAAAAATTTATGTGGTGCAAGTATTGGGGAACTAATAAAACAGTGTGATAAATACATCAGTGGTCGAGAAGATTAATTTGATAAAGAGAGATGTAAGTACAATGATAAATTATGTTCAAGTTCACATCTTTTAAAATAAGTATTTGAGAATTATTGTAGTTTACTAGGATGTGCTTTTGTTGGGGGAAATGTAATTTCTAGGTGTGAAAGGAAAGAGAGCTAAAATGGGTAATGTACAGGCATATGAGAAGTGACATGGGTCCAATCCCCATCTCAGGAGAGATGTGTTTCCAGCTTTATGTGTGGGACTGTGGTGTTGGCTCAGGGATATTTTTAGATAGAAAATGAACTGGTCACTCTATATCAAATTGCAGAGAAAATGAACTGGTCTCTCTATATCATAATGCAGGGGCCTGGTATATTTGAAAAACCTATCACTTTCTTTCGTAGCAAAGAGAGGCCGGCGGAGTTCGTAATTTTGCATACCTGTGTTTGAAATACAGCTGCAGGCGATTTTGCAGCAGACTGCCTTGCGTTAGTTTTTTATTAAATGGTTTGCGTACCGGTCATCCAGAAAACAATGGCAAACTACTGAATGTAAACTTATATCAAGAGATCGCAAAAGCAAAAAATGCTGGTGACTGCGACATCCTGTAAAGGAAATGCAACTAACTTATCACTTTCTACTCTTGTATTAGCAGCTGCTGTGGGGATTACCTATATATTGTTGTTGAAAATATTACTGATAGACACTTTTGGTAATGAAATGAAAAGAAAACAAGGATGGGGATGATCACTATTTAAAAAAAAAATAGGATAAAATATGAGTGATGTGAGGTGAAAATTAAGTAAAGTTTATATTTGTTTACTTATAGAGTTTTGTTTGTCTTTCTACTTAACATGTATGTGAGAGAATGTCATGTGTATGTGTGTGGTTGTGGACCAAAGGGAGGACACTAGTTCAGTAACAGTGTCTGGACATGATTACAAAAATGTCAGACAGGACACTCAGTAACTGGGGCATGTTCATACAATCCATAAACTTGAATATAGATCATGGTCAAAAAGAGTTTGCAAAGCGAAGAAAATATGGCCCAAGTACATAAACGTGTACAATATTTTTATCTATATGAACTTACAGGATGGTATTTTGCTGAACAGGCAGGAGTTAGCAGCAAAGAAGGAGCTAACTTAAATGGCACACATACCCATTAGTTAACATCCACTTAACATGGATTAGGGTGAAATACTGCTAATAATAAATCAGTAACTTGTGACCTCATTATCATCTGACCTGCCAACTGGCATAGGCATGCATGTCTCTCCGCAGATTTCAGTTCTTGGTGATCCGAATCAACTGCTGATGATATTCCTCCATACCACTGTCTTAGTCTATCCAGCATCATTTCTCTCAGTCTGCCTCTGCCTCTTTTTCCACTGATATTTTCAGTTGTTTTGATGTTCTCCGATGCCTGTCTTCTCATCACATAGCCAAAGAATGCTGTTTGCCTCTTTCTTATAGTTCTATAACTCTTGACCTATATCATGGTAATTGATGTCATATCTTACCAAAGACTACCTGAATGTGGTTACAGCCAACCTTCACTGTGGAAATGGCACATGAATGATTCTTGAGTACCTACCAAGAGTTACAGAGCACCTCTAGGTCTGCTCATAGTGCAGTGATGTTCTGTTAACAAATGATATGTGTGTATATGCGAGTGTGAGAGAGAAATAGAGAGATCAGCCAAGAACAAAATCATTACTAACAAAAAATATTCAATGGAAATTGATTCTAAAATAAGCTATTTCTTTAACATGATTCTAAAGTGTAGATGTGATGTTGAAAGCACAAGGAAGAAGTTGCATTCACTTGTAACAGTGTACATCTGCAGACATGACTTGTGGGTTGGAACACATAGCGGCATATTTATGGAATAAGTGCAAAATACAAAGGTAAGTTAATAAGTAAGTGTCACCAACTGGCTGGTGTTAGATCCCAGATGGGCAACCACTCAGCCAAAATCATTTTCTTCTACTGGTGGTTAGTTCTGGATGTAGTTTGAGATCCCCTAACTCTGTCAGAAGGGACTAATTACCCTGACTAATCCCAGAGAGAAAACGTGGAACAAATGTCTGTTATGCTGATTTAAGACACTGTCCCTGATACTCAAGAAAACAGCCAAGAAGTGGCTCGTTGAAGATAGAATATATCTATATAGTTTTGGCTGTACTTGGTATCACCAGAAGTGAGAAAGGAGGAGTTAAGACATGCAACGTAATCTGGTTACTTATGACTGCATAGGCAAGATACCTCCCGGACATAGATTCCCACTTCTGGATAATATGTGTGAACCCCCACTAAATGATACAATAATGTGTGTACTTGATACGCTACACAAACATTTATAAACATTTAGAATTATACGGACAAATTGAGTTTTAAAATACAACAACTGTGTTTATTATTTCTAGTCTTGATGATCATATGATGATGATGATTATATTATGGTATACGTAACTTAAGAGGTCACATAGGTCATGCTTCCCCAGTGAGACGCAGTTCACTGTCAGACTGAAGGAGTCCAAAGTGGTCCCTTCACAAGGCTAAGTCACTTCCTGATATGGGTTGTTGACTGTCCATTGCTCCTAAGAGATCTGGGTTATAGCTAGGAAATCCTGTCATACGACGTTGTATCGAAGTAACAAAACGAGAGGGCAATCTCTCACCAGAAATTAAAATTCCGGCTTCCCTGGTACGCTATTGTGAATGTGTCTCAAGTCGTGCTGGCCTCTGCTCGTAGTTTTATTCTCTCTGTTCCTGGCTAGTTTCCACGCTAGCTAATTACTATGTCCAAGTTCCTGTTGGCTCCACCTATTTTTCATGTAGGACGATTTACCTAGATGGATTAAGTGCCAAATTCTTCTCACCCCTCCTCCTTTCCTGTGAAGGGTAGTTTCATCTGTCAATCAAATTTACCGATGCCCTGCCACATTCCTGAAACAATGAAACATGCTTTGGCGGTGATGCAGTTGCGTCATTACATTCCAATCTGCTGGTAACACCCGCCTTCCTGGGTTGCTGGCAAAATGTGTCAGCCATGTGTTCCTACTTTGCCGCCCGTATTGCAGTGAGGTGTTAAGCATCTGGTCCTAATTGCTCCTTTGTGGTGGCAATTACAGACGTCCCGGCTCCACAAAGTCTGGACTTTTAGATAGGTGTTAGGCCTGCATTAAATTGCCGTGTTTGGATCACACGTTTTCCCCTGAGTAGCATTGCCATGTATTTCAGACGGGTCTGGCTGACCCTCTTATCTCCCCTTCTACTGAAAACAATGAGTTTTCAACCTTTGATAGCACCGCCGCCGCCTGGTGCCGTGGTGTCTGTGTGTTACGTTTGATCTTGACATCAAAGCTTTCTCAGACCTAGCATTACAGAAATGATGGGGCGTGCGTGGTCAAAATGTAATTTTCTCTTGTTTTCAATCTCTGTTAGTTTTTCCTTATTCCTTGGTTGGAGACTAGATTATTTTATGGTGGACAATTATTCTTTTACTTAGAGAATGATAGAATAATTCTTGTGGGCTCTTTAATTCCTTTCAAACTTGTGTAATACGGATGCTGCCGGGGCTGTCCCGTCGCAGTAAGTCACAAATGGCTGTAGAAAAATAACTAACTATGATAGTTAGTTAGTTAGTCAAGGTTCTAACTTCACGGCAACGGGTGGTCCCCATTATGCTCCATTCCCGTGCCAGCGAACATCACACAAAATGCTCCCCACTGTCCAATGTGAAAAGTGGAATAGACGGGAGTCTCGGCAATCCAACAAGCCCGCACAGGTACACTGTGCATAATGCCACCGTCAGAATGTCAACACAAAATTCATCCATGAATACCACAGTTCATAGTCGATGGACTCTGCAATCACCAGAAAGACCTCATTGACCCGGGTTTTCTCACATGGCTCGGTCTCTTACTGCAGGGTGACCGCCGAAAGTGTCGCACAAAGCACGAACTCCGCAGCTTCAGCGCCGACTCCCAGGAGTCTTCAGAAAAATGCACCCCTGAACCGAAAGGGCAGAACAGTCAATTCAGCAACCACTGGTAGCCATTGTTCCGAACATGCAGTTCACTGTACATGACAGATGTAAAAGTATTCCACGCAAATTTCACAGCTCACAGTGTCGCCCACGCACTCACTCAGTAACAGAGCGACGGAACCAGGTACTACCAGTCCAGCATGAGGAAAATGCGATTGCAAACTGTAGCCACAAGCATAAACATGCCACAGGCCTTAACGGCTCAACGCCTAACCGCCATGCTGGCGACCGGAAGTGATGACAACTTGAAACAAGTTTATTTTTATACATACATTGTCCCTTTATTTCTCAACATAATTTCCACCAACATTGATGCACTTATCCCATCGTTTTATCAGTTCTCCCAAACGGCTGCATAGAACTGTGTGTTCTGGTTTCTAAACCACATTTTTACTTCACATTCAACTTCGGCGTCATTTGCAAAATGTCTCCCATGAAGGTGGGATTTCAGTGGACTTAGCCCCTAGTGATTTCCCGTAAAGCAGTGCATAGTTGGGCAGAAATAGTAACGAGGGCGAGTCAGTAAGTAAGTCACAGTTCTGTGGGATGGCAGGTAAATGAAAACAAGGCACGCAATTCTATGCAGCCAGTTTGGGAGGACTGATAAGACGATGGGATAAGTGCATCAATGTTGGTGGAAATTATGTTGAGAAATAAAGAGACAATGTATGTATCAAAAATGAACTGGTTTCAAGTTGTTATCATATTTAGTTATTTTTCTACAGCCATTTGTGACTTGCTTATTAACTTACCCTCGTAATTACAGGACATCACTGTCAACACCAGCATTTTACAGTTTCTCCACAGTTTTTCCATCTCTGGCCATGTCTCCTGCACACTGAAGCCCATAGTTTCTCCATCTCTGGCCATGTCTCCTGCACACTGAAGCCCCCCCCCCCCAGTTTCTCCATCTCTGGCCGTGTCTCCTGCACACTGAATCCCCCAGTTTCTCCATCTCTGGCCGTGTCTCCTGCACACTGAATCCCCCAGTTTCTCCATCTCTGGCCGTGTCTCCTGCACACTGAAGCTGACAGTTTCTCCATCTCTGGCCATGTCTCCTGCACACTGAAGCTGACAGTTTCTCCATCTCTGGACATGTCTCCTGCACACTGAACCCCCCCCCCCCCCCCCCCCCCCAGTTTCTCCATCTCTGGCCATGTCTCCTGCACACTGAAGCTGACAGTTTCTCCATCTCTGGCCTTGTCTCCTGCACACTGAATCCCCCAGTTTCTCCATCTCTGGCCGTGTCTCCTGCACACTGAAGCTGACAGTTTCTCCATCTCTAGCCATGTCTCCTGCACACTGAATCCCCCAGTTTCTCCATCTCTGGCCATGTCTCCTGCACACTGAAGCCCACGGTTTCTCCATCTCTGGCCATGTCTCCTGCACACTGAAGCCCACAGTTTCTCCATCTCTGGCCATGTCTCCTGCACACTGAAGCCCACAGTTTCTCCATCTCTGGCCATGTCTCCTGCACACTGTAGCCCACAGTTTCTCCATCTCTGGCCATGTCTCCTGCATACTGAAGCCCCCAGTTTCTACAATTCTCTGTGTCCATCTCTGTACTGGTCGATCCCTGCCTCTTCATCCAGGAACCATGCCTTCCGACAGTCTTCTTCCCAAGCTGCTGTGATGTTTAATATGGCCAGTGTATTTCAATATTCTTTGACAACAATCCCTCAATATCCGTATGGTGCACTCAAACAAAAACAGCCTTGACTATTAAAGATCTGCCACTTGGCATGGCGGTTCTGTACCGCTGGTACAGTTGATGATATATTAATTATCACAAAGACCAGACTAAAGCAGAATTATTTCACTCCATTATGAACCAACCCCACCAGAATACTTCTTTGTCTATTGATCACAAACATAATGATACCTGACCATTCTTAGAATCTTAACCTGGTTTTGACATCATCCAAAGATCAGTATATTAAAAAAAAAATCTACATGGATGGATTAATGCCTCAATTTCAGTATCTTTGCACCCATACAATATAATTGTGGCCTGACACCGATCTTGTTTATTCGATCTAGAAGATTTGCCCTGACGTCACACTAACAGACATAACCAGACTGCAATCTAATGGATATTCAACGACTTCATCAAGCGTCGCTGCCAGCCACCCAAACCTACCCCCACATCGGTCCCCAAACGTTAAGTGTTTCTTCAGCTAACTAACCTTGTGTTGGAATGATGTAATGAACAAATATACTGTCATTTAAAACGGCTGTAAAACAAACAGTTTTTTCGGGTGAATCAATGGTCAGATATACAGCCACCATGATGTATATATATATATATATATATATATATATATATATATATATATATATATATATATATATATATATATATGATGAGAAGAGAGGCGTTGGAGAACATCGTAACAACTGGAAAGATCGAAGGGAAGAGAGGCAGAGGCAGACCACGAGAAATGATGCTGGATGAATTGCGACTGTGGGATGGAAGAATATCAACAGCAGAGTTGATCCAGAAAACCAAAGACCGAGATCTGTGGAAAGTCATGAACGCCTACGCCAGTCGGCATGGCACTTGATGATGATGATGATATCTATTTCATCCGTGAAAGAAATATTATTGTTTCCTTACACGAAAGCAAACTTTATTTATCAATCCAGTGAGAGTGCGGAGCAACTTACATAGGTAGAGCGGGTGGAAAAGATAGTTAATCAGTCTTCAGGAACCCTTGTGCTGTCAAGAGGTTATAAAACGCCAAGCTGGACCACCTCTCCACTCCTGCTAATTTGCTGCCATAAAGTTAACAAAGAACAGGCATTGTATTCAATTAACAATAAACGGTTGCTCATATATACCGAGGCTCTAGCAATTAGGCAATTTCAACAAGTTTTGTGCAGACAGAAAGACTTCGTTTTAAATTTGCGATCACCATGTTAATAACAAATGCCACACATTCGAAAGATGTAAATGATTATGTGTTTTAAGTATAATTCATTTATTCACTTCACATGATATATAACTCTTCAGCATACATTCTATTCTCTAGTCAGATTGAATTTTTAAGAATGTTGACTAGTCTTGAATAAGTGGTGTTTTAATCATTAACAGCTCAAAACTTTATGAAAAGCCTATTTTCAAAGTTAGCCGCACATCCTTTCATGTAGGCCTAACTGTCAACTCCAACATTTTTGGCTGTTTGTGATTCTGCTTTCTAAACGACCGGCACTCATACCATTGTAGGAAACCAATGCAAGGCGACCTGCTTCTAAATCGCCCGCAGCTGTGTTTCGAATGCGGGATTGCGAATTGCGTCCGTAATCTCTTCGCCACAGAACAGGTTGTCATTTAGAGCAGCATTACGATCAACACTCACGTTCATTTACCCCAATATTTATATATTTCAACAGGAAACACCCATCCTACTTCCTGTCTAGGTTGCTTAATATCTAAACTATATATGTTTTACAAAAACACAGTAATAAGTGACATAAAAGGATTGAATTACATGTTGAAATGATAAAAGTGTATAGCGATCTCTTTGAGTTGACTCCATATCTTCTCCTGTATCCTGGCCGTGTTTTAGTATTTTATTCAAATATCAAATGTTTCAACATGTCCTCGTAAGTTAATTAGTCTTTCCTGGTTTTAACTCTAACCTGCTATCCCCGTAGTTAATGAATGGTGACGAATCCATTTGAGCTCCAGCGATTGGTATGCTGCAGGTAGTGTTTCCATCTCCCTTTGATGAAAAAGCACCAAAATCGACCCAAAAAAGCACTAAAGAGCACCAAAATGTTTTAGGAAGCACCAAAAAAAAAAAGCACCAACTGTTTTTATTACAAATGTAACAAGGTAGCACAGTATAATTTATTATTATCACTTCATATTACAATGAAGTTTATTCCAGATCCGCCAAATCCCAATCAGAACTACTTTCGAGCCAAAAAAGCACTAAATTGCAATAATATTTTTTTGGGGAAATCACTAAAACAAGCAATGGCGGCATTCATTCAAAGTGTTATAAAGTAGCACATTATAATTTATTATTATCACTGAATATTAGAATGAAGTTTATTCCAGATCTGCCAAATCCCAGTCAAACAACTCCTCTTCAGCTTCTGTAGCCATTTCCTGTTGTGTTTGCTCCTGCGATGATGAGGATGAGGAGGATGATTGAAAGAAACATGTATATGCCTCCTGTGATCCAATTTTTCGCAGAATATCCTTAGGTAGTTTATAATCATGACAGCATTTGCCATATCTTTTCATTCCATATCTAATAGTCAAAACAGCTGTCAAACTCTTTATGCTAAGTCTATTCCGCAATTTTGATTTTATAACTCCCATATGACTGAAAATACGCTCCACGTCCGCACTAGAATGAGGTAAAATGAGCAGAGTTAAAGCTAAATCTGTAAGATCTTGGAAAGGATTTTCACCGGTGGCATCCCTGTATGAGGCTATTTCTGCCCATAGTCCAAGTGTGTCAGAGGTCTGTGTCCACTGCATATGATGAAGTTTTCTCCACTGGAAATCGATGCGGGGGAGAGTAGCGGCATCTTCTACAAACATTTTAGCAAGATCCGATATACAGGGCTTCATTGGCTGTAGACATTCACTTCCACTAAGACATGACATGGACTGCAACACTCGAACGTTATCGGGTGTACGTGAACGTAGCTGTGTCAGTACCTCTATTAAAAACTGGATGCACCTTCCACGAATTTCTTTCTCATCGGGAAATTTGTAGTCTGCTATTTCTTTCTCAAATTCATAACCTAGATTGGGATTAGGATCTAAATAATCTTGAATAGCATCACTTTCTGTTATTTTTTCCCCAGGAATAGCAATCTTTGAACTGATAGAATCAATGAGCTGGACAAGATCGCTGAGTAGTTTTGTTGGATCCTGTATATCTGCTTCGAATTTCTTATTCACACTTTGAACTTCTCCGAGAATATGCTTGAGAAATATGAGATACACATAGTTTTTCATGTCGCTAAACATAGAATGTAGAAGTTCTGTTGTATAACAGCGCTCGTTGAGTCTTGCTACATCAAAATTAGTTCTGAGCTCGACCCACTGCTGCAATATTCTGACAATGGCAGATAGAATGGACACCCATCGTGTCTGGCTTAATTGAACAATCTTTAGCGGATGTTGTCCATCATTTATTGAAGCAAAAATCTCCCTGTACTTTGCTTGACGAAGACTTGAGTGAGAAAACCAGTTATATGTTTCTCTAATGATGAACTCGATGTTCCTGGGCAGACAAGCAGCTGCAGCCTGTGACACTGCCAGCTGAAGGGAATGACATACACACCTAATTAGTACCAGATGAGGAACTTCGGATTTTAATTTTGTTTATACTCCATTGTTTACATATGTCATGACAAACGCATTGTCAGTGCCGAGTGCAACTAGTCTTTGCAACTCAAGTCCATTTTTGTTTAAACAATCTTTTAACACATTGCATATTGCCTGTGCGTTGCAGTCACTCAGTTCAACTAAATCTAAGTAAGTAACCACAAACTGCTTTCTTGTCTCTGAATAGTACCTAATAGCTACTCCAAGTAGCTTAGTTTCAGAAATGTCATTGCTCTCATCAATCAATAAGCTGTATTTACTTTTGCCAATATCAGCTGTCAAGTCTGTTGTGAAATATGGTGCAAGTACATTTGAAATAACTGCTCTGCACTTAGTTCTCCTAAGCTTAAAGTTCTTGCAACCTTTGCTGTCACCAAAGTGTACCTTGCAGAGTTCACTTAAATGGTAAACAACGCGAAACGAACAATGGCCAGCTGTGACAAAACGTCAGTGGCCCATGTCCTCAGGCCTTCTTTGGGTTTGGGTAAACAGGGGGAAACAGCTTTCGGGAACCCTCAGTTCTATTATTCGCACAATCACCATGGAATATAGTTCTCTGGGTTACTTTAACAACACGATCTTTTTAATAGAACGATTAGATATATGTCTTGTCTTGGGGGAAAACCCGATAAGACATCTTACACCAAATACACACCAGTGCAACTTCTGGTGCAATTCATGTCCGTTCCAACCCCTACAGTTTGGTATTTGCAGGATGTCTATTTAATTCAAAGATTAGGACAACACTGCAACCTACTACTGGGGACTGAAAAGGTAACAATTGGGTTTTATTTAATACTGCTACACCTTGGTCTATAAAGCTAACTGGTTGTCTCGACTAGTGAGACGAATTGGCGAAACGGCAGTCTTGCCATATTGGGAGTGGGTTGACCGTTGGCCAATCTAGCTAAGCGTCTTGTTCTTGGCATTGCCTGGGAACGAATCTGAGCAATATAGCTTCCCAGATGATTTCACTTGTTCTTGGCAGCAGATGGACGGGGGCTATCTTTCTTCATACGGCCTGAACTCGGCACACTGTCATCTTTCATTTGACTATAAACTTTACCTATCCACGGATTCCCATCATTTATGTTCTGTCTTCTTAAAACGGAAGAGGGGGTCCACTGTGCTATCTCTTGCGTCTTACAGCCGATGGGGTGGCCAGGTGGATTGAATGGTTACTGGTCGATAGGATGATGTCGGGGATATAAATGGACTTCTCTATCTCACTGAGAGAACCTGAACTCATCTAGTTCTACGTGTAAGGTGAGGCACTGCCGGTACATTGCGGCGACAGCTCAGACAAGAGCAGCGGCCGGAAGGAGTAATATCTTCTTTCCTATTCTTGCTGGGAATGGGGAACGACACTTCTTTACATACAGATAATTACCCACACAACACCACAAAAGTTTTGTTGTGAGAAAGGCAGGGTTTGCAAGTGAGAGGGAAGCCGGGAAACGAATGTGCCCAATAATAATAAAGGCATGGTATGAGTGTAGAGAGTGAGTCTTGTAGGCAAAAAAGTTCTTAGGATAGCCAACCGGACGTCTACAAGCTGAAGGTCTAATCAAGCATGAACGTAGCCAATCCAGGGGCTACCTGACATGTCAGGCCCATTCATTCGGGCCTCTTATCTAATGTATTGGGTAAGGAACCTATATGTCAAATGTAGTAACTGAGGCCCTATTGGTCCTCAGGATTGTGGTACTTGAGTCAGCCTAGTCGCTCACTAATCTCTGTCATCTCCAGGGTCCTCCTTGAAATGAAGGGAGCATAAGAGATCTGCAAGGCCACGAGAGTATCACCTTAAGACATTCTCAGGTGAACCATGGACTTTCATGACGGCCACAGGCTAATGACTCCAATCAAGGAATCAATGTCCGATTGGTCCTGATCTAGTGGCATCCTTTGGTACCCGTTCAATACAAATCCCATCGTCAATAGTGGAGTGGTTGAACCTATGTTCCTGAATGGACCTACAGCTCATTCTCGGTCCTACTCATCCGTATCAGTGACATTGAAAAACCCATACCCATTCCACATTCACGAACCATTCCCATTATGTGAAATCTTACCCAGCCTGGTCAGTGACATTGAAACACCCATACACATTTTCCCCTTCAAGAACTGTTCCCATTGTGACAAGTGATGTATTCCTGTACCATTGGGCTACAACGAACACAGGACTCATTGTGTAGAGAAGACCACTGGAACTAGTAGGCCTGGTTCTACAGGCGCCTGTTGTTTGTACAACCGATCGGGAAGGAGGAAAATATCTGCGGACCCAATCGGTGAGGCAGATGTCGACTGACGGGACTTTGTAGTACTCTTCGGTCTATGAGGGAAAGCCATGAGGCTCTGTGTCTGAACTTTATCCTTGTTGTGTCTGTTTAGAACTATCTGTTTTAACTGCCTTGATGTTTTCCTGTGCTGTTCTTTATTAATTTAATAAATCACGTTTTAGTTTACTCCAACGATCACCGTGTTATCTATGGATCAGCCAGAAAGACACGTCAGGGAATAGGTCCCGAGGTCGAAAGAGAGAGTGACAGTGAGTCCGGGGAACGGAGGAGGGTTGGCAAGCAAAGACCTATCTCAGCATGGGCTATAGAAGATTATTTAAACATTGTGACAGGGCTATTTGGGACCCTCCACGTAGCGTGTTACACCAGCTATGAACAAACTCATACATCCTTCTGTTTCTTTGACATCATCTTTCAGTTTGTCAAATGCAATTGTTGTTTGCCTGTGTGTACTGAATGGTTGTTCGGCTTTCTGATGTTTCGTTGTATTCTTGTGCCTCTCAATGTCATTTAACCTGGCTGCAATTGAACATTTGCAATATTTGCAAAAACACTTAGTATTATCCCCTTCTACTTTTAACAACCATTTTTGAAATCTCGTGTCACTGAGCCACTGTTCTCTGAAATGTTGACAATATTTCTTGCTCATGGTGAAACACAAATAAGCTTAAATGAAAGGATCATGTAGACACCACAAAATTATGAACTTGATTAGCCTACAAGCTAATGTATTGTCGTTTGGACTTGTCTGCAAAATGGCGTTCGCTTTCAGCTAAATCGTATTAAAGGGAGTTAAATTAGTTGAATATTGCGCGGTAACGTACTAAGACTGTTTTACTCCCTCGCTTCAGTTCAAATTCGGCTTTTTAGTGTTCCCAAAATGAATTTTAAAGTAATTTTTACCCACCCCAAAAAAGCACCAAAAAGCACCCAAAATTTTTGTGAAGCACTAAATTTACGCGGCCGCGCTAAAAGGAAAATTTTTGCACTAACTGACTTGGAAAAGCACTAAATTTAGCGCGAAAAGTACTAAAATGTCAACACTGGCTGCAGGTTGATTCGAAACATCATTTGTCGCGCCAACACAAGGTGGTAATATTCTGCAGGTAATTTTAACTAATTCAATGGCGAAAGACAATGTCTAAGCCAAATGTAGCCTCCCATTTGGTCAGAAGGACGATATATCGCCATACTAGGGTCATCGTGTTAATTGTTTTGTTTCTTGGTATCTTCCGCAATTTTAAATGCTCAGTGAGAGGAAAGTATAGTATAATACTTATTTATTTGATTGTGTACCAGGTTTGGTCCAAAACTACTTTTTGTTTGGCAATGAATAAGTTCAATCTGGACACTGAGTTATTCCGTTATACAGCACTGCAAGGGTTCAATAGTATGAAGCAATTATGACGCAAAACCGGCAAACAAAAGTGCAAACTTTCAGAATATGCATCTTTCCTCTAACAACATACAGACGTTAATCAAATCATGTACCATTTCATAAAAAAAAGTACTGAAGAAAACAGGCTTTTGCATTTAAATGTCACAAAAACATTTTTAGAATACAAGAAGAAGAAGAAATAGTGTACAAGATGTCAATATATGGAAGAAAACTAGTCTGTAAAAATCATGTCTTCGAAACTGAAGTGAGACTCCGTGGCGAAGTAGTCAAGCCGTCTGCCTCGCGCTCTGAAAGTTGTGGGCTCGATTCTGGGTTACGTCTTTCATTTCACGAGTGCATTTTTCTCGGAGACTCCTGAGGGCCGTCGCTACGGAGTTTGTGCTTTGTGTGACGCTCTCGGCAGGCCGCCCTGCGGAAAGGGACCGAGCCTTATGGGAGTAAACCCGGTGCAATGAAGTCGATCCTCTCGACTTTTAAGACTTTTTTGTTAAAAAGTGAAATACTTTGGCAACATCAAACATCACAGTGGTAATGTCCAGCTTGTTACTTGTGATCGTGTTCTAGAGAAGCTTAACGTCTGCTTCTCGTTGTTTGGTGATTCATGTAATGAAAGAACAGTACTGGAAGACATACATAGTACCCGGCAAACAAGGCACAATCCTACAAACACAATGATGTAGGGACAGTGAACATGACAGTACATAAGGCATGGGAGATGGCGACGGATCGAGAGTGTTTCTAGCAAGCTGTGATATGAGCGATGTTCTGAAAAGACGTACCACATAATGATGATGAATGTCCACCACACAGAAAAATGTGTGGGTCCTCAAGTTCTCAACTGTTTAAACACACTTAAGACAATACGTTGTGGGTCTATAGTAAATCAGAATAGAAAGAAAAAAAAATGTAATTCTACGTTCATTACTGCACAGTAAACTTCAGTAAAATTTATATACCACCATAAAATTGGAACGCATAGGTTAGAGTTTAGCAATCTTAGGACCAGTCAGTAATGAAATAAAAAAATACAATCGAAGTCCTTATCAGCTCTCAGTCTAATGAATTTACTTGACAATATGGCGGTCTGCTGAACACAACATGTAGACCATCTACAAGAGCTAAACAAACAGTAGTCATTTGGCATAACCTCTGGACAGTTGTATGTGGAAAACATGGGAACTCGTGGGTGACTTCCGAAGAGAAGTGGGGGAGAGGGAAATGGGGTGAAAGACCATTAAAGGAATGTTCCGATTGCAGTGACGTAGATTCTTAAATTCGGTATGGAAAGACCGTCTCCGTGGCCTAAGCCTTACGGACGCGATTCGTAAGCCCGCTTACCCGCGTTCGAAACGCAGCTGCGACTGATTTGGCAGCAGACCGCGTTGCGCTGGGTTTTAACGTGATGGTATGGGACCGGTCGTTCAGAAAGCAATGACAAACTACTGAACGTAAAGTTGTCAAGACATCAACAACAGTAGTAAAATTCTGGTGTTGACAGCGATGTCCTGTAAATAGAATATGCAAAAAAAAAAAAAAAAAAGGTATGGAAAGATGTATTAGGAAAGTTTAAACCACTGTGCAAATAATAATACACGTCATTATCACCAGCTCGACCGCTGATGTCTGTTCCCAAACTAACCACCCGAGAAAGGAGGAGGAACACGAGATGGGAACACTACAAGGTCTGTAGTCGGATGTAAATACATCATCATCAAGTGCCGTGTTGACTGGCACGGGCGTTAATTCTTCGCCACATTATGCGATCTCCAAAGGCAAGTATCAGTTCGTATGGTGACACCCGTATGTGCCATGGCTCTAGACTCAAGAATTTTCTCTCGCTGTCTTTTATCTCTTTCCAGAAAGCTTTTCGTGTGTCACAAAATGTTCCAGTATTTGTCTTCTCATAATGTGGCCAAAAATGATGACTACCTTTTTCTGATCGTTGTGATAAGTTGTCTTAGTGTCTTAGTCTCTGTCAAAATCCTCTTGTTGGATGCTCAAAGAATTGTCAGCATATTTCTCTAAATCCGTATCTCTAAAGCTTCTATTGATTTTTTGTATTTTACTTCTTTACTTATTGTCCAGGATTCACAGTCATGTGTCAGAACTGAATCTGTCTATTATGCAAAATGTCATTTTCTATCCTCCAAATGGCAAGGATTTAGTGCATAAAAGGTTCTCCATTTTATAAATCGCAGCATGTGATTGTCCTATTCTGTTCTTTATCACCATTGTTAGGGCATATCATGAGAAGAGAAAAGCTGGACTATGTCACCACTACCGGATAGTTAGAGGGGAGGAGGGACAGGGGGATCTGAGTCTTTAGTGATTGTATGAGATGATGGACCATGATCGCCAACGCGTACCAGCATTGCACTTGATGATTATGAAGCTTGAATTCCACGCAAAGGCAGTATTCCATCAGATGATGAAGATTGTATGTAATGTATCCAGTCCGCGTGCTCAAACTACAATATGATTGTGAATCACGAACTACTGATTAAAAGAAAACAGAACGAGACTGGAGGACACAGAGATATGGTTGCTGAATAGAATCCTATAACGAGAGTTTCCTTGGTGAAGTGGTCAAGTCGTCTGCCTCGGTCTCCAAAGGCTGTGGGTTCGATTCCGGGCCGCGTCCTCGGGTTTAAGAGTGCATTTATTCTCGGAGACTCCTGGGGGTCGTCGCTGGAGTTACGGAGATCGTGCTTTGTGCGACGCTTTCGGCAATTCGCTGCGGAAAGAGACTGAGTCATATGGGATAAAAACCCGGTGCAATGAAGTAGACCCTATCGACTTTTAAGCGACTTTTAATCCTATAGATGGCTAAGATGACCAGTTTCGAAGTACTTTTTTGTTTGTGGCATATCCTATTTACAGGACATCGCTGTCAACACCAGCATTTTACTACTGTTGTTGATGTCTTGGCAAGTTTACGTTCAGTAGTTTGCCATTCCTTTCTGAACGACCGGCTCCCATACCAAGATGTTAAAACCCAACGCGACACGGTCTGCTGCTAAATCGGTCGCAGCTGTGTTTCGAACGCAGGTAAGCGGGTTCACGAATCGCGTCCGCAAGCCCTTAGTCACGGAGACCGGCTTTGAAGTACTATAAGAGGTGAATTTGATTACCCGCATTAGAAGAAGAGAATCGTCATTTTATCGTCAACTCCTACACCAGTCAGCTGGACTAAAATGTTAACTTATCCTCTTGGACTTGGGGACGTAAATTACAAGCACCTCAGAAGTCGGAGTAGATTCGCCTGATGGTGAGGGACACTGGTATTAGGGAAAGCTAATCCACACGCAAAAAAAAGTCAAATAACTTTAAATAATAGCACGTGTATGGACTATGTTTAAGTTCAAAGCGTGAGAATGCACATAACAAAGCCCCCCCCCCCCCCCCCCCCCCCCCCCCCCCCAAAAAAAAAAAAAAAATTATCGTCACCTTATTAGACGATTCAGTGGCTTAATGGTAATCGCTGCTTCTTCCTCTTCATCTCGGCTTCTTCCTCTTCATCTCCGCTTCCTCCTCCTATTCCTCTTCTTTTTCTTCACCATTTTCCAATGCAGCATACTCTCCACCAACTCACGCTCTGTAGACTTGTTAACAATTGTTTGGATGTTGCAGTTTTCTACGGGATAAGACTGCTTCACGCCAAACTTTCTTGGCCGTCGTTCACGACATACATGGCAGGTTACAGTGTTACTATTCTGTGCTTTCCCTATGCACCCAGGAAACACACGGTTGAAATTACCCCAGCCTTGAGTATTGTACCGAGTCCACTAGAAAACTTGTTGTTGGCAAGTAGCTTGACATTTCCCTGTGCTGTTTAGAGCAGTGGGTGCAGTTACGTAACGGAATACATTCAAGAATGGGCCATACTTCCGCCTCCACCTCTTCTGTCACATGTCTCAGTTCCCGCCTATAAGATAAGCTTAAGTTCAAGGTCGGTTCGCGTTGTTTTAATTTAATGTGTTTCCATTCACCAACAGGAAGGCCAGATTGTGTGATAACTAACAATGCAAAGCAGTTCCTAAATAAAAGGTCACACAAATGCTAAGTTCGGGTTTCTTCTTAATTATGTGTTACTATTGAATTCCCAAAAGATTTGTCTCTTCCTAGCTGCAAAGAAATATACAGTAAAACCTCGGTTTTCATCGATAATCCGTCCGAAAACAATCGGCGAAATCCGAAACCGACGAAAACCAAGGCAGTTATTTCCATATGAATCAATTTAAATCCAATAACTTCGTTCTAGACATTCCAAAATGCATACTAAAAACACATCTTACAGGGAATACATATAGTGTTTAAATCTATTTTTCGGCCTCAGATCTATCCGAACTCTCACCTAACCTCTTGAATATTTCAAACCATCCTCTGCAGGCCTTTACATCACAAAGAACACTAGCACTCGTTCCAGCAATTTTCTTAATGAGATCGGCATACAACAGGCTGGCCTTTTCACATATGATTGCCTCCGAAACAGAATCGCCATCTAACAGTTTTTGATTGATACAAATTAATAATAACTAACTGTTCGACATCTTCAATTGTTTGCGATCTATGTTTCGTTTCGTTAGCAAATTCACGCCTTTCGGTACACTAAACCTCTTTATTGTTTCCTTTTTCGCCACAATGGAACTTAACGTGGATGGCGACTTCCCGTACAATCGGTAGATTTTAGCAATCATAATGCAGCTTTGGTATTTTTCAATGGTTTCCTTATTCAACTCGATTGCGTTCCTGGACTTCTTCTTCGCCAAACCGAGCAGAAGAACGGGTGGGCATGTTGTTTTCGCAAAATTAGCAGCAAAATTAGAGGTCCCGTGGCCACGCCGACGAAATCCGAGGCAACCGACGAAAACCGAAACATATTTTAGGCGGAACAGATCGACGAAAACCGAAATCGACGAAAACGGAAGGCAACGAAAACGGAGGTTTCACTGTATACTGAGAACAGGGTGATAAATAGCATGAGAGATAAATTCACAAGAAATGAATAGCACTTATAGACGTTGAGGATAAGAGTATGGATTAGAAGATAGAATAATTTAAAGCTAAAGGCAGATTCGAATCCCAGTGTGCTTGTTCTTCTTCTGTTCCTGACAGCATGATCCCTCAACCAACATCTGCCCAACCGTCTAATCTTTTGCTATCTCTAGATCGTAATAATCATCTCCGTCGCCAGTTATTTATTTGCGTGTGTTTTTAGGCCTCTATGTTGTTTATTGTGTGGGATCCAGAAAAAATGGACTGCCTTGGCACCTTGTTAATGAATCTTTAGTTTATATGTCACTGATTTCTTTGTCCTGAATGTTTCTGACACATACAACAGTACCAATTTAACACTAAAGTTAAATATTCTACGTTCGTTAGTAGGTTTACTTTCTGTCGACATCCATATCTTATTTATTGCTATGAAAGGTACTCTTACATGTTGTATTGTTTCGTTAGTGTCTAACGAGTCCTAGTCATTATAAATGCATACTTTACACTGGCGGTAGGTTGCGTCATGGTAGCGCAGTGTCTAAATCATTTGCTATCTAGCGCGATAGTCATGTGTTCGAATCCCCCCTACCCATAGGCCCCCCCCCCCCCACATTGACTAGGGCTCACAAGTCTACCCAGCCTAAAGCGGGTACCAAGATATATCAATGGAAGTAAAGGCGAACAGCGTAATATTAACCACATCACCCATCTAGTGCCGATTTATCTAACTTATGGGGCTATCTCTTGTATCCAATGCGCCTCATGGTGTAACAAGAGGTCCTGTACAGTCCTCACACACAGTACAAACGTTAAGATTAACAGTGGCGGATTTACAGTTAGATGTTCTGGGCGTGAACTCTAGGAAACGTGCCTATTATTTTATATATATGTTCCTCGGATAGAAATACACCTATATTTCCAAAATATATGAGAAACAGTTAAAAAAAGATAAACAAATTCCTCTAATAGTTAGCAACGTAAGTTGTCGTTTTGCATATAAATGAAGTTCACATACGATCGTTATTGGGGCGTTGCATTTCACGCGTCTATAGCTTCCTACTAGTAGACATGACTCTGAAGATTAAATTACCAAAGGAGCGGATTTGTTCTTGACACCATTAATACTAAACTGGGATTTATTAGGAACGGTAAAGATATTCTCTACCATATGATTGTCAGACTTTACAGGGTGTTCATAAATCCTTGATCTGCTTGAAAGTGAAATAACTTTAGATACAAACGTGTTAGTTAGTTAGTTAGTTAGTTAGTTAGTTAGTTAGTTAGTTAGTCGACAGATCATTCTCATTGCACAACGATCCATTCAGTCCATAAGTGCTCGGATCCTCTCCTCAGTACACCCCGCAGCGTGTAGTGGCTAACGACACCAGTTCTGTGTCGGCTTATTAATTTATTAATCTTCTTTGGCTTCCCGTGTAGTGTTCTTGCTTGGCCACACCTCTTTTAATTTGCTGTTCTCGCATCCTGACGATGGTTGTAGATTCACAGTCATCTCTTGGGTCTTAAGAACGACTTATTTCTCGCAAAGCACTCAGAATGTCAGCCTGGTCCATGGCTCGTCCACCTTCCATAGTAGCCTTACCTGTAACCTTGTCAGCCCTCTCATTTCCTCGTACACCCGCATGCCCTGGCACGAAAATGACACTAATCTTTGTCAGCCGAGACCGCTCCAGACATACATATTGTACGTGTTAGATACTTACAAGAAATATATAGATAATTAACTGCAAGGTTTAAAACAACGTTTAGACAAGACTGTACGAAAGACAAATAACATATAGCAAAGGTTGAATCAATAGAAATACATCAATAAACATACGGGATGGCCACAACGAGGCCATTCTAGTGCTTAGAATATGTAGTAAATGATGAAGGAGCAAGAGTAGAATTTAGGAGTAGAATTTAGGAAAAGAACTAAAGAACAAACGCAGTTCAATTCGGACTGCAGCCAAAAAATATACAAAAATAGCAATGTATCAATGAATGCCCATACGATATTCTTGCAAATATGAGTCATCTGTGTATAAGAGCACAAAGTGCACGCGAAACATTGCGTCTATCAAATGAGTGAATATCACACAAAATGCCCCTCACTGTCTCGTATGAAAAGTGGAACAGACAGCAGTCCAGACAAACCGACAACACTCACAGGCATACAAAGATAAGGCCACTGCAAGAATGCCAACACAACAGTCCGCCACTAAAATTATAGCTCATCGTCGATGGCAGCGGCGAAAAACCTGCAGTTGCACATACATTATTGTATAAGGTAAAACCAGCTTGTTCAGCAACCGGCCACACACACACACACACACACACACCACACACACACACACACACACACACACACACACACACACACACACACACACACACACAAACACACACACACACACGCACACACGCACGCACACACGCACGCACACATGCACGCACACAGTCAACTTCGGTTTTCGTCGATAATCCGTCCGAAAACAATCGGCGAAATCCGAAACAGACGAAAACCGAGGCAATTATTTCCATATGAATCAATGTATATCCAATTAATTCGTTCTAGGCACTCCAAAATCATACCAAAAACACATTTTATAGAGAATAAATATAGTCTTTAATATTATCTTTCGGCCACAAACTTTCCGAACTCGCACCTTCGCCGTGCCTAGTAACACTGTATATGCCAGTACGCCTATTGAATTTTTCAAACCATCCTCTGCTGGCCTTAAAATCACAAAGTATACTAACACTCGTACCAGGCATTTTCTTAATGAGATCGGCATACAACAGTGTGGCGTTTTCACACACGATTGCCTCCGAAACAAGAATCGTCATCTGACTGTTTTTGATTTAGCCAAATTAATAATAACTATTCGACATCTTCAATTGTTTGCGGTCTCTGTTTTGTTAGCACATTCACTCCTTTAGCCACATTAGCCTCCTTTATTGCTTCCTTTTTCGCCACAATGGAACGTATCATGGATGGCGAATTCCCATACATGCGGCTGATTTCAGCAATCTTAATGCCGCTCCTGTATTTTATTATTAGCAAGTGATGCTCACACAACGAAAAACAACACCAAACTGAGCAGAAGAATGCGTGAGTCCCGTTGTTTTTGCAAAATTAGTAGCGAGGTCACGTGGGCACGTCGACGAAATCCGAGGCAACAAACTAAAATCGGGTCAAATTTTCCGCGAAAAAAATCGACAAAGACCGAAACCGACGAAAACCGAAGGCAACGAAAACCGATATATATATATATATATATATATATATATATATATATATATATATATATATATATATATATATATATATATATATATATATATATATATATATATATATATAAAGGCATTATAATTTCTTTGACACCGTGTACACACTTGTACTGTGAGGAATGTTCTAACAACACAAAGAACATGATCACATATCATCAGCTCTGTCTCCCAGTTCTGACAAGACAGAAACGCTGTTGTTGAAGCGGAATACGTGAACTAAAACATACACAAAGATTTCATACAATTCTGCTCCTCACTGGGGAAAAGATGACAGCGGTGATCTGAGATTCCAATCTTTTGCACGCGTTATTGCCCAGATAAGATTTCCTTTTTTGTCACTTAACCTCGTGTAAAAGCTACTTAAGAGTATCGCACACGAACAAAAGGGACAAGCACAAACACACGTTTGTAAAGGTAATAATTCGATGTCACAAAAATAACGGGATCTCATGACAATATCAAATCTGAATGTAGAAGCTAGAATAAATCTACATGTAGAATTCGACTATTCTTAGTGAATTACGATTTTCAAACCCACATCAAGTACTGCCGTAAGGCTTGGAATTGTGAAGAGCTTTGATACTAGATGACTTTCTGAGGTGGGCAATGAACTCTCTTGTCCAATAAATCTTTTCAAGTTTAAGCAGTGATGGCATACGTGTGTCAATTCAAGTGGTGGCTAAATTGAAATTGAATAAACACTATACACAGTTTCATTGCTCTTTGATATGTCTTTTATAGTTAGTCTTGCCCGTTTTGTGTATGGTATAACTATGATATACAGAGAGTTCCAGCAAAGTTTCAATTTCCGTCATACCCCCTCCCTCTCTCTCTCTCTCTCTCTCTCTCTCTCTCTCTCTCTCTCTCTCTCTCTCTCTCTCTCACCTACTCTCTCTCCCTCACTCTCTCACTCACCCTTTCTCACTATCTCTCATTCACTCTCTCTCTCTCTCTCTCTCTCTCTCTCTCTCTCTCTCTCTCTCTCTCTCTCTCTCTCTCTCTCTCTCACTATCTCTCACATACTCTCTCTCACTCATACTTTCTCCCACTTACTCTCACCCCAGCTTTCACTCACCCTCTCTCTCTATTTCTCTCTCTCTCTCTCTCTCTCTCTCTCTCTCTCTCTCTCACTCACTCTTTCTCACACACTCACATTCTCTCACGCACGATCTCTCTCTCGCTCTCTCTCTTTCTCTCTGTCTGTCTGTCTCTCTCTGTCTCTCTGTCTCTGTCTCTCTCTCTCTCTCTCTCTCTCTCTCTCTGTCTCTCTCTCTCTCATAGTCAATTGTTGGATGCCTCTTGAGATCATTTAAAAGGCACGGATCATACTATCTCAGCAATTGATATCGTGATTAGCCACTCTTAATAGCCCAATTGTTTTGGACATTTTATATTTACCCCCTTAAAAAGTTAGTTGTCTATCTTTTACAGGACGTGGCAGTCGACCCCAGCATTTGTGGGTGTTTGTGATCTCTTGGAAAGTTTACGTTCTAATAGAAGAAACTTCCGGTACGCTGATGACAAGGTAGCTGGGTCGTTTCCCACACGCTTCAATTTGGACTTCAACATTGAGTCCTCGTTCAGAAAGCAATGGCAAACAGCTGAACGTAAAATTGTCCTAGAAAATCAACCTGATGTTGGGGTTGATCGCTAAGTCCTGCAAAGAACATGCAATTATTTTTTTTTCTTAATAATGGAAATTAATTCATAAATTCAGATGTGCAGATGATAGATCCTCCACTCAAACAGTGTTACGGGATTAGAAGAGTTAATTCTGTCTCTTAAGAAATACAGTGGAGACCACACAATTTTCTGAATACAAAATAAGGATAATGTCCACACCCAAGACTACACGTCAACCAAAAATTCCAATCAACAATTAAGAATTTGAAAATATCACACATTTTCAAAAATCTGTCTCCATAAATAGTAGTAACAATGGGATCTGCTTAACAGAAAGCATAAGACGAATGTCCCTAGCATTGCAAAAGATAAACAGCATTAAGAGACTTTAGACAAATAAAATATCCAGAACATGAATCTTTCCTGTGGCAACATAAGATGTGAAACATGGACCATGTCACACTACAGAGGAGAATTGAGGTTTTTGGACTTAAATGTAACAGAAAAACTCTTAGTATATCGCGAATAAGTTAAATTTAGTTGTATATCATTTACAGGACGTCGCAGTCAAACCAGTAGTTTTTTGATGTTTGTGATTTCTTGGCATGTTTACTTTCAGTAGTTTGCCATTGCTTTCTGGACGACCGAAACTCATACCATTGCATGAAAATAAACACAAGGCAGTATACTTCCAAATCGCCCGCAGCTGTGTTTAGAAATCGGTTTGAGAGATTACGAATTGTGTCCGTAACCACTTCTCCAAAGATCCGGCATCGTGAATCAACAAAACGAAGAATACTCACATTCTATCAAAGAACAGTGATTCACATTCTATCAAAGTACAGTGGTTCACATTCTATCAAAGTACAGTGGTTCACATTCTATCAAAGTATAGTGGTTCACATTCTATCAAAGTACAGTGGTTCACATTCTATCAAAGTACAGTGGTTCACATTCTATCAAAGTACAGTGGTTCACATTCTATCAAAGTACAGTGGTTCACATTCTATCAAAGTCCAGTGGTTCACATTCTATCAAAGTACAGTGGTTCACATTCTATCAAAGTACAGTGGTTCACATTCTATCACAGAACAATGGTTCACATTCTATCACAGAACAGTGGTTCACATTCTATCACAGAACAGTGGTTCACATTCTATCACAGAACAGTGGTTCACATTCTATCACAGAACAGTGGTTCACATTCTATCACAGAACAGTGGTTCACATTCTATCACAGAACAGTGGTTCACATTCTATCACAGAACAGTGGTTCACATTCTATCAAAGAACAGTGGTTCACATTCTATCACAGAACAGTGATTCACATTCTATCACAGAACAGTGGATCACATTCTATCACAGAACAGTGGTTCACATTCTATCAAAGAACAATGGTTCACATTCTATCACAGAACAGTGGTTCACATTCTATCAAAGTACAGTGGTTCACATTCTATCAAAGTACAATGGTTCACATTCTATCACAGAACAGTGGTTCACATTCTATCACAGAACAGTGGTTCACATTCTATCACAGAACAGTGGTTCACATTCTATCACAGAACAGTGGTTCACATTCTATCACAGAACAGTGGTTCACATTCTATCACAGAACAGTGGTTCACATTCTATCACAGAACAATGGTTCACATTCTATCACAGAACAGTGGTTCACATTCTATCACAGAACAGTGGTTCACATTCTATCACAGAACAATGGTTCACATTCTATCACAGAACAGTGGTTCACATTCTATCACAGAACAGTGGTTCACATTCTATCACAGAACAGTGGTTCACGTTCTATCAAAGAACAATGGTTCACATTCTATCACAGAACAGTGGTTCACATTCTATCACAGAATAATGGTTCACATTCTATCACAGAACAGTGGTTCACATTCTATCACAGAACAGTGGTTCACATTCTATCACAGAACAGTGGTTCACATTCTATCACAGAACAGTGGTTCACATTTTATCAAAGAACAGTGTTCACATTCTATTAAAGAACAGTTATTCACAAACAGCATCACGTGTCAGAATCTAAAATACTTTGGCCATATTAAACGACGGCGTGGTTTAGTAAGAAAACTAGGGCAAGAAGAAAACTATATTTTGCACAGTTCGCGGCGACTGCACTAGCCAGGCGGCCTTAATTCCTCAGGCCCAAGACTCCCCTGCCATTTACCGTAAGGTAATATACATCCATCATGTGCCATGCCGGAAAGCGTGGGCGGTCATGACTCGCCATTTCACTCGATCACCAGAGTAATGAATCAGCCCAGTGTTCCTGTCTCGACCATGCCATGTGGCCAAGCCATCCAGGTATTTACTTCTCGGTCTTCCCCTTGGTCTGTTTCCTTCGATCTTGCCAGTTGTCACCAAGTTCTCCAATTCATTTCTTCTCATAACATGTCTAAAATTTTTTTACTGTCTACGTCTAATTTTTCTAATCAGTTTACGATTTTCATTTGTTTCCTGTAATACTTAGTCATTGGTGTTTCTGTCTGTCCATGGTATTCTTTGCATTCTCCCCAGAACCCACATTTCCACAGTCATCAGATGTTTTCAGCTTGACTGCTCATTGTCCAAGTTTCACATCCATACACAAGTACAGGCTCCGTGTAGCATCTCAACACTCTTTTTCTCGTAAGGTAATATATTGACAGTAAATGGCAGGTTTTTTTTTTTAATTTGACAATAGGGCAAGACACGGTTCATTGAGGAAAAGGCGGGGGTCTGTCTACATGAAGATGGGCACAGGACACTAAAAATATCCGAGGAATGAAAATACACGGAGAATATGAAGTGACGAAGGATCGAGAATCTTTCCTGCAGTTTGTGGTGAGCGCAGGGTTCTGCAAAGGATTTGCTACGAGACTAGGGAACCTACTAATGTTGGAAATTTGCCATTGCACTACAAACTACGGCTTACTGACTTTCCTCAAAATTTCGAGTTAAAAATCTACCCAAGTATTTCAGGATCCTCGCTGGTGCTACTGAGTTAGTTCACTGAGCTGAGATTCTCCGGGCTTGATTTAGGAGTAGAACGGAGCACTTATGGGTTATGCCCGTATGCCGTAATGTTGATCCATCGACTAAACTAAACTAAACTAAATTAAACTGATTTTAAATTAATTCAGAAAGAACCCTAAAACTGCCTTCCCTACGCAGTTCACTTCTGCCAGCTTGAATTCAATAGCCACGGGTGACTGGCTTCCCATAGAAGGATCTGTTCAAGTAGTATAACGAATCTAGAGCTTGATTGAATCTGTTCATCCGAGTAAACAGAAATATCCGATCATGGAATGTGTATATAATCGATACTGTGTTTTTTTTTCTTCACTGTTTTTGTTTTCCTTTTTCCATGTGTGTAGTCAAATTTGTGAATGCAGAAGATTACACATATTGGTAACCACTTAGGAACGGAAAATTGAAAACTATGGAAGCGTGCCACATATTGGAATTCGATTTGTAATAACAAAGAAGTTACTTAGAGGAAGACAACAAAGTCATAACAGTATATACAATTTGAATTAAGGAAAAGAACCATTCGCATGTGCATCTGGCCAATTACATTATATTGTTATAAAACATAAGCAATGAACAAAGATGACAAGCATATGGAAAAATTCGAGATGTAGTGTTACCGATGAATCACAAGAATTAATGGAGTAAAAAACTTAATAAACAAACAAGTTATGTGAAACACAATCGAGTGAAGAATACTTCTTTAAACTACATCGGGAGCGAATGTTTTCATGGCTGGTCATATTCTACAACATTCAGAAGAAGCGAAGAGTGTGCTAGAAAGCAAAATACTGGAACATAAAGAGAAATATATAGACCAGGGAGAAATTTATAAAATAGGCAGCACTGATGCATTAATGCAGGCACAGACGAAACTAAGAGATCGACACAAGACAGGGAGTGCACTGTAGAATGTAATGATAAGGAATTCCTGGCAGGCTGAAATACTATGTGATGATGATAGTTTTCAAATATGAAACAACCCCCCCCCCCTCCCCATCTATATATGTTTAAAAGAAATAAACACTATCATCAGTTTTCCCTGTTAAATAACAGACTGTCATCAGCAATGAAACCTTTACTTAATGAAATTAACTAATTTCTAATTTAACTAATACCGAGCGCTAGCAAGGAAACGCTTAAATGATGGAATTAACTATTTTATAAATTAGTTAACATATAGAGCTGACAATGAAATCCTTATACAATGGAGTTAACTAATGTATAAATTAACTAACATCTAGAGCTGACAATGAAACCCCTATATGACTTAATTAACTAACTTATAAGTTAACTAATATCCAGAGCTGGCAATGCTATCCTCATAATCATATGATAAATTTAAAAATGGCACACTTAAATTATGAAATTAACCACGACACCTGTAATTGATGAAATTAATTAATTTCAAGAACTAGCAATGAAATTCTCACATAATGAAATTATTTAATTTCAAGTTAGCAAGGAAACGCTTTGAAAAGTTAGTTGCATTTTCTTAACAAGATGTTACAATTAACCCAGCAATATTTTATTTTACGTTCAGTAGTTTGTGTTGTTTTCTAAACGGCCGACGCCTCTTATCGTCAAAATCAACTCATAGCGACATGCTTCTAAATCGCCCCGACTGATTTCGAACCCTCGACTTGGTATGCTGGGGAACTGTGAAACTGCGCTTAATTAACTCCTAAACCACAGACGCCAGACGCTTATTCTAAGACTCGGCCATAACAGAGATATATCTTTAACTGCTCCGCCAGGGAAGTGTCGTGTTCTTGATCAGCTTCAATGGCTAGTCGTGCTTGCTGTTGTTCATGCAATACTGTATTCTGTATTGTCTATTTAGCACACATTAAACCCCTCTGGGCCTTGAATTGGAGTCTGAAATATTTCTAGCCTAGGCTTAATCCCAGCAGGTCCGTATTTTCTGTGTTGCATGCATCATGACAGTCCAAATATGCTTGCCTGTAAATGTGAAGTTCCAGTAAGGGTCTTGCATACTCCACTGATTTCTGGACTTGGAGAGAGAAAGGAGAGATCTACAACACAGCTCCCGTGGAGATGGTACTCTGGTACTGGGTCAGGTGAAAGGGTCTCTACACCAACCTTACTTCCATGTACGGAAGCCCCTCTCACCGACGCATTGTGTTTGAGAGTTAAAACTCGTAGTCTCCCAGAGAACCAACCAAATAATAAACCAACTAGATTACCAACCAACAAACCAACCAACTAATCAAACAATAAATTAAGCAATCAAGCAACCAACAAGCCTTCCAACCAACCAATCAATCACCATACCAACCAACCAACTAACAAACCAACTAATCAACAATATAACCAACTAACCAACCAAGCAACCAGTCAGTCAAGTAAGAAAACATCAAACAACAAACCAGCTAATCAAACAATAAAACAACTTATTAACCAACGTCTCCGTGGCCAAAGACTTGCGAACGCGGTTCGTGAGCCGCTTAACAGGCGTTCGGAACGCAGCCGCGACCGATTTGTGCAGCAGATCGTGTCGCGTTGTGTTATAACGTGTTGGTATGGGAGCCGGTCATTCAGAAAGCAATGGCAAACTACTGAACGTAAAATTTGCCTAGTACATCAACAGCAGCTGAAAAATGCTGGTGTTGACTGCAACGTCCTGCAAGGGATATGCAACATAAAAAAATTAACCAACCAAAAACACCAACAAAACAACAAATCAAACAACCAATTAATTAAGCAAGCAACCAACTAACAAGCTAACCAATCAACCATCCAAATAGCCAACCAGCCAACTAAACCACCAACTAACCAATCAGTCAGCCAAGCAAACAAGCAAGCAACGAACCAACCAAATAACCAATCAACAAATCAACGCTATTAATTTATCTTGATCTTCGCACTGTAGCCAACATTCTAGATATGGTATGCAAGCACTACCTATGATTTGTGGACATTCTTGTCAGTTGACCAAACCATCTCGTTGCCTGCACATCTATACATCTCAAACAGGGCCTTGTTCCTAAATTCTATGTCTTCGTTGTCCTTGTCTCTTTGAGTGACGTGGCGATGTTTCTCAAACACTTTACTTCGCAAGTTGTGACCTGTCATTTTTGGTTTTTGGTTGTTGTCAGTGTTTGGCATTGATATTGAAGAGTTATTTTAAAATTACTCTATCTTATTTTGTTATTTTGTGTCTCCAAATGAAAAACAAAAACAAAAAACAAACAATAACACAAAGAGGCCTCACTATTATGTGCGAACAAAAACAATATTATGTGCACACAGCAAATGGGGAGAAATCAGAGTGAAACACAGATAATAACGTTTCCAAACAGCGGACTCATTCAGATATCTTGATTCACAAATATCATTTTGAAATAAATGCAGAATAGAATATATGTTAACACTCAATCCTGTTATGTCCTGGAACATATTTCCAAAGCATAGATAATCATTGTTGCAGTGAAGATACAGTGGAACCTCGCTTAACGAGCACCTCTCATAACGAGTAATTCGCATAACGAGCAAAATAAGTTGTAAAAAATTGACTCCCTGAACGGGTTACGTTTCGCATAACGAGTGACGAGGGGAGGGGAAATCCCGGATTGTGCGCCTGCAACAGCGAGGGTCGGAATCTTGCTTGTTATGAACAACGCTCCTGCCCATCCTCCATGACTACAAGATGACCTTCTTGAAGAATTTAAATTCATCAAGAGCCAGTTTCTTCCCCCCAACAGTACTAGACTACGTTACTCCAGCCTATGGGCAAGCAGATTATTTCTAACTTTAAGAAGCTCTACACTAAAGCGCTCTTCTAGCGTTGTTTTGAGGTGACTGAAGTGATAAATATCACTCTCAGAGAGTTTTGGAAATATCACTTCCACATCTTTGCCTGCTTCAAGATGATCGAAAAGGCGTGGGAAGGGGTTACCAAGAGAACCCTCACTTCTGCTTGGAAGAAGCTTTGGCCGGAGAGCGTTGTCGAATGTGACTTTGAGGGGTTTGAGACAGTACCCTGTGGAGCCTGTAGTCAACGAGACTGTGTCTTTGGCCAAGATCACGGGACTGGAGGTGGATAACAAAGATATCGATGAGCTTGTGGAAGAGCATAGCCAAGAGCTGACCACCGAAGAGCTTATGGAATTACATTGTGTTTCACAGCATGAAGTTGTGGAGGAGAGTTTGTCCGAGGAGGAGGAGAAGGTAACAGCAAACCAACAATCTTCTGGCGCAATAAGAGAAATGCTGAAAGCATGGGAAACTGTTGCATCGTACATTGAGAACCATCACCCTAATAAAGCAGTGGCTATGAGAGCTACTAATTTATTTAATGATAATGCTGTGTCACATTTCCACCAAATTCTGAAGCGTTGGCAAAAACAAATTTCTCTAGACAGCAAATTTTTTCTAGTAAAAAAAAAAGAAAGAATTAGGTATGTTTTATAAATTGTAAATTAATTATTTAAATTTTTGTTTTGTTTTCCACAAATCGAATTCTCATTCCAGGTTCGTTCATTCCGCGATAGAAGAGGAAGTAGAATCACGCTCCTTAACAATGTGTATATAATTTTCTTTGAAATAACGTTGTACAAAATATTTTGAGTATTTTTTCGGCATGGAACGCATTATCGGATTTTACATTAATTTGTATGGGAAAAACTGTTTCGCTTAACGAGTGTTTCGCTTTACGAGTAAGGTTCTGGAACGAATTATGCTCGTTAAGCGAGTTTCCACTGTATATAGGGTGTAGTTTTATTGACTGTGGTGTATTTTGAAGGTATTGTCGTCCCAAGTTTTGTATTCACCCTCTGTGGAGTCCATGCATCATAAAAGGTAAATACAAAACTTGGGACGGCAACATTGTCAAATAACACTACAATAATTAAGAATACACCTTGTACATATGTGCAATTGTTATTTGCACACAAATAGTTCAATAGTGCTTTTAAAATTTGAGTGCAACTAACATGTCTTACACAATGAAAAGTCATTGAAATCTAATAATGAATCTAATAATGAATGTGGCTCAGTTAAAGATATCAATAGAGGTGAATAAGGGAGAAGAACAAACGGAGAAATAATACAACACAACCCAACATCGACGGGTGGGTGAAATCATCCCATTTCGGACAATGAAAGAAACAGATGACACCGCATGGGTGAAATAAGGCGCTCCAAGTTGAAAACGCTGGTCTCCCTGGCCGAGGTGCTAAACGACTTTCTCCGTAATCCCGTTTATCCACGTAGGTTAACGCAGCGCGCGAGAATTGGAAGCGGTTATCGTCGCGTTGGTAACTTTCGGGATAAGTGAGCCGGCCGCTCAGAATGCAATGGCAAACTACTGAGCATAATCTTGCCAAGAAATCAACGACAGCGATAAAATGCTGGTGTTGACAGCGATGTCCTGAAACGGATATGCGGAAAAAAAAGTTGAAAACGGACCACGAAGTGAAATGTTCGCGTTATCTGGATTGTGGAATTAATATTATTATAGTTACTAATCAGCGCATACAGTAAGCTGAATATGTGTCACGAAGTGTCAAATTCACGATCGCTTAGTTTTCGAAAGCAATGTGATATTTGGCAACACGGAGTGGCATATTATGACAGAATTTAACACAAATGTCAGAAGCTAAATTGTTAGCTCTGAAAGAATGTTGGAGTGCCCATGTTTGGTGCTATTTAGTGCCTCATTGAGTTTTCATATATTGTACAAGTATTAAATTGGTTACTTCCTCGACGTTTGTTTTTGGGTCAGAATTATACTGATGTGCGTAAAGTTCAAGACCCTCTTTCACGCTTTGATAATATAGAATGCATTTTTAATGACTGTGCAGTGTTTGAAAATATTGCCGGTCCAAGTTTTGTATTCACGCGCTGTGAAGTTCATGCAACATAATAGATAAATACACAGCGTGGACCGGCAATATTTTTAAACACTGCACATTCATGAAAAATAAACCCTGTACTTGTTATATGGTGTTGGAACTAGACTTGTAGAGACTAATCGACATTTCAATGGTGATGTGACAGTATCACGTCGGTAGTCTTTACTTTCCAGGTCATGTCCTGGTACCTAGTTTAGATTGGGTGGACCTGTGAGCCAATCAATGATAAAAACTCCACTGA
Source organism: Cepaea nemoralis (assembly GCA_014155875.1). NCBI lineage: Eukaryota > Metazoa > Mollusca > Gastropoda > Stylommatophora > Helicidae > Cepaea > Cepaea nemoralis. The sequence goes on along the minus strand of JACEFZ010006055.1, from coordinate 604,258 downwards.
ATGAGAATTCGAACACATCATAACCGCGAAAGCAAGAAGCGTACAAGCGTGTGCGTTATCACGGATGTTTGTAATGGTGTAATACATCGTTACAAAGAAATCATTTAACAAAGAAGACAATGGCACAAAAGCTATATGAACATACTAGCCACGATTACTGATTTCCTATTCACTGTCCCGATTACGGATGCTTTTGACTTTAATGAGTTAAGGTTGCGGAAATGTAGCAGGGTAAAGACTCGTGGAAATCATGACCCAAGTGGGCCCGCTCTGCTTTATCAAGAAGGACGCCGAGACATAAGCTTAGAAAGGGGGAGGTTTACTTCTGACGAATAAAAGTCACCAACTGTGCATTTCTACATTGGCAAGGTCTGCTAGTGGGTTAAAACTCTAGGCCAGGAACTTTAAACAATAAATGTTTCCTGATTCAAATGACTTCTTTGTGTATCATTTTGTCTTAACAACCGGGACATGTTCTGAATTTGTTTAAATAGAAATCATTGACTTTATCTAATGATATCGCCATGCCCTACTGTCTTGACAAGGCCACAGCTGTGCATGTCTCACTTACCGGTTGCTTAAATTGAAACTGTTATAATGTATTTTTTTACATGCAAATATTGAACTCTTACGGAAGGAATAAGCCGTCGACAAGAAGCTGTCTTAGATAAGAGGCTAATAACCATTTCTAAGCAAGTGTCGGTAGATCGATGGCTGTTCACGTTCTGATCGTACACGCAATCAAGCCTTAGATCGAACTAACGTGCGGTAGCATAATATACCTGACTACCCGCAACATGTTGCAGAATGTTCAACTGAAAATTGGAATGAGTTAGTTCTTACAGGGTATGTAAAGTATTGCGTGTTAAATAGAGAGGGGATGTTTTCAATAACCATATATTCACTTTTATATACAGAAGTAGCATTTACTGTGAACCATTAATGCCATTAATATCGTTACTGGAAGATTGATGTTAGTTTACACAGCGAATGTGCAGAGTATCGTGTGTACAGGCGAGAGAATGTGTATAAAATAGCCATATAATCTTGTAAACACAGACGCATCAAACATTCAGGAACCCCTGTAAAATTGCAAACTTTCAATTGAAGTGGATATCAACTATCGAGTAACACACTGGGTACGTTGTTTATGTCTATGTGTGGCCTATATCTCAAGTTTATCCCTGTCTGACTATATACTGTAGTTGTTTTATTAGCCCACTCTTTACTAGCTACTCGTTCAATCCCTATTTGTCCCAGACAGTAATGAACAGCTTTCTGTCTTAGACAGTAGTTACTGAACCTCTTTCTGTCCTAAGCAATGAACCTATTTCTGTCCTAAGCAGTTGTTACTGAGCCTCGTTCTGTTTATACAGCTGTTACTGTATCTCTTTTCTGTCTGTCTATGGCAGTTATTACAATACCTCTTTTTCCCAAGACAGAGATTGCTAAACCACTTTCCTTCCTAGACAGTATGCATTGAAACTCTTTTTGTCCTATACAGTTGTTACCATACACATTTCGGTCATAAATCAGCGGTTAATAAACCTCGTATTGTCCTAGACATTTGTTATAGCACCTCCTTCTGCCCAAGGCAGGTATTACGTGAACCCCTTTACACCCAAACATTCAGTACGGTTGTCTCCCGTGTGTTGCCGGGGCCCATAAGGGAAGCAAAGAATAGCAACACTGTAGCCTACCACGCATGTCATAAGAGGCGACTAAGGAGGCTTGATGGTTCCGTCGCCCTGCTACTGAGTGAGTGCGTGGCGCGACACTGTGAGCTGTGAGTTTCGTGTGAAATGCTTTTGAATCTGCCCGAGGTCTTTTGGAACGTGACTGCATGTTCGGAGCGATGGCAGATGGCTATGTCCCAGAGTTGACCGGTTTTTGCCTTATGCAGAAATGCGTGGCTGCTGGGCTTCTGGTTGACTGCCACTACCATCGACGATGAACTGTATTTCGTGGACTGTGTGGGTGAACATCTAGGAAACATCCAGATGTGAAAATGACTGCCAATTCCATCAGAAATGAACTGGGTATTTTGTGGGGGACTATTGTGTTGACATTCTGGTGGTGGCATTATGCACAGTGTATCTGTGCGGGCTGTTGTTTGTCGAGACTCCTGTCTTTTCCACTTTTCACATTGGGCAGTGGGGAGCATTTTGTGTGATATTCACTGGCACAGGAACGGAGCATAATGGGGACGACACGGTGCTGTGAAGTTGGAACTGCGACTAACTAACTAACTAACTAACTAACTAACTAACTAACTAACTAACTAACTACCTAACTAACTACCTAACTAACTAACTAACTAACTAACTAACTAACTAACTAACTAACTACCTAACTAACTAACTAACTAACTAACTAACTAACTAACTAACTAACTAACTAACTAACTACCTAACTAACTAACTAACTAACTAACTAACTAACTAACTACCTAACTAACTAACTAACTAACTAACTAACTAACTAACTAACTAACTAACTAACTAACTAACCATTCAGTACTTTAAAGTAACTCGCGTTGAAGAGAAGTTTTCAGAAACGCGTATAGTGTATGGATTGACCACTGAACATGTGATAAATAAATAAATAGTTTAGTTGAGTGATACGCATTTATATCTGTACTAATAGTGTAATAAATGAACGTAGACCCCGAGGTAGACCAAGAAGACAGTGGAGAGATAATATGTACAGACCTACAAGCACTTGGAATCAACGACTGGCAAGAGAAGGTCCACCAGAGAGACGAATGGAGACGGATTGCATCTGCAGCAAAGAACCTCAATGGCTCGGAACGCTGAAGAAGAAGAAGAGGAAGAAGACTAATTGTGTGTGTGTGTATGTGTGTGTATGTGTGTGTGTGTGTGTGTGTGTGTGTGTGTGTGTGTGTGTGTGAAAGAGAGAAAGCAGAGAGAGGGAGAGAGAGAGAGAGAGTGAGTGAGTGAGTAATAGATAGATGGAGTGAGTGAGGGACAGATAGATAGACAGACTGACAGACAGACAGACAAAAAGACAGACAGGTAGACAGACATATATATATAGATTTAGATAGATAGATAGATAGATTGATAGTTAGATAGATAGATATACAGATACATCGATATATATATATAGATAGATAGAGAGAGAGAATTCATGACACTGTTCCACGCAATGAGGCGCATATTGTCAATGATAAGTAATGTAAGGGACCATTTTCACGCTTTTGTGTGTATGGGGTATATGGAGCAGGCCCCATAGTTTTGTATACATATCTGCTCTCATTCATTCATTCATTCATTCATTCATTTATTCATTCATTCATTCATTCATTCATTCATTCATTCATTCAGTAGCATTACCTAACAGAACCTCGCTCCCATAATAACTCTCCGGAAAACGTCTCGGTCAGAAGCAAGATGTCCCGTCTGTTGATCATCTGTCACATCCTGCACCCATCTTCTATTTGGCCTTCCTCTTCTTCTCTTCCGGGACATATACCCCTCCATTATTGTTCTCTCCAAACTTTCATGACATTTCAAGTGACCAAAATGTTTTAATTTTCTTTGTTTTATGGTCTTCAGTAGCCAACCTTCTTCAATATTCAGATCTTGTCGTGTGGATGCATTTGTTCATTTTTGCATCCAAGGTGTTCTTAGAACATTTATATTCAAAGGCATTTATGCGCTGTTCAGCTTGTTTAGTAAGTGTCCAGGTGTCACAGGGGTATGCTGCAATGGGAAAGATGCATGCTTTTAAAAATCTAATTTTTGTGGGTCTATCTGATCCACGCCACAATTTATTTAGTCATTTTAGAGACAATTGCTATGGCCACCGACTGGTACAGCAGAAGGAAAGCAACGGCAAACTACCTTCAGCAAAACTTGCCAAGAAACTCTAACAACCCTGCTCTCGTGAGTAATATGGTCAATATCTAATCGGCCGCCTTTACTTCCCATACCATTTCCTGGTAGCCATTTTAAGCTGGGTCCACATGGGAGTCCTTTTCTACCAAGCCCGTGTCCTTAGCACTCTTCTCTTTCTCTATGGCAGTGAAGTCTGGACAACTTACTCACACCAAGAGAAACGTTTAAACAGCTTTCATATGCGGTGTCTGCGAAGAATTCTTGGTATTAAGTGGCAAGACAAAATCACAAATACTGAAGTAATGGAAAGATCAGGTTGTGTGACTGTGTGTTCCATGCTCAGTCTTCATAGACTTAGATGGATAGGACATCTTAGGAGGATGGATGATGGTAGAATACCAAAGGACATCTTTTTGGCGAATTACAGATGGGTAAGAGATCTCAGGGTCGGCCTGTACTAAGATACAATGATGTGTATAAGCGGGACATGGTTGATACAGGCATTGATAATGCACATTGGGAGCAAGTCGCCGTTGAACGTGTTGCATGGAGGACAAATATCATAAATGGAATAAAGACAAAGGAGACAATTATTGCAGATAAGTCACTCACCGAGGGTGTGAGACGTAAGATGGTGCATGATGGTGGTGAAAATGACCATCTGTTCACATGCAGCCACTGTGGACGAACATTTACAGCGTGAACTGGCCTTATCAGTCACATTCGCTACCGCCATGGGTCGTAGTTATTAAGCCTTTTTTAAAGCATAATGTAACAAACTATCGTCTGTCAAGATGGCAAGGTGCCAATAAACATGAGAGCCCAGGATGATATAAAAATATCCCTGCCTGGATGGATCTTTGAAGACATGACCACAAGGCCGTAATATAGCGCGTATTTGTAATGACTGTGCAGTGTTTGAAAATATTGCCTGTTCAAGTTTTGCATTTACCTATTATGTTGCATGATCTTTACAGAGGGCGAATATAAAACTTGGACCAGCAATATTTTCAAACACTGCAGTCATTAAAAATACACCGTATACAACGTACTAGTTACCTCACTACCGCGGCTCCTTGAGTCTGTGTGGTAGGCAACGAGAATGTATCAGTCCGATTTTTGATCTTCTTCCATCTCCATTGTCAGATCTTCTTCCGTGGAAGGCTCATCATGGTAGTCGGATGGGCTTCGTTCTTAAAAGAAACCATTTGCTGTTACTGTAAACTAGAGCAAACTATTGTTACGTTGATATTTATGATGTTATAATTCTCACGGCGTCTCTTGTTCTCAAGACCGCTAGTCTTTCAGTGAGTATGTGGTGAATCTCATTTCTTGTGATTTAGCCAACACTGTCTTTGGCATCAGGGGTTAAAGTAATTACACTGACTGAGTGGAAGATTGTAAATATTGGTTGGAGTAGAATGAATTAATATACAAAAATATCTTCTGTGTTAAAATAAGCATAAGATTTGAAGCACCTCACTTAGCGGCTAACCACAAAATGCTAATCGCTGGTGTGTAAAATATATTAATCCTCATTACCAACACGGTTCTGTTCACGTGTTAGATATCAACACGTATGGTGTATTTGGGTGACACATTTGGCCAACTGTTGGTTATTGTTAGCTACGGTCCACTAACAGTCCATACGTGCCAAATACCCGCCCGTCTACAAAAAGAACCCGCAGATAGGAAATCTGGAAGTTCTTGGCGCAGTAACAATAGTGTTATTTTCTACCGCCTGGAGCAACTATAGTAACCGCACATTCAGATCCAGACTATGATTGCCTACTTCTGGGCTATAATTATAGACATGTGTTGAAGCACACTTAAGGTAATATTTTTATTGTTACGATTTACTACTGTTTCTGTGACAACTGTTATTGGCATAACGGTTAGTCCATGCACTTACCACGATAGTGGTGTAGGTTTAAACCACAATAACTTTGATTTTAAAACGAAGGGTAAGATTCAATCCATACCCTGACACTTTCAATGGCATGATAAAAGAGTTCCACGAATCTTCTCTCGCTGTCTTCCTCTATCTATTTTACACAAATCTTTCTAGTTGTCACAACATACTCCAATTTTTCTCGTCTCATAATTTAGCCTAATAAAATGTTTGTGATAAGTTGTTTTTTTCCCCCATTCAATCTCTTTCAAAGCATTTATATAATACTAGCTGACCCGGCCCGGCTTCGCCCAGTCCCTGGTGGGGAGCATCTCATTTAATTCATATAAGTAGTCATATAAGTTCTCGTTCCCGTTACCGACTGTCTGTCTGTCTGTCTGTCTGTCTGTCTGTCTGTCTGTCTGTCTGTCTGACCCGGCCCGGCATTGCCCAGTTCCTGGTGTGGAGCGTCTCATTTAATTCATATAAGTAGTCATATAAGTTCCCGTTCCCGTTACCGACTATCTGTCTGTCTGTCTGTCTGTCTGTCTGTCTGTCTGTCTGTCTGTCTGTCTGTCTGTCTGTCTGTCTGTCTATCTGTCTGCCTGACCCTGTCCGGCTTCGCCCAGTCCCTGGTGGGGAGCATCTCATTTAATTCACATAAGTAGTCATATAAGTTCTCATTAAATTCATACAACAAAAAAAGTAACTTAAAAGAATGTCCTTCCACACACCATCCATTAATTTTAATGAAAACGCTTGCTAATCACCTGCATGACTACAGTAACTTCTTAAGCAAATAAAGATGAGTTACAATGTTATGCATTGTGCATTATTTTTATGAAAACTTTGAAAATGCCTTACAGTTTGTATCATTATTTATTATAACTCATATGCCGGTACATAACTATGGACACAGAGTTTATAAATCTTTGAAAACGATGCCACAATATGACTATAAGTTATACAGAAAAGTTATGCCCCTTGAAATAACTTTTACGGAGTTAGGTCCCCTGAAATATATGAAATTATAATGAAAAATGAAAAATGAAATAATACTGAGTAAGCAGGCGATTTCACACTAAAAAACTATGACAGTTGACAGCTCTGGACTGAAAGGAAGGCGTGTAGAAAATTTCATCTCAATCGGATGGGCCGTTCGCGAGCGCACAAAGGACATACATAGATACATAGATACAGACATACGCTCCTTATTTATATATAAGATGTCTCATTTTGGCTGTCAAAGGAGTTTCAACACTCTTCTGTAAAACCAGATCTCTGAGGCCTCACTGGATTTGTTTTGCATGTTTACTAACTGTCCATGGTTTAGAGCCATGTATTTAAGCTCATGGGCTCGAATATGTTCACAAAACGACGTGATTAATATTTTACGTTCCTGCTGCCAGTAATGCTGGTTGTATAGTGTGCTATATTTACGTTCTTGGCCCGACATACTACGTGTAAATTACAGCAAGACCTTTTTATGGTTGCGTATTTACCTTCCCGCATATCATCTTAATTACTGGCCAGACTAGTTGTCTTTTCTTTCTTTTTTCCCCCGCATATCCTATTTACAGGACATCGCTGTCAACACCAGCATTTTACCGCTGTTGTTGATTTCTTGGCAAGATTACGATCAGTAGTTTGCCATTGATTTCTGAGCGACCGGCTCACATACCCTGTAAGCAACGAGCACGACGCGATCCGCTACCGAATCTCGCGCAGCTGCGTTACCCTACGTGGATATACGGGATTACGGAGAAAGACGTTAATCCTTCAGCCAGGGAGACCGGCCAGACAGTAGTAATACAGCCTAATTCCAGGACCTGCACTTGTTGGTGGAGTAGGCTGGTGGTCATCAGCAGCGGCTGTCATTATATATTTTAAAAAAAAAAAAAAAACTTGCTTCGGAGCCTGCTATGGATCTGTGATTTGATATGGCCATCACATTTTGCAAGCCGGAATACACGGAGGAATAAGTGGCTCGTCTATTCATATGTTTGTGGACGACGAAGGCAGGGTCGAACTCTCGTCAGACCGCGTTCATGACATCAGCGTTTGCCCCTACCAATTACACTAACACCCCCGCCAAGAAACTGTCACGGGTAATTTCTGGAAGCAAAAAAAAAAAAAAAATTAACTGGTACTAAACATTGGGTGCCGCGGAAGTTTAGAGGCTCGATGCATGTCTGTGGGTCAGGTGGTTATGGGTTGCAATTCGCACTGAGCTGGAGTTTTAACATTTACAGGGGCTCCTATGTCGGCCCAGAAGAAGAAGCAGAAGAAGAAGAAGAAGAAGAAGAAGAAGAAGAAGAAGAAGAAGAAGAAGAAGAAGAAGAAGAAGAAGAAGAAGAAAGGAAACCCATGAGAGCATTAAAAACACCAGAAGTAAATTCATAGGCATTGATAGACATTCATAGAGATATACGGAAGGAATAAAAATCCGAGGACACACAAGACATAATCACTGAAAGCTATTGGCCCACCAGGATTGGAACCAACTGCTCGAAATGACATCGCCTCGCTTGTGAAACACGTGTACTTTCATGTAAAGCCATCTAGACACCCTCTATTTCGCTGATACTGACGGAATCTAATCTCTATTCAATCCTTTTAATTCATCGGTTGTCCCACTTTGTGTTAGATCTTTAGAGGTAAGCCTGTTTTTCGTAATTTTCGAGTTATTTCTTTCTGTAGACATACGCAGACAAGTTGAGAAACGATTAATGACAGTGGAAATGTGGTTTATGAGGAAAATACAAAGAATACCATGGACGGACACATCAATGAATGAGGCAGTTCTTCTTAAAACAAATCATGATCATCATATGTCCTTCCAAATGGCGCAGGCGTGCATGTACCTCCATATATTTAGGGTATTTGGTGTCCTGGATTAAATCTATTAATGTTATTTCTCCTTGTCCCCGTCTTGGGCCATCCAACATACTTTCTCTGGGTCTGTCCGTGTCTCTTCTGCTACTGATCGCTCATGATACCCTGCAAGAGGTTAACGGCAGGCTTGTGAATCTGGTGCCTGATCCTAGTGCATCACCTCTACTGCTTACTATGAAGCCGAGTGATGATACAATCTCTTTAGCTGTGAGCAGGTAGCCCTTGACAGTCCATTGCCTCCCAGGCAGAAATGCATGTATTTCTCAGTTTTGGCCGGGTACTTACTTTACGAATAGATGCGAGAAAGCCATTCCACTACCAGATGTTGAACTAGCAACCCATTCGACATCTCCAATTACAAACGAACTGCACATTATAATGCAGAAAAGTAACAATGCCTATTTGGTCATAGAATAATCTTTTTCACGAGCTAATGGTGACAGCCGAGTTAGCGTAGTGGCTAGACGCACGTCTGCTGGCCCGTTGGTCAAAGGTTCGATCCGCGTCGGGGAGATTAGAATTTTGAAGATTAACATGGACTCCCAGATCGACCCAGCATAAAATGAGTACCAGAAAATTTCTTGGGGATTAAAGGCGGCCGGCGTGATATTGACTTAACGAGTGCTGATTGGTCTATAACATATGGTTCCAGCACGATATATCCAATGCGTCTTAAGGCATGTGGGGGTGTCCTGTACATACATACTTATGTGCTAACCAGTACACCAGTACGTTATCGATATCCTCGTAGATAGGACTGCGGTTTCCAGGAATGACTGTGGTGCTAGGGATTTTCTGTAATCCTTTGAAAGTCTAATTCACACATGTAGACGTCTAATTGACCTTTTATTGTTACTGTTACTTTTATTCAAGTGTTGGTCGCGGCCCCACCTTCCAGCAGGGGAATATAATCTCTTCAATAATCAATGTCAAACGGGCTAGGTTAAATTGATTACGTGCGGATTTGTGCTGGAAGGAAATAATGGAAAATAGCGCCGCGATTGAATAAGAATACCGACGGCGAGTGTGGTCTATGGGAGAAGACATATAGACGAGTGTGATCTATGAGAGAAGACATATAACCCCGTGTGATCTATGGGAGAAGACATATAACCATGTGTGATCTATAGGAGAAGACATATAGACACGAGTGATTTATGGGAGAAGACACAAAGCCGTGTGTGATCTATTGGAGAAGACATATAGTCGTGTGTTATCTATGGGAGAAGACATTTAGGCGTGTGTGATCCATGAGAGAAGACACAATGGCGTGTGGAATCTACGAGAGAAGACATATTGATATTGCCGTTTACGATCTATCAGATAAGACATATAGACTTGTGTTATCTATGAGAGAAGACATATAGACGTGAGTGATCTATGAGAGAAGACATGTAGACGTGAGTGATCTATGAGAGAAGACATATAGACTTGTGTTATCTATGAGAGAAGACATATAGACGTGAGTGATCTATGAGAGAAGACATATAGACGTGAGTGATCTATGAGAGAAGACATGTAGACGTGATTGATCTATGAAAGAAGACATAGCCGTGTGTGATCTATGAGAGAAGACATATAGACGTGAGTGATCTATGAGAGAAGACATGTAGACGTGAGTGATCTATGAGATAAGACATAGCCGCGTGTGATCTATGAGAGAAGACATATAGACGTGAGTGATAAATGAGAGAAGACATGTAGACGTGAGTGATCTATGAGATAAGACATAGCCGTGTGTGTTCTATGAGAGAAGACATATAGACGTGATTGATCTATGAGAGAAGACATAGCCGTGTGTGATCTATGAGAGAAGACATATAGACGTGAGTGATCTATGAGATAAGACATATAGACGTGATTGATCTATGAGAGAAGACATATAGACGTGAGTGATCTATGAGAGAAGACATGTAGACGTGATTGATCTATGAGAGAAGACATGTAGACGTGATTGATCTATGAAAGAAGACATAGCCGTGTGTGATCTATGAGAGAAGACATATAGACGTGAGTGATCTATGAGAGAAGACATGTAGACGTGAGTGATCTATGAGATAAGACATAGCCGCGTGTGATCTATGAGAGAAGACATGTAGACGTGAGTGATCTATGAGAGAAGACATGTAGTCGTGATTGATCTATGAGAGAAGACATAGCCGTGTGTGATCTATGAGAGAAGACATATAGACGTGAGTGATCTATGAGAGAAGACATATAGACGTGAGTGATCTATGAGAGAAGACATATAGACGTGAGTGATCTATGAGAGAAGACATAACCGTGTGTGATCTATGAGAGAAGACATATAGACGTGAGTGATCTATGAGAGAAGACATATAGACGTGAGTGATCTATGAGAGAAGACATATTGCCATGAGTGATCTATGAGAGAAGACATATAGACGTGAGTGATCTATGAGAGAAGACATAGCCGTGTGTGTTCTATGAGAGAAGACATATAGACGTGATTGATCTATGAGAGAAGACATAGCCGTGTGTGATCTATGAGAGAAGACATATAGACGTGAGTGATCTATGAGAGAAGACATAGCCGTGTGTGATCTATGAGAGAAGACATATAGACGTGAGTGATCTATGAGAGAAGACATATAGACGTGAGTGATCTATGAGATAAGACATAGCCGTGTGTGTTCTATGAGAGAAGACATATAGACGTGATTGATCTATGAGAGAAGACATATCCGTGTGTGATCTATGAGAGAAGACATATAGACGTGAGTGATCTATGAGATAAGACATATAGACGTGAGTTATCTATGAGAGAAGACATATAGACGTGAGTGAACTATGAGAGAAGACATAGCCGTGTGTGATCTATGAGAGAAGACATATAGACGTGAGTGATCTATGAGAGAAGACATGTAGACGTGAGTGATCTATGAGAGAAGACATATAGACGTGAGTGATCTATGAGAGAAGACATGTAGACGTGATTGATCTATGAGAGAAGACATGTAGACGTGATTGATCTATGAAAGAATACATAGCCGTGTGTGATCTATGAGAGAAGACATATAGACGTGAGTGATCTATGAGAGAAGACATGTAGACGTGAGTGATCTATGAGATAAGACATAGCCGCGTGTGATCTATGAGAGAAGACATGTAGACGTGAGTGATCTATGAGAGAAGACATGTAGTCCTGATTGATCTATGAGAGAAGACATATAGACGTGAGTGATCTATGAGAGAAGACATGTAGACGTGAGTGATCTATGAGATAAGACATAGCCGTGTGTGATCTATGAGAGAAGACATATAGACGTGAGTGATCTATGAGAGAAGACATAGCCGTGTGTGATCTATGAGAGAAGACATAGCCGTGTGTGATCTATGAGAGAAGACATATAGACGTGAGTGATCTATGAGAGAAGACATATAGACGTGAGTGATCTATGAGAGAAGACATATAGACGTGAGTTATCTATGAGAGAAGACATATAGACGTGAGTGATCTATGAGAGAAGACATATTGCCATGAGTGATCTATGAGAGAAGACATATAGACGTGAGTGATCTATGAGAGAAGACATGTAGACGTGATTGATCTATGAAAGAAGACATAGCCGTGTGTGATCTATGAGAGAAGACATATAGACGTGAGTGATCTATGAGAGAAGACATGTAGACGTGATTGATCTATGAGATAAGACATAGCCGCGTGTGATCTATGAGAGAAGACATATAGACGTGAGTGATAAATGAGAGAAGACATGTAGACGTGAGTGATCTATGAGATAAGACATAGCCGTGTGTGTTCTATGAGAGAAGACATATAGACGTGATTGATCTATGAGAGAAGACATATAGACGTGATTGATCTATGAGAGAAGACATATAGACGTGATTGATCTATGAGAGAAGACATGTAGACGTGATTGATCTATGAGAGAAGACATATAGACGTGAGTGATCTATGAGAGAAGACATAGCCGTGTGTGATCTATGAGAGAAGACATATAGATGTGAGTGATCTATGAGATAAGACATATAGACGTGAGTTATCTATGAGAGAAGACATATAGACGTGAGTGAACTATGAGAGAAGACATAGCCGTGTGTGATCTATGAGAGAAGACATATAGACGTGAGTGATCTATGAGAGAAGACATGTAGACGTGATTGATCTATGAGAGAAGACATATAGACGTGAGTGATCTATGAGAGAAGACATGTAGACGTGAGTGATCTATGAGAGAAGACATATAGACGTGAGTGATCTATGAGAGAAGACATAGCCGTGTGTGATCTATGAGAGAAGACATATAGACGTGAGTGATCTATGAGATAATACATATAGACGTGATTGATCTATGAGATAAGACATATAGACGTGAGTGAACTATGAGAGAAGACATAGCCGTGTGTGATCTATGAGAGAAGACATATAGACGTGATTGATCTATGAGAGAAGACATGTAGACGTGATTGATCTATGAAAGAAGACATAGCCGTGTGTGATCTATGAGAGAAGACATAGCCGTGTGTGATCTATGAGAGAAGACATAGCCGTGAGTGATCTATGAGAGAAGACATAGCCGTGTGTGATCTATGAGAGAAGACATATAGACGTGAGTGATCTATGAGAGAAGACATATAGACGTGAGTGATCTATGAGAGAAGACATGTAGACGTGAGTGATCTATGAGAGAAGACATAGCCGTGTGTAATCTATGAGAGAAGACATAGCCGTGTGTGATCTATGAGAGAAGACATATAGACGTGAGTGATCTATGAGAGAAGACATGTAGACGTGATTGATCTATGAGAGAAGACATATAGACGTGAGTGATCTATGAGAGAAGACATGTAGACGTGAGTGATCTATGAGAGAAGACATATAGACGTGAGTGATCTATGAGAGAAGACATAGCCGTGTGTGATCTATGAGAGAAGACATATAGACGTGAGTGATCTATGAGATAAGACATATAGACGTGATTGATCTATGAGATAAGACATATAGACGTGAGTGAACTATGAGAGAAGACATAGCCGTGTGTGATCTATGAGAAAAGACATATAGACGTGATTGATCTATGAGAGAAGACATGTAGACGTGATTGATCTATGAAAGAAGACATAGCCGTGTGTGATCTATGAGAGAAGACATAGCCGTGTGTGATCTATGAGAGAAGACATAGCCGTGAGTGATCTATGAGAGAAGACATAGCCGTGTGTGATCTATGAGAGAAGACATATAGACGTGAGTGATCTATGAGAGAAGACATATAGACGTGAGTGATCTATGAGAGAAGACATGTAGACGTGAGTGATCTATGAGAGAAGACATAGCCGTGTGTAATCTATGAGAGAAGACATAGCCGTGTGTGATCTATGAGAGAAGACATATAGACGTGTGTGATCTATGAGAGAAGACATATAGACGTGAGTGATCTATGAGAGAAGACATATAGACGTGAGTGATCTATGAGAGAAGACATATAGACGTGAGTAATCTATGAGAGAAGACATATAGACGTGAGTGATCTATGAGAGAAGACATAGCCGTGTGTGATCTATGAGAGAAGACATAACCGTGTGTGATCTATGAGAGAAGACATATAGACGTGTGTGATCTATGAGAGAAGACATGTAGACGTGAGTGATCTATGAGAGAAGACATGTAGACGTGAGTGATCTATGAGAGAAGACATATAGACGTGAGTGATCTATGAGAGAAGACATATAGACGTGAGTGATCTATGAGAGAAGACATGTAGACGTGAGTGATCTATGAGAGAAGACATAGCCGTGTGTGATCTATGAGAGAAGACATATAGACGTGAGTGATCTATGAGAGAAGACATGTAGACGTGTGTGATCTATGAGAGAAGACATGTAGACGTGAGTGATCTATGAGAGAAGACATAGCCGTGTGTGATCTATGAGAGAAGACATGTAGACGTGAGTGATCTATGAGAGAAGACATATAGACGTGAGTGATCTATGAGAGAAGACATATAGACGTGAGTGATCTATGAGAGAAGACATATAGCCGTTTGTTATCTATGAGAGAAGACATAGCTGTGTGTGATCTATGAGAGAAGACATAGCCGTGTGTGATCTATGAGAGAAGACATATAGACGTGAGTGATCTATGAGAGAAGACATGTAGACGTGATTGATCTATGAAAGAAGACATATAGCCGTTTGTTATCTATGAGAGAAGACATATAGACATGAGTGATCTATGCGTGAAGACATGTAGACGTGATTGATCTATGAGAGAAGGCGTAGCCGTGTGCATTTAAAATGACCCTTAAGCCATTGCACAACCAAGCCACATCACAAATAAAGACGACATTTATTCAATACGTGTTAAAATATTAATTTTGGTTAATTTGACAGATACATTTGAATATTTCCTCGATAACTTATTTTATATTTCTGGTTTGCGATTAGTCTGAGCCTGCGCTGTAATTTAGGGACAGCGAAAGCATGAAGCAATTCCCCGACACACCGAGTACAGCGTTCGAAATCAGCCGGAAGCAGACCCCTTGTGTTGATTTATATGGTATGGGCTTTGGACGTTCAGAAATCAATGGCAAACAACTAAATGTAAAAATTGTATAGTGAATCACAAACAGCCAAACAATGCTGGGGCTAATTGCACGTTGTGTAAAGGACATGCAACTAACTTCTTGTTTAAAAATTAGCTTGAAGTACTGGCTACAAACATTATCCCGGATCTTTGCAATGTAACACGATTTGTCACCTTAAACCCACACGCAACCTGACCTGTCAGGTTCAATAGATTATAACCGTATATTACTAAAAGTTACATTATATAGTCAGGTCTTAGTAAGATATGATTAAGCTACCGTTTGTCAGTAGACGGTAATATGTGCTTTCTGTTAGCGTCGAATGTTGGGCGGCGCTCACCAATCCCGACACCCCACATTTGTCAAAGGCTTCGGGCGGAGGAGTTCAATTGGGAGGGTACAAGTCTTATTCTGCTGCGGTGAAATGCAAAATAAAAACAAAATGTTATGGCAGGGAAGACCAGTCCCTAAGCCTTAGTCGACAACTGGTCTAGGATCGAAGCTCCGAAGGCGGACAGTTAGAACATTGATTTGCTGATCCTGAAACTTCTGTAGCTTGTCTTGTTCCATATGCATTGATGTTACCTTTCTTCTGGAGTAAATTAGGCAGGCCAAAAGAAAGGGATCAAGTTGCATGGGCAACACAAGGTCTCTACAAATTCATCCCAAGTTTTGTGCTATGGAGAGGCTATTATGCCGGTTTTTTTTTTGTGAAGCACAATAACTATCGTCTGTCAAGACAGCAAAGTGCCAGTTGTACATTACAGCCAGCACCGAATGAAGACTTTATGAGGCCCCAGTAATCACAACTGGAGAGATTTGTGGAAAGAGAGATAGAGGATATCAGTGAAAGACGATTATTGACAGCCCTGCGTCAAGGCCCGAGAAAGTGTCAGTACACGATTGATACTTGCTCCTGGAGATGCGAAGAATCATAACAGACCACGGCAATATTAACAAATTTAAAATATAAACAATAATAAACCATATAATAAATTTTATGTTTCGAAATATTTTTGTGGTATCGTCTTTTTGTGCAAACTTGTTTGGCTGCACTATTTGCAGTTTTGCGCCATACGCCCCAAGGTAAATCTTGCAAAGGAAATTTATGTGGTTCCCCCATTCCATTGATGCCCTAAACATGTGATTATTTTACTTAGTGGTTAATTTCAGCCCTGATTACAGCCTCAATCTGGAATATTTACTAATGAGAGAAGATACCCTAACCAATGCACCCTTTCCCAAGAAGAAAATTAACATAAATATTTTTGGTTCAAGACAGGAGATACTTTAACTCGCAATATCCAAAGCTGTTGTTATGTTAACTAATAAATGCCTCTGTTTGAAAGTGGTAACATAATAACACTATGAGACAGGTGGAGATAGAGTAACAAGGATGATAGAGTGGACTAGTATAACAACTTGATGGGTCACAAAGAGTAAATAAAAGTATATCATATCAGCAGAAGCCAACAAACGCATGGCCAGTGGCTTGGTACTTAATGAGTAAATACATTTCTTCTTCTCCCTCTTCCTCGTGTACCTTCCTACGTCAGCCTGAAGATATTTAAAGAAAGCGGCAGTCAATTTTACCTTGTTGACGTCTCCTGAGGAGCGGGTGTAGGCACAATTAATGTTCTCTCCTCTACATTTGTTGGACAGTCCTGCAGCAAATATTTAGCTTTAATTTTACCAGTCGTAGTTACATACATCAGTATCTCATATATTCAGTGTATTAAACATGTGCTATTCAACCTGTTGTGTCCTGGTTGTAGTCCGAAGATTTTCTCCGGTGGAGTTGGTATTATGCATCATCTTTCACGTGGTTTGGATGCTCCGATTCCCATGTGGTTCTGTAAGTTCTTTTTATAAAACTCTTGGACTCATCATCGATTGTATCTATATCAGACGCATGCAGTCTTCCACTTTCAATGAAGAGAACAAGGAAATTCTTTCTTCAGATCAGGTGGTATCCAATTGTTTTTATGAGATTGTTGGCTATAAAGAAAAAAGCTGACTCGAAAATTTCGTTGACTGAAAACAACTAAATTTTATTATTATACCAAAAATTAAATTGTAAAAAGACTCAGGTTATGGTCGTCACTAGGAAGGAAGAAGTGCCACAATGTAATATACAAGTAAATGGAAATATTCTTCAACAAGTAAATCGATACAATTATCTTGGAACAGTCATAACATCTGATGGGAGATGCCTTGAAGAGATCAGAACAAGAATCGTCATGGCGAAAGTAGCCTTTAGCAAGATGAAAAACATTCTGACCAATAAAAAGATGTCAATTGAAACGAGAAAAAGAGTGTTGAAGGGATACATAGAGCCTGTTCTTTTGTATGGATGTGAAAACTGGACAATGTGCAGTCAAGCTGAAAAACATTTGATGGCTACAGAAATGTGGTTTTTGAGGAAAATGCAAAGAATACCATGGACAGACAGAAAAACCAATGACCAAGTACTACAGGAGACAAATGAACATCGTAAACTGATTAGAGAAATTAGACGTAGACAGTCAAAATTTTTTGGACATGTTATGAGAAGAAATGGATTGGAGAACTTAGTGACAACTGGCAAGATCGAAGGGAACAGACCAAGAGGAAGACCGAGAGGAAAATACCTGGATAGCTTGGCCACATGGCATGGACGAGACAGGAATACTGAGCTGATCCACGACACTGGTGATCGAGTTAAATGGTGAGTCATGACCGCCCACGCTTTCCGGCATGGCACATGATTGATTGATTGATTGAAAACAACTGAAATAACTCGACACGGACTGTTGCCAATGGGAACTCCCAGCACCGGTGATCGCAATTATAAGTTAATAGCGATGCTCGTAAAGGCAAGAAGAGCTTCAATAGCACTAGAAAATTTTTGGAAGTCAAAGAAAGTTAAACTTAGCACTTTTAAGTCAGCAGTTAAAAATAAGTGCAGATGAGCAGCACCCTCTGCATGACGATGTATTCAGAGAAAAGGGTGACAGGCTAAAGAGTCGCAAATCATGGATGGGTCGGGCGGAAGATGTCGTCGGACAGGTCTGCAGTCTTACCAGTATCAACCCCGGCAAGGAATGGGTGCCGGTGCCTCCAGCTTTTAAGTGTACCTTCTCCTGCATTATCACACTCGACAGACGGTGCAGAGAGCAGAACCCTGCCGCTGTCAATGCAGAGGTTAACGCGCTCATCTATGATCACTCAGATAGCCCCGAAGTGCTCATCTATACAGATGGATCTGTTGTAAAGCAGCAGAGAAGTGCGTGGGCATTTACAGCCCGTTCAGCGGGCCGGACCGTTCAAGAATCCAGTGGTGCCCACTCTATGACCACGAGCAGCATGACGATGGAGGTGATGGCAGTTACACAGGCTTTCATATGGCTGGAATCACAGCATTATACCAACGTGTGTGTACTAAGTGATTCAATGAGCATGATTCAGAAGGTCGAAGCTGGATCTGTACGTAGACAGTGGACTGAGTCGCTGCGGAAGTCTGTTGTCCGCAAAGTCACCTTCATCTTTGTCCCGGGACATGCGGGAGTCGAGGGAAATGAACGAGCTGATAAATTGGCTGGCTCTGCACCCCCTATAGATGGCCAGCCCATGGATCGTGCGGATGTTATTAACGCCCTTAAAGATATGGCGAGAACAGAGGATTTTGACGCCAGTGATTCCACATCGCTCTCCAGGATGAAAGACCTGGGAGTAAGAATCGGCACAGCCAGACGCGAGAGGTACATCGGGAAAACAAAGCGCCTCGTCAACCAACACAGAACTGGCACTATTAGCCACCGGACGCTGATGCATATGCTGGGGGGAGGATCTGAGCACCTATGGATATGTCCGGAGTGCAACGAAGATACCCCAACTGATAACTAACTAACTAACTAAGTCAGCATGGCGGAATAGATAAGAACGTGTCTTCTTGAACATCCAATGTGCTCAGCCGAGGTAAGGGGTTTAACCCCTACACCAGACAGTTGGACTAAAATATTGACTTCTCGTCCTTGACACGGGGACGCAAATTACAAATACCTATGTAGTCGGAGAAAGTTCACGTAATGGGGAGGGACATTGGTAACAGGGAAAGCTAACGTTTGAGTTCAAAGCTAGCGAGCGAAAAAAAAAACAGTACCAATCAGTGTTAAATTGGTACTATTGTATGTTTGAATAACGAAACACAAACAAGAGATTGCACTATTTATTGCTGGCATATTTCGCTGCATCTTGTCAGGCAGACAATGCAGCATTCACACAACATAAAGTAAAATAACTAGATAAATCCTTCATCTGAAATATACACATGTTCGCACAGTAATTTCCGTGTTCTGCTACGTTAATTATAAATTTACTATCGTGTCTGTCTATTTGCACAAAACTGGTCTATGTAGATTAATCTGTCAGGTTTTGGTTTCGGCTGTTGGCAGTGGCGCTTTATAAATCCTGTGGAGTACCCATTCAATCAATCAATCATGTGCCATGCCGGAAAGCGTGGGCGGTCATGACTCGCCATTTCACTCGATCACCAGAGTCGTGGATCAGCTCAGTGTTCCTGTCTCGTCCATGCCATGTGGCCAAGCCATCCAGATATTTTCCTCTCGGTCTTCCTGTTCCCTGCGATCTTGCCAGTTGTCACTAAGTTCTCCAGTCCATTTCTTCTCATAACAAGTCCAAAAAATTTTGACTGTCTACGTCTAATTTCTCTAATCAATCTACGATTTCCATTTGTCTCCTGTAGTACTTGGTCATTGGGTTTTCTATCTGTCCACGGCATTCTTTGCATTTTCCTCAGAAACCACATTTCTGCAGCCATCAGATGTTTTTCATTCAGGTGTAGGATATTATTCAAAGTTTCAAATTCCTCTGTTAGTGTGTCCTGAGTGCATATTTTCCTGGCATGGTCAAACGGGGTCCGTACTAAGCCCCGTATGTACTGGACAGGTGCGAAGCTATGGATATTTAAGTATTGGTCAGTCCATGTTTCTTTGCGGTATACCGATCTTTGAATTGTGCCGTCTGCTCTACGTCTCATTAGAATATCTAGGATGACGACGCTTTGTTGTGTTCATGGTCCACAGATCGAAAGATGTTTTTATGCGTTTGGTTCATTATGTTTTAGAACGATGTTACACCACAGGATTTATAAAGCGCCACTGCCAACAACCGAAACCAAAATCCGAGGACATTAATCGACATAGGTCAGTTTTGTGCAAGACAAGTAGACAAGTGAAATTACTGTGCGAACATGTGTATATTTCAGCGTGACGGATTTATCTAGTTATTTTACTTTATGTTGTGTGAATTCTGCAGTATGTACCCGACGAGATGCAGCGAAGTATGCCAGGCAATAATAAATCGTGCAAACTATTGCATGTGTCAGAATCAAGGAGACCAGTTCAACGAATTACCAATAGATTAACAAACACTGGATAATGGGACTAACATGTTCTGACAGAATCTTCAATGTAGGAAAGAAGTAAACAAATCCCAATGAACCAAGAGGTAAGGAGAAGACACCAGCGCTGGATAAGGACACACACTCTGAGAAAACCCGGGGACAATATAACTAGACACTCTCTTGTTTGGAACCCAGAGGGAAACGAAATAGCAGGACATCTAAAAACAAACGGTGAAGAGAAATACAGACAGAGATGAATAAAATAGAGGGGGCTGCAGGAGATAGCAACAGACAATTAACTCTAGGCTTGACGTGGGTTGGCTGAGGACACGCGAGGACACATGTTCCAATGGGGCAGAAGAGGGTGATACTCATACCATTCATTCATTCATTCATTCATTCATTCATTCATTCATTCATTCATTCAGTAGCATGTCACTTGCAGAACCTCGCTCCCATAACAACCTTCCGGTAAACCTCTCGGTCATAAGCAAGATGTCCCGCGTCCGATACACCGATCTGGAGATCGTCTGTCTCATCCTGCACCCATCTTCTCTTTGGCCTTCCTCTTCCTCTCTTCCCGGACATATACCCCTCCATGATTGTTCTCTCCAAACTTTCATGACGTTTTAAGTGACCAAAATATTAAAATTTTCTTTGTTTTATCGTCTTTAGTAGCCAACCTTCATCATTATTCAGATCTTGTCGTATGGATTCACTTGTTTTTTTGTTTGTTTTTTTCTGTATCCAAGAAATATATAACAGATACTCATATCGCAATTTGCATATGTCGGCATGTACTAAGATGACGTGTCACTGGGAATAAATCGGTAGCTCGGTCGTTTACTGTCATGTAGCGCCGTATTAATTAAGGAAGAGAGAATGGGAATGGCAAATATCAAAGCCCGCCATGTTCTTGTCTATTCTATACTCCGGATGGAGGGAGTCATGAAAGCCGGGTGGCTAATCACCTTACTCGTCGGCCGTGTGGTCATGTGTTAGAATCAATTTCAAGATGTAGATTTTATTTCCAAAGACCTAGGCTCCCAGGTCGGTCTAGCCTAAAATAGGAAGTAGGGATTTACTTGGAAGTAATGGCAGCCAGGTTTGTTATTTCCCACACCAGCCATCGAGTACCGATAGGTCTACAAATATGGGCGTCTCAACTCATCTCATCTTGTTCCTCTTGTACCTTACTGTGTTGTGGTGAAGTATAAACAGCAAGAGAATGCTCGTTTATACCCTTCATGTAATCGAGATTCCCATGAACTCTGCTATTCCCTCTGGTCGGCCTTTGCTTCTGCTTCCATTTGGTCTGTACATTATTGCTCGTTGTGGTATACTGTTAGTTGGTAAACTAGTTACATGGCCAAATAATTTAACTTGTTACCTTCTAATAACATTTAGCGCTGCTATTCCCCCCCCCCCCACTTTAGTCCTGATTTCTTCATTTCTGATTTTCTCTCATCTTGACACATTGAGTATTCTCAATGGGCATATATGGGCAATATGGACATACAACTCCATGTGCCTAGGCGGTGCATCATTGCAGTGGCTAGCACACTTGCTTTCTTGCCTGTCTGCCCGGTGGTCAAATGTCCTAACCCCTTCGAAGCGGGTTGTTAAAAAATGTTGACTTGCGTTTACAAATCGACCGGACCGAAAACGGGCATCAGGAAATGTTCTCGGTAGTAAAGGCTGTCAGCGTCGTATTAACCCAATCAACCAACGAGTGCCGGTTGTCTATATAATTACTGTGCTAGTATCATATGCTCAACAAGTCACAAGGTGTGAAAACAATGGTTTACTTAACACATCCAATAGGCCTCGTAGCGTGAAAAAAAAGGCCCTTTACTTTATTACACCCCGGTAGAGAAGTCGGGTGGCAAAGCAAGAGAGAAGAGAATTTCGATATCAGTAACACATTTACACTTGTTTATGGCCTAATGTGTATACGTTTTTTGTCCCTCCAAACAGATGTTGTTGGACTCAAGTACCACGGATCAGCAGACCGAGAAAATGAATGCCATGCCTGTTCGGTCCTTGAGCTACTTTGTATCATCGCCTCCCATGTGAAGGAAATCTTTCTACCGCACACTCATGTAATGGTTCATTTCATTTATATTCATAATCGGTTCTCCTCAACGCGATTATCTCAACATAATAAGTGCTTCTCTACAGCGCTACTTAACAAGCACACTGATCAGGTGATTAAGTGACCTCTGCTTTAATACACATCAACCGAGCCAACACACTGAAATTTCTCATGGCGTTTGATAAAGAAAGCCCAAACAGCATACACAATAACACACATGGCACAATTCCAAAGAGTTACTGGATGAGGGTGCTAGAAGAGCGTTACCAGCGTCTGCACGCTAAAGTCATCAATGGAACCACCCGCTTCTCAACAAGCAAGAACTTAAATTACGTTGCAAAGCGCCCACTACCACGTTGCTGGAAGGATTATAAACATGTTAGCAACAAAAAAGATGCAGAAGTGCTAGCGATGAGAAACGGTAAGGAATTGAAGCAAAATAATAAACCCGAGAAAGCAAACAATGAGGAATGTAATCCAATAGAATGTTCTATAATGCTGAGTTCAGAATTTCCCGCAAAAACCACTCCAAAGCGACGTTTGAAGTCTGTGTCCACCATGAAGCGGGAAAATAGTTGTGCAAATATAAATCAAGGCCTGACTGACGACAATAGCACACGGATACACAAAGCAAGTACACCAGGTGATGTACAGCTGATCAACAATTACGGACTGCCGAATTCAGGAGAAGCTTCTGTTGAACTTTCAGCTGTTCCTAACCTGGATCTAGTGGAAGATTGCTTGTCTGTCAACTCGTATTCCCAATCCTCATTTCATGTCAGCTTAAAAGCAACCGATCTCTTGTCAAATCATCCTGAAAGTGGTAAATGCAAAGAGCATTCTGTCAAAAACGATAACGAGAAAGATACAGAAGTCAACACTGGAGATGAAGTGGACAGCAGCTCTTGTAACAGAGACGAACTGGAATCTCACAAGAATATGCAACACACGGGAAGTAAGAGGAGTAGACGCAGACGCAATATCCAAAAAGAGATAAACGCTTGGGCACATAGCGGAGCACCGAAAACTACCACAGGGTTTCCAGAAAATCGTTCCCAAAGTGAAAACTGTATTAAATCCAAACGTGCTAGAAATATTAATAAGAACAAGGGCAGGAGAACAGTCGAGAATATTCATACTTATGGAGCTGTGCAACAGCTAAAGTCTAAAGGGATGAATGAGTACCGAACGTGCTTGTTCGCACGAATGTCAGTAGAAGCTCAGAGGGCTGTTGATGAAACTCTCAAAGACACTATGGGTTATAGGGTGGATAAAAAGCTTCAAGACGAACATACAAATAAAAGAAATGGCGCACATGTTTACAAGCATTCCAATCACGTTCGTGTAGAGAACAACAGACACCCTGCAAACTCTACAACTAACATCAGTGATAAAACGGGGGATCCCACGCCAAGAGATATAATAGAAAAAGCCAGTGCTGGTTCGATACTTCAAAGAAATTTAGTTACTCAAGAAGATCTTTCCAACAACTGTAATAGTTTCCAATACTCCGCAAATTCTTTCGGTCAAAAGAAAGCGTCAATGCAAAACCATTTCTTAACAGCTCAAGACCATGCAATTGTTAAGGTTACACAGGCTAACGAGGTATCTAACCATCGACTTCCTCTTCTTGAACGAAAGATTTCCCCACCTACACACATTATGGCTAGTACTAATGTCAATTTACCTGGTATTAAAACCACGAAAGATGGCCTGACATTCCGAGAGAAAACATTTGAAATCACCCCTCTCAACTTTGACATTCGGTTCCATCAAATTATTCCCCGTCAAAGGGAGGACAGAGAAACGCCTTCGCCTGATACAAGACAACAAGCAATAGAGAAATGTCATCAGTGGTTGGTCAGATACATGTCAATCAACTGAATGATATCTGCCTGCATATGTTTGCCGTTTTGTTGTTGCCGAAGAAAAACATACGCCATATGTACATGGGTTCGAACGAGGCTGATCAGATCAATCTGTTCTCGAAAAGATCTGTCACATTGAGAGAAAAGGAGTAACGAATATCATCAGCCAGGCAGCGATGACACGACTTTTGACGTTGGTACAATATTCCTTAGAGTAGCTTACATGATTCTTAACTACTTCAGCACACAGGGAAAGGGGATTTTACACAGCTAAGCAGAAGGTTCAGCAGCAATGTTCTCGCACTTTCAAATGTCAGCGTCAGAGTTCTTGAATGAGGAATTTACAGGAGTCTTTGTAGCTCTGTATCATATTCCTGAAAATTGGCTTGCCTGAATCAAGTTCGCCACAAAATATTTTTCCCTAGAATCCGCTCAACTGACATCAAACTGGCTTGTGCTTGGGTTTGATTTAAATGAGAGAGATGTACGATATGACAGCCTCACTATCTGGATGCAGCAGTGAAAAAATATGATAGGTTCCCTGGAAGAGAAATCAGCATTCAGCAGACAACCAAGGAGATCATCTTCATCACCATGTCCTTGTCAAATGACGTAGGAATTCATGTATCCCCACAGATCTCGGTCCTTTGGGTATTGATGAAATTCCTTCATATCTTAGGTCATCCTCAACAAATGTATGCGGGCTTGCCTCTACCTTTTCTGCCGCTAATGTTTCCAGCCGCCTCGATGGTTTCCAATTCTTCCCTTCTGTCGGATGTTTTGGGAAAATCTCAAAGAGATAGAGGAAAACCAGAATTTCTGTCTCCCAGTGTGATCCTGCCCGTTATAATTTTAATAGCCTTCAATGGCTCAATTGCTTGAGTCCAAAATTAGAGTCCAGGAGAGCCAAGGAAGTCCTCCAGATGAACAAGGACAAGATTTCCTTGAATAATAATAAGTCTTGTGGAGTTTCCTTGCCTCTCTGCTCTCAGCTAAACAATTATTATCTTTTTTTTTTCTTTTGCACATCCTTTACAGGTCAATACCAGTATTTTACAGCTGTCGTTGATTTCTTGACAAGATTAGATTCAGTAGTTTGCCTTTGCTTTCTGAGCGGCCGGCTTACTTATCCCTAAGTTACCAACGTGGCGAGAACCACTTCTAATTCTCGCGCGCTGCTTTACCCTACGTGGAAAAACGGGATTACGGAGAAAGTCGTTTAAACCTTAGGCCAGGGAGACCAGCAATTAATATCTAGGGAGTATCAATTAATAACAACTATGACGTAACAGTCAAGGAAGTTTTGTAAAACTCAAGAGTAGAAATGACATATCTGTAACATTTTATTAATCAACACGCTGGGGTTAGGGTTTGGTTATTTAAATCCAAAAATTATCATCCAGTCCAAAGGTATTATGTATACTCATTAATCTCACAGTCATTCACTTTTTAAAAAAATAAACACAACCGTAAACCCCAGTTCTCCAGATGGACAAATACTTTACATCTATCAGTGGAGTTATAATAATAATGAGTTTTGATCATGAACTCGAACTTCTCCACTCCAGGTTATTTGGAACACACTTGATAAAGGAGTTCTGTAAAATTTAATACAGTTGGTCCACTGTGTGAGTGTTATTTTGGATCAGGTATGTTGATAGTTGCCGGCTTCGTGGCTTAGAGGTTATGACTTTTCTCCGTAATCTCGTATACTCTCGTCGGTAACGTGATGACGGTGAGAATCAGCAGTGGTTCGAATCGCATCGGTAACTTACGGGGTATGTGAGCCGGCCTCTCAGAAAGCAATGGCAAACTACTGAACGTAATCTTGCCAAAAAATCAACATACAGCTGAAAGATGCTGGTGTTGACAGCGATGTCCTGCAAATGATATGCAAAAAAAAACAAACAAAAAAAAAAAACAAAAAAAACAAACAAACAAACAAACAAAAACAAAAACAAAAACATAAAAACATGTTGATAGTTGAGTTGTCTCTCTAATTGCAGGTACAAGCTAAATTTCCCCGATTTCCTCAAGATGATACAGGCTTACCTGGTTTTTGGTGGTTGGATGACCTTTTGCATGTAAGTTCTTTCAAAAAGAGACTTCATCATAACTCCAGTCAGGAGCTCCCATCAAGAGGCATGTCTGTATCTTGATGGATCCAACCACTACCTTAAACATAGTTGAATGTCTTCTTCAAGCATAAAGTCATCTGGTTTCAGGCTCCAGACTAGGTTTTTGGCTTCCTAGTTTGCTGGCTGCTTAGTAGGCCTTCCCTGTTGAGCAATTGCTGAAGGATTTTCGTTTTACACAAACTGACCGTCTGCCGGTCTTCACTCCATCTTAAAGTCTCTCGGTTTTTGTTTATTCCTGCCCTTCATCGCTTGGGCTCTGACGCCATACCGAGTCATGACCAATGGCTGAGCGCCATTTCGGCTATAATTAGAATATTGTCGTTCCCCTTTCAAATCAGCGCGTTTTTTTCTTCAAATTAAGATGATGTAAATTTCACCTTCCTTCTTAAACTAGAGGCGCTAATTCCTTCATTTTTAAAATTTGAATTTAATTCTGATGGTGGTGGTTGTTGGCGCTGTTGCTAACTGGAGGGTAGTTCGGGGAAATTCAAACAGCGGTGTGGCGGTTTGCAAGATGTATACTACACCTTCTCATTAATTACTAAAGAACGCTGTTTACCCTGTCTTATAGTTGCATATAATATTATATTTTCATTAACCTCTTCCAGACACTCATTGTTACTTATTCTAGCAACATTTGTTTCAGGAGCAACATCTCCGTTGCTTCCAATTTCTTCCTAGTTTGTTCGCTAACAGTTAATGATTCACAGTCATACAGCAGAACAGGTTCTATAAAGCATTTGCATACTCTTCGCAGGCCTTTTCAGTTCTACAAATTGTAATGTCACGGTACTCACAACAGACTCTAATTCACACCGAGACACCTTTGGTTAAAATGCACCTGGGCTCCCAGGTTAACCCAGCCTACCGTGGGTAACAGGGAATGTCCTGGAAGGTAAAGATGGCCGGCCTGATATTGACCCCATCACTCATCGAATCCCGATTGGTTCATAAAAATATGGGGTAAATGCTAAATGCCCAATATACCTGAAGGAGTGTACAGGAGTTCCTAACCTGTCATTTCCTTATCAACAGAAAAGTGGAATAAAAAATGTGCCAGATAAGCATAGGAAGACAGAGAAAGGCATATGTGGAAAGCATAAACAGCTGGTGATAAATAATAATACTTGTATAAGCAACACCAACTTCGTCAATACATCAAATGGATGAGGGGCCTTGGGAGTCATGGTCGTCGATGTCTGCTTCAGAGCTGGCACATAAAAAGAAGAAGAAGAAGAAGAAGAAGAAGAAGAAGAAGAAGAAGAAGAAGAAGAAGAAGAAGAAGAAGAAGAAGAAGAAAAAGAAGAAGAGCAGCTATGTGAGACGATTGGATCACCTATGGGGATATTCGTGTGCAATTATTGTGATCCCTTACAAACGAAGAATATCATTACGTATACAAGCATATGTGAACTGTGAAAACAAGGCGTATGTTCTGTTGCTGTTTTAGGTTTTCTATTTGTCAAGTATAATGTCTATCTGTATATTTTATGTATTCATATGCCATCATAATATTGTACACAATGTATACATAATAAAGATAATAAATTTGTTACAACGATTGGCACTGAAGGAAAGCTTCAAGCATTTTAGTAGTAACTTTCTGAAAACTATTGAGATAAGTATGATCTTCTTCTTCTTCTTTCGTTCGCTTGAAATATGTCTATATCTGCAATGTCGTCTCTTGCATGAATTGAACTGTTTTTTTCAGTTCACACAGTGGTCCATAGAGTTTATCTTCCACTGTCGTCTCTCTAGGCCAGAAGGTTTGCCTAGATATGTTATATTTTGGGCAGTCTTGGAGTATGTGCTCTGCTGTCTGCGACGCCAATCCACATGTGCACATGGCTGTTTCACCAATCTTGAATTTTGTATACATGTGGTTGCGTAATCTATTGTGTCCTGTTCTGAGGCGCAGAATAATGACTTGTTCTGGTCTGTCCATAACGTGGTAGTCATCTTGAGCAGGTTTTGGTAGCTTTCTGACTGATTTGATCATTCTTTTCTTTTGGTGGTATGTAACGGGCACATCAGGCTGTTCTTCTTTGGCTCCTTCCTTAGCCAATTGATCAGCTCTGTCGTTTCCGGGTACTCCACAGTGGGATGGTATCCACTGTATGGTGACTTTATGCTGACTGCTAAGTTCAGAAAGTAGTGTCCTTAGTACTGGCAATTTCCCAGAGAGGAGCACCTCGAGTACTGATTTTCCATCTGTTAGTAGCACCACAGGTTGTGTACCATTGCTGTTATTTAGTAATTTCTCTGTTGCTATCTTGATTGCCTCAATTTCGGCATCATAGTTATGGCAGTACTTTCCTGTCGGTACTCTGTCTGTGTCCCTAGTATTATTTGGGTATTCTATGTACACTCCCGCTCCTCCATTTCGAACAGCATTTTGTGCTGACCCATCTGTGTAGACTCGGATCCAGAGATCCTGTGGGTATTCTTCATCAAGGAAGCTGAGAGTGGCTGTTCTGCGCTGCACACTGTTCTGTTCTTCCTTGTCAAATATTCCTCTCACTTTTGTCTGGATTCGTAACGATAGTCTATGCTCATCTTTCCATGGAGTTCGCTCTGGAATAGTTGTTAGGGGGATACCAACTGTGGGCAGATCAGTGGTTTCTCTGC
The DNA here is from genome assembly GCA_014155875.1 of Cepaea nemoralis. Classification (NCBI taxonomy): domain Eukaryota; kingdom Metazoa; phylum Mollusca; class Gastropoda; order Stylommatophora; family Helicidae; genus Cepaea; species Cepaea nemoralis. The sequence continues at coordinate 574,910 of JACEFZ010006055.1, read as the reverse complement.
AGAGTCGTTTGGCCTGGTGGATAAAGCTACTTCTTTTCAACCGCCCCATAGCTAGGTTTTCAAATCTGTTCTTCATAGGGTGGCCTGGCAAGCTGAGGAACTTTTCTGCTTGTATTAGCGTTTTTGTATCTCTGCGCTCAATCAGTGCCTGTGTCCTCCCCATCTTCTCCATTTCCACTATAGGGGTTGATCTCATCCCTCCGGTGGTGACTCTAAGTGCTTGATTTTGCACCTTGTCCAGCTCTTGTAGTGTGGTTTTTGATGCTGAACACCACGCAGTTGACCCATATTCCAGGTGTGGTCGTATGCTCTGTTGGTAAACTTTGCTAAGTATTTTCGTACTGGCTCCCCATGTGGTTCCACTTAGCTTTCTCAGGATGGCTATTTTCCTTCTGGCTTTTGCTACTGCTTTGTTAATGTGCTTTCTCCATGTCAGCTTGCCATCAAATGTTACTCCAAGGTATGTTGGTTCTTTATCTTCTCTTAGGGGTGTTCCATTTATCTGGATGATCCCTGCCTTTTGTTTTGGAGAGAGGGTAAATAGGGTGGTGCTGCACTTGTCAGTGTTTATGCTGACACACCATCTATTTGCCCATGCAGCAAATGTATCTACAGCTCTTTGTAGCAATCTGGTGGCCACTGATGCATATTCATTTGTGCTCCATAGAACCAGGTCATCGGCGTACATTGCCGCTTTAATTCCATGCGGTAGGTGAGCAACAAGATCATTGATGAAGATTAGAAAAAGTGTGGGGGACAAGACTCCGCCCTGGGGGACACCGTGACGCAGTAGTACTTTCTTGCTCTTGAGTCCGTCTATCTGTACTCGGGCTCTTCTGTTGTGCAAGTATGCTTTCACCCATTTGTACATTCTTCCATTGACTTTGCAGTTTCTCAGTTTCTTCATCAGACCTTCTTTCCAGACTTTGTCAAAGGCTTTCTTCAGATCTATCCATGCCGCAAGCACCAGCTTCTTCTCTTGGAATGCATCCTCAATTTCTTGAGAGAGGTAGGTTGTCTGATCTTCCGTAGAGTAGCACTGCCTAAAGCCAGCCTGCTGTGGCACAAGGATGTTTTTACTTTCAATGTACCACTGCAGTCTGTGATTGATGATGCGCTCCAGTGTTTTGCAGAGACAGCTGGTGAGGCTAATTGGTCTGTAGCTAGAGGCAATGGAACCATCTTTCCCTGATTTTAGGAGGGGTATCATGATTGCTTCTCTCCAGGCTTGTGGAACACTGCCTAAGGTCCAGCTGTTATTGAAGATCTGCAACAGCTTTGTTTTGGCCTCTGTTCCTAGGTTCCTGATCATTTCATTGGAGATACCATCAGCTCCTGGTGACTTTCTCATTTTCAGTTTTGATATGGCTAGCTCCAGTTCGCTGATTGTGATGGGTGCCTCCAGAACCTCATGTACTATTTCCTTCTGTCCTGTATGTTGTCGTTTCTCTCGAATCTCTTGTTGTTTCTCTGCACTAATTTTGATATTGCTATCTTGTGCGAACGAGTCCGCAAAATGGTCAGCTGCTTGCTTTCTTGTTAAGATTTTTCCATCTTTATGTAGCGCAATTTTTGAGTTTCTCCCTGTGCCCTCGTCATTAAGCTGTTTTATTAGCTTCCACAATTTCCTTGTGTCTCTTTCAAAGTTCAGAGACTCCGTTTTCTCCTGCCAGCTTTTCCGTCTAGCCTGCAGCTTGGCCCTTTGAAATTTTGCTTTTGCATGCTGGAATTTATTGTGGTGCTCTTGGCTGGGTGTGGCCTCTGCTTGCTTTCTACACACTTCAACATCATTATGCAACTGTTCCAGTTCACTACTCCAGTAGGGTTTATATTGTTTACGGGCTCCTCTTGGTACTGTTTCTCGCGCTGCCTGTAGTATGCATTTCCCAAACACTTCAACTACTTTATTTGTGTCTTTCTCAGTGTTAGGTTTCTAACCAATATGCTGGTGCGATGCTTGTACATTGCCCAGTCTGCTTTCTTGTAGTTCCACCTCGAGAGGGTGCTGCTTTCACTTACAAGCTCATTTTCTACGGTTAGAAAGACTGGCCGATGGTCACTGCCACCAAGTTGTTTCCCAACAATTCGTGTAATGTTCCACTCCAGGTCTGGTGAATGAAAAGCCAGGTCAGGTGTAGTTGTAGAGTGCCATGATCTCGAGTAGAAAGTATGTGGGTCGGACGGCTTGTAGAAAGTATGTGGGTCGGACGGCTTGTTAATCAACATGAATCTATTCTCATCCTGCCAGTCTTCCAGTCTCTCTCCTCTCTGGTCCATGTGATCATAGCCCCAGCTCTGCGAGTGGCTGTTGAAATCGCCACACACAATCATTTTTTCTTTTAGTGGTAGTGTGTCCAGTGCCTGTGGGCGGTCACTTGGACAGTAGTAATTGATCAGATGTAGATCTGTATTACCTGTCTTAAGTTTAAGTGTCTGATACTCAGCGCCTTCCATGTAGACTTTGTTTTGGGAAGCCATGATGTTATTTCTTACAAGGGTCAGTATCCCACCTTTTCGCCTGTCCTTTCGGTCAGATCGGTAACACTGGTAGCCTCTGATTTTGAAGGCTATATTTTCATTGAGGTGAGTTTCTTGCAAGCAACATATGCTTACTTTTTCTTGGTCCAAGATTTTTTCTAATTCTATTTTTTTGTTGCTGACTCCCTCCGCATTCCAGTGCATTATTTTAAGTCTTCGTTTGGTAAGGCCAGTCATCCTATTCTCATGTCCCCTGGCTCCACAGGACATCTGAGAAGGACCTCTAGTAGTTGGGGCTGGACCCTTTCGAGACATAGGGCCCGGCACTGCACCTGCCTGGGGGTCCAAAGCAGGGCGAGCACCATAACGATTAGCAGTAGTCGACATATTCCATTTTGCGTGATTGCGTGGCATCCTGATTTCTGTGGTGCGCCTCTTGGCTGGTTGCCTCCGACTTCAGCACCTTTCTTTGCTAGAGCAGACTGTGGTCTCACTCGAGTGTAGATGTGTACACGCGCACACACCTGTCTGCGCATGCATGTACGTGCATACACATCTAGAGCATACTGGTTATTTTCCGGCGCCAGAGATTCGCCGTCGCCCCTTCTCCTGTTAGTTTAAACAGGTCCGCCGCGTGAAGGCCAGGAGTTGGACTTTTGCTGCATAGGTTATGTATTCACGAGCCATTGAGGTATTTAAGCAATGTTGGGCGCTCACCCCAACACCGCGCCTCGGCTACATACAGCAAATTTGGAACCCGATAAGTATGATGATGGCGATGTTATTGCTAATACTGCTATAACTTATGGTTATCGATATTGCTGTGATGATAATTATGATGGATATGGTGCAGATGATGCTGTTGATAAATATATGATGATGATAATAATGACAATGCTGCTTTTGATGATGATGATGATGGGGATGATAATGTGGATAATACTGATGATGATGTGATGACGATGATACTGTGTTGAAGCAGGAAGATAATATATCTGATATTTGTTCATTTCACGGCTGAAGTTGTCATAGTCTTCTCATTACCTTCTTCTGAATCATTGCAGTTTCTTTAGCTTTCCAAATAATTTCCCAGAAAATTCCGAAAACTATACAGTACTAAATGTTGCAAAGCTTGGTCAACACCATGTACATTTTTGTCGTGAAAGCATACACCCACTATTAAAGACTGACCCCGGATCTCCATCTTGATAAGCAACTGCTCTAACGACTATACCACCGACAGTTCTATTTTTATCTATGTCTTGCCGTTAATTATTTGTCAACAAATCTTGCCAATCCCCGATCATGGTCATCATGTTTCACTGTTTACCTAGGAGTTTCCAGCCTCCTAACCCTCATTCATGTCTCAAGGGAATTATTGACACGATCAGCTTAAATCTTTGAGCGCGATAGCGTTTCACACGATAGCACACGCACTCACCAAATAGTTATTCAAGGGTGACAGATTATCCTTGCTAATTAAACACTCGATCGTCTTCAGCAATAGATTATTGTTTTAAAACAGACGTGGTAAAATTGCATTCCGAGTCACCCATAAATGCAGTTTCCCTAATTGCAAGTTGAAAAAAAGCAAACATGCAATATAATTACTTGTCTAATAGCCCAGTGTTACTCTACAACACAGTCTTGCTACCAACTCTGTGCTACCAATGCCAAACCTCGACAATGACAGAAAGAGAGAAAAGAAAATCACAACAACAGAAATGAGATTCCCGAGAAGTATACTCAATGTATCAAGAAGAGACAAGATCAGAAATGAAGAAATCAGGACTAACATGGGGGTTATAGCAGCGCTGGATTTAACAGTATCCCACAACAAGCAATGATGTATAGACCAAACGGGACCAGAAGAAGAGGCCGACCATGTAAACGATGGACAGATGGAATATTTCGAAATTTTCTCCCTTGTCTCGAAGGCTAGACGTACAATCTACTACCCCAGAGTCTTGGTGGGGGTACGGGTGGGAGTATATTATTCTTTGCTTATTTTGTATTAAAAAAATAAATCACTTTATACCATAAATAGAGCCAGGTGTTCAAGGCCTGGCTGCGAACATGGCAACCACTAAGCATCTGTGCAATGTTGATTAAACTATTGGTCTTGTGTCCATCATCATGCTTGCTGATCGACGCCTACGTCTTCTTCCAGGATCCATGCTTTCCGTAACTGTTGTCTCCAAGTAACTGTGACGTTGGACAGACAGAAACACCTATGATCAAGTCCTGCGAGAAACAAATGAAAATCTTAAACTAACTAGAGAAATTAGACGTAGACAGTCACAATATTTTGGTCACGTTATGAAAAGAAATAAATTGGAGAACTTGGTGACAACTGGCAAGATCGAGGGGAAGAGAACAAGGAGAGTGCAGAGAAGTAAAAACATAGAGGGCTTGGCCACGTTGTATGGTCGAGACAGGAACACTGAGCTGATCCACGACTCTGGTGATCGAGTGGGATGGCAAAACAAGATCGCCCACGCTTACAGGCATGGCACATGATGATGATGATGACAACGTTAAATATGGTCACATAATTTCATTTTCAGAGATGAGTTCCTATCAGATATCTAACAATACAAGTTTTATATTATTTTACAGATCACTGTGTTAGCAATTTTGCTGCCAGAGTTTCCGTGTAGCTGTTTGATCAGAAGAAATAACTTCCAGGCTCCGAAACGTTGTAATTCAAAGTATATTGCAAACCGCACTAAGTGGCATGCTTTTCTAATCCAAAATCATTCTCCTCGTTCTTCTTTTCTCCATTACCTCTACCCCGTTCAACTTAAACAAATGATCTTTTAATTAGGGCCCATCCCACCCTCATGTTAATGATCCTGTGATCAAATCAGCCACATTTCGGATATTAACTGATTCAGTGCCAAACAAAATGTAAAAGTAAGTTTGGACCACACATGGTACACAAACAAATGAGCGAGTTTTATAATGTAAATTTCCGTTCATTGAGCATTGAAATTGTGAAAGATACTACGAAACGAAACAAATAACACTATGACCATAGTATGGAGATACAACTTCCTTCTCTCCAAATGGGTGGTCACATTTGTCGATATATTATCCTTAGACACTGAGGTAGTTAATCTGAAAGGGATTGTCGCCCACAGGGATACAAGTGCAGAATATAATTCCTATTTCAGATGGTTAGAAACAGAAAAACCCCCATAACGGTAAATGAAAATGCAATGCTGTTCTTTCCACGGAATCTGTCAACAGTTGTCTCTCGTGTTGCACTAGTGTGAATAGATTGCTCAGGTTACACCAGCGTGGAAGGATTGACTTGTATATGCCACTTGTGTGTTAATTATTGATACCAGACTTGCTGGCTGATCGATGATCATGTCTCTAATTGTAATTCTCGGCGTATAGAATGAAGGTGTACACTGGGTTAATTTAATTAGTGTTTGAGTTTCACCATCACGTAGAGCGCCTATAATGGTGGGGAGCCATGGTTATACCTCACACAGGTTTGAGTTCTTGTCCCTATTTTGCCAAGCGACCAAACCATCCAGATATGTGATTTTCCCTTGATATTTTCCCATCAGGTCTGCCAGTTATCACCAACTTTATTTCTCCCCATCTCCGTCCACGTGAGAAACTTTATTTCTCCCCGTCCAGAAATCATGACTCTCTGCGTCTATTTTCTCTAATCAGTTTGTTTTTCGCGTGTTTCTTGATGGATTGCCTCATTCGTTTTTGTTTTGTTTCTGGCCGCCCGTGGCATTCTTTTGGATTTTCATTCAATAACCAAATTTCCACAGGCATATGTTTCACATCTTCTCTGCTTGTTGTTCATGTCTGAATCAGAAGACGCTAAAATGCTAACAATCTGGGAATGAAGGCGTTACATTTTAACGTTAAAACTAAAGGAGCGTGAATATACATCGCATTCCGTTGCTTCAGATGGTGATGTAGCAATCGCTAAAAGGACGCGAGCATGAATGCGATGAAAAAACTTCGACCAGGCAATTATAGTCACACAGTGTCAAACTCAGTACAACATTTACGACGATACGAAGTGATTTGAGGCTATTATTCAGTTCCCAAATGTAACAAGTCACAGATCGGCAGTGTCAACTCAACATATCCGGAGATGTAACTGACAGTCCGAGCAGAAATACACACGAACACGTGAGAAACCAAGAGAGTTGGAACTATCATTCAGTTCCCAACAGTAACAAGTCACAGATCGGCAATGCTAACTCAACATATACGGAGATGTCACTGACAGTCCGAGCAGAAATACACACGAACACGTGAGAAACTAAGAGAGTTGGAACTATTTTTCAGTTCCCAAAAGTAACAAGTACAGATCGGCAATGCTAACTCAACGTATACAGAGAAGTAACTTATCGCCCAAGGAGACAAACGAACACGTGAGAAATCATAAGATTTGGGACTATTATTTAGTTCCCAAAAGTAACAAGTCATAGATTGGCAGTGCTAACTCAACATTTACAGAGAAGTAACTGATCGTCTAAGGAGACAAACGAACACCGTGGAAAACGACGGAATGGGTAAAAGCAGAACGCCTCACCTGGATAAAAAGGATATGCAACTAACTTAACGGTATTGTTGTAATATTTTATTATCTCATCGCAGAAGTATTTCCTATGAGGAAATGTCGAACTCAGACAGAAACTTAGAGTTCGTGATTAACTATCAATCAAGATTTGGTTTGACAATATTTCTCATAGTTTTCTTTATTTGTTTGCACTCTCTCGCTTTGAACTCAAGCCTAATCAATACACACTCAATTTAGTAGCATTGGACTGAATTATGCGCGCGGATTAACTTTCTCTATTACCATTGACCCTCGTCATCGATCGAACCCATTCCGACTTCAGAGGTACTTGCAATATACATTCTCAAGTAAAGAACGAGAAGTCAACATTTTAGTCGAACTGTCGGGTGTAGCGCTTGAACCTCCGCATCAGCACACCGGATGTTTACGAACACGCGTTCTTATCCGTTTGGCCATGCTGACCTCTTATTTCTCACACTAAACACATAACAAGTAAACATGCTCGTGTAACGACACACCAATGGGTTAATGAAACAGCTTTCTTGCCATAGTATGAGCTAACACGTTAACTAGAAGAGTGTGGGTTACAGTAACATCTCACTTCAATAGAATGGGCTAAAGTGGGTTAACGCAATGAGAGAGCGGTTTAACGTGACAGCATTCTGGTGTACTTAGGGGTAAATTAACAACAAGGAGAATATGGATGAATATAATAGCTCGCTGAAACTGAGTGAGTACAGGTTCTGTAAAACCAATAGTGCGAAATGTGTGGGTTACATAACAACTCCTTTGAACAAAAGTAGTTAAAGAAATAAGAAGAAGTGTCTGGGTGTATATATATATATATATATAAACAATGACTACGCCTGGCAGCCAGAGACAGAGTAACAACTGAAAGTTGTGGATTAATGTAACAACCAGCCAGGACAGAAGTATGTGCTGTAACAACAACTAGTAAATAACAGGTACAAAGTCCATTAACACCCTCGAGACATATTAGATATACTAGCTGACCCGGCCCGGCTTCGCCCAGTCCCTGGTGGGGAGCATCTCATTTAATTCATATAAGTAGTCATATAAGTTCTCGTTCCCGTTACCGTCTGTCTGTCTGTCTGTCTGTCTGTATGTATGTCTGTCTGTCTTTCTGTCTGTCTTTCTGTCTGTCTGTCTGACCCGGCCCGGCATCGCCCAACTCCTGGTGTGGAGCATCTTATTTAATTCATATAAGTAGTCATATAAGCTCCCGTTCCCGTTCCCGACTATCTATCTGTCTGTCTGTCTGTCTATATGTCTGTCTGTCTGTCTGTCTGTCTGTCTGTCTGTCTGTCTGTCTGAGCCAGCCCAGCTTCGCCCAGTCCCTGATGGCGAGCATCTCATTTAATTCAAATAAGTAGTCATATAAGTTCCCGTTCCCGACTGTCTGTCTGTCTGTCTGTCTGTCTGTCTGTCTGTCTGTCTGTCTGTCTGTCTGTCTGTCTGTCTGTCCGTCCGTCCCTCTCTGTCTGTCTGTCTGTCTGCCTGTCTGTCTAATCATTTATTGGTTGCAGTTAGAACAACCTTAGATAAACGAAGACCAACTTACAAAAAGCATTAGAAAGAGCACTTGAAAGATCTTTACATCTTCCCCCAACAATTAACTTGGGTAAATGGAGCGGCGGCAGCAGCATCAGCAGAAGAAGGAAAAGGAGGAGTAGACAACTGCAGCGAAAAGGTGGGTCTGTCTATCATCTTACCCGGCGTGGCTTCGCCCAGCTCCTGGCGGGTAGCGTCTTATTAAATTCATACAACAAAAAAAGTAACTTAAAAGAATGTCCTTCCACACACCATCCATTATTTTTAATGACAACTCTTTCTAATCACCTGCATGACTACAGTAACTTCTTAAGCAAAAAAAGATGAGTTACAATGTTATGCATTGTGCATTATTTTTATGAAAACTTAGAAAATGCCTTACAGATTGTATCATTATTTATTATAACTCATATGCCGGTACATAACTATGGACAAAAAGTTTATAAATCTTTGAAAACGATGCCACAATATGACTATAAGTTATACAGAAAAGTTATGCCCCTTGAAATAACTTTTACAGAGTTAGGTCCCCTGAGATATATGAAATTATAATGAAAAATGAAAAATGAAATAATACTGAGTAAGCAGGCGATTTCACACTAAAAAAATATCACAGTTGGCAGCTCTGGAATGAAAGGAAGACGTGTAGAAAATTTCATCTCAATCGGATGGGCCGTTCGCGAACAAATAAAGGACATACATTCATACATACATACATACAGATGGACGGAGATTGCCTTTTATATATAAGATGATTACAAAGTCAGTGGCATGTTTATTAGAGGGCGTTGCAATCAACCCCAGCATTTGTTGGCTGTTTGTGATTAACCAGACAATTTTACTCTCAGTAGATAGCCGGTCTCCCTGACCGAGGCGTTAAAACGACTTTCACCGTATTCTCGTTTATCCACGTAGGGTAACGCAGCGCGAGAGAATTGGAAGCGGTTCTTGCCGCGTTGGTAACTTACGGGATATGTGAGCCGGCCGCTCAGAGAGCAATGACAAACTACAGAGAGTAATCCTGCCAAGAAACCAACGACAGCGGTAAAATGCTGGTGTTGACAGCGATGTCCTGTAAAGGATGTGCGAAAAAAAAGAAGATAGCCATTGGTTTCTGAAAGGTCGACGCCTAATACCATCGAGATCACCGTGACAGTCGACTCCAGCGTTTTTTCCCCCCTGTGATTTCTTGGCTAGATTACGTTCATTAGTTTGCCATTGCTTTCTGAACGACCGGCACTCATACCTTTGTATGGGAACCAACACAAGTCTGCTTCCAAATCGCCCGCAGCTGTATTTCGAACGCGGTATTTGTGATTACGAATTGTGTATGTAACCGCGTCGCCACAGAGCCGGTATATGATACCTTCATATTTATACGCATCAGTCGGCACCCAATGAGTGTAGTGGTCAATACCACACCGGTCACCTTGACTTCCCATGACATTTCGTGGTACCCATTATAGGGTGGGTCTACCCGGAATAACTAGCAGAGCACAGGCTAATGCAGCAGTTTGCTGGGAAATAAGGTATATACAGGCAGTATTTTAAATGACTGTGCAGTGTTTGAAAATATTGCCGGTCCAAGTTTTGTATTTACCTTTTATGTTGCTTGAACTTTACAGAGGGTAAATACAAAACGTGGACCGCAAATATTTTCAAATACTGCACAGTTATGAAAAATACACCCTATAGAAACTAGGTGAGCGCGAATCAATGTACCTACCTACTCGCAGGAACAGTGTACAGTCACTCAGCTATGGCTGAGCAGGCGAGCCAACATTTAATTGAAGTACTAATTAAGACTGAAGGGTTAATGTGATAAATGTCTAGAAGTTGAGTTAACAAGGCCACCCTGAATGTCAAGTGTGAACAATCGTGAAGATCGTGAACAAGAGCAGTTTCCTAAGTATACCACTTCTTTGTTGTTGGGAAGAGTCTGTTTCATCACAGTTTAATGTCCGGATAAGTGGGCATTACTTTACAAGTGTTTATGTTAGTTATAATAAAGGAAACCTGTTCGGTAGGAAAGGGCAGCTTACAACAAACATCTTCCACATGGTTCATGCTTTTGCCACATACTGTTATTTCTACTGCAACACTCACTGCATTCATTACGGACTCACGGAGTGTGCTAAGTAAGATGGAGAAAGGAATGTTTCGTGTAGAATGGCTTGCCTCGCTTCAGAGGTCACAGATTGTGAGAATTGTATGGATGATTTGGCCTGGTCATACGAGAGTGCGGGGGGGGGGGGGGGTTGAACAGGCTGATAGGGTGGCAGGGAATGCGCCTCTAGGTGATAGATGACCTATGGAATGGAAGAGGTGTTTGGTCACCTGTGGGACCAGGTGGAAAAGAAGGGGGAACAGACAAGTATGTGGAGAGAGTTGAGTTGAGTTGAGTCAAGAACCGACATCACTGCACTCAGGACATTCCCATACGTGCTCCGTCCCCTTGTTCAACAGCCAGCGAAGAGTCATACTACTAATCGTACCCACCGCTATCTGATTAAAAGTTCTCCTGGTCTTCCCTCTCAGTTTTGAGATTCTTCCAGAACCCCTGCCGATCCCCCGCAATCTCATTCTTTCCACATATGGGTTCTCAATCTGTTCCTCCGCCTTCTCCACCTGATCCCACAAGCGCACGACCACCTCCCCCTTGTCCGTAGGCAAAATTCCACCAAGAGGTGCATTCCCTGCTAGCCTATCAGACTGTTCATTCCTCCGTACACCCTCATGGCCAGGGCAAAATATCCATACAATTATCACAATCTGTGACCTCTGAAGCGACGAGAGCCATTCCACACGAAACATTCCTTTCTCCATCTTACTAAGCATACACTTTGAATCCGTAATGAATACAACGTGTGTTGCAGTAGTCTCCTCTAACCACTGGAATGCCGCTGTTATTGCCTCCACCTCCATTCTCATGCTGGAGGTCGTAGTCTCATATGCCAGACTCTTCTTTTTCAAGACTCGCCCATTAGCCTTTACAATAATGCCCCAGCCACTACGTCTGTTTCTCACCACTGACCCATCGGTGTAGATGACTATGTCACCTTGATGTGTGTTGCTCTGGAGAGAATGATATGGCGGAGGATCGGCAGGGGTTCTGGACGAATCTCTAAACTGAGAGGGAGGCCCATTAGAGCTTCCAATCAGAGAGAAGTTGGAACGATTAGCAGTAGGACTCTTTGCTGGCTGTTGAACGAGGGAACGAAGCACATGTGGGAATGTTCTGAGTACAGTGATGTCTGCTTTTGGCTCAACGCAACTCAACATTCTTTTATTTCTTCACCCTACAAGCTTATGTTTGTATTAACGTATTTATTAAACTTCTTATGACCCTGTCTGAGTGGCCGAGGAGATTTATGCGCTTTTGGTTGAATTGCCGGTGAGCTGATGGCGGAGTAGTACCCCACATAGGTTAGATGAACTTCAAAGTTGACTTCCCGTTCAGAAAGCAATAAATCAAATCAAATCAAATCAACTTTATTAGGGTCACAAATTGGGCGCGCAGGCCCGTCTTACATTCGGCCCTTTCAATCACTCGTCTTTCGTTCACCAAGAGCATTATACATTTACATAGGAAGAAAAATAAACATTGTGAAATGAATGTTGTAAACATAAACAAGGCTAATTACCATGTTATGAAGCCCATCTCCCACCTATCCATACATCACCCCACCCACACAACCCCACCTACCCACACACACGCGCACCAAGGGACACATAAACACCCCCACCTACCCACACACACGCACACCAAGGGACACATACATACCCCACCAACCGACCCATCCCCCTCCCGCACATCCCCCACCCACACACACTGCCCTCACCTGATCCCCCAACCAAAACACACTCGCCACCCACAAACATTCCCCCACCAACCCACACATCCCACGCCCATCCACATCTTAACCCACACATCCTCTCCCCACCCACACCTCAAACCACCCATCCCTTAGCCACATCTCCATCGACAACATATTCCCCACCCATGCACACAATCCCCCACCAACCCACACATCGCACATTCACTCACACATCCCCAAACCATACACACACATCCCCACCAACTGACATGTCCCTACCCCCCTCCCCACCCACTCACACCTCCCTAATCACCCATACATCCCCAATCCACACACACACACCCCACCACCCACACATACAACTTCCACCCACCCACACATGCCTTAACCTAACCCCCCACCACGCAATCCCCCACCCGCATATCACATACACCCCCTACCACGCACTATTCCCAACCCACGCACCACACACACACATATCCCTCACCAACACATCCCCACTTACACACCACACACATATCCCCCACCCAGATACCACACAATATTCCCACCCACACCCACACAGATACCCTTACCCATCCACCCACATACCCCCACTCACACACCACAAAAATCCCCCACCCACACACACATACCTCACTCACACAATATCCCCAACCAACACACCACACACCTCTCCCCACCCACACACGCATTCCCTACCCGTCCACCAAACACACTCACTCACGCATACATCCTCCACTACGCACTCACACACCCCCACCCACCCACCCCCAACCAAACATCTCTCGATCACAATACCCCTACCCACACACATCCTCCACCCAGTCACACATCCCACCCCGACACATACAACTCCCTTACCCACCTACACATCCCTAAGCCACTCACACACCCCCACCCACACATTCCCCATCCACACACACACACATCTCCCACCCACACACCCCCGCATACTTCCCCCAACCACCACAATCCCCTACTCACCCACACATATACCCCACCCATACGCTCATTCCCCGCACCCATCACACACATCCCCCACACCACACACTATCCTCCACCCATACCACCACAAACATACCCTCCACCCACACATCATTCACACATCCCCCACCAACACACCGCACACATATCTCAAACCCACACACCATACACTTCTCCCCACCCGCCCTTGCATCCCCAATCCACCCAACACAATCCCCTATCCACACAACCCCGCCTCCCACACATACTTCCTCAAACCATCCACACATCTTCACCCACATAAACACACATCCCCCGCATCCGCCCCTACACATATCCTCCACCCATACACACATCCCCCACACCCATTCCAACACCCCTACTTTCACCCCCACACATCCATCCACACATCCCACCAACACCCACAAATACTACTACCCACCAAAACCCACACACCCCAACCCATCCAAACGCATACCCCCACTCACACGCCCCCACCCACACTTATCCCCACACTCACACACATCCTCCACATACACTCACACTTCCTCACATCTAGACACATACAAAATGTCTCACGTTAGTATTGAAACTAGTATGAAAAATCTCCCACACTTTAGTCACACACATACACTGACACTTGTCATGAGCAGTCTCATAAAAATGTTAAACATGGAGAAAAATGTGTACATAAAATGTATGTGACGTAAAAATAGTGATTCTCTCTCTCTCTCTCTCTCTCTCTCTCTCTCTCTCTCTCTCTCTCTCTCTCTCTCTCTCTCTCTCTCTCTCTCTCTCTCTCCCTCTCTCTCTCTCTCACACACACACACACACACATTCACTCTCCCGCTCATTCTTTCACTCTCACGCTCACTCGTTCTGTCTCTCATTCACACTCACTGACTCTCTCACTCAAACTACAGTAATGAACATGAGTTTATATTATGCATGATAAAATCAAATGGTATTTAACTGATAATATGACAGATGAGAATACACAAACATATGGATTCGCGTGTTACATAACATGCGTGTTACATGACATGCATCTGCTCAGCTCTCTCTCTCTCTCTCTCTCTCTCTCTCTCTCTCTCTCTCTCTCTCTCTGTGTATTCTTTCATATACACACACTCACACGCATGCGCGCGCTCACACACACACACTAACACATCAACTCTCCCACTGTCTCACTCTCTAACACACAATCCTACACCACACACACACTCACTCTCTCAATCACACTCTCTCACACATACACGTACACATGAACGCATGCACACACTCCCTCACTCACTCTCACACATACACGTACGAATGCATGCACTGACACATTCCCCCACCATTTCTCGCTCAATCACTCTCTCCACACACACGCATGCACACACGCATTCACTCTTTCCCTCTCTCTGACATCCACTTTCTCTCTCTCTCTCTCTCTCTCTCTCTCTCTCTCTCTCTCTCTCTCTCTCTCTCTCTCTCTCTCTCTCTCGCTCCCACACGCACACACATATATAGTGAACAATTATAATGAACAATTATACTGAACAATTATACCAGTAAATGAATTATGGTGGCATATAGTCGGTATGGATTAAGAATTGAATACAATAGCAAACTACCGAAGGTAAACTTTCCTAGAAAATCAATCTTCGATCGTTGATCACAACCTCCTGCAAACAATGACCCAAACAATTTGAAGACGACTAACAGTTAGACACAATGACGAAGCTTTACTAGGCTGCTCGTGTTTATAGTAAAGTGTAACATTTATAAAGCTAAACCACTGTGAAATTGTATACTATTTTATTATGAAGTGTTAATGATTTAGATGAGCGACAGTTAGATTAACGATGAGACATTTTCCAGAGTGAACCCTCTAGTTGGCTGTGAATAGCAGTGTTTTCTTACTTCAGGCATTTCTTTGGGTTACAATACTACATTAATAACGACTGACGATCTTTTATCACAAACCAACACTTATGTGTGAAATACATTCACAAGTATTAATTGGCAGTCAGAGAAGTATAGGAAGCAAGTAAAGATTAGAGGACACACTAGGCAAAATACAATTGTAATGCTATAGTGTGGCCACACCGGACTTGGAACTTGCTGGCTCCACACGTCGACCGTGCCTTCCTGAATGTACCAGTGAACTTCGATGCCTGGTCAGCTAGATACCCCATAATAGTAGCAGTGGCAAACGCTCCCAAGGCGGCCAGAGGAAACGCTTTAAAGACACTCTGAAAATCTCACTGAATGCTTTTGGAATTCATCATGACACCTGGGAGACTGCAGCCAGAGACCGAAATTCGTGGCGTGCATCATTACGCACGGGTGCGGTCACGTGTGAGGCAACCAGGACTGCAAGAGCTGTGAAGAAAAGGCAGGACAGAAAAACCACTGCAGGAAATCCTCCTCCAGAAACGTCAAGCATTCTTTGTCCACATTGTCAAAGAACATTTCTAGCCAAAATAGGCCTTATCAGCTATCTTAGAACTCACGGCTCCATACTTTCAACCCCACTGGATGAAATAAATGGTCATCATCATTCTTGCTGGACAAACAACAATAGCAGTAGTAGGCCTCTTTCAGTCCTGGAGGACTATATAGTTGTGCCGCTAGGAAGGCACCTGACAGTGACGCTGATATAAATTGCGGTCCATGGATTTTGTTCCTAAGCTCCACACACCATCAGGAGCAGATGAAGCGTGGCGAGATAGCACCTTATTGACGGGGGGGGGGGGGGGGGATGCCCAGATTAGACGGGCGGTAGCTGTCTAGTGAGATGCGATGATCTCTCTCACCGTCGGAAGCAACCCCTGGCGCCTTGCCCTACTCCAGCCGAGCATTAAGACTTAAAACCAGTAAATGCTGCTTCCCGGGGTTACGCAGTTCTGAAGTGACCTCTCCAGGGCACAAGCCTGGGCAATCAAATGTGAGAACCAGCTGTCGCCCAGTAGCATGCCCCCCACCCTCTCCACGTCGCAGATATTGACCAAGGAAAAGGCAGTAGCCAATGCAACTTGGCATCGGTGCCGTCGCAGGAGTTTCCAGAATTATGTTGTTTACAAAATGGAACTGCCTTAGGGTCTCCATCTCCGGATTTGTCTTCAGGGTTTACTCCCGAAGCCTTCCCCATCTATATCCCTAATAAAGGTGTCTTTATTAGCCATGCCTATCAACTTCACGGATAATCGTAGGATAAACGTTCACTTCATTTTTTGTTGCAATATAGCCACACTGCCATGTTTTACTAATGGTTATATTGACACATGTAAGGACTTGGTAGGTCGACCAAGTAGTATAAGTAACAATCGTAAAGTAAAGTAAAGTATAGTAAAGTAAACTAAAGTAAAGTAAAGTAAAGTCAAGTAAAGTACAGAAAAAAGTACAGTAAAGTAACGAAGCCTCATATTTGTATTGTCCGAGGGCAGGAAAATACACGGAAGCTAATACAGAAGTTTGAAAGCGGAAACTGACAAATAAGAGACACTATTTAGATGACCAAGTATGAGAGACAGAAGTATCAGCATCGAATGAAAATCTCAGAAATCTTTACATTACCACAAGAAAAATAGCAGGAAAATGTAATCAACACAACACTCATTTAAAAACCACACTGGAGCGCAAGGCTGAGGGCAAGCGAGCAAGAGACAGACAACAATAAAAGTGGGAAGATAACATCAAAGGATGGACGAACATCAACCTGACAGAATGTACAATCAAGGCGAGAGACAGATAGTGTTGGAGATCCATTACAGCCAACCTTCATTGTGGAGACACCTGAATAATCGATTGTAACCAACCAAAATAGTAAGACACTATAATCAAGCAAATGGAATGATTACGAAAAGTAAAGAAGTGCAATCATAAACATATTCAGGTTCCAATGTAGACACAACATAATACATGTTCTTTGCAGGACGTCCCAGGTTGAGTGTACGTGGGAATAGAGATATTAAAATAAGAATACAAAAGGTCATGTAAGCTTTCATAGTATTTGGACATTTGTGGAACTCTAAAGAAATTAATACTAGAGCCACACTTATAATATTTAATACTAACTTAAATTTTAACTGATGCAAGGGTTAGAAAACTGAAAAACGGCTAAAACAGTTACTAATAAAGTACAAGCATTCATTAACTGATGAGTGTGTTGAATAACAGAACCCCAATGGTATGGCAGAATCACATTTTAGGGAGTTGGAAAGTTAGTTGCATATCCTTTACAGGACGTAGCAGTTAACTCCAGCATTTTCTGAGTGTTTGTAATTACTGGGCATGTTCTACGTTCAGTAGTTTGCCATTGGTTTCTGAACTACCGGCACTCATACTATTGTATCGAAACCAACGCAAGGCGGTCTGCTGCCAAATCAAGAGGCGAGGAACAGGCGCTGGAGCTGGATAGGACACACTGTGAGGAAATCTGTTAATAGTGCAATAAGATAATGTTGTCTCTGGATCTTACATAGCACAAGACATGGACGGAGAACCTAAAGTACACAGAGACGATAATTAGACAGGGTTAAATATTATGGGAGGGCAGGGCGAGTACTGCCGGAGATGGGAATAAAAAAATGAGGGCTTGCCCTGGAGTTCGTTGAGAGCCTATGCTCCATTTGAGGATGAAAGGCAACGGTAGTAGTAGTAGTCGTAGTAGTCTGTCAAGACTGCAAGTTGCCACTCAGTAGTAGTAGTTGTAGTAGTAATAGTAGTAGTAGTAGTAGTAGTAGTAGTAGTAGTAGTAGTAGTAGTAGTAGTAGTAGTAGTAGTAGTAGTAGTAGTAGTAGTAGTAGTAGTAGTAAGGGTAGTTGTAGCAGCAGCAGCAGCAGCAGCAGAAGAAGAAGAAGAAGAAGAAGAAGAAGAAGAAGAAGAAGAAGAAGAAGAGGCAGATTTTTATTTTGAGCAACTTAGGCACGAGGCATCCGTTCCACAAAGTTAGGGACCCGGGTCGAGAATAACATCATCAAGTTAATCTTAAAATTATTCTGAGAACATTGTCTTTACATGGGCTTGAACCTGGGTCTTTTCAAGTGAGGAGCTGTCATAGCTCTAAGCAATGTAAAACACATTTAATGATGCATATATTCTCAGGTCTTAGTCAGATGTGACTGAGCTATCGTACGACAGTAGACGCTACTACCTGCTTTCTGTTAGCACCGAATGTTCGGCAGCGCTCACCAAACCCGACACCCCACATTGCGCCAATGGTTTCGGGCGGAGGAGTGCAATTTGGAGGGTACACGCCATACTCTATTGAGAGGAAATGCATCCTAAAGACTAAATTTCGTGGCAGGGCAGACCAGACCCTAAGCCTTGGTCGGCAACTGGTTTAGGGTGGAAGCTCCGATAGGCGGACAGTTGGAGCATTGCTTTGCTGATCCGGCAGAATTTACTGCTTGTCTTGTTCCAGGTGTATTGGTGTTACCTTTCCTCTGTTGTAAACTAGACAGGCCGAGAGAGGGATCATGCTGCATGGGCAACACATGGTCTATAAACTCAGCCCCGAGTTAGACCCAGCCCAGACTTTGTGTATTGGAGAGGTATAATTCCATTTTATAAACTATCCTCTGTCAAGACGACAAGGTGCCAGTCAGTCAGTCAGTCAGTCAGACAGTCAGTCAGTCAGTCAGTCAGTCAGTCAATGATGTTTAAGGTGATGGTAAACTTTCTCTCAGCGCGCTTACTTCCGTTTGTTTTAGACATATTTGACACTTCAGCCCGATTCCACTCCCCACCCAACGCCAGAGCATTTACTTTTCCTAACTGAGAACATAATAATGACACAAACAACTTTATTTGGTCATGTGATGAGAAGAGAGGCATTGGAGAACATCGTGACGACGGGAAAGATCAAGGGCAAGAGATGCAGGAGCAGACCAAGAGAAATTATGCTGGATGGATTGAGATGGTCGCATGGAGGAATATTATCAGCAGAGTTGATCCAGAAAACCAAAGACTGAGATCTGTAGAAAGACATGAACGCCTACGCCAGCTGATGATGATGATGATGAACTAAGAAAAATTAGGCTGGTATTTTATTTTACATACCAGAAGCCATGTAGATTTAATTCAAACTGCAAGCTGGTTGCTATCGTTACAGTAACCCATTCACAGCTAACCAAATAAGAAAGGAAGTTGTAGGGTGTGAGCGTTAATATGTATGTATGCTTGCATGTGCGTAGGTGGCCGAGTGAGAGAGAAAGTGCATGATGTGTGTAGGAGAGTTTGTGCGTTTGTGCCACCATTCGTTTAAAACGCAAGGGAGGTAATGTAATATGGAATAGTTTCAATTAAAACTAGATTTACTGCCCTGGACATGTTATTCCCAATTCAAACAAATTATAGTTCGGCAGCCTTGGTTTCTTGCAGGACACGTGCACACCATATTTACTATTGGTGCTCTGCTATCTTCAACTGCGCAATATTTTTTAACCAGTCCAGAGTAATTAGCACTGATGGGACAGCTATAGCCTTTTAATTAAGCTAAGGCTAATTAAAGCTAATTTAATTTAGAAGGCTGTCATCATGACTGAATGGATAAGATCGGTCGTAATGTAAACGTCCGATGTCCTGATGCTGAGGTAGGTGTTTCAACTGCTATATCAGTCCAGTTGGACTAAAATTTTTACTTCCCGTCTTTGACTTGGGACGTAAATTACAAGTACTTCCTAAATCGGAGTGGGTTCGCCTAATGTGAGGGACACTGGTAACAGGGAAAGCTGATCCACACGCAAAATTCAGTCCCGACCAACTATAAGTAGCATGTGTGTGGACTACGCTTGAGTTCAAAGCCAGCAAGAAAATACAGATTAAGTTCAGAATCGTCTCCATTAAAACTAGATTAACTGTTCATCATGTGCCATGTCGAGGTTATGCGTGGGAGGTTATGATTCGTCATCTCACTCGATCACCAGAGTCTTGGATCAGCTCAGTGTTCTTGTCTTGACCATACCACGTGGCCAAGCCATCCAGGTATTTACTTCTCTATCTTCCTCTTGTTCTTCCCCCCCCCCCCCCCCCCCCCCCCCCAATCTTACTAGTTGTCATCAAGTTCTCTAACTTATTTCTTCTCATAACGTGACCAAAACATTTTGACTGTCTACGTCTAATTTCTTTAATTAGTGTACATTTTCATTTGCTTCTTGTAGGACTTGATCATTGGTTTTTCTGTCTGTCCATGGTAGTCTTTGCAATTTCCTCAGAAACCACATTTCCACAGCCAGATGTTTTTCAGCCTGTTTGCTCATTGTCTACGCTTCACATCCATACAAAAGTGCAGGTTCTATGTATTTATTGCTCTGCATATTATACGCTTAGCTCGAGTAAATGGCTAGCGTGCGGCTGTAGTTTCTCGACAGCATGCCAGAATATGAGTTATTTATAACAGGTCAACCATAGCTGAGTACTATTTGACAACCTATTCATAGGCAATAAAGCTATTATTATTGCAACTGCATATTTTCCCTAAAGCTAGTGCCAATGCTTTTTATGTGTATGCATGTTTGTATATATTTATGTGTGTATGTTTGGGTAGTTATACTTCAGTATGGATTAAAATGTTGGATAAAAAGTAATTAATGACAGGGGAAACTCATATTAGGAAGTGGAGATTTGATATTGTTTAGGAGAATGTTTCAGAGTATAACAACAGAAGGAAACAAACGTTGATGTATTGAAAGCTGCAGACGATCGATCACTCAATCAATCAATCAATCAATCAATCAATCAATCAATCAGGTACCGTCTCCACGATGAAGGTTGGCTGTAATGGATTTCCAACACTGTTTGTCCCTCGCCTTGATTGATACATTCTGTGAGACTGCTGTTCGTCCGTCTCTTGATGCTATCTTTCCACTATTATCGTTGTCTACCTCCTGCTAGCTTGCCCTCAACCTTACCGTCCAGTATGGTTTTTATAAGAGTACTGTGTCTTTTAATGTGACCGAAATAGTTCAATTACTTCTTTTTATTTCTTTCATCAACTCTCTTTTTGTCCCCAGGTTTTAGGAGAAACTAGATAACTTAAAACCACAACAAAAAAGCCAATGAAATGTATGGGGTACTATACTTCAACAGAAGATGTGAAGGAGACACATTATCATTTATGAGAGAAAATACTAGAGAAGAGTGGCAAATAAAAACAAATAAAGATGTTAAAGATTGAGTTGAAAGCTTAACATATTAAACTACCAGGAACCACATAAATCGAGGAACTATATAAAAAGAAGTAAAAATAATTCATAGTTGGCCAAATCCGATCCACTTATAAGCAATAATATACGCAACAGTAAGCAATAATTTTCGCAACACTAACGTCATCATAATATTAGATGACGTATAAGATTGGACAGAAGATTGGAAGAGATTCATAGGAAAATTAGGAAGCTATGCAAAGAGGCAAAAGAAACATGGCTTGAGGAAAATTGCAAGGAAATTGAAAACCAACACAACACCCGTCATAACAAATTAATGCACAAAAGAATTAATGACATCACTAACAAAAGAACACACACATCAACGGGTTGCCTAAAATCCAAAGATGGCAAAGTCATAAGAGAAGAACAATATGATCATCGGAATAATAATGACGGACCATCAATTTTGAAGACGGAAGTTCAGAATGCTCTTAACCATATGAAAACTGGTAAGACCCCGGGTACAGATAACATCACAATAGAAATGATTAATGCCTTAGAAGAATATGGACTAGACCAAGTCACCAGACTGCTGAACGCAATAAAGGATACTGGAGATATACCTCCTTAATTACGTAATTCTATATTTATTGCAGTCCCGAAGAATTCAGGAGCCTTGGAATACGATCAACATCGAACAATTAGTATGAGCCACATCACGAAGATTCTGCTGAGAATTATCATGCAAAGAGTTACGAAGAAAATACAATACGAAATAGGAGAAGAACAATGTGGGTTTGTTGAAGGCAAGGGCACGGTAAATGCTGTGTATATACTGAGAACTGTAATTGAACGTTCTATAGAAGTAAACACAGATCTATATCTTTGCTTTATTGACTACACAAAGGCTTTCGAGAAAGTGAGACATGTCGACATGATAAGGATGCTTGAAGATCTACAAATTGATGGAAAAGACCTTAGAATTGTAAAACAACATATATTGGAAACAACAAGCTGCTATCAGAATTGAAAACAATGTAGGTCACTATCAGCCTATTAAAAGAGGTGTGAGACAGGGATGTGTAATGATTCCAGATCTTTTTTCCCCTCTACAGTGAAAATATTTTCAGAAATATAGACGATATGGAAGGAATCACCATTGGGGGACGATACATCAATAACATTAGATATGTAAATGACACTGTCTTGATTGCAGACAATGAACAGGACCTGCAACATTTAGTAGACGCTGTTGCACACAGTGAACAACTAGGCTTAGAACTTAATATTAAGAGGACACAGATTATGGTCGTCACTGGGAAGAAGGAAATACCACAATGTGATATACAAGTAAATGGGCATATTCTCAAGCAAGTGAATCGACAGAGTTATCTCGGCACAGTCATACCATATGATGGGAGATGCCTTGAAGAGATTAGAACAAGAATTGCTATTGCGAAGGTAGCCTTTTTGCAAGACGAAAAACATACTAACCAATAAAAAGATATCAATTGAAACGAGAAAAAGCGTGTTGAAGTGCTACATAGAACCTGTACTTTTGTATGGATGTGAAGCGTGGACAATAAGCAGTCAAGCTGAAAAACAGCTGATGGCTTTGGAAATGTGGTTTCTGAGGAAAATGCAAAGAATACCATAGACAGACAGGAAAACCAATGAACAAGTCCTTCAGAAAACAAATGAAGATCGTGAACTGATTAGAGACATTAGGCGTAGACAGTCAAAATTTGTTGGGCATGTTATGAGAGGAAATGCATTGGAGAACTTAGTTATTGTGACATAATCACCAACCATCATTCTACAGTGCGTCAACATTTGCACGCCAAAACAGAGAAAGATATACAATTGACCGCACTAAGGAGTACGAACACCAACTTGACACCGGAGATGGACATGTGTCGTCGAAATTTGGAAATTACAGAGTCTCCAACTAGGGAAATTATTGGAAGGAGCGGGTCACGTGATGTTAACGCTGACCTGCTGAAAGCGTGACATATTTAAATCGCGCACTTCTCCTTCAACAGCCCTACAGACAGTCAGATCGCCAATGTGACCTGTGTTTTTCATGAAAAAACGGCAGATTGATCCGAATTCCGAGTGATGTCCTTGGTGATGACCTGACCAGAAGAGGGAGGCAGAGAAGAGATGATCCCCACATTTGAGATGGAAGATACCTCAGGCCTTGACCAGAGCAAGGGCAGCCTTCAGAGTAGCTTCACTGGCGAGTACTGAAACGGATCCATCAGTCTATGGACCCAGGCTCAACCAAATCTCCCGCTCAGAGGTGACATTTCTCTTACCAACAAACCCAATCCCTCAGAGGAAAAGAATGACAAGACAACCTCAAACTAATAAGATTTAGAAACTTTCTTTATACAGGAAGAGAACTATGTCTCACTCATCATCATCATCATTATGATTACTCTTATTTATTGATTGACTGAAACTAAATGGTACTGATGTGCATTTACACATTGATCATATGTCTTGAACAAATGTATAAAATGTGAGATGTTATCAAAAGGCCAAAAGAAACAGGCCAATCAATAAACTACACAAACAGTAACTGGATCTCATAATTTAATTTCAGTTCAACCTGTCTGTTAATTATCTGTTTATTTGTGAAACAAGATGTTCAATGTGTACCAGTAATTGTTAGATAATTGTTTACCAAATTACTAAGCTCAATGAAATAACAGAGGGATAAAAAGAAGACTCTATATCTATTGACTGCTCATGACCCATGCTAATCTTCACTTGATTCATGCTGATTAAGTCTTTTCAGACATTTCTCAGATTATCAATGGGGGTTCGAGAGCTATAAGATTCCAAGTCAAGGGGGCAGAGTCAGATCTAGTATTCACTACACCCAATGAAAGGGACCACAAAACTCCTAGACGAAAAATGAAACCGAGCCTGTGATACTCAAGGGTCGTGTTCTTGATTATTTACAAATTAGAAGTGGATGGGGCCCAGCTTCTTTATCCAGAGTATGGGTTATACACAACAGTGATCCCCAGTCCCTTCACAATATACGACATTGTGGTTGGCCCGTCCCGGATTTGAACTCCAGCAGACATATTGGGTAGCTATTGTCCCGGATGATAAACACTAGGAATAGATTATCTGTCGGGGGATACTAAACCCTAAAGGATAAGATATACTTGATAAGAGCAGTATTAAGTTGAGTTACACAGGATACATTGTGCTTGTTTAAACAATTTTATAAATTGTACACACAGATTATCAGATTTGATTATTGTCATTATATGATTTAATGATAAACAGACATCATATTGGGTAGTGATTGACAACCACATGACAAGAATTGCATTTATCTGAAAATGAGAGTTTGGTGACTGGACATTTCTTCTGAACAATAGGGACTCTTCCAGATAGTGTCTTTGTTTCAGAGAAGGTGTTCCAGAAGAAGATAGAGTGTGAGTCTATTGTCTAAACATTATTCTCTTTAGAGAAAGTGTCTTTCCTCAGAAGAATTTGAACTTACAAGATGTTACAGATCACGGAGTCTGAATATAACTGAAGGTAACTGCAATAGATGAAGTCAAGGCTCCGACCAAAGTGTATATATGTCCGTTTATTAGTCCAGGTATAAAAACGAAATACAATGAGTTGAAACACGTCTGGCTAAATCGAATGCTGAATTGGGACTGCCCTATGTTTACCCTCGACGTCACGAGTGAGCTTCCCTAACAACTCGTTCAATTGTGCTCACGCGTGCATCATTTATCACTTATTCATTTCCCAAACCCTTTTCTATTTCACACCAACTATCTCCCAAACTACTAACAGAGATGGTGCTCTGTTACAATCCTCCCTTTCTTTAAAAAGACTTATCTTAAAAAGTCTTAACCCCTAACCTAATTAAAATCTTAACCCCAACATTATCTCTCCCCCTCTTAACCAATAAACTTCCTTTCTATTCCCTCAAGTCCAATTCTCCACCCGTCTCCCATAGCTAACTGCTATGTTCTGTGATACTTCTTCTTCGTTTCTGAGCCCACAAAGTTTCATAAAAAAAAAAAACCACGGTTCATATATATAATTGTTCATAAAAATCGTTGGTATATACTTTGAAACCTATCATACGTTATGTAAGTTCTCATTCTCTCTCAACATCAACAACACAACAAAGGATAGATAGAAAAGATGGGGTGCGCACCCAGTTATGAAGATATAAAGAAGTAATCAAAAACAATCACATTTATCTCCCTTGCAAACGTAAAAACTTTTACAAATAAAAGTTTTTCAAAAACACATCTTATGATCTATGAACCTATATCCCTGTTTGTTATAAATTAAGTTGATCCAAAATTTCTTCCATATACTCAATATTTGTACTGTCATCCACACCCATGACTATATTTCACCTGTCTCATGTCCCATCATGAAATCATTAACAATGTTCATTTTCCATGAACATATTTTAAATTAATTAACGCTGTTTATCACAGCTCCTATATTTACCCCCTCACATCCCATGACAAGAATCTGTATCCAACCCTGTACCAAACCATATGCACTGCTATTCACAGCCCCCTTAATATCCATTCTTTATTAACCAGCATTTTATATTTTCTAACTATCACAGTCTCTTTTTACACCCGCTATAGACGTTGGTCACGTTTATTCCTTAATATAATATGGCATCCAATCCATATACCTTCAATCAATGCTGACTTAATGCAGCTCCTATTTCAACTCCCCCAGAACCCTTTTATTTGTGTAGTAACCATTATAAAAGAGTGTTGAGATGCTACATTGAACCTGTACTTTTATATGGATGTGAAACGTGGACAATGAGCAGCCAGGCTGAAAAACATCTGATGGCTGTAGAGATGTGGTTTCTGAGGAAAATGCAAAGAATACCATGAACAGCCAGAAAGACAAATGAACAAGTCTTTCAAGAAACAAATGAAGATCGTAAATTGATTAGAGAAATTAGACGTAGACAGTCAAAAATGTTTGGGCATGTTATGAGAAGAAATGGATTGGAGAATATGGTGACAACTGTAAGATCGAGGGGAACAGACCAAGGGGAAGACCTAGAAGCAAGTACCTGGATGGCTTGGCCTTGTGGCATGGTCGAGACAGAAACACGGAGCTGATCCACGACTCTGGTGATCGAGTGAGATGGCAGAACATGACCGCCCACGCTTACCGGCATGGCACATGCTGGATGGATGGAACCATTATAAAACCCCATCATTTAAGTATGGCATATGTTTCCACAACTTCATAGCCACTATGTAATTAACCTCCCTATCCTAAAACATTAACGCTGATTGTCGCAGCAGCCTTCTTACCAACAAAAGGTACTCATGTTTATTTACTAGAACTTATTACTCATAAGGAGAATGTGTCTCTCTTCTAGTCCTCAGTCGTTTGTTAACTATTTTCTGAACGAAGAGTTTTAAATAAAGCCCCGTCTTATTCGTCTTTATTCTAAACAAAACAATAACTGCTTGTGAACAAAATTTTTAACAATGTTCAACTTATTTGTAAACAAGGGTAATTACTATTCAATACACAAGACAATTCAACCAAAATCATAATTCATGAGTCAACCAAAACGAAGTCAAAACAGGATATCATACCCCCCACGTTTTGAAGACACATTTTCTTTCTCCTCATATCAAATAAAGGTAATCAACCAATTCAAAGAAAGACATTATTTAAAATAATATGACATACATCCTATCCATTGTTAGTCACTTTTACGGACTAACAATAAATTATTTATCTATTAAGAAAACTCAACAAGTCAAATCTTAAAATCAAATGGGAATAAAAATACATCTTCAAGACCACACGAGAATTTACATCCATATTATCTAACTTATTACTAAAATATATAGTATCATGTCTACTCCTCAAGACAACTCAGTACAAGTATTAATCAAACCATTTGCCAGTCTGTTTCTATAAAACACCTGTAATACACAGCTACCGTGTTTCAACAATTATCAATTTTCTCTTTAAACCACACAATTTTCATCCTGCTATCTGCATCATTTTATATCAATTTATCTACCATGTCTCCATTTCTTCAGTAACTCTAGATTTTTCTGTATAAGTGCTATCTCCACATCAATGTCTTCATCCTCTCGTAGAGAAATATTTTCCTTCATGCTACTATCTCTATTAGATTCCGAATTTTCATCCATTCCTTCTTCTTCATCTGTATGTCTATTGCTAGCAGCCGCTAATTTTTTCCTTTCTATATCAAATCTAATCTGTCTATCATAGTTTCTTAACGATCTTTCGAGTAGTGGCATGTCATCGTCGCTTGATGAATTTTCTCTGATTCTCCTCTGTCACTTCACTTCTCTTTCTCTCTGTCTTTCTATTCTCCTTTTCACTGCTTGTCTGGTATTTTTGAATGGAGCGGTTACCTCTTCTTCCATAGATTTAAGACTATCATAACAACCATCATACGTATTCCTCTCTTCTTTCATCAACGTTTTCGGTATTGTCTGTTCATAAGTATCATCGTAAACTGGTGTTGTTATTAATTGACTTTGTACCGGATCTTTTCCAAAATCTGGGGGTATTATAGCTCTTCTGACGAGTTGTCCATCTGAATATAAGTCGTCTGAATAATAATAATAATAATTATTATTATTGTCTTTCTTATCTTCATTATCTCTTCTTAAGTGCTCTACGTGTGCCCTTGCTACATGTCCTGTGATTTGGTTCTTTATAATGTATGATACAGTACCTAACCTTTCTAAAATATAATAACCTGGAATCCAATGAGCATCAAATTTGGAGTTCCTTCTATGCTTCTTATAATAAACTCTATCACCTACTTTAAATTCCTGTAATTGTGTATTTTTGTTTGCGTACCTTTTCTGTCTTTCTCTGGCTTTAAGTATATTGTTTCTTAACCTTACATGCGCTTTGTGCATTTCTTGTAAAATAACTTCCTGAAAATCCTCCCCCATATATTTACGTCTTGGTTTTAAGAGATTGTCAATTGGTAGTATAGGCTCTCTCCCGTGTAATAAGTAGAATGGTGAAAACCCTGTTCCCTCATTTTGATTTGTGCGTATCGCGCTTAGTGCAGATCCTAAGAAAAGGTCCCAATCTTTTTCATATTCATCGACAATTTTTGCTATAATATTATACAATGTTCGATGTTGTCTCTCATTCTTAGCATTTGAAGAAGGTCTATAATACGAGGTTTTTATATGGTTTATATTCAAATCTTGTAATAACTTCTCAAACTTCTTGTTTACAAACTCCTTACCATTATCTGTGAGTACGATCTGTGGGCAACTAAATTTTGGTATGAACTCCTGTATAAAAATATTAATGACGGTATCTGCTGTTTTATCCGGAATCGGATAAATTTCTGGCCAGAGACTGTAGCAATCCACAACATGAAGTAGATATACATTTATATTCAAATCTTGTAATAACTTCTCAAACTTCTTGTTTACAAACTCCTTACCATTATCTGTGAGTACGATCTGTGGGCAACTAAATTTTGGTATGAACTCCTGTATAAAAATATTAATGACGGTATCTGCTGTTTTATCCGGAATCGGATAAATTTCTGGCCAGAGACTGTAGCAATCCACAACATGAAGTAGATATACATTCCCCGATAGTGTTCTAGGGTGAGGACCTGATATATCCAAGCTTACTTTCTGCATTGGAAATTGTGGAATGTCAGTATCTTGTAAGGGACATTTGATTGTTTTCATTACCTCCCTGCAACGTCTGTATTCCTCCTCTTCTATTCCATCTGAACCTTGTTTGTCCGACTTCCATGGGCTCTTCAATCCTTTCTTCCCGACTAGTTCCTATTTCTCGTCCTACTCTCAGTCTAAATCTTCGTCTCAAATTCTCTTCCTGTACAGCTATATCCACAGCTTGTGATAATCTCTCAGGGTTTTCTCTCATTAACTTAAATTTCAGTCCATCTGACTTGATACCATCTACAAATATCCCGACCAACATTCGTTCCACTTCTTCTCCTCGTACGTTCTGTCCCAGGAATGCTTCTTCAGCTAGATTAATCAACCTATCACTAAATAATTGTACAGTTTCTCCAGTGTTTTGTTTGGATTGTCTTAACACTGAAAACGCATGCTGAGGATCTGTGATTTCAGCATACTTGCGGGCCAGGTCATCCTTGAACTGCTCCCATGTCTCATCAGTCCTTGCCTCTAATTTTCTTCGAATGTGATCTGAAACTGGTTCTATAGTGGCCTGATAAGCAATTTTCACCTTTTCTTCATCCGTTGCCGCCACCAAAAATGCATGTTTCTCTACCGAAGTCATCCATTTCTTGAAATCCTTCGCCTTTCCACTAAATTTTACAATCTCTGTCCCTATTCCTTGTTGTTTCATGGCTGTGTTGAGTCTGCCTATTGCCGTGCCTACTCCAGTTAACACCTGTGTCAACAAAACCTGTTCCTCTGCCATGTTGAAATATGCTGAAATACAATTTATATAACCAAATTGACAATTATAATTAACAAATATCAATAAGTATACCACTATATTTAAATTATAGGAGGAACGCAAGTAATTGTTCTTCTTCTAAAGATAAAATGTTCCAGTAGATTAATCAATCCTATCCAACACACCAGACTATGTGATACTAGTCTTACATTAATTTAACTAACAGTTATGGGTGAAATACATCTTCCACGTGTCCCACGATGAACTAAGTCCAGATATGCCGACGGATGATTGTACTTGACAGTTGTAGGTTTGTATATAGAACGAGGGTGTCATGTTCCTCTATTCTACCATAACGAAAGGAGAACTTCTGAACTTTTGATTTCACCCATGGTCGGGCACTCCAGACTTGTGGCTTCTTTTCACCCGAAAAAGGGCACTTCTGGACGTCTTCACCCGAAAAAGGGCACGTCTGGAAACGGTTCTAGCTTGATGAAGCGATTTAATTAGGGTCCCCTCTTCAGCAGGACGGCAACCCAGTTTTCCCACCCACTTCCGAAGGTTCCACATTAACGTTATCGCTTTGTTTGATTAACATTTTGATAAGCCAGAGTTCAGGATAGCTGCATTTATGACCAAGCTCGACTGGAGTTAATATTCGCAAGAAGTAGGGTTTCCTCGTAATTTGAGCTAACGATCGAAACGAATGAGCAAATGGCTTGGTTCAGTCTAAGGGTTGACCACCAACCTCTCGTGCTTAAGGAGGAACTTCACTTCAGGCAACCAAGGTCAGGTTCAATGACGATAACGGCTCCTGACTTCACTTCAGGTGACCAAGGTCAAATTCAGGTTCAATGACATGAGGACGATAACGGCTCCTGCAAAACGAGATTTCAAGGCAGCATATTGACGTTGCAAAAAAAAAAAAAAAAAAAAACAAAAAAAAAAAAAAACAAACAACAACAACAACAACAGCCAGGTGCTCAAGGCTGTACAATGACGATGGCAGTTCTGTTCCACACTTCAGAATATTATACTTCGTGTGACGGTTTTAACGAACATCAGCTCCATCAGAAAGACTTGCAGATTCTGTTTTGTTGGCTTCTTAATAATACACGACTTCAAGTTTCCGTGGGTTTTTGATAATTTCTACCTTCTAGACATCCATCGTTCTGCTTCGTGATGTTGAGTTCTACGATCGCTTGTGGCCGCGACAGCTCGAATCAGTAATCCTGGTGTACGGGCACCATTTCAGACTGTTACAGATCACGGAGTCTGTATATAACTGAAGTTAACTGCAATAGATGAAGTCAAGGCTCCGACCAAAGTGTATATATGTCCGTTTATTAGTCCAGGTATAAAAACGAAATACAATGAGTTGAAAAACGTCTGGCTAAATCGAATGCTGAGTTGGGACTGCCCTATGTTTACCCTCGACGTCACGCGTGAGCGTCCCTAAAAACTCATTCAATTGTGCTCACGCGTGCATCATTTATCACTTATTCATTTCCCAAACCCTTTTCTATTTCACACCAACTATCTCCCAAACTACTAACAGAGATGGTGCTCTGTTACAAAGATTTCATCACCTACCGGAAAAACCTTTATCCGGAGGGAAATCTCTGTTAAATTTCGGATTCTCTTGGTAAGAGTGGAACCATTCTGGTTACTTCTATGCCTTCTGTCCTTAGCTTGTGGAGCATTGACAGATAGACAGGAAATAAAGTTGCTAATATTTCTTCGGTCAGATACCATTGGTGTTATCAGAACTGCCTACCTGGGTTCAAAAGAAATTAGTTAGTGATTGTTGTTTAATATAGTGCATGCTTTGCTATATATTTGCAGATACAGGGAGTGACAGGCTTACACGGATCGGATCAAACTGCACTAATTTTTTTTTTGCTAAGCAATAAAAACGTAAACAATAAGCATGGCCGAAGCTGCTAAATTTCGGGCCCAGATAATTGATATAGGTAAACAATGCGGTGTAGACGGCCCTGAGCTGGCTAAATATGTCTCTGACGAATTCGATAGGAGAGAAAGACTCCAAGCCGATCTAGCCCTCAAAGAGAAACAAACTCAAGCTGAATTAGCTGAGAAGGAAAGAAAACTTCAGGCTGAATTAGCTGAAAAGGAGAAGGAACGCCTACAGGCATATGAGTTGGAACACAAGAAACTTCAGGCCGACATATATGAGAAAGAGAAAAGGCTTCAGGCTGAAATAGCCTTGAGAGAAGATGAAATCAGGGATAAGGAAAGAGAACGTCAACACCAGTTGGAGTTGAAGAGAATGGAAACTGACTTGGAGATCCGAAGACTAGAGGGAGGAATTGCCCCCACACCCTCAAACTCATTAGGTTTTCCAGTGGCAGAACAACATTCTAATGTCTCCCACCTTAATTCCGGAGCGATGTCGTTTCCTCTTGAACCATTCAATGACCAGACTGACAACGTCGAGGCATTTTTGTCCCGCTTCGAATTGATGTGCGTCAGCTGTGGACTTGAGGAGGAAAGATGGGCAACTAAGTTGTCGCAAGCTTTAAGATCAACCGCATACGACGTGTTCTCTCGACTCACCCGTGAGGGACAGCAGGACTACGCGACACTCAAGAAGGCACTCTTGAGCCGATTTGAAGTAGACGGTGACTCTTATAAAATTCGGTGTAACTCCGCAAGGAAAAAGCCGGGCGAAAGCTATGCACAACTTGTGGACAGACTGAAATCTTACATTCAACGATGGGCCTGTCTAGGTAAGTTCGACGAAAGTTTCGAGGGACAACGCGAGATGATCATCATAGATCAACTCAAGGGCAAAATGTTGAATGAGATGAAACCATTTTTAACACAAAACGAGGCTGACAGATTAGAAAACATCCTCATCCAGGCAGAGAGATTTGAAAAATCTCAGAAGGAAATCGGAGGCAAGGGACGTTTGGCTAACACTCCCCCTCAGGATAAAACTTCAAAGCCAAAGGAAGGTGATGGCAACTTAGCCACCAAGAAAAATGGGAAATCCAAAACCATCACTCAAAACTTAGCCCAAACAGCGCTGAAGGAGGAAAAACCATTCCGCAAGTTTTGTAAAATCAGAGGTCACACATTGAAGAATTGTAGGAAGAAGCCACCTCCACACACAGCTGCATGTTTGGCCAACCGAAGAGAGAAAGGAGTGAACACTGATGAAACGTCCAATCAGACACCTCATAAAAACACATTATCGCATCTTCCGGTTGTAGAATCCATATTGCTGAATGAATTCAAAACGACCCGTCTCTGCGATGCCGGGTTATCGTATGACTGCGTTGTTTCAACATCCTTAGTTCACCCGGAACAGGTGACAGAGGAGATTGTCGAATTACAGGGACCCCTGAATAGTTCTACAACTATGTCTCTTCCGGTAGCAAAGGTGAGCATAGCATCTCGTTATGTCACTGGGACAATCAAGGCTGCAGTCTTAGAAGATCCTATATATCCCGTAATTCTTGGCTGTAGATTTGTCTTTTTGGGAGAACCTGTTCAACCTGTGACTATGTCGACAATGACGACTCGTTCCCAGACGAAAAAGACCCCAGAAACAACTACGCCAATCCCTCGAACGGAGGAACTGAAGAGGGCACAAGAAGCCGACAGTACATTGGATCTCTGCTTCAGAAAACTGCCGAAATCACATTTACCTCCACGTAAAGGTGATCTGTTTATGAAGTCAGCACTTCTCTACAGACGAGCAGGTAGATCTGGACAAGAGTTCAACCAACTTGTTGTACCAACTCAACATAGGGCCCAGATCCTAGAAATGGGCCATATCTTACCGTTCAGTGGGCATATGGATATCAACGCCACTACACAGCGGATTGCCACTCACTACTTTTGGCCAGGGATGAACTCAGACATACAACGGTTTGTAAAATCATGCCCACAGTGTCAGAAAGTATCATCAAAACACCGTACGCAACCGGCAATGTTGGGTGATTTGCCTATTACTGGAATACCCTTCGAGAAAGTGGCTGTAGACATTATCGGACCTCTCTCAGCAACGAAGAGGCGAAACCTATTCATATTAACGCTTGTGGACACAACAACCATGTGGCAGTTCCTATGCCCAAGCTGTTCCTATGCCCAGCTGTGACTCCAAACACGTCGCTGAAGCATTATTAGGAATATTCACACGTCTAGGGTTCCCACAAAGAATCTTGACAGACAACTGTTCACAGTTTCGTAGTAAACTTATGGAAGAGATATTCAGACTTTTTCATTCACGCCATATATTCAGTTCACCACATTACCCTCAATCAAACGGACTTGTGGAGAGGTGGAACGGGACATTGATCAGTATCTTGCGCAAAATTGCCCAGGAGAAGACAGAGGATTGGTACTTGTATTTACCCGCAGCTCTATTCGCTTACAGGGAAGTACCCCATCACTCAACGGGTTTTGCTCCAGCCACATTGTTGTTTGGACGCCCGATCAAATGACCACTTGAGGCGTTACTCCGAACCTGGACCGATGATAATACAGACGATACAGTCGTGACTGCATCTACTTATATTGCCGAGTTGAAAAATCGTTTACAACACAGTTGGAAACAAGCGAATGTCAATCTACGTCACGCCAGACGAAGAATTGCTCGTTACTTCAACCGAAAGACAAAAGATAGAGAACTTGAGGTAGGAGAGAAGGTGATGTTGCTGCTTCCAACCAGTCAGAATAAGTTGCAAATAGGATGGAGAGGACCTTATGTAGTGACGGAGAAAATCTCACGTACCAACTACAAGATTTCTGTCAAAGGCATGATGAAAGTATTTCACATAAACCTTTTGAAGAAATATAATGAAAGACCCTCAACCACCGAACCTGCATATCTGATGGCCATGAAAGTGGCTACTGAAGTCGAAGAAGGATCAACAATGGGAGTCGAGTACCCACTGCAAGCCAAAGAGACCTTTAAGGGTTTGGAAATTAATCCCAAATTATCAAAGGATCAGCAAGAGCAGATTCGGGAGCTTATGGTTATGCAGACGTACTTACAGATAAGCCAGGAAGTACTGATTTGGAGAAATTTGACATGAAGTTAAATGACACAGTACCCGTGAGAGTCAAGACTTACCCAGTTCCTTATGCAAAGCAAAAGACTTTAGAGAAAGAAATATAACAACTACTCACCGCCGGAATAATCTCACATCTGAATCAATTTACAGTGCCAGCGTCGTCTTGTTGAGAAAGCCAAGTGGAGAACATAGATTGTGCATCGATTATCGACAGCTCAATGCTATTACTGAATTCCAAGCAGAACCTCTGCTTGATCAGAATAAACGCTTCACAGCACTCAACCGAGCTAAGTACTTTACTAGGATTGATCTCAGAAAGGGATATTAACAGATTCCTGTAAAACCGGAAGTTAGACCATGGTTAGCTTTCAGCACGCCTGGAGGACACTATGAGTTCAACGTACTTCCATTCGGATTAAGTAATGCTCCCAGCGTTTTTACACGTATGATGAGAAAATTACTTGACCCACTACATCATCCAGACATCAGTCACTTCATGGACGACATACAGATCGCAACTGAAACATTTGAAAAGCATGTAGAAACACTGCATCTTTTGTTCAGGCCCCGCAGAGAAACTGGTTTGACGGCTAGACCAAAGAAGTGTCAAATAGGATTCCAAGAATTGGACTTTCTAGGTCATAAGATATCTCATGGACTAATAACTCCACAAGAGGGAAATGTGGACAAACTCCAGAGAGCACTTCGTCCAAAAACAAAGAAGGATGTGAGATCATTTGTATCCTTATGTGGATTCTATCAAAGATACATCAAAGACTTCAACACTCTGTCGGCACCTTTAACGGATCTTACCAAAAAGGGGAACCCAGAGAAAGTCAATTGGTCAGCTGAATGTGAGAGAGCTTTCACAGCACTCAAACAAGCCTTAACTGCTCATCCAGTTTTACATCTACCAGACCTCGACCAACCATTCGTGCTGCGCACCGACGCCAGTAACGTAGGAGTTGGGGCAACATTGTTGCAGAGAAAGGGAGATATACCATCAGAGCTATTTCCTGTAGCTTATGCCAGCAGGAAATTTAATGCAGCTGAGAAAAACTATAGTGTTATAGAGAGAGATAGTGTCTTGCGCTCGTATGGAGTGTACAGAAGTTTCAGGCATACCTATATGGCAAACATTTCACAGTACAGTGTGATCATCGATCCAGTCATGTTTCTCGCAGCATCCAAGAATTTGAATGCAAAACTTATGAGGTGGTCATTACTTCTTCAACCATACTCTTTCCAGATTGAATATGTTCCTGGAAAGATGAATGTGGGAGCAGACTTCCTGAGTCGACACCCAGTGTCCGATGAACCATATCAGTCAGATGCAGAAGAGAATACATTGGAGTGAATCATATAGGAAAACCTTGACCACTGTAAATGCTGGAAACTTAGTTCCATACCGTAGAACAATCTGGGGTGGGGCTATGTGACATAATCACCAACCATAATTCTACAGTGTGTCAACATTTGCACGCCAAAATAAAGAAAGTTATACAATTGACCACACTAAGGAGTACGAACACCAACTTGACACCGGAGATGGACATGTGTTGTCTAAATTTGGAAATTACAGCGTCTCCAACTAGGGAAATTATTGGAAGGAGCGGGTCACGTGATGTTAACGCTGACCTGCTGAAAGCGTTAATATTTAAATCGCGCACTTCTCCTCCAACAGCCCTGACAGACAGTCAGATCGCCAATGTGACCTGTGTTTTTCATGAAAAAACGACAGATTGATCCGAATTCCGAGTGATGTCCTTGGTGATGACCTGACCAGAAGAGGGAGGCAGAGAAGAGATGATACCCACATTTGAGATGGAAGATACCTCAGGCCTTGACCAGAGCAAGGGCAGCCTTCAGAGTAGCTTCACTGGCGAGTACTGAAACGGATCCATCAGTCTATGGACCCAGGCTCAACCAAATCTCCCGCTCAGAGGTGACATTTCTCTTACCAACAAACCCAATCCCTCGGAGGAAAAGAATGACAAGACAACCCAAAACTAATAAGATTTAAAAACTTTATTTATACAGGAAGAGAACTATGTCTCACTGTAACGAGTTCGCCTTGGGTAGTGAGAGTGAACCACACCCGAGGTGTCTCTGGCACTCCCGTGTATTCTAGCCCCAGGGGTTGGACAGGCAGATACACATTTTTACTATGTGGTTGATCTCATATTAGTTAATTATGTCTACAAGCCCCTCCAGATTCTAGACCCCCACTAACTACCTACTCCTGTGGAACAATGAACACTTAGGCATCGTCCGAGACCACACTCAATCATTAGACAAAGAGCAAGTCAACTTACATAAAGTTTATTCTACCCTTGAGAATATAGAACTGAAATGAACATCCTGATAGAATAATCTATTTACACAAATAGAAGATAGAGTAGAGACAGAATCAGAGATATGGTTGTCATCATCAGGTTGAGAAGTATATTGGATGCAGATGTCCCGTCCAGTCGGTCCGCCACTCACCCGGCTTCCTTCCAGTGAGATGACTAGAACCTTGGAGACCACTCCGTCTCCAGAGCGTGGATCCACAACAATAGAGTCACTGCTGGACCTCACTCAACTGGACCAACTGCATCTGTATCACTCCCACCGAGTCACTGTTAATACACAGTTCTATAACAACACTGGTTGGGAGACAATCCTCCTGGACTTGATTCCAAGTGTTCGTGACTTCGATGAACCTAAGTAATCACTGACCAATCTAATGGTCCCGCAATCATAGCACAGTAACACTGCTTGAAGAATATGTCAATAACCAATTCAATGGTCCTATACTCATATCACCGTAACACTGCTTGAAGAATCAGATAAGGCAACTGATATGTCACTGAGTCCTACACGAATACAGTTCCAAGTCTTCGTACTCGTTCAGTACACTATTAGAATCAGACATCTACTTTCAAGGAAGACAATTCAGGTTGGACTATAATCTATTGTCCCTTCCACCTGGTAACACTTGCCACAAGTTAATAGCTGGTGTAGTTTTTCTCAAGACCTGACACTATAGCTGTCATAAGAACCATTCAAGTGTCTACTTTTCGTTTTTCCGCGTTTAGGCGGAACCACCGTAATAATATACGGTCAGGTGTTTCCTTTCCTTGAGCATGATTGCTCAAATTGCTGAAATGTCCCTGGCTGAAATAGAGTATCTTCTAATGCAGAAAAACATCACAAACCATCAAGTCCCACACGTGCACCTTCAGGGCACCTGTATTACTTGATGCAACCTTCACACATGGTGAATCACATTGGGAACATGGTGTGGTTGAGTCTGGCGTGATAAGTAAAGAATTGAACCCTTCGCTGTGTCACACGAAGTGGTTTCCCGCCAACGACAATTATAGTTGACTGGTTCTTCAACAGGCAAACTCCTGAAAAGGAAGAGCGACCAGTGAGAGTATACTGGCCCAAACATTAGTCCACATGCATCCTACCAATGACTACTCAACCCTCAGTCATGCTACTTAGTTATGCATATAACCAAAGCATTATCTCTATATGGAGAGTAGTAAAGCATGGGTTCAGTAATGTCAGCTGGCCTCACAGAACAGCCCGTCAAACAGAGCAAGAAATCAGAATGACGAGTCTGATCGTAGGTCTCACCTATCCCTAATCATCTACCAGTCGTCGCTAACGTCAGTAGTGATAGTAGGCTGTTATCATAGTTCTAATTTAATCGAACTAAACAATAAGGTAAAGAGTCCCTGGACTCTTCCTTACATCATCAATGTTTATTAGTAAACATAATACTGATCAATATACCATCCCTCGGGATATAGGAATAGTACATGATCACATCCAATATGTACACAAGCCTGTTTGCTGGTGGGACCACCTGCCCCCGCCATAC
Organism: Cepaea nemoralis; assembly: GCA_014155875.1. Classification (NCBI taxonomy): domain Eukaryota; kingdom Metazoa; phylum Mollusca; class Gastropoda; order Stylommatophora; family Helicidae; genus Cepaea; species Cepaea nemoralis. The sequence goes on along the minus strand of JACEFZ010006055.1, from coordinate 536,004 downwards.
CAAACTCTTCTTATCAGACTCCTCCTTAGAGTCAAGAAGCCTTCTTGAGAATACATGTTCCCCACATGTTCCAAGGGTGATGTTCCAGTTCAGCTCTCCCAAGTGGTTTAGCCTTGGCCGGGACCGAACTTCATCGTTGGCCTGTTCTGCCAACCTATACTTTCATAACTTGCTTTAAAATCCCCCATATCCGATATGTCCCCTGTCTCATACAGCCTCCTTGTATCCTTCCATACTTCCAGCACCTTAGCATTCACTCGCACTAGCGCCAGTATGAAAGAACAGGATAGCTCAGACAAGAATTCAGAACGCATATGTATATCGCGACGGCACGCAGTGTTATCACGCGTCGACCTATTCGGCGTTCGGAATTACTCCAGGTAGTATCACATGCCATGATCTAATATACACACACAATGCCACATCATATATATATATATATATATATATATATATATATATATATATATATATATATATATATATATATATATATATATATATATATATATATATATATATATATATATATATATATATATCAATGCAGACTTACCTTCCCACAGAAATCCCGTGTTCCACACAATGAATTCACTATTAAGTTACTACACAATAGTTACATCATTCCTGGTGGCACAGAACTAAGTTCTTTCTGTACTTAGTAACTAAGCACAGTTTTGTCTGAATACCCACCTACCAACTTATCTGGTTTTCTAACCGTTCTCCTGGCTTCAGCGACTGACTGACATAAATCTAGGTTTCTATCAGGCACAAATAACTATGTTTTATTCTAACACAGCAACCTAATAGATGCAACGATTTGCGATATATGGTAAATATAATTTAAACCCAAATCGCCCACATCGCATTCCTGCGTTCCCAACAGCTGATTCGCGAACACACGTTGGTAAACAAAACACACGATTAGCCGTCAGCAGCGTTATCGATCGGTTTGCTAATTAGTATACAAGGACATCCGCATAGGTAATGAGGTTAGAACGATGGCGTTTTGTACACACTTACAAAGTTAAATAATTTAACCAAATAAGTACCTGAATGTCGAGAACCAGACTCCAGTCAGCTTTAAGAACTGTTCAAGGGCTCCTCAGCCTCCTTTCCGTAACAGTCAGCCGAATCATGGTTGAGGTGAGACGCAACACAAAATGGCTCACACAGGCCTGCGTCTGCTCCCTTCGAGCAAAAATGAAGTGAATGAATGGTTTAGCCAATTTCCCCACTTGTGCCAACTCAATGCGCACGAGGAGCTAGTGCTTCTTGGGAAAAGACACTTTCTCGGGAAACAGTCATTCTCCGCCTAGAATTTCTAGATCTCTCTGCACGAGAATTTAGTGCTATACCCAGCCTCACGGGTCACTCAAATTCAGGTGTTCCGAGAAGATTCTAGATGGTAATTCCTCTATCGGCTTCCCTCAGTCTATTTATAGCTGGGAAAGTCCCCCGATGACGCGCCAAAATAGTGCGGAATCTTTACGAGCCAAGACAGATAAACGCGTTTCGTCACATAGGCCCCCACTTTAAGAGGATCGACCCCGTCGTTTCACTTCTACGCAGAAGCTGTCTATGTCGTTCTTTCTTCCTTCTTAGAGACCGGATGGCGGGTGAGGAAGTCTAACCCATCAATATTTCATAGGATACTTTTATCACCTTTGGTGGGGTGACAAGCTATTCAGTATCACGGGTGATCAACGCCTACACCGCTACTGCGATCGGGCATCTCGCAGTGTCTTGCGGACCAGAGCTCCCGTCTCGATCTGATTTAACGATCGTTCCTGCCAGAGTTTACTGGACTTCTGCAACTCCAGCTTCCCCTTTCGAGGACCCAGCTGGACTGCAGTCGGTCGGGTTGAGGAACCAGGGGTCTGTGTCCGTTCCGACACAACCCACCTCTTCCGACCACGGTTCTCAGTGTAGCTAGCATTGCGGGTGTTCTTTTGGCCGGTCATGGTCCCCCGAGCACCGGGCTGTACCGAAGAAGGTACCTGCACATACATATAGGACTTCCTATGGTGTGACAGGCTTTCCGCTACCTGACCTGAACCCCAAACCGTTCTCTCAGCGAATCTCTGCGCCCTTGTGCTGGTAGACTTATCATCGGGCTTCCCCTCATAGCACGTGAGGAGACTGGAATGGAAAGTAGAAGACATTCCCAGGATCACCACTCCATAGTGCTTGTGGAGCCCCACTTTATTCACTAGGAATGGGCCCTGCCACCCGATTTCGAATTCGTTCCCCTCGATTGGGAGGAGTACTAGAACTCGGTCTCCAACCGCTAAGGATATCTTTGTCTTTGTACGTTTCTCAGGTGTGCATTTACTGCACTCCAGACAAGACCTAATATATCTGCGCACATCGCCTGTCAATCCCGGCCACCAATAGTACCGGGATAGACATTTACTTGTTGTCCCTACAGTCAGATGTCCGGTTGGGGACCTGCCATGTACCGTTCGCAGCAGATTAGCTCTGAAGCTCTCAGGAACCAAGTTACGTTCCTTCTGCCGCTTCTCTGTTCCGGTCCGAATTAACGGTGACCGGTTGTCAGATTCGAACTTACCCTGAGTTAACGGGTTCTCATTGTTGGGCAACCATTCTGAACAAGGACACTCCGTCGCATTCTTGCTCCGAGCACTACTCATCACATCCGGGTGAGTTTTCCGGAGACTTACTTTTCGAGACCCTCTTCCTCTGTATATCTGACCTGCCTAGACTTATGGATGCTAGGATGTTCTGGTTCGCTCAGAAACACGTACTTCCGGCCAAGAATTAGGGGATAGAGAGGATCCGGTATTACTGCCGCCTGAATGCGTCCAGTAACGTACTTGCTCCGAATCTCCACATTGGCAATCGGGCAACGTAACGCTACAGCACTCCTACTGGCTGGCTGTGTCTCCGTTATCTCCCCGGTGAGTTGCTCTGGGCCTGTCAGGTGGGATGCAATTATAGCAGGAAATTGCAATCCTGTGTCGTAGAGGCACATCACCTGTTGCCCATTCACTTCTACTCTCTCAACCACTGGAGGTCGTCTAGGTTCTACATTCCCATCAACCGACTTCACTTCTCTGCATGGTCTATCCCTAACCACTGCAAGACAAGCAAAGTGAAAGTCCTTGGGCTTACTCTTGCACTCACTTGTGTTGTGAGTGCTGGACTTGCAGAATTTGCACCATCGTTCACTCCACTTCCTCTTTGGAGAACTAAGTGGGCTATTCTTACCTTGGTTGACGTTAGAGATCCTCTCTAAAGAATTTAGCTGTTTACTTGGTTCTCCCGAACCATTGGTCTTCTTTGTCTTCTTCTTTGACTTACCTTGATCCTTATCTTTCGATCTCGGATCTGTTGGTCTGGTGTCCCCAGTCTCGCCTGTCTCGAAATGCCTGTCCTCTAAATCAAACGGGACCGTACACTCAAAGCAACTCAAATTTAACTCGTCAAAAACAGATCAGAATAACAAAACATGTTCTATCTTACCAACCGGATCATGAACATATGGCAGACTCAAGTCGAGCAAACGATTTTCAGACGTACGTTTATTCCGCCGCAGGACAAAGGATATAACTCTTGTAGAAACGTGAGCTGATCCCTATACGCAGGATCGGCCTTCACTTAAATAACATCTACCTACGAGCTCCGAGTCCAGCTCGCTGCCCTTGAGGCCTAATTATCCAAATCCTCAGTTCAACTGATTAAATAAAAGTCTAGGTATCTGCACCCGGTCTTTCTACTGTTGTGTTGTCTTTAACAAATTCCTCTCCGGACTCCCAGCTGCTTCATCACGAAATCACTGCCTCCAGATGTCACCTTCCACACGGAGCCTTTTATAAACACATCCTTTCGAATCCACGAATTCACAGCGTCCCCCGTTGCCGTCCAATGACGTTGTTTTCCTTTCCTTGGTTTCTCATATTTGTCGTCCAGTTTTGTGACTGTCTGGGAAAATCCAGTAAGGTCTCTTCTTTATACTTGGTGGCGCGTGTTCCGTTATGTGGCATAATGCCCCCTCCCAGATAAAAAAATTATTTATAATTGTTTTCTTTATATCTGTATATCTGTACGACTATCACAACAATTTTAACTACAACTGAATAGCACTTGGTTTTACCCCCTTATCTACCCTTAAAAAATAAAGCTACATAACGGGCACGCCCACCTGTCCAAACCCTCCGTTGGACGTCGTGTGGCTGATCATGGGCAATCAGACCAACTAATAAACATATTAGTCCCTACCTTGTCATAATAGACAAGTGTGTCCTAACTCTAGGTATTACCATGAGTTTAGGACGAGGGTAATAATGAAGTTTTCCATGTAACCATTTTTGTTGTAGTTGATCCTTGTTGTCCTTGTTTGGTACCATACATCTATTTCTTTTCCTGAAATTTTTCTCCATGGGTAGGGTGACTTATACACTTTCCGCCTTGAGAATCCATTGATCCTTTTCCTGTGGATATTTTAAGAATGTCGCTTGATTGTATCTATTCTTTTGCTCCTTCTGTGCAGCTTAATCCATCTAATATAATATTAATTAATCTAACAACATTGTTACTGCAAGTAAATAATTGATATCATAGAATTATATTTTTATACTAATACCAATTTACAATTACTTCTTAATAATTCTAATTATTTGAATTCAACAATCAATTAATGAATAACTGTTCCAAGTTCGTGTCATAATACAAAACAAAATACTTGGCTTGGCCATTGAATGCACAATGAATGTTCCAATCACGCGTCTCTTGTGAAGTTCTTATTCCGAGTATTGCCTTCACTCACGCTGTCAATGGAAAATCGGTAACATATGTACCTAATTGACTAAATTCTATTTGCAATCCTAATAATAATAATAAATATGTAGTTGATTCTTATAGCATTGCTCCCTCAACTCGGCGCTATCTGAATATATCTTTATCAAATAGACTACTAACTTATGAAAGAACAGAACATTAACATATAACTAATTAACTTATAACAAAGATCTGCCCTTCTATTCAACTATAATCGACTGAGAATGTCAGCAAGATTATTATCCTTTCCAGGAATGTGACAGATGTCAAATTCATAGTCTTGTAATAGTAATGACCATCTATGTATTCTAGAATTCTTCGGATGACCCGATTTGAAAATTTGCAAAGGTTTGTTATCCAAAAGAACCAGAAATTTCCTACCTAGTAAGTATCTAGAGAATTTCTCAATACTTTCAATTAAAGCTAGAGCCTCTAGTTCAGTAACAGCATAGTTTCTCTGAGTTTCAGATAGCTTCTTACTGAAGTAAGGAATATGATGTAGTTTCCCTTCATGTAGTTGAAGTAATACAGCTGAAATAGTATGTAGACTAGCATCCGTTTGTAAAACAAAGTCTTTTGAAATGTCAGGTAATTTCAAAATAGGATATGTACTAAATAGAGTTTTTATTTGTTGTAATAACTTCACATGATCCTCTGTCCAAACTATCTTTGTTGGTTGACCTTTCTTTAAAAGTTCCGAGAATGTTGCTGTCATATGTGCAAAATTAGGGATAAACTTTTGATAATAATTAATCAACCCTAATACACTCCTAAGCTCCTTCTTGGATGTTGGAGGTTTGATATTGAGAATCTTTGTCACAACTAATGGATCTGTTTTCCTAAATCCGTTAGAGATTCTATGACCTAGAAATTGTATCTCAGTAAACCCTATCTCAATTTTACTTGGTTTAGCTTTCAACCCATGTTCTTGTATTCTCTGGAATACTTGTTTTAGAATTTTAACATGTGTGTCAATATCACAAGTATGAATACAAATATCATCCATATAAGTTGCTACGTTGGTAATTCCATGAAGTAATCTTCTCATCATTCTCATGAATGTACTTGGTGCATTTTGTAAACCAAATGGAAGATATGCCCATTCATATAAACCCAACGGCGTGCTAAAAGCTGTAATATGGTTTGAATCTTCCTCCATTGGAATGTGCCAATATCCTTTTGTAAGGTCAATTTTCGAAAATAGTTTCGAGTTTGCCATGGTTTCAATTAACTCATCGATATTTGGCATAGGTTCTGCATCTAGTAAAGTTAATTCATTAACTTTCCTATAATCAACGCATAAACGTAATGACCCATCTTTTTTCTTAACAATTACAACTGGTGAACAGTAATTTGAAATTGATTTTTTTATAATTCCAGTTTTATCTAGATCTGAAATTTCTGCAGTAACTTTTACCAAATAATGTATTGGAATAGGATGTGGTTTCACTTTAACTGGGATATTTGATAATAAAGTTATCTTATGTTTAATCAGTGATGTCTGCCCCGGTTTATCTGAAAAAAAAAATGAACTATATTCCTTTATTGCAGTAATAAGCTTTTCTCTATCTTGTACTGATATCTATAGCTATTTTCTGAAATGGTCGTGATGCCAAATCAGTTTTCTGAACATGTGCTTTGGGATGTTTGCCTTTTTGTGTGGTCATCTGACATAATGTACATGAACGTACATGTGTGGTAATGTCTTTGTTATATCCAGGCCAATAGAACTGCGTTAGCAATCTATTAGTGGTGTTAGCAATCCCCATATGACCAGCGAATGGAGAATCATGTGCTAATTTTAATGCTTCAGTACGATATTTCGATGGAAGTACAGTCTGAAAATAACGTGATGTACCTCTATCATATCGTCTCGATAAAATATTATTGTCTAGGAAAAATTTCCAATTACCTCTTTTACCTTGCTTTATTGGTTCACTCAGTTTCTTAAAACAAGATTTTAGAGTCGGATCCTGTTTCTGATCTTCTGGTAAATCAGTCACTAGTCTGATATTATTTTCTAATTTGTCACTGTCTTTATCCCTTTCGTCTTGAGCTCTTGTAATTGCGTTAGCTCTTGCATGATCAATCTCCCATTGCTTTGCTTCATCATGCATTACTTGTTTCGCATCTGGTATGTTACCAATCAGTAATCCGGCACAAGGAGTTGGTAATACCGCTGCATTTATTGTGCCTTCGTAATATGGTGACATTATCGTAATCGTGGCAATCTTATATCTCTCTATTGTGCCACCGAATGTTCTGTACTCTACAGTCTCGCCTGTATAATCTTCTTCTTTTATGAGCTTTCGATCTACTCCGACAATCGAAGCTCCAGAATCACGAATGCAAGTAGTGGGTTCACCATTTACCCATGCTTGATGAACTTTTAGTTTGCCATTTTGTATGCTAACGGCATTAGCTTCATGAATTGTTTCTATACATTCATTACTAATACTGTCAGTTATACCCTTATCTGACTTATTAGTCTGATCATCATACCGTTGTATGATAGCTGCGTGTGTCTCTTCTAAATCGTCTGAGTCACTACTGGAGTATATGTATGCTGTACTCGCTTCCTTCCAGGAATTTCTCATCGGACACGACCTACTAGTGTGTCCGTGCGCCCTACATGAGAACATTTAATGCTTCTTTGAAAAGAGTCATACTTACTTCTCTTCTTAGTAGTAATGTCTTTCAGATATGCAGTATAACCTGGATGTTTATCACACATTTCTAAGTTTCCATGCGATAATTTACAATACTGACATCTGGTGAATTGGCCTTTCCTTGGTCTATCACCGTCTCTATTGTAAGGACTATTTCTATTGCCACCACTACTAAACTTTCTAAACTTACCGTTTCCTCTCTGGAATTTTGCACTTGCTCCTATTACTAATTCAGGTTGAGTACAGTTGGCAAACACGTCTCTATATGCATTAAAGTAAGACTCACCTTCAGCTTCCATCTCACTTAAACTCTTACATTTATTTTCCATAAGAAATACTGCCATAGGTTCTGGTATCGCAGATAACAGTCTATCTCTGATAATTAAATCTCTAACTTTTTCATAATTAGATTCTATATCAGCAGCCTTACACCACTTGTCAAAACTAGATGACATTTCTGAAGCAAAATCAAGGAACGTTTGGTTCGATTTCGGTGTAAGTGTCTTAAACTTCGTACGTAAACAAGCCTCGTCCAATGAAAAATGTGATAGCACACGATCGCGCATGTATTTGTAATTTGTACGTAAATCTTCAGGAATTAACTCGATCACTTTTAACGGCTCTAACGCGAGGTGACGATGAAATAAGATCGGTACGTCCTACTCCGGTACCTTGTAGTACTTTACGAGCACATCAAAATTCGTTATCCATGAACTAACAGAATCACCTTGTTGAAAATTCCTGAATAAACCTTGGTACTTTTTTTACAGGATCGTTCTGTTTAGCCATCATTTTCTCTCGTTCGATTTCAGCTCCACGTTCCATCTCAAGAGTCTTGACCCTTAAGTTACCTTCAACCTACTTGTCCTTCCAGAGTGTTTCTGTAGCAAATCGCTCTTTATCAAACGCCAATTGTTTATCTTTCAATTGCATTTCCATAATTAACTTCTCTTTTTCCGCTGCAATCTTTTCGCGTTCCACATTTAATTCTCTTTCTCTAGCCTCCATTCGTTCGCGTTCCAACACCATCTCTTTTTCCTTTAGTTCTCTCTCAAGTTGTTTATCTTGCTTTTCTGATGCCAGTCTTTCCTGTCGTTCCTCCTTCTCACGTGTAGCTTGCAGTTGTTTAGCTTCCTTCTCTGCTGCAAGTTGAAGTTGTCGATCCTCCTTGTCACGCTTCTGTTGCTCACCTGCCCAATTTCGAAGTTCGGCACCGGTTAAACCAGTCTTCTCACCCAACTCGATGAAATGTTGCAGTGTCGACATCTTGTCCTAATGTCCTACCTGTAAAATGAGCTATCTGGGTGAAATAAATATTGTCGTAGGCAAGAGAAGAAAAGAATCGACAAAATTGTAATATTGTCTCAGATCACTATCACTCGGATAGTAAAGTAAATGTTGTATCACAATTGAGCAAATATAACTCAAATAAATTTGTCGTGTCAACTCGAACACCACAAAAAAAAAAATCAATCAAATATCTCTATAATAAACTAAATAAATATACTAGAGAAATAAATATGAAGAAATACATTCAATATACAATATATATGTAACGCAAGACAACTAACAATCATCAAAGACGAATGACGAGTGACGCGAATACATATTACTGTTTACAAACAATAACAAATTTTTGTATCCACATTTTTAACGGGTAACGCACATACTATACTACTACAGTTATGACAAGACAATAGTATTGTGGTGATGCCCGCAAGATCAAAACCAAAAAAATAGATAAATAGTGCCTTATTACTAGGATCAATGCTATAATACATCAACAATACAATTACTACTGGCCTTTAGTGCATCTCCCTAACGTAGAGTAATACTTGAATCGCTCGAGAATTGATATAATTTGAGACTCTCAATTACGTGTTGTTAAGTTCCAAACTATACTGATCCGTAATCGACAATCGATTAGTGGTATCCTGGCTGCATGAAAATATGTGAGTAGTTGTGTAACGATTGTTGCTCCTGCCTTGAGATGATAGTACAATTAACTTGTACTCACACCCTGGACCGACGTGGTCCGTCACAGACTCATAAGAACACGTAGTCGGCTGTGGTATATCGACGAAACTTGAGTTTATTTCAGCCTTAGTATTGATACTTTAGGCTGAATGTACGCTGTAGGTACTTGAGTGAATGATGTCCACAGTGAAGTAAGTAAAGTTGAATGACGTGATTCGACTTCTGGTAAGTAAAGTCCAATGAGTGAACAGGCTGTGTGCCCTTTATCACGATGATAAACGATAGTGTAGTCTTGTTATCAATCCGTGTGACAGTGTTCGTATGTCCTGGCGTCAGCGTATTAGAGTATGTTCTTAAATTCAGTTCATAAATGCCGACGTGAGGAGTTCGTATTCGGTCCCGATTGACCGCGTTGACTTGCTCGATGGTAGAAAAATCCTCGACAATTTCAACAATAATATGTCACTGTGTACGTGTGCGTGTCGTCCTGACGTGTGATGAAGTGTCCGGTATGTGAATAATGTAATGTCCCCAATGACGTAATAAATATGTGTACACTGACCTGGTTGTCATTATGCGTTGATGTATGTAACGTCCAGCTGTAAATATGTTCAGATATATGTAACGTGCAAATAACGCAACATCTTCCTTGTCAATTATGGTGGAGACGAGTGTCCGTGGTGTACGTGCTATCCATCTTGACACATGACGAAGTGTGTATATAAAATGTCTTACTATGTACTAACTCACTTATGCGCCGATAATTCAGACATGAAGTAGTGTTGGCAGCAGATATAATGAACGTATGATGTACATGTCCCACAAATGTAGGTAGTTAAATGCTTTGGCGTTCTGAACAAACAAGTCAAAACTTTCTGTAATGTTCACAGAATTAGCGAATGTCTTTCCAACCACGTAACTATAACTGTGCGTCGGCAGTACACCCCATCATGTGTGTATCAGTCCACCGATAAATCTGATAAAATCGTGACGAATGTCTGAGCACTGTAATGAACTTCATAGATTCAGCAGATTGCTCAACATAATGCAACACTTTTGAGCAGTTCCAATCGATCATAGATTCTTGAATAAAAATTGTCAATCGTTGTGCTATAGTATAATAGGTTACTGTGGTGTAGAATTGTGGCAGCGCAGTGTTTCTTCAGATCTCACTGCCTACTCACATCGACATAATTCCTTTCAATGTCGACCATGGTGTCAATTGTTTCGTATATCTCATATGTAACCACCATCTTCTTTTCTCACGTAGACTTGTAGTTGTAACTGTATATTCTTTAAATAAATAATGTTCTTAAATAAGTTACACTATTACTAAATGTTCGTTGTTTCTAATATTTCATAGCGCTGTGGTGTGTTCAATAAGGTGGAATGTTTTTGCGCATCTGGTGCAAACTTGATATGATTAATAGATCGCACTTCTTGAACATGATTGAGTTATTATGTATTAATTTTGTACGTACTTACAGTTTTTATGATGTTTTAATTTCACCTGTTGTTATTACTTTATCACAAAATGATCTTTCACTTCATTTATTTCGGCTGTTGTTCCGTCATTTTGATGACGTGGATTTTTCATGTGCTCCTTCTTTCTTTCTGTGTAGCACGGTGTGGAATGTGCCGCTGGCGCGTAATTTCTTTTATGTTCAGCTATGGAAACTGGCGGGGAATCTGTGTTGACAAACAAACAGTCCAGAGACGACCCCCACGTGTCTCGAAGTGCCTGTCCTCTAAATCCAACGGGACCGTACACTCAAAGCAACTCAAATTGAACTCGTCAAAAACAGATCAGAACAACAAAACATGTTCTATCTTACCAACCGGATCATGAACATATGGCAGACTCAAGTCGAGCAAACGATTTTCAGACGTACGTTTATTCCGCCGCAGGACAAAGGATATAACTCTTGTAGAAACGTGAGCTGATCCCTATACGCAGGATCGGCGCTCACTTAAATAACATCTACCTACGAGCTCCGAGTCCAGCTCGCTGCCCTTGAGGCCTAATTATCCAAATCCTCAGTTCAACTGATTAAATAAAAGTCTAGGTATCCGCACCCGGTCTTTCTACTGTTGTGTTGTCTTTAATACATTCCTCTCCGGACTCCCAGCTGCTTCATCACGAAATTACCGCCTCCAGGTGTCACCTTCACACGGAGCCTTTTATAAACACATCCTTTCGAATCCACGAATTCACAGCGTCCCCCGTTGCCGTCCAATGACGTTGTTTTCCTTTCCTTGGTTTCTCATATTTGTCGTCCAGTTTTGTGACTGTCTGGGAAAATCCAGTAAGGTCTCTTCTTTATACTTGGTGGCGCGTGTTCCGTTATGTGGCATCGCCATAGACTTCAACGTATCTTTCGGCTAAATTGGTGACTATATCTAATCTCTCAGCCCCATTCTCACCTAAGAAGTTTCGCAAGGGTTTCGACATTTGCATTCGCATCTGATCTACAACCATCAACTCACGCAAACTTTCATACCCCTCTTCAAATCCGGCCAAGGCCATCCATTTAAGAAGGTATGAGTTCAATCTCACACTGTATGCTGAAAACAGTTCACCAAGCTCTCGCTTAGAAGTCCGAAATTTCCTTCGGTATGAGTGCGCTGTGATCTCGAATCTCTTCAAGAGAGCCGCTTTCAGTGCCGGGTAATCATTCTGTAAACCCGGTGGCAAGCGTGCGTACACTTCATAACCGGCGCCTCTGAGTCCCTGGAAGAGTTTCAAACACCATTTCTGTTTGTCTAGCCCCATTGCAATAGACATGGCCTCATACTTTTCTAAGTACTGGTCTATCCGTTCTTTCTCGGGTCGAACGGCTGTAAAGGCCACTTCATAGCCTGGTAGTCACGTCTACTGGTTGACTCTGAGCCAGGAGGTACACCTCCTCCCATAGCTCCATCAGTTACACCTGTAGCAGGCACTTGTGCCTCAAGTAGCTTCATTCGATACTCATGGTCACGTTTTTCTCTCTCGGCTTCCAACTCAAGCCGTTTCATTTCACTATCAGCCGCTATCCTCTTTTCCTCAAGAGCCACTTTACTGTCTTCCAGTTCTCTTTCTGCTCTCCTCCTCTCTCTTTCATCTTGGCGAAAATTTCTTTCCACCTCTTGCACATAGGATTTCAAAGCATCTCCCTCTAGACCTGACTTACGCCCAGTTTCCTGAACTTTGTCTAAGTCTATCTCTTGGGTAGACATGTTGACTATGAGAGGTGGGTACTCAAGTATGTGTGGGTGAAGCAATACAATGAATCAATAATCAATAGTAGTAACTAATCACCACAACACAAATGTCCGTCAGACAGTTATGAGATAGGTAGAAGTAGTAGAATCTTATGTAGACTGAAGTAGAGGATATAGACTAAGTCCCTATCCCTATGCGAGAGTTCTACAACACACAGAGAGCTTGGAATAATCCCGGACGGGCCCCCACTCTGTATTCTGGAGTGTAACAAGAACGCCTTGGGTAGTGAGAGTGAACCACACCCGAGGTGTCTCTGGCACTCCCGTGTATTCTAGCCCCAGGGGTTGGACAGGCAGATACACATTTTTACTCTGTGGTTGATCTCATATTAGTTAATTATGTCTACAAGCCCCTCCAGATTCTAGACCCCCACTAACTACCTACTCCTGTGGAACAATGAACACTTAGGCATCGTCCGAGACCACACTCAATCATTAGACAAAGAGCAAGTCAACTTACATAAAGTTTATTCTACCCTTGAGAATATAGAACTGAAATGAACATCCTGATAGAATAATCTATTTACACAAATAGAAGATAGAGTAGAGACAGAATCAGAGATATGGTTGTCATCATCAGGTTGAGAAGTATATTGGATGCAGATGTCCCGTCCAGTCGGTCCGCCACTCACCCGGCTTCCTTCCAGTGAGATGACTAGAACCTTGGAGACCACTCCGTCTCCAGAGCGTGGATCCACAACAATAGAGTCACTGCTGGACCTCACTCAACTGGACCAACTGCATCTGTATCACTCCCACTGAGTCACTGTTAATACACAGTTCTATAACAACACTGGTTGGGAGACAATCCTCCTGGACTTGACTCCAAGTGTTCGTGACTTCGATGAACCTAAGTAATCACTGACCAATCTAATGGTCCCGCAATCATAGCACAGTAACACTGCTTGAAGAATATGTCAATAACCAATTCAATGGTCCTATACTCATATCACCGTAACACTGCTTGAAGAATCAGATAAGGCTACTGATATGTCACTGAGTCCTACACGAATACAGTTCCAAGTCTTCGTACTCGTTCAGTACACTATTAGAATCAGACATCTACTTTCAAGGAAGACAATTCAGGTTGGACTATAATCTATTGTCCCTTCCACCTGGTAACACTTGCCACAAGTTAATAGCTGGTGTAGTTCTTCTCAAGACCTGCCACTATAGCTGTCATAAGAACCATTCAAGTGTCTACTTTTCGTTTTTCCGCGTTTAGGCGGAACCACCGTAATAATATACGGTCAGGTGTTTCCTTTCTTTGAGCATGATTGCTCAAATTGCTGAAATGTTCCTGGCTGAAATAGAGTATCTTCTAATGCAGAAAAACATCACAAACCATCACGTACCACACGTGCACCTTCAGGGCACCTGTATTACTTGATGCAACCTTCACACATGGTGAATCACATTGGGAACATGGTGTGGTTGAGTCTGGCGTGATAAGTAAAGAATTGAACCCTTCGCTGTGTCACACGAAGTGGTTTCCCGCCAACGACAATTATAGTTGACTGGTTCCTCAACAGGCAAACTCCTGAAAAGGAAGAGCGACCGGTGAGAGTATACTGGCCCAAACATTAGTCCACATGCATCCTACCAATGACTACTCAACCCTCAGTCATGCTACTTAGTTATGCATATAACCAAAGCATTATCTCTATATGGAGAGTAGTAAAGCATGGGTCAGTAATGTCAGCTGGCCTCACAGAACAGAACGTCAAACAGAGCAAGAAATCAGAATGACGAGTCTGATCGTAGGTCTCACCTATCCCTAATCATCTACCAGTCGTCGCTAACGTCAGTAGTGATAGTTGGCTGTTATCATAGTTCTAATTTAATCGAACTAAACAATAAGGTAAAGAGTCCCTGGACTCGTTCCTTACATCATCAATGTTCATTAATAAACATAATACTGATCAATATACCATCCCTCGGGATATAGGAATAGTACATGATCACATCCAATATGTACACAAGCCTGTTTGCTGGTGGGACCACCTGCCCACGCCATAGCAAACTCTTCTTATCAGACTCCTCCTTAGAGTCAAGAAGCCTTCTTGAGAATACATGTTCCCCACATGTTCCAAGGGTGATGTTCCAGTTCAGCCCTCCCAAGTGGTTTAGCCTTGGCCGGGACCGAACTTCATCGTTGGCCTGGTCTGCCAACCTATACTTTCATAACTTGCTTTCAAATCCCCCATATCCTATATGTCCCCTGTCTCATACAGCCTCCTTGCATCCTTCCATACTTCCAGCACCTTAGCATTCACTCGCACTAGCGCCAGTATGAAAGAACAGGATAGCTCAGACAAGAATTCAGAACGCATATGTATATCGCGACGGCACGCAGTGTTATCACGCGTCGACCTATTCGGCGTTCGGAATTACTCCAGGTAGTATCACATGCCATGATCCTAATATATACACACAATGCCACATCATATATATATATATATATATATATATATATATATATATATATATATATATATATATATATATATATATATATATATATATATATATATGTACACATATATCATCAATGCAGACTTACCTTCCCACAGAAATCCCGTGTTCCACACAATGAATTCACTATTAAGTTACTACACAATAGTTACATCATTCCTGGTGGCACAGAACTAAGTTCTTTCTTTACTTAGTAACTAAGCACAGTTTTGTCTGAATCTCCACCTACCAACTTACCTGGTTTTCTAACCGTTCTCCTGGCTTCAGCAACTGACTGACATAAATCTAGGTTTCTATCAGGCACAAATAACTATGTTTTATTCTAACACAGCAACCTAATAGATGCAACGATTTGCGATATATGGTAAATATAATTTAAACCCAAATCGCCCACATCGCATTCCTGCGTTCCCAACAGCTGATTCGCGAACACACGTTGGTAAACAAAACACACGATTAGCCGTCAGCAGCGTTATCGATCGGTTTGCTAATTAGTATGCAAGGACATCCGCATAGGTAATGAGGTTAGAACGATGGCGTTTTGTACACACTTACAAAGTTAAATGATTTAAACAAATAAGTACCTGAATGTCGAGAACCAGACTCCAGTCAGCTTTCAGAACTGTTCAAGGGCTCCTCAGCCTCCTTTCCGTAACAGTCAGCCGAATCATGGTTGAGGTGAGACGCAACACAAAATGGCTCACACAGGCCTGCGTCTGCTCTCTTCGAGCAAAATTGAAGTGAATGAATGGTTTAGCCAATTTCCCCACTCGTGCCAACTCAATGCGCACGAGGAGCTAGTGCTTCTTGGGAAAAGACACTTTCTCGGGAAACAGTCATTCTCCGCCTAGAATTTCTAGATCTCTCTGCACGAGAATTTAGTGCTATACCCAGCCTCACGGGTCACTCAAATTCAGGTGTTCCGAGAAGATTCTAGATGGTAATTCCTCTATCGGCTTCCCTCAGTCTATTTATAGCTGGGAAAGTCCCCCGATGACGTGCCAAAATAGTGCGGAATCTTTACGACCCAAGACAGATAAACGCGTTTCGTCACACTCACTCATCATCATCATTATGATTACTCTTATTTATTGATTGACTGAAACTAAATGGTACTGATGTGCATTTACACATTGATCATATGTCTTGAACAAATGTATAAAATGTGAGATGTTATCAAAAAGCCAAAAGAAACAGGCCAATCAATAAACTATACAAACAGTAACTGGATCTCATAACTTAATTTCAGTTCAACCTGTCTGTTAATTCTCTGTTTATTTGTGAAACAAGATGTTCAATGTGTACCAGTAATTGTTAGATAATTGTTTACCAAATTACTAAGCTCAATGAAATAACAGAGGGATAAAGAGAAGACTCTATATCTCTTGACTGCTCATGACCCATGCTAATCTTCACTTGATTCATGCTGATTAAGTCTTTTCAGACATTTCTCAGATTATCAATGAGGGTTCGAGAGCTATAAGATTCCAAGTCAAGGGGGCAGAGTCAGATCTATTATTCACTACACCCAATGAAAGTGACCACAAAACTCCTAGACGAAAAATGAAACCGAGCCTGTGATACTCAAGGGTCGTGTTCTTGATTATTTTCAAATTAGAAGTGGATGGGGCCCAGCTTCTTTATCCAGAGTATGGGTTATACACAACAGTGATCCCCAGTCCCTTCACAATATACGACATTTACGACTGGCAAGATCGAAGGGAAGAGACCAAGGAGAAGACCGAGAGGTAAATACCTTGATGGCTTGGCCACGTGGCATGGTCGAGACGAACACAGAGCTAATCCACGACTATGGTGATCGAGTGAGATGGCAGAACATGACCGCTTATCGGCATGGCACATGATGGATAGATGGATAGAACTGGACAGCTATGATCGATGTAGAGAGAACGAAGGACTTGATAACTCATCCGTTGGGTTGGGTCATCAAAGGTTTTTCTTCCCTAGTTTCGTGAGTTAGTCACAACAAACTACCACCATCACCTTTCCCAGGAAAAACGTTTTCAAACAGGATAATACTCACACGATTAGTAGGCCAGAGTTAGGCTGAGAGAATTACACTGTGTTTGCCCCACACACCAATCTTTTCTGTTTGTTTCTTGATTCTAAGTAACCTACATATCGAGGTTATAAAATGATAAGATAAATTGATGTTTGACTAACACATTTAGAAATAATATTGTTGTTAAACATATAGTACGGGATAATTACAAGTACATCAAACTACAGTTATCATTCTTCACCTGCATGTAAACTTTACAATTTGCGCAAACTCTTAAAATCTGTCTTTCTGAAGCGTGAATATTACTTCAATTCCTAGAAAAAAACAACAACTGGAAAACGTAGTGACAACTGGCAAGATTGACGGGGAACGAGCAAGGGGAAGGTAGAGAGTTACAATCTGGATGGCCCCATATGGCATAATCGAGACAAGAACACAACTCTGATCCAAGACTCTGGTGATGGTGTGAAATGGCGAACACGTGATCGCCTGCGCTTGTCAGCATGGCACATGATGATGAGCTTGATTTTTCCCAATTGTTCTACCTTCGGGTAGAGTTGTGACACCAGGTAGCTCTTATAGGTATCCTCTGGGCGATGATCGAACGCACATACACATACACTCACTTTCACACATAGACAGACACACAGACTCATACATGCTTACATAATTACATACATTTATTCATACAAAAGACTTCGTCTGATTTTTATATTTTATACAACGTACACGCTGTAAACATCTTTTGTACATGCTCGTATATGACGTTAAACCCAATATGGAGGATGGATACAGTTTCGTGTCTATTTATTTTCTTAAAAGTCGCTTAAAAGTCGACAAGGTCGCACTGTGATTTTATCCCATATGGCTCACTGTCTTTCCGCAGAGAACTGCCGAAAGCGTCTCATAAAGCACGAACTCCGTAGCTCCAGCGACGACCCCCAGGAGTCTCCGAAAAAATGTGAACCGAAGGACGCGGACCGGAATCGAACCCACAATCTTCGGAGCCTGAGTCAGACGGCTTGACCACTTCGCCAAGGAGAAAGCGCGAAGAGCGTGATTCTCCTGCAACCTGTCTCTTGACGTTGTGTGGAGAGAATGTCTTGTCTCGAGGGTTAATTTCTATGCCGTTTTTTCGTGAAGCGACGTTTCAGTAATGTCTTTTTAACTCTCCGTTTTCTTAATATTTGTTTATTTCTGTTTTCAGAAACCTTCGCAGTGGGAATAACAACACATGCTAATTGTTAACTATTGGTCTTCAGATGCGCGCGCGCGTGTGTGTGTGTGTGTGTGTGTGTGTGTTTGTGTGTGTGTGTGCGCGCGCGCTTTCCCTCACTTTGAACTCAAACGTAGTCCTTTTTTTCTTTGCCTGTGGACTAGCTTTCCCAAGCTATTATGACGCACATCGAGCTGACCTCTGATACTTCCCAATACATATCACGATAGCTTTCTAGCGATGAGATCACCTTCATCTCTTTCAGACTAAGAACATTTCATTGTCAAGGAATTCATTATACAGTGACGAATTCATACTAATGCTTTAAAACTGTAGAAGAATAATGTTATTGTCAGTATCGGAGGAGATACTAATCAGAATGATTCTGGAGAGCTTAAGAGATGCCATTGACAAACGACTAAGGGATGAACAAATGTTCCTGACACTGACCAGGTAGACAAATTACGCTATTATGCTGGCCTCTTTTACTTCCCAAGACATTTCACGTTAGCGTTCTAACGCTGAGACTACCTTCACCCATTTCAGGCTAAGTCGACCTGGGAGTCCATGTCAGTTTTCAAAATTCGAATCCGCCCCAATGCCGATCGAATCCTAGACCAGCGGGTCGGAAGGAGAGCGTCTAGCCATTTCGTCACGGCAGCTACCGTTACTGTACAAACATATAACAAATATATCTAGTTGAGAGAGAGAGAGAGAGAGAGAGAGAGAGAGAGAGAGAGAGAGAGAGAGAGAGAGAGAGAGAGAGAGAGAGAGAGAGAGAGAGAGAGAGAGAGAGAGAGAGAGAGAGTTACACATGTGTACTAATGACTCGTGTGTGTTTGTATTCACAGCAGCTTTCAATTAGGCTCCTTTTGTATTGCCCGGAACGTGACTGACATGTTTAGACTGCTGCTGTTCCTGTGGTTTTAATTTGAACTGCGTTGATGCAAAAATGTGTGAGATGTTTTAATAAAACTCTCTCAGGTAATCATGAAATAGATACTCAACAACCGGTGCTAGCGCTTTTGTTTCTTATTTTACAAAACATACTATTACGTTTCTCTAAGCCTTTCTTTTCCATTAACCCTCTATAATGTCTGATATATATTATTACGTGTTCGTTTAGCACATTGGCGAAGAACGTCCAGCCCGCGATCCATATAAGACCAGCAAAAACATTTGGTCTTTGACCTGCCAGCTCAACCTAGGAGCTTTATAAAGATTCATCAATCAATCTAGTAGCAACATCATCAATGCGAACTAACATCACATGCCTAACAAAGGAGAAGCAGTTCCAGCCATCACATTTAGGGTGAATTAATTAAATGTTTGATCAAATACAGCAGGCTAATTTCTAAGTTGATAATTTTGTATGACCAGCTATTGATGTTATAAATACCCAAATGATCCTTGGCAAGAAAAGGTTCCAACCCCTGGTTTAGTAGTTTGAAATAAATAGTAAAATATGTACCTTTACCTATTCTAACCCCCCCCCCCCCCCCACCCCCGCCCTTTTCCGACACGATAATTTCACCATCATGTGCTATATGTCAGTGCAAGTTGTTACACACGAATTGCGGTGACCACTTTCCTTTCTCCCTTCGTTTTCCTTTACAAAATATCTGAAAGATGTCTACATCAAATAATCACTGTGACCTAAATATGTTTTCATCGATTTTTACAATAGCAGGTATTCCTTACAGTGGCGTCATAGTGGTTAATGAGCTTTCTTATCAAAACGATGGACCGGGTTCATTATCCCCCCCTCTCCCCCACCAATGCGACTCTCGGATCGACCTAGCCTCATAAATATGAGTACCAGGCAATTTTCAGAACTATCTGGAAAGGAAAGATGAGGAGTAATGGAACTGGCCATTCCACCTCTTATGTGACGGCTTGGAAAGTCAAACACTTCACACCCCAATAGAAGTACCTGCTATGGGACTGCCTGATTATTCCTGATCACACTATCGACAATACTTCTTTTGAACTGTGTAAGAGGTCAGCTTGGCCGAATGGTTAGGGGCACTCGCTTTTAAACTACTTGTGCGTTGATGATGGGGTATTTAGTTCATTTGCAATGGCAAACTACTGGACATAAGCTTTCATAGAGAATCAAACTGGCGTTGATCTTAAGTCCTGGAAAGGAAACGCAATATGTGTTAATTGCATATCCTTTTCAGATCGTCGTAGTCAATCCCATCAATTTTGGCTGTTTGTGATTTCTTGACAAGTTTACGTTCAGTAGTGTGCCAGTGCTTAGTGAACATATACCATTGTATAAAAACCAACGCAAGGCGGTCTGCTAATAAATCACCCACAGCCGTGTTTCTAACGCGGTATGCAGGATATCGAATTGCGTTAGTATATCCTTGGCCACTGAGCCGGCTTCATGTGTATTTTCCAGCAAAGATTATAGACCACAGGTTCCCAAACCACGGCCCGTGGGCCACTTGTGGCCCGCCAGCCGTCAGAAAGTGGCACGTGAGGCCTCGTTATTTAATATAATATATTTTAATAATTTCAAAAATGCACTCAGAGCGTCCCGTCAGCGTGCAATAATTTACTCTGCTCATGGTTGTTATGCTCAGATATTATCTAATGCGCCTGTTCAGTTCACAACGAAACGTTACGAAGTTCCCATATCCCAGCCTTGTCGACCAATCATGTTGTCGTCTGTTACAACTGTTTAGCAGAGTCGGTAGTATTGTGTTGAAATTAGATTTTTTTTTCCAAATAAAAATGTACCGTTAAAGCCGATAAACATGTGTGTGAAAAATCTAAAATAAAAGAATAGTAAAAAGCGAAAATGTGAAGACGTTGCTTGTCATGAATTCAACGACGATTGAACGGATAAATTCATGTTTATGCCTAGACATAGTGGTAAACCAGTTTGCTTAATTTCCGGATTTTGTAAATTGTAAATTTTTATTCATTGGCAATGGATGAATCCACTGACATTTGTGACACAGCTCAGGTCGCAGTTTTGTTCCAACAATAAACGATAATGTTGAAGTCAAACATCGGGGAGCGGCTGGCCGAGTGGCTAGAACGCCGGACTCTCCTTCGGGAGACCCGGGTTCGACCCTTCGGTAAGGTGTGGGATATTTTTCTGTCGGGGAAAAAAAAGGAAATCTTAACCTGTACAGTTCGAGGCGACTGCACTAGCCAAGCGGCCTTAATTCCTCAGGCTCAAAGACCCCTCTGCTATACACCGCAAGGTACTATATTAGCAGTAAATGACAGTTTTAAATGACAGTTGAAGTCATTGAATAACTTCTAGGACTTGAATCGATGCATCAAAGGGACTGATCTGTTTGGAACTCTGAAGTTGTGTGCAGAGAAAAACAACATAGAATGGACCAAATTGCACTGTGTATGCACCGACGGTGCTCAGGCTTTGACGGGGTAAATAGTCTGGATGTCTAGCATCATTGGAACAGTTTCTTGGCCGCACTATATTAAAATATCATTGTATCATTTACCAAGAAGCTCTGTGGGAAGACTTTAAATCTGAAACATGTCATCGATGTTGTTATGAGATGTGTGAACAAAATTCGAAGTAAGCCGCTGAACAGGCGTGAGTTCAGACAGTTTCTATCAGACCTGAATGAGGAATACTGTGAGCTACTGTTACACTGTGATGTCAGATGGCTATTTAAAGGGAAAGTCCTGTCACATTTCTGGCCTTGAAAAATAGTGTCTATCTGTTTCTGTCTGTCCAAAGCTTCTAGGGATTTATTTCGCATGTTTACTAACTGTTCAGGATTCGCAGCCATATTATTAGAGCTGGTTGTATGTAACATGCAGGAATTTGTTTTTCTAACTTCCAATGGCAAGGGTTTCTTGCATGAACTGTTCTTAATTGAATTTGAAGGATTATGTTGTTATTCAAAGTATAAACATTAACTTGCACGATATTTGACCAGTGTACTCTTCAGTACAGAATATAGAGGAAATAATGCCAGCTCTCAATCATAGAAATCACTTCCATACTATCAACAATTGTGCTTTTGACCAGTGTACTTTTCAATAAAGATTATAAAGAAAATAATACCAGCTCTCAATCACAGAAATCACACCCATACCACCAAAATTGTACTTTTTACCAGTGTATCTTCAGTACAGAATATAGAGAAAATAATGCCAGCTCTCAATCATAGAAATCACTTCTATACTACCAAAATTGTACTTTTGACCAGTGCACTTTTTAATAAAGAATATAGAGAAAATAATGCTAGCTCACAATCACAGAAGTCACTTCCATACCACCAAAACTTGTATTCTTGACCAGTGTATTTTTCAGCAAAGAATATAGAGAAAATAATGCGAACTCTTAATCATAGAAATCATTTCTATACTACCAAACATTTTTGACCAGTGTATTTTTCAGCAAGGATTATAGAGAAAATAATGGCAGCTCTATCACAGAGATCACTTTGACCCAAATGTGTTTTCCCTGTAAATTTATAGATAAGACTTCGTTAGCGCTACAACGCTGAGATTATATTTATTCACATGAGTTCTCCGCCTAGATGATGTCAAGCCTAATTAACACTCACACATGTTATTTTATTACAGCCAGCATGTCGTGGTTGATATAATTTTCTCTCCCATATGTATAGGCACACATATATTGCGAACTGATTGAATGACCTTTCTCCTAATTACCTTAACGAAATGATGACGTTACAACACTATGCCCTAGGCATTTGTTACTCTCTTCCGGGTGACGAGAGTCCGCACTTCAAGGTTATTTTTTAAAGGTTACACTGTGCTGTTGGACTAAAAAAATTAACTTATCCACACAAAGTGTGGAGGATTGACAGAGGACAGCAGGGACATGCTTATTAAATAAGGAGGTGCTGAAGAAATTACAAAAAAGGCGTGGTGTTTGAGATAAATTAATCAAAAGTGTGAGCAGAATAGATGCTGAATGGAGTGCAGATTTGGCTTGAGGAAAAGAGAGAAACATCTGTATAGACTCAGCACAGATTAGATAAGGGCGGTGTAGTGGCGCAGCCTAACGTAAACTGCTGATTGACAGAAGACAAAGCTACTAAAACAGATATTAACATTTTCAACATATTGTCTAATATTTAAAGGGGAAGGAAAAAAAAAAGGGGGGGGGGCAGAAAAGGGGGGGGGGGGGGACTTCATCAGAGGTTCAAAGGGCCCACTTGCCCTCCGGCAGTCTGACAGACTGGCCAGTCCCCCACTGGATATAATGTCAGAGAAAGGGGAGAAATAAACACAGAGAAAGGTTCCAAATGTTGCTATATGTAGCCGGGGCGCAGTGTTGGGGTGAGCGCCCAACATTGCTTAAATACTCCAATGGCTCGTGAATACATAACCTCTGCAGCAAAAGTCCAACTCCTGGCCTTCACGTGGCGGAACTGTTTTTACTAACAGGAGAAGGGGCGATAGCGAGTTTATGGCGCCGAAAAATAACCAGTATGCTCTAGATGTGTATGCACGTACATGCATGCGCAGACACGTGTGCGCGCGTACACATCTACACTCAAGTGAGACCACAGTCTGCTCTAGCAAAGAAAGATGCTGAAGACGGAGGCAACCAGCCAGGAGGCACACCAAAGAAATCAGGATGCCACGCAATCACGCAAAATGCAAAATGTCGACTACTGCTAAATGTTATGGTGCTCACCCTGCTTTCGACCCCCAGGCAGGTGCAGTGCCGGGCCCTATGTCTCGAAAGGGTCCAACCACAACTACTGGAGGTCCTTCTCAGATGTCCTGTGGAGCCAGGGGACATGAGAATAGGACGGCTGGCCATACTAAACAAAGACTTAAAATAATGCACTGGAATGCGGAGGGAGTCAGCAACAACAAAACAGAATTAGAAAACATCTTGGACCAAGAAAAAGTAAGCACAAGATTACAATATCAAAATTAGTCCAGAGAAACAACAAGAGAATCGAGAGAAACGACAACATACAGGACAGAAGGAAATAGTACATGAGGTTCTGGAGGCACTCATCACAATCAGCGAACTGGAGCTAGCCATATCAAAACTGACAATGAGAAAGTCACCAGGAGCTGATGGTATCTCCAATGAAATGATCAGGAACCTGGTAACAGACGCCAAAGCAAAGCTGTTGCAGACCTTCAATAACATCTGGACCTTAGGCAGTGTTCCACAAGCCTGGAGAGAAGCAATCATGATACCCCTCCTAAAATCAGGGAAAGATGGTTCCATTGCCTCTAGCTACAGACCAATTAGCCTCACCAGCTGTCTGTGCAAAACACTGGAGCGCATCATCAATCACAGACTGCAGTCGTACATTGAAAGTAAAAACACCCTTGTGGCACAGTAGGCTGGCTTTAGGCAGTGCTACTCTACGGAAGATCAAACAACCTACCTCTCTCAAGAAATTGAGGATGCATTCCAAGAGAAGAAGCTGGTGCTTGCGGCATGGATAGATCTGAAGAAAGCCTTTGACAAAGTCTGGAAAGAAGGTCTGATGAAGAAACTGAGAAACTGCAAAGTCAATGGAAGAATGTACAAGTGGGTGAAAGCATACTTGCACAACAGAAGAGCCCGAGTACAGATAGACGGACTCAAGAGCAAGAAAGTACTACTACGTCACGGTGTTCCCCAGGGCGGAGTCTTGTGCCCCACATTCTTTCTAATCTTCATCAATGATCTTGTTGCTAATCTACCGCATGGAATTAAAGCGGCAATGTACGCCGATGACATGGTTTTATGGAGCACAAATGAACATGCGTCAGTGGCCACCAAATTGCTACAAAGAGCTGTTGATACATTTGCTGCATGGACAAATAGATGGTGTGTCAGCATAAACACTGACAAGTGCAGCACCACTCTATTTACCCTCTCTTCAAAACAAATGGCAGGGATCATGCAGATAAATGAAACACCCCTAAGAGAAGATAAAGAACCAACAAACCTTGGAGTAACATTTGATGGCAGGCTGACATGGAGAAAGCATATCAACAAAGCAATAGCAACAGCCAGAAGGAAAACAGCCATCCTGAGAAAGCTAAGTGGAACCATATGGCGAGCCAGTGGGAAAATACTTAGCAAAGTTTACCAACAGAGCATACGACCACACCTGGAATACGGGCCAACTGCGTGGTGTTCGTCATCAAAAACCACACTACAAGAGCTGGACAAGGTTCAAAATCAAGCACTTAGAGTCACCAAAGGAGGGATGAGATCAACCCCTATAGTAGCAATGGAGAAAATGGGGAGGACACAAGCAATGAGAGAGCGCAGAGATACGAAAACGCTAATACAAGCAGAAAAGATCCTCAGCTTGCCAGGCCACCCTATGAAGAACAGATTTGAAAACATAGCTATGGGGCGGTTGAAAAGAAGTAGTTTTATCCACCAGGCCAAACGACTCTGCAGAGAAACCATCGATCTGCCCACAGTTGGTATCCCCCTAAAAACTATTCCAGAGCGAACTCCTTGGAAAGATGAGCATAGACTATCATTACCAATCCAGACAAAAGTGAGAGGAATATTTGACAAGGAAGAACAGAACAGTGTGCAGCGCAGAACAGCCACTCTCAGCTTCTGGATCCGAGTCTACACAGATGGGTCGGCGCAAAATGCTGTTCAAAATGGAGGAGCGGGAGTGTACATAGAATATCCAAATAATACTAGAGACAAAGCCAGAGTACCGACAGGAAAGTACTGCCATAACTATGATGCTGAAATTGAGGCAATCAAGATAGCAACAGAGAAATTACTAAATACCAGCAATGGTACACAACCTGTGGTGCTACTGACAGATGCAAAATCAGTACTCGAGGCGCTCCTGTCTGGGAAATTGCCAGTACTAAGGACACTACTTTCTGAACTTAGCAGTCAGCATAAGGTCACCATACCTCAATGTGGAGTACCCGGAAAAGACAGAGCTGATCAATTGGCTAAGGAAGGAGCCAAAGAAGAACAGCCTGATGTGCCCGTTACATACCACCAAAAAAAAAGAATGATCAAATCAGTCAGAAAGCCACCAAAACCTGCTCAAGATGACTACCACGTTATGGACAGACCAGAACAAGTCATTATTCTGCGTCTCAGAACAGGACACAATAGATTACGCAACCACATGTATACAAAATTCAAGATTGGTGAAAGAGCCATGTGCACATGTGGATTGGCCTCGCAGACAGCAGAGCACATACTCCAAGACTGCCCAAAATATAACATATCTAGGCAAACCTTCTGGCCTAGAGAGACGACAGTGGAAGATAAACTCTATGGACCACTGTGTGAACTGAAAAAGACAGTTACATTCATACAAGAGACAACATTGCGGATATAGACATATTTCAAGCGAACGAAAGAAGAAGAAGAATACAGAGAGAGAGAGAGAGAGAGAGAGAGAGAGAGAGAGAGAGAGAGAGAGAGAGAGAGAGAGAGAGAGAGAGAGAGAGAGAAGACAGATAGACAGACAGACAGATAGACAGACATACGGACGGACGGACGGACAGACATACAGACAGACAGATCAATATACAAACAGACAGACGGATAGATAGATAGGTAGGTAGGTAGGTTGGCAGGTAAGCAGGTAAGTAGGCAGGAAAACAGCTAATCTGACTGACAGCTGGACGGGTAGGTATAGTAAGGAAGAAAGAAGAAAGCAGAGAGAGAGAGAGAGAGAGAGAGAGAGAGAGAGAGAGAGAGAGAGAGAGAGAGAGAGAGAGAGAGAGAGAGAGAGAGAGAGAATAAGCAACCAGCAAAAAATATATATACAATTCTAATAATCAAGAAAGAAAATATACGAAATAAAATGTGAAGGATAAGAAAATAATACTTAGCAGAGGTGGGTACAGGTTGCAAGCTCCCTCAAGCTTTCTTGTCGATTTTTGTTTGTGAGTTAAGAAATCACTTACATTAGACAATCTTGAAAGTTGTGCACACAACATTTAGCAAGCGTGCAAACCCATTCGTCTACAGATAATTGTAGAATATTTTTTTAGCCGAGCACGAAACGTCTGCGTGTGTACAAAGCGTTTAATGAACGTGATGGGAAACCGTGCTTCATTGTCTGGTGCTAGACGGCGTGAGAATGCAATGTCTCAGCCTTGATGTACAGTATCCAGAGACAAAATTCACTAAGAAGCTCGTCGGATGAAAACACGCATAAATACAGGTTAACGTTTCGGTAGCAGTCTTTATCAAGGGAACAGTAAGAACACACGGATTAAATCTAAGGAGAATACAAACTGAAAACTGGCTGCTAATCTTTCCCTGGCGTCAGGGTGTTCTTCATTATCTCCCTTCTCATTATATGACCCAAGCACGCAGTTTGTCTAGGCTGACAACCCTCTTACCCAGAAAATGAAGACATTTGGGTCGAAAAATTAGGAATGTTTGAGGACCTATTCCCAATAATGAAAACATATATTTCGTATCAATCAATCAATCATGTGCCATGCCGGAAAGCGTGGGCGGTCATGACTCGCCATTTCGTATGGGCTTTTAGAAATGACCTTCGCCTTTGAAGTTAGTTGAGCACGACAGTTATGATATTATGATACTATGATATTATGATAAAAAAACGGTCACTTATGGTATGCTTACACAAATATTTTCGTTGTTCTCATTGTATTTTATTTGTATTTCTCTAAGTTCATTTATATGTTTCAACTGATGCAATTGCTCTAATTAAATCTGGATTTTGGGGTAAACGTTAATGAAAATCTTGACATAATATACCATTTAAATTGAATTTTGTAAGCGCTAGCCTCTTAATTTAACCAATAGTAGGGTGTCGCCAAGTGAATATAGCATGGTAGCCGTTCAGAGACGAATTATAATTATATGAGTATCGTCTCACCGTGGTGTGCCCGGAAATGAGAGGGCGGATGAACTTGCCAAGAAAGGTGAAGGATGTGAACAGATAGAGAACGAACTCCATACCACGAGAAAAAAGAGCGTTATCCGGACGACCAGAAATGAAGAGAACCAGGCCAACGATGACTATTCTCCCGACCAACAGGAATAGGTCATAATTTTAAGGCTTCGGACGGGCATAGCAAATTGAACAAGCACATGTACAACCTTCGCCTAGTGACTCACCACTATGTTCATGCTGGCAGTGTGAACAAACTAACAATTATTATCCGTGATTTCCCCGAGTACAGCCAGCAAAGTGGGAATACTGGCCTAGAGAGACGGCACTGCAGGGAACGCACGAGGAGTTCCACATAAGCTGCTTACATCACGAGAACTCGTCTGCTCGATGAAAGAACGAACGTAAGAAGAGCAGAAGTAGAAGAGAATGTCTTTGATGAGACCACTGCATCTCCATCATGAAAAAAAAGTGTTTTAACAAATGCATTATGTGGCGTTGTGGAAAAGAATCATTGTAGAAGGGGAGTGCGGTGTGCATGCCTTTAGTTTTCTTTATTATTTTTGCTAGGCATATGCTGGATTATGAAGACAATAACTATCGCCAGAAGTGGAATTAAATGGACTCTGACAAAGCAGATTGAGAATCTGGACTCTGCCGACGACAGTACCCTCCTGTCCCACACGAAATCAGGTGATAGTCTGTGCCCACAGAAAGTGATGATTTCTTGTTCAGCCTCCATCTGTGTAACATTTTTTAAAATGGATCCATCGATCCATCATGTGCCATGCCGGAAAGCGTGGGCTGTTACGACTCGCCATTTCACTCGATCACCAGAGTCGTGAATCAGCTCAGTGTTTCTGTCCCGACCATGCCATGTGGACAAGCCATCCAGGTATTTACTTCTCGGTCTTCCCCTTGGTCTGTTCCCTTCGATTTTGCCAGTTGTCACCAAGTTCTCCAATTCATTTCTTCTTATAACACGTCCAAACAAATTGTGACTGTCTACGTCTAATTTCTCTAATCAATTTATGATTTTCATTGGTTTCCTGTAGTACTTGGTTATTTGTTTTTCTGTCCATCCATCGAATTGTTTGCATTCTCCTCAGAAACCGCACTTTCCTTACTTCCAACACGTCATCGCATATTATCATGGCCAGCCACTGTTCGTCTTGAAATGAATGTGTTGACTCTCGTATAATTATTCAGA
Organism: Cepaea nemoralis; assembly: GCA_014155875.1. Taxonomy (NCBI): domain Eukaryota; kingdom Metazoa; phylum Mollusca; class Gastropoda; order Stylommatophora; family Helicidae; genus Cepaea; species Cepaea nemoralis. The sequence continues at coordinate 506,519 of JACEFZ010006055.1, read as the reverse complement.
CACCATTCAAGCGCTAACTAAACATCTTGGCAATCTGATGCGGGACATGTTGTTCGCAGGTTTGCATGAGATCTTTAGAATTTTCTGGAAATTGTCTGGATAGGAAAACCAGCGAAGAAGAAAACTGTTCACCACTTCCTAATATGACGTGATCTAACACATGACACCCTTACGGCAGTATCATCTCATCTCATCTTGTTCCTCTTGTACCTTGCGGTGTCGAGGTGATGTATAAACATTGGGAGAGTGCCCGTTTATGGACTTCATGTATCGAGATTCCCATGGACTCTGCTACTTCCTCTGTCAATGGTTTACATGGTCGGTCTCTTCTTCTGCTTCCATTTGATCTGTACATCATTGCTTGTTGTGGTATACTGTTAGTTGCTAACCTAGTTACATGGCCAAGTAAGAAGGCAGGGGATTTTCATACTGCTCGTAGAAAAACTAAGAAGTATAATCGGACTGAGCCAAATAGATATACATGGCACTATCTGTCATCGCATTTCTTTCACATGAACGCAATGTTCCATTAACCTTGCTAAAGTATACATTTGCTCTATAAATTCACAAACAATATTCTAATCTAATTGTTACATAAACTTGCTAAAGTATACATTTGCCGTATACATTCGCAAACTCTAATTGTTTCGAAGCAGTTTCCCGTTATGGGTCTGGGATATGATAGCACCAACATATTTTATAGGACTGGGAGCAGGGGGGGGGGGGAATAGGTGGCCCTTATTTCCCTCACTATGCAAGCAACGAGCCCAGGCGGCAAACCCGCGTTGACCTGGGAAGGTTAACCCGATCAGAAGTGGGATGTGTTGGCGTAAAGGCGCAAATATAGCAGCTATGCTGTAAACAGGCACAACGCAATTACGTCATCACTCCGGATGAACGCAGAAGAAGAAGACGAAGAAGAAACCCGCGTCGGACAGTGTTTGCCGCCACATAAGACCTTACGTTTCAGCGTCGTAACAAGTGTCACACTGTAATAACAAATGTAATAACAAATGTCACACTGAAGAATCAGAGTTCACTGGAGATGCAACAAAATAATAAAACTGACAGACTAGGAACCCGTACTATTCCTAACTAACTGAATATGTATATATCCTGCCTACCAATCCTTGGACATGTTCCTGTCAATGACTTGAATCAGGAAGCAATGTGGAGGAAAATATTCAGGCCGAATAACGTGGCTTAATTTAATCAGACCTGCAATTCCAGATATATGCTCTGCATTTCAGGCTGCGATCTACCCCAAGTTTACTCTGAAAATGTTAGTATTATTTTATTGGTCTCTTTCTCTTGTATCCAGTATTATGTATACAATTCTATATTAATACCATTACTGTGTTTGTGTAGGTCTTGGTTTAATTGTTTAAAACAAAAGTAAATATGCGACAAACGTCTTGGTGTTATGTGCGTCTTTGTGTGTTTTGATTTTGTTGGGAACAAGTACATGTTTGAAATATTTACGACGGTAAGAAATTAATATATTTTATTCCTAGTTTGAAGAAATTAGTGCATTTTCAAGCTATAAATAACATGCATTATTTGTAATATATGTTAGTACATACTTTATATATCGTTCAAAAATTAATCGCAAACTGCCGAACGTCAACCTGCGAAACATTTCACAAACAGTCGAATTGTTGGGGTTGACAGCCACGTCCTGTAAAAGGATATGCTAGACAACTTTATATAATGTATATATAATAAATCATCTGTAACTGACACTACTGGTGGCAAGGAAGGACGCTTGTCACCTCATCTTATTATGCTATGATCCAGAACATGTGAAAGTCAAAAACTGCATACCTATTGAAATATGTATCAGCAGAAGAATTTTACCTGTATACTATTTGCACAATAAAAACATTAATACGGTAATGTTTGAACTTCTTCAACGCTTTTTCTATGGTAATGATAATTTCATGGAAAATACTTCCGTAGCTGTACAACGTAGTATACGTTCTTCACGTACATTAGATCATGGCATAAAAAAGATAGAAAGCGTGCTTGTTATTTCAAGCCTTGCCTTCCTAGATAGCTACTGCTTTTGCAAGCGAGCGCACTATTAATTGTCCTCGCAAGCGAACGCACCAAAAATTGTCCCTGCAAGCGAGCGCACTGATAATTGTCGCTGCAAGCGAGCGCACTTACAATTGTCCCTGCAAGCCAGCGCATCAATAATGTTCCTCGCAAGCGAGCACATAGATTATTGTCATCACAAGCGAGCGCACCAACAATTGTCCCTCCAAGCGAGCGCATCAATAATTGTCCTTGCAAGCGAGCGCATCAATAATTGTCCTTGCAAGCGAGCGCATCAATAATTGTCATCACAAGCGAGCACACTAACAATTGTCCTTGCAAGCGAACGCATCAATAACTGTCCTTGCAAGCGAGCACATAGAAAATTGTCCTCACAAGCGAACGCACCAACAATTGTCCCTGCAAGCGAGCGCACTTACAATTGTCACTGCAATCAAGCGCTTCAATAATCGTCCTCGCAAGCGAGCGCACCAATAATTGTCCCTGCAAGCGAGCGCATCAATAATTGTCCTCACAAGCGAACGCACTAATAATTGTCCCTGCAAGCGAGCGCACCAACAATTGTCCCTACAATTAAGCGTACCAACAATAGTCCCTGCAAACGAGCGTACCAAAAACTGTCCCTGCAAGCGAGCGCACTAATAATTGTTCTTGCAAGCCATTGCACCAATAATTGTTTCTGCAAGCGAGCGCACTAACAATTATCTCTGCTAACGAGCGTAACAACAATTGTCCCTGCAAACGAGCGTACCAACAATTGTCCCTGCTAACGAGCGTACCAATAATAGTTCTTGCAAACGAGCGCATTAACAATTGTCCCTGCAAACGAGCGCACTAACAATTGTCCCTGCAGGACAGCGTACTAATTGGCACGCGAGTGCAGTAATGATTGTTCTGACAAGCGAGCGCACAAATGACTGTGCTGACAAGGGAGTGCACTAATTACTGTAGCAACAAGCGAGTGCGCTAACAATTGCTCCGACAATCGAGCGCAGTAACGATTGTGATTGGAGGCGAGCGCGCTATCTAATGTTTTGACGAGAGAAAGTTCTGATCTTTGTACTGGCAAGGAGGCTTACTAACAATTGTGCTGGCAAGCGAGCGTACGGATTAATGTGCTGCCAAGCGAGCACACTAACTACTGTGATAATAAGTATTGCGCATTAACTGCTGTGATAACAGTAGTGGGCACTAAATGCTGTGATAACAATCGTGCGCACTATCTACTGTGATAACAAGTGTGCGCATTAACAATGTGATAACAAGTGTGCGCACTAACCACTGTGATAACAAATGAGCACACTAACTACTGCGATAACAAGTGAGCGTTCCTACTATTGTGTTGACAATCGAATATTATATCTACCGTGATAAGAAGTGAATAACTAAGTACTACGCTAGGATTCGAGTGTATTAACTGATATGTGTGAGCACACATACATACATCTACACAACTCAACAGACATTCATACAATAGTGTACATACATATTTGCAAAGTATATATGAAAAGGGAGAAAGCGAGAGACAGACAGATAGAGATAGATAGATATAGTGTGTGTGTGTGTGTGTGTGTGTATATATATATATAAACGCAAGCACGCACGCGTATATATACATATACGCTCAGATACACACATATATACATGTACACCATATACATATATACATAAATATGTCCACATACACACGCACATCCGTGTTATATACACGCATATACATATATGTACATGTATAAATGTACTTACATAAACATCCGCATATCCTGTTGATTCATACATATAGACATATGTACTTGTGTAATGCGCATGCACACGGAACCGCATATCCAGTATGGCTGCTAACTGGTTGGGGGATTATTTGGTCCGGGATGAATGGTATTATGGGTGCACACTATATTACGTACAACAGGAGTGCCAAGATTGGCTATACGAGATGCCACAGGTAACATTACTGGTTCGGTCACTCGGAATCTGCCCAAGAGAGACAGGGTAGATGATAATTTTAGTAGAGAAAAGAACTAGTTAGAGACAGGCAGAGGGTGACATCTGGGACGATGTGGAAGCATGAGAGTGGGGAGGGGAGGGGACATGTCTACGATTAGATGAAACTATGATGGGTGTTGACACCGTGTGGTGTTAGGCATCCCCATAGAGAATATGAGCCGGTGTTCTATATTTTTGTGATGTTCAGCATCGAACGAGAATGCAACAGTCAGAGAGATTCATCCCAAGGATCACTCAATGTTCTAGATGTCAGAGGGCCAGCCACAGCAGAGCAGCATGTCGCAGTAAAACGGAAATCTGCCGGTACTGCGCCGACCACCACGGACTTCCGAGCACCCAACAAAAAACGAAAGTGCGCCAACTGCCCGGGCAAGCATGGAGCAAGATATTTGGGCTGTCCGTACCTGCAACGACACAGAGACGCCATAAAGATCGTAATTACCACAAAGACATCATTCAAGGAAGCAATGCGGAGGGGCGAGAGAGCCACGGGTATAACACAAGCTGAAAGAGATCACCTGCAAAAACAGATAGACGAGTTGAAGAAACAAGTCAAGACACTGCTGACGCCGACTCCGACCAGCGACAACGAAAAACTACTGGCGGAAATAAGGGAGATCCAACAAAACATCAAACAAGAGGGAAACAGATGGCACTGATAAAGAAGGAGAACGAAGAAATCCTACAAACCATAAAACCAGAGCGAGAACTACAAAAAGCTGAAATGGAACTTTTCCAAAACAAACCAACAGTAGCCATACAAGAAACCACAGAGAAACCACAAGATGAAAACCAAGAGACCGAGCCTGAACTGCAAGCTACAGCCAGCAGCCCAACCGCAACACCCGAGGCCGAGAAGGGGAAACCAATTTCTCGTCAGACATCTGAAGAAAACCGAGATGAGCACCCTGACGTCGGCACGGAGAAACCATGGGGGATTACCTTGGAGGAGTGTCTAGAATCGATAAAATTGGAGGGACGCAGGCACCAGGAATTCAAAAGGCGCTGGGATGAAAGAGAATAGAAGAAGCTCAAGAAATCTAGGAGACCGGTAGTATACCCAGATAGATACTATGAACCTGATTTTGCCGACTACACGTACTATACAGAAAACGGAGAGATCATCCCATGGCTGACCGCAGAGGAAGAAATCGAAAGGCAACAGAAACTCAAAATCTAATGTGAAAAAAGGCGCAAGGAGGAAAATGGAAATGTAGAAAATCTCCTAAAGAAAATACACAATAAAAGAGGCAAAACACCAAATAAAATGTCCTTATAAGGACTATAACCAGACAAGGCAGACGAGCCAGGAGCCTTCACTAACAAAAGATACCACAAAAGGACGAGCACAAAGGATAGTCGCCGACCATCCCCCAGTTGACGTCACAGACACAAATCAACATAACCTGTCCGAGATAGGACTAACTCGTAAGAGCGAACAAGACAAGAATTAGGGTGGATGACCCTACAAAAATCACGGACCTAAACAATAACCACAGCTGAAGAGGCAGGTTGAATGAGGCCGAATTTGGAATTTTCGTTTTGAAAATTGGAATTGGAATCGAACGAGCAAGACTGGATGGCTGTGACCTGAAAATCGGAAGCACTGTGGTGGTTTGCGCTGTTGAATCGGGTGGAGACAGGCTTAGGGGCGTTATTGAGGATGTCCAGCAGATGTTGATGGAATCTGTCAGCTAGCTTGAGGCTTGTCTCACCAATATACTTCATATCACACCGTTTGCATATGATGGCATAAATTATGTTCGACTGGTGCAGGAAAATTCTTCCTGCTTTTAGGGAATAGCACCTTTGGGGGAGGGGGGGGGGGGGTACCACATATGGGCAAGTCTTTCAACGAGGTCTTAGGAAAGCCTTACTACCTAATTGTGATGGTGGAGGTGGAGATTCCTGTACCCTATTGTGAATGAGTACATCTCTAAGGTTACTGTCACGTCTGTAGGCTACAAGTGGTTTCTCTGAAAATATCGCGTTAGTAGTAGGATCAACTTGAAGGATAGTTTAAGATGTGCTGCACATGCATTGCAGCATATGTTTGGCCCTCAGCTCTTATCTCGATCTCCTATTCTGCAGCCGAAATACAAACTTTACGCCTTCTTAATCTTAATCATAATTGACGGCAGGTTGCAAGAAGGCAGTTGGTAATGATGAAATACAAAAACAAGGTGCTGAAATTAAAAAAAGAAACCATAATAAAGCCTTGAAGTGCTTATTGTACCAACAGAGATATAACGAAATTGCAGGATTTCTAACGTAACAAGAAAAAATGTCAACAAAAAGATGATATTATCGCACATATTGATGTAATACCAATGTTGGTCTTCATCAAAGGACATCTAGTCATTGATTTTATATTATCATGAACATCGGCAGTGTCCAACAAACAGCAGTACTTTACACATACATACAATGAAGAAACGAAAGGTTCTCAAAAGATGAAGGAACGTGTTGGGACAACAAACACCGGGATGTACCACCGTGATGCTTATTAGGACTCGTTCCTGCACTGTATTAAAATCCTGACGCGGCATAACAAATGGAGGAGAAGGAGGAGGAAGAGAAGAAGAGAAGATACTGACCACATCATCCACTGAGTGCCGATTGGTTTATAAAAGTATGAAACTAGCACTATACACCCAGTGCTCCTCAAGGCGTGTAACACAGTCAATTTATTTTTATGTTAATTACTTAGATTTCACTATAATTAGTTAGGTGACTTGACAACTACATTTCACTGTATTTAGTTAGGTGACTTGGTGACTTGGCAACTACATTTCACTATATCTAATTAGGTGACTTGATAACTACAGAAGTAAATCACTTAAGTAAACATAAACACATGCTAGTCAGTTTACGGATACCCCGGTAACACAGGCGGTTACATCTAAGTGTGTCTGTGTTTGTATTTTAGCCATAATGGTTCATACGTTGGCTAATCCTATTTATTGCTGTAGCATGCACCTGCCGAGCAACAGCTAAATAAGACTTGTTCTGTTGAAAATCTATTCAAAATCAACCGGAATAAACACAAAGATTACTCTTTCGTTGCCCACGGAAAGTTCCGAAAATGAGATAAGGAATAGATAGCTTTAGAAGAATCAACATTAATGTACGACATTTGAAAAACATTGGCAGCAAATACACCGGGTTCACGGGAATAGGGCAAGCTTGCACTGGGCACAATGCCGTGGGATTGTTTGCCTGTGCATGTATTTAGGGATGCTATACAAATGTTATCGATGCATTCCAGCAAACGTTTCTCATATCAGCGATTGATGCTTTATTTGATGAGATGGAAGGGAACGCATTATCTCAGTTTGTACCTTTTCGTGGGATGGGACACATGTTGGGAATACAGATGCAAAAATTAACTCAATGCTTCTATATCTCTGGACATGGCACAATGACAGGTATTTGTAATTAATTTTTGTTCTTGGCTTAGACTTGGATTTCAGTGCTTGTCGTTATTTCGAAATCCTTTACGTATACTTTCTATATTCTGACGTCTGTTGGGTTTATCGGTAAATAGTTTGAGGGGCTTTCGGCAATTCACCAGCAAATTAAAATGCCCGCTTGTTAAAATAACGATCGAGTAGATAGATCCTTTACAGATGCATTATGTACGCACATTTCAGATCCCAAATTTGATCCACTTATACTACGATGTTGGCTTGTAAAAGACAAAGCCAAAGAAGAAGAAGAAGAAGAAGAAGAAGAAGAAGAAGAAGAAGAAGAAGAAGAAGAAGAAGAAGAAGAAGAAGAAGAAGAAGAAGAAGAAGAAGAAGAAGAAGAATAATTAGGAGAAGAATGAGAAGAAGGAGAGCGAACGAACGAACAAAAATCTTTATTTTCAAAGGGTTAAGAATTGGGCACGCAAGTCCGTCTGACATTCTGCCCTTCTTCTCTATTTCCTATCATACATTCTTTCATTCAACATCACTTATGAAGCAAATTTGTGACAACAAAATAACAATAAGCATTAAAACGCATGAAAAATAATCAATAATAAATGACTCACTGAGGCAATGCTTAACATTGGCATTATAAATACCTAAGGAAGATGTAACGTGCCACTATACATATGGGAATGTTGTTTGGCTAGTTGTCGTTTGAGATAATTTACCATTATTATTGTCTTTTTTTGTTGTTGTTTATGGGGAAATGTAGTCTGTACTGAGGTAGTGTTCAAACAGGTTGCCAATGTATGTATAATGATTGGTGGTGTCTTTGATTTCTTGTGGAAAATTGTTCCACAACTGAGTGGCAGTGTATGCTAAGCTTGTTTTAAATAAGTCTATCCTAGGCTTAGGGACATGAAGTATATTTAGTCGTTCGCTATGTCTTGCGTTATATTTAAACAATGGCCAAAGGTAGCTTGGAGCATTTTGAAATAGGATTTTGTGAATTAATTTAGCCTTATTAAAAAGTAGGCGTTTGTGGAGTGACAATAACCGAAGACGTTCATGTAGGTTAAAATTGTCGGTAAGCTTTTCACTATTAATTACACGTACTGCCTTTTTCTGGAGTGAATAAAGGCGTTTTGTTATTGATTTGGAGCATCCATCCCAGATTGTGGAGCAATAATCAATATGCGTTTGTATATGGGAAGTATAGAATATCTTTCTTGTGTTTTCGTCAAGGAAATTTTTTATTTTGGCAAGTTGATATACGTTTTTGACTGTTTGTTTAACGAGACCATGAACATGGGAGTTAAAGGTTAGATTTTGATCTATGATAAGACCCAGTGCCTTGTGCTCGGTTACACTTTCTACAGGCATGCTACCAATGTGCAGCTGTAGAGTTCTCTGCGAATTTAGCGTGTGAAGTCTTTGCCTGGTTCCTATTAACATAGACTTTGTTTTAGAAATGTTAATTTGCATGCGGTTTGCATGACTCCAGTTATAACTACAGTATTTATTTCCTGTTGCAAGGATAATTCTAGCACATTACGATCAATAGCGTTTGCATATAATGTGCAGTCGACTGCAAATAGATCGCAGGACGACGACAGATATAAGGGAAGATCATTTATGTACATTGCAAATAACAGAGGGCCAAGAATAGACCCCCGAGGTACTCCAATATTAATGGTAATGGCTTGAGATAAAGATTTATTGTGTGATACTACTTTTTTCTGTCTAATAAAAATCATTTTATTAATGTCACTATATTAAAGCTTACTTTCATTGTTTCTAGTTTTTTAATTAGAATAATATGATCTATCACAGAGGTTCCCAAACAATGGCCTGCCAGCTGTAAGAAAGTGGCACGCGAGGCCTCGTTGCTTAATAATATATAGTTTACTAATTTAAAAAAAAAAAAATGCACCAGGAGCGTCCCGTCAGCGTGCGATAATTTACTCTGCTCATGGTTGTTATGCTTAGATATTATCGAAAGCGCCTGTTCAGTTCACAACGAAACGTTATGAAGTTCCCATATCCCAGCCTTGTCGACCAAACAGAGTGTGCTAGGCACCATGTTGTCGTCTGTTACAACTGTTTAGCAGTCGGTAGTATTGTGTTGAAATTAGATTTTTTTCAATTAAATATTTATCGTCAAAGCCTATAAACATGAGTGTGGAAAATCTAAAATCAAACAATAGTAAAAAGCGAAAATATGAAGATGTTGCTTGTCGTGAATTCAACGAAGATTAGACGGAGAAATTTATGTTTATGCTTATCCGTAGTGGTAAACCAGTTTTCGTAATCTGCGGATTTTGTGTTTCTGTTTACCCCCCCCCCCCCCCCCACCCCCAAATAAAAAAAAAAATCTGGAACGACACTTTACAACCACACATTCAGACATAAATGCTCAATATCCGATCAATCCTGAGTTAAGAAAAGATGTCATAGATATAAAAGAAATTCTCTGACCAGTCAGCAGTCATTTTTCACCAAAGCTGACGAACAGAGCAAGAGTGCTGTTGTTGAGTCGCAAGAAGTCGCTCTTCTGGTAGCTCGCAAAAAAAGCCTTTCCTTAACATTGCTGTTAGAAAGCTTGGCGATAAAAAGTATGAAACATAATTTGATCAGATTCCTTTGTTTAATAATACTATGGCCAGGTGTGATGAAGAATTAGACAACGATGTTCAGCACCAAGTAGCAGCACATATCAACAATTTGTAAATATTTTTTCATTGGCAGTGGATGAATCCACTGACATTTCTGACACAGCTCAGGTCGCAGGTTTTGTTCGAGCAATAAACGATAATTTTGAAGACATTGAAGAACTTCTAGGACTTGAATCGACGCACGCAACTACCAAAGGGATTGATCTGTTTGAAACTCTGAAGCAGTGTATAGAGAAAAACAACATAGAATAGACCAGTGTATGCACCGACGGTACTCCGGCTTTGACAGGTAAAAAGTCTGGATGTCTAGCATTATTTTAACAGTTTCTTGGCAGCACTATATGAAAATATCATTGTATCATTCACCAAGAAGCTCTGTGTGGAAAGACTTTAAATCTGAAACATGTCATGGATGTTGTTCTGAGATGTGTGAACAAAATTCGAAGTAAGGCGCTGAACAGGCGTTAATTCAGATAGTTTCTCTCAGACATGAACGAAGAATACGATGAGCTACTGTTACACTGTGAAGTCAGATGGCTTTATAAAGGGAAAGTTCTGTGACGTTATGGGCACTGATAAATAGTGTTTATCTGTTTCTGTCTGAAATAAATGCATTGCCTACAGAACGGAAATGTCCAGGCTTGGCCATGGGAATCCCATGGGAAAAAAAAGGGAGATTTTCTGAATAGTGTAGGGATGGGATGGGGCGGGATGGGACAGGCATAAAGTACCATTGGATGGGACAGAAAAACATGTCCCATGGACAAGCCTGCCAGGCTTGGCCATAGGCATGTTATTCCCATGGAAAAATCCCATGGGACGGGATGGGATGGGACATGCATAAATTACCACGCAGCGTGAATTATGTCCCATGGACAACCCTGGGTATGTCTGCTGAACGATGACTGGCTTAATGACCTGGCATATTTGGTGGACATCACGTCTCATTTAAACACTTTAAATGCGAGGATCCAGGGAAAAAATAAACTATTCACAAATTTATGCGATGATATTTCTTCATTTAAAATGAGACTACGACTGTTTAACGGACAGCTGACTGAAGGGACTTTAGAGGCGTTTCCAACTTGTGGTGGAAATATGACTTGTTACAGTACAAAGTAAAAGTTGAGATTTCAAGAGTTCACAATAGAGGAGGATAATGTTGCCCTCTTCATAAATCTGTTTGTATTTCCAGATGCCAAGCTCTGTCAGTTACAACAAAACCTTCAGCACGAAGTAACTGATTTGAAATGCAATTCTGCACTAAGATGTAAATTCTGGAGCTGCCTGCTTCATCTTCAGCTGATCATATGAGTTTATTCTGGCAACTATTGCCTGTCAAACACTTTGAACACTTGCGTTCATTCGCCCAGAGATACATTTGTCGTTTTGGTTCGACTTACAGATGCAAGCAGTCATTTTCAGCAATGACCGTCGTAAAAAAAAACAAGCAAAGTTCTAGATTCACCGACAGTAACCTAGCTGTGCTTACGGCTTTGGGCACGACATATTTGTGCCCAAGCTTTGATAAACTGGCATCTGAACTTAAGTAACTGGTTATGAAGAACAGTTACAATTGTAAATTAATTACATTAATAGCGATTTTCGAAACTGATTAAAAATTTATTGTTAAATTAAATTTTGATTGTACACCAAACAATGACCGCAGTGTAGTACTGACAACTGACTGCCTTTAAAGTGTTAGAATTTTGTTAACCAAAGTTGAGAAAGGTAAGACTGATATTGCACGATTTTTACAATTTTATAACGTTGTGGCCCGCTTAACTACCGAAAATAGTAGACATGGCCCTCTGCTTGAAAAGTTTGGGAACCACTGATCTTTCATGTGGAATGCTTTTCTAAAGTCTATAAACACCGCACCACATAGAGTATTGTTGCTAATATTTTGATCCCAGTTTTCTATCATATTTGGTAGGGCGAAGGGAAAAGTAGGAGGAGGAGGAGGAGGAGGAGGAGGAGGAGGAGGAGGAGGAGAAGAAGAAGAAGAAGAAGAAGAAGAAGAAGAAGAAGAAGAAGAAGAAGAAGAAGAAGAAGAAGAAGAAGGAGAAGAAGGAGAGAAGAAGAAGAAGAAGGAGAAGAAGAAGAAGAAGAAGAAGAAGAAGAAGAAGAAGAAGAAGAAGAAGAAGAAGAAGAAGAAGAAGAAGAAGAAGAAGAAGAAGAAGAAGAAGAAGAAGAAGAAGAAACAGCAGAAGAAGAAGAAGAAGAAGAAGAAGAAGAAGAAGAAGAAGAAGAAGAAGAAGAAGAAGAAGAAGAAGAAGAAGAAGAAGAAGAAGAGGAAGAAATAGAAGCTGCTCTTAATTTCCATTTTTCCTGTGTCAACTCAAGTGTGGTTGTCAGGGACCATTTCACAAACATCAAAGAAAAAAAAAAAAGAAATGCAAAACATTCTAGTTGAACTGTTACAGAAAAATTCTGCACCAAGAATCATAAAATACAGACGCCCTACAAGCCCTGAAGGACCCGTAGTAACGCAGTGGCAAGCGCGCTTGCCTGCCGACCCGGCGCTCACGTGTTAGAAGCCTTCTGAAGGCGGGAATTTAAAAATAAAATTGGCACGGGATCCAGATAGCAACAGTCTAATATGGCTACCAGAAGATGTTCTGGTAAGTAAGGCCGGGCGGTGTGCCATTGACCACGGCACCCATGGATTGCCAGTTCGTCTTCAAAAATATAGGGATAACATCATACACCCAGTGCACATTAGGCGTGAGAGAAGATTAGCAAATAACTTTTTGACACACCTCAAGGCTATTGGGCATACGGTGCTTGAACCAGTTTTATAGACCAACAGATGCTCCACAGTGATGTGGTCAATATCACGCCCGCCGCCTTCGCTTTCCAAGACATTTCCTGGTATCAGTTTAAGGTTGGATCGTCCTGGGAACCAAGGTTAATTGTTTAAAAATCAAATAAAAAAGGGTACTTTACGTTTACTGTTAATGTTTTGAATACTTATCGTATGAGAGGCATTGTAACATAGTGATTAGTATACTCACATATTAATACAATGATACTGAGTTGCAAGTTATGTGCTCGCAGCATGGGCATTTTTTGCAATCAGCACGACTTTGGGTCAGTCTACCGTCCTAACATAGGTCGCGAAAATCGCAACGTGAAGACTTAATACAGCCGGAATTCAGTTACTGCTGTGGATATTGTGATCAGTTCGAAACCACGTCACGAATTTTCTTCTGCTAAACGATATAGGTACCTGGTACTGCCCAGACGCTAGCGAAGGAGTCGACGTTTAAAACAGCAGCTGGTGATTGTACGTGGTCAATGTTTGATACCTCGCAGGTATGGTGACATTTGTTCAATCTTCTTCCAATTATTACTGAAGAGATACGTTCTTTATATCCAACCACGTTCCTCTGGGCATTGGGTTTGAGTCTTTGACAGTGAAATACTTAAAACCTGTGGAGGGAATATTACCAGCCTAGGCCCAATCAACGTCAGTCAGTACAGGCTATGCTGAACCATGTTCTCCTTATCTCCTGTTATGCCTCTCCGTGGATGTCAACTTCCGTTATAGGTCTTGCACAATTAGCTGGTTTGTGGATTTGGAGAGGGGAATGTGAGCTCTTAGCCATAGTTCCTAACACAGCTGCTTTGGTATTAGGTCGAAAGAAAAGTCTCTTCACCAACCTCACGTGGACAAGGGCCAGCCCTATTCAGACCTTAACAGCCTTAACTCCACAGCATCGGACTTAAAAATGTCTTCTAGGGGATTCACAACCAACCATCAAACAAATCCAGCCATCGAACCATCCAACTAGCCAACTAACGAACGAACCAACCATCAAACAAATCCAACCAACGAACCAGCCTACTAAAGGACCATCCAACTATCAACCATACCGCGTCCATACACAGGTTCTGGCTAGAAAACCCAGCCTAAGGCATACCAGGAACAGCGGGAAGAAGATGTTCAAAGGCAACAAGCTGTTTAACCACACGCGAATAGATTACTCGAGGAGAAGCATACGAGAAAAAAGCCAATAATATCGCCATGCAAGACGCTTTGATATAGCTGGAAACTCAGTCGTGAAAATAGGCTTCCACCTCATCCATTACTACGAGTGCTTTGATACAGGTATATTAAATATAAACAACCAGCAATTTGAAAGTATGTTCAAGCATGAGTTTAAAGAGTTGAGTTGGGTTGAGTTAAGAACCGACATCACTGCACACAGGACATTCCCATACGTGCTCCGTCTCCTCGCTCAACAGCTAGCGAAGAGTCACCGCTATCTGATTAAACGTTCTCCTGGTCTTCCCTCTCAGTTTTGAGATTCTTCCAGAACCCCTGCAGATCCCCGGCAATCTCATTCTTTCCACACATGGGTTTTCAATCTGTTTCTCCGCCTTCTCCACCTAGTCCCACAAGCGCACGACCACCTCCCCCTTGTCCATAAGCAAACTACCACCAAGAGGTGTATTCCCTGCTAGCCTATCAGCCTATTCATTCCCCCGTACCCTCGGATAGCCAGGGCAAAATATGCATACAATTCTCACAATCTGTGACCTCTGAAGCGACGAGAGCCATTCCGCACAAAACATTCCTTTCTCCACCTTACTAAGCATACTCTTTGAATCCTTAATGAATACAACGTGTGTTGCAGAAGTCTCCTCTAGCCACCGGAATGCCGCTGTTACTGCCTCCACCTCCATTCTCATACTGGAGGTCGTAGTCTCATATGCCAGGCTCTCCTTTTTCAAGACTCGTCCATTAGCCTTTGCAATAAAGCCCCAGCCACTACGTCTGTTTCTCACCACTGACCCATCGGTGTAGATGACTATGTCACCTTGATGTGTGTTGCTCTGGATCAGCTGTTGCATTCAAACTCAGTGCGGCCGGCTGCCCATTCTCTGCACTCACGACCCAGTGTTATTATTACATTGTGCCTTTCCGTCATGTCTTCCGGAACTTCAACCCACTCTCTTTCACGATTGATGGTCTGTAGATCACACGCCTGACATACACAGGTGCTAAAAAAACCAGTTTAAAGAGAAATAAAGTAATTAATCAGTCTATGTACAGGTATACTTTTTTATGCATCTTCCTGAGAAAACAGGTACAAATGAAAGAGGCAGTAATCGAAACCCTTTATATGACGGGTAAAAACAAGCAGAGGGTCCTGTATAGGCCTTGAGGTGTATCGAGTAAATGGTGATATCCCCATATTTGTATAGACAAATCGCGGCACGATGCGGTCTGTATCACACCGACCGCCTTTACTTCCCAGGACACCTCCTTGTCTCGATATTGGCATGCTTTACCAGGGAGCCAAAGTCAATGCTTAAAAAAAAATAAGCTTCGATAGGGTTTGGAACCTATGTCTACCATGCCGGCAAGAAAGTATCGTGTAGAAGATGACAGTGGCTAAACCTTGCCAGGTTTGAGTGTTCTATACCGTCACTAAGTCGGCCCTGTGGCGAAGTATTTACGGATGCAGTTCGTAATTCCGTATACCCACGTTCGAAACACAGTTTCGACCTATTTGGCAGCAGACCACCTCGCGTTGGTTTTTTTACGAAATGGTATGGGTGCTGGCCGTTCAGAAAGAAATGGCGAACTACTGAATGTAAACTTGCCAAGAGATCACAACAGAAAAAATGCTGGTGTTGACTGCGACGTCCTGTAAAGGATATGCAACTAACTTATTTGTAATACTGTGACTATGGTTGTGGAGATCCGTCTTTAACACTTCTGACCATTGACGGACTGGGTCTAAACGACATTGGTTGTCAGCACTAACTGGTCATTAACATGTTTGACATACTGTTTACAGTTTAAGGGAACCCATTTCATTGCCATGGGGCAAGATGACACCCGGACCATTCCACATCTGCTTCTGACGTTATCAATCCACACTTCGGCTGTAGCTTCTTTTAACCCTGGGTCTGTGTCCCGCCTGTTGACATGTTGTACATTATATAGTAGTGCTAGCCACCTGAAGGCATGTATTAAATCTTGGAAAAGTGTTAAGAAACTTCATTAAGATAAATCAAAGTTACTTCTTACAAGTTGCGCTTAATGTGTTTGAAGCATTCTTAAACATCAAACAATGTCAAATATCATCTGAAGACAACTTTAGGCAAGTCTAGCGATTTCTGTAAATGCGTGCCTTAGATAATGCGATTCACCCTAACTCCGGGCACATGGCTGAGAAGTTAATGGTGCATTAAGTGGTTTTCAGACAGCAGCGTATTTAAGAGTATTTCCGATGTGTCACGGGAAAACTGCGAGTTTAGTGATTCCTTGATAACTTACATATAAAATGGCAATATATGAGAATGGAAAATTATGGACCGTGAGTCAGAATAACAATCGAGCCTTAAGTCTTGAGCGAGGACAAAATGTGGGTTATTGACCGAATGGTATAAAAATAGGATACAGTGTGAGGAGTCATTGACCAGCGATGTCAACGGACAAAACAACGCGGAGACATGGGGACGGGGGAACACACGAAAACGGTGATCAAAGAGTTAGAACTCTTTGATTTACGACGAGTGGTGAACGCGGGGACCAGCGGAGGAACGGAAGGGAGCGGGAAACTAACGACTACGTGACTTCACAGACTTTTGATGTGGAGAATTACGGCAAATTTTAGTGTGGATCAAAAACAACAGAGAATTGGACACTCGGTATAAATTGGTAGAAACTTGTTTTTGTAGTTAGTGTGTGTTACCAAACTGGACGGAAAACTGAATTTATGTGTCCTGTAATAGTAAAGAAATCATCCCTTATTGTTTAAAGGCGGTGGGATAGAAGTGCTTATGTGCTGATGGATTTCAATTCTTGGACTAACATAAACTATATAAGGTACTCTAGCCTTAGCGTAATAGTATAGCATAGGGAAATAGGTGTGTTTGTTTGGCTTTTACCATTTCTTTCTGTTAGTTAATCGTTTAGACTTTAGTGAACTCGTCTGTCTTATGTCAGAGTATCTTTCGGAAGTCTGATTACGGCTGGAGAAAGACTCTCACATAAGAATTAGTATGAAGCAGACTCATACTACCTGATTATATATATATATATCACTCACAGGTTTCACTAGAAGTATCCTGATACAATCAGAGACGATATACTCAAGGCACTTCACTTGGGCGGAGATCAAATACCTCACTAGAACAATGAATAACATAGACAGGTTCTAATCGTGAGACGAGATAACCCATAGCCCTAAATGAACTCTGAAAATAATAACAGAATATCCAGATAACCAAAGTAAAATGGAAAAGGACGATTAAACTGATGAAAGCAAAGCAAAACAAAACTGCCCACTTTTGCACGGTAGACTAATAGAAAAGAGACAATAGATAAGTCAGAACATTTATAGTCAAATTAGACACTGTGTTGGACTGTGGTGATGTGGTTTCAGTGTTGGATTATTAACTTCGTGAAGCAGACTCTGGCGAAGTCATAGACTTACTGGAATATCATTATTTCACTGTGACCAGACTTTGAACAACTTCAAGATACCGTCAGACACAATCGGAAAGGAGCAAACCCGGGTGAGAACTGTCCATATATGTGTGATGTATCTTTGACTGGCTGAATGCAGACGAGAGAAGGGATACGGAGATTAGACATTCAGAGTCCTATCTCACACTCACCATAGAAGACACTATCAATTACAGATACACATTCCATACATACAACTGACATAGTTTTCAGCATTAAATATTTTATTAATTGTTTGAGGAAACTGTTGTCAGGGTATGTTCTGAAGGAATTAGAGAGAGAGAGAGAGAGAGAGAGAGAGAGAGAGAGAGAGAGAGAGAGAGAGAGAGAGAGAGAGAGAGAGTAGATGACAGAACGGAGGAGTGTAGACAAAAGTCATACAATAGTTCCAATAGTAGAAAGATCTTAAAGGTGTGCTTGTCGAGTCCACTTTCCTCCAGGGACGACAAGCGACATTAAATGGTGGAGCAGCGTGGTACATGACTGCATAAAAGGTATTTGCCTAGCGGGGTACCTGCATATTGGTACATTAAATGGTAGATGCATAGCAGCGCATATGCATAGCAGAGTACAGGCATATTGGTACCTACATATTGGGATATACATATGAGTATACATATTAATGACTTTTAATGGAAGGATGTCCATGGGATATATGGTGCCATTACATTCATGTTAGAGGACTTACATTAATGTTGGGGACCTCACAGTGAGAAAGATCCAGACAGGACGAATGTGGATAGGTGTTAAGACACAGTACCTATTTGTGCACACTCTTACATGTCTACATAAGTCTTTATCCTAAATCTCCTCTAGTGGTTGAGAGATTGGTTGTGCTGTACTGTGTGGTATCGTAGAAAAATAAATATATAGATAGATATTTATTTTAGATATTGAGTACGTACTTACTGCCTTAGGGTCTCTTTACTCAACCTGCTGACTTCCCTTCTTTAACTATGGTCACTCATAAACCGGAGATGGAAGAATTGAGGGAAAGAGGTGAAGCGATGGGGTTGTCTGGACAAGCCCTATCAGAGTATATACAGATGGTAGAAAGAGAGCGTCGTCAAGCAGAAAGAGAAGATCGAAAGGCACAGCTAGAGCTAAGAAAAATGGAACAGGAGGCCAAGAGATTGGAAATAGAACAGGAGGCCAAGAGACTAGAAATGGGACAGGACAACAAGAGGTTGCAAGCTGAAGAGGCCATCAAGATAAGAGAACATGAATACCGCATGCGCGAGCTAGAACTCAAAACACAAACTAAGGGAGAAATAGATGTAGCGGAAGGAGGACCAGCTTCACATGGTTCAAACAACATGAGTGGACATAGCTACCATGCAATGAAGTTTCCCTTAGCTGTTTATGATGAGTCTAAAGAAAAATTTGACCAATACGCGAATCTCTTCGAAGCAATGGCAGTCGCTATGGGGCTGGATAGAAGCCGATGGTCTCTTAAATTATCCCAGGGATTAAGAAGTTCGGGTTATGAGGTCTACACACGCCTACCACCAGGACATGAAAACAACTACGAAGAGTTAAAAGCCGCGTTGATGAAACATTATGAGATCACAGCACAAACTTATCGAAAGAAGTTTCGGTCAACGAGAAGAGAGCCGGGAGAGCTATTCGCCGCCTACAGTTTAAGGTTAAAATCATACCTCCAAAAATGGATAGATTTGGCAGAGTTCAAGCGGGACTATGAGAGTCTGGAAGAGCTCATGGTGGTCGACCAGATGCGCCAGCAAATGTCAGAACCACTGAAGACATTTTTAGGAAAACAAGGGGCGGAACGGCTTGATGTTGTGAATGAGCTGGCAGAAAGATTCGTAGAAGTCCATGGGGAAGCTAAAGAAACCAATATACCCTCCACTAAAGGTCAGGAGAAACAAGACCGAAAGAAATCTAAAAACTGGGAAGGAGAAAAAGTGGAACCTTATATAAAGCACACAACGGAGAGTTCAGAAAAGGTGAAGGAAGGAAACCAGAGCACCTCGAATTCTCCAGCTAAACGACCGTGGTCTGAGAAGTAGTGTTCGATTTGCAAGTCGCCCTCTCACAACACAAAGGACTGCAGATCGAAACCGAAAAGCTATCACTTTGCGGCATGCCAAGTGATTCCTAAGAAGGTGATCACAGACAAGGCTGAGGTCGGTGAAGAAACGCTGAACAAAGAAAGCACACGGAAAGCTTGGAAGGGAAAATGGTGCACACACTGCAGGTCGAAAACACATAATAATGCGGACTGCAGATGCAAGGAAAAGGTCGAGGAGGTGGAAGACACTCCGGACCAAGAGAGGCCACCTGTGGTTGAACTGATTGAAGTCAATGGCCAGCAGGTTGCTTGTCTCTACGATTCAGGGTTGGATGGGGAAGCTGTGATAGATGCCAGCCTGGTAAGCCCAGACCAACTTATAGGGGAGACCATAGAGATACAGCCGGCAATGACGAGTGCTGTTAAAATGACGCTGCCAATCGCCAAGGTGGAGATTAAGTCCAGATACGTCACGGGCATTATTCCTGCAGCTGTATTAGCTGACTCTCTATTCACAGTGATCATTGGCACAAAATACGTGTTCTTGGGGGTGCCCAAACAGCCAGCCTACAGGGGAGCAGTAGCCAGTGGATCTCTAGGGAAGGAAAAAGAAGCAGAGTCACTATGCGACAACTCAGTGATAGGGAAATTGCATACTGCCCAGAAGAAAGATACTACGTTGCGTCCTTGCTACAGGAAGCTGCAACGAAGTGCTGACTCACCAGAACGGGGACAGTACTTTCTGAGGAATGGGCTGCTTTACAGGAGAGTCGGAAGAGGAGACAACCTGCACGAGCAGTGGGTGATTCCAGAGACCCACCGTCCTCATATTCTTCAGAGTGGACACACCATAGCCGAGAATCGACATATGGGTGTCAGAGAGATATTGCAGAAGATTTCAGGCCATTATTGCTGGCCAGGAATGACCGGTGATACACGCCGGTTCGTGAAGTCTTGTTCAGAGTGCCAGAAAGCACCACCCAACAATCGGACTAAGAGTAAAATAGCGCTTAAGGTGGAAGACCAAGTGGAAGTATGGGGTCCAGAAGCGACTAATATACTCCAGGTAGGATGACCGGTGATGCACGCCGGTTTGTGAAGTCTTGTTCAGAGTGCCAGAAAGCACCACCCAACAATCGGACTAAGAGTAAAATAGCGCTTAAGGTGGAAGACCAAGTGGAAGTATGGGGTCCAGAAGCGACTAATATACTCCAGGTAGGATGGAAAGGACCTTATCCTGTGGAAAAGGTGGTGTCCAAAAACATCTACAATATCCGGATCGGGGAAGAGCAGAAAAATCTCTCTAGGCATCTCATTAAGAAATATGAGGAGAGATCCGAGAGCAAAGCTTCGCACTTTATGGTGATGGCAGCCATTGGGAAAAAGGTTACATGTCCAGACGAAGACCAGAGATCGCCAGTACTACATAGGAGGTCATATGGGAAAGTACGTGATAGGTCAGATTTACCCAACGAAGGGAGGAGGGAAATCACACGTCAGGGAAAGGACAAGAGTGAAACCTTCACTAGTAACCAAGTTCAGAAGGGGTGGGTAACGTCGGGAAAGACGAGAGATACCCAGGACTCCAACCGAAGATTGGCGGACCAGATCCAATATCGCCCGAGATGGTCCTGGAAGGAAAAGTCCAGAAGTTTTGGGGAAGACGATTCTGTCCAACGCGGACGAGGAGGAACATCCCCAGATGCAAAGCCGGGGGAAACCAAGAGGACATGGAAACAGTGTTACAATCAGGATGGGACAATCCGTCTGTACTGTGAGCCGTCGCTGACGCAAGTCGAAAGAAGGTCGACCGGACGTACAAGTGCGATGAGCCAACACTAGTTTCGGTCATGCGTAGTATAGTAGGCTGTCAGTGAGAGCGCCTACTGGATGAGGAGGTGAGCCATGTGAGGATCCAATCATATTATCAACACTTGATGTTCATAGCTACTTCGCAGAAGCTCAACGCAAGGTGGATGCGATGGTCGTTGTTGCGGCAGCCGTACAACTTCACAGTGGAATACATCCCCGGTAAGGAGAATATAGGAGCGGATTTCCTATCTAGACATCCAACTCCAGAGGAAGAGGAATAGGTTGGTGGATCATAGGAATCAAAACTACAGTGAGGAAGAGTCGACGCGATCAACTCTCTTAAGAGAGGGCCTATGTCACGGGAAAACTGCGAGTTTAGTTATTCCTTGATAACTTACATATAAAATGGCAATATATGAGAATGGAAAATTATGGACCGTGAGTCAGAATAACAATCGAGCCTTAAGTCTTGAGCGAGGACAAAATGTGGGTTATTGACCGAATGGTATAAAATAGGATACAGTGTGAGGAGTCATTGACCAGCGATGTCAACGGACAAAACAACGTGGAGACATCGGGACGGGGGAACACACGAAGACGGTGATCAAAGAGTTAGAACTCTTTGATGTACGACGAGTGGTGAACGCGGGGACCAGCGGAGGAACGGAAGGGAGCGGGCAACTAACGACTACGTGACTTCACAGACTCTTGATGTGTGGAATTACGGCAAATTTTAGTGTGGATCAAAAACAACACAGAATTGGACACTCGGTATAAATTGGTGGAAACTTGTTTTTGTAGTTCGTGTGTGCTACTAAACTGGACGGAAAACTGGATTTATGTGTCCTGTAATAGTAAAGAAATCATCCCTTATTGTTTAAAGGCGGTGGGATAGAAGTGCTTATGTGCTGATGGATTTCAATTCTTGGACTAACATAAACTATATAAGGTACTCTAGCCTTAGCGTAATAGTATAGCATAGGGAAATAGGTGTGTGTGTTTGGCTTTTACCATTTCTTTCTGTTAGTTAATCGTTTAGACTTTAGTGAACTCGTCTGTCTTATGTCAGAGTATCTTTCGGAAAACTGATTACGGCTGGAGAAAGACTCTCACATAAGAATTAGTATGAAGCAGACTCATATCACCTGATTATATATATATCACTCACAGGTTTCACTAGAAGTATCCTGATACAATCAGAGACGATAAACTCAAGGCACTTCAATTGGGCGGAGATCAAATACCTCACTAGAACAATGAATAACATAGTCAGGTTCTAATCGTGAGACGAGATAACCCATAGCCCTAAATGAACTCTGAAAATAATAACAGAATATCCAGATAACCAAAGTAAAATGGAAAAGGACGATTAAACTGATGAAAGCAAAGCAAAACAAAACTGCCCACTTTTGCACGGTAGACTAATAGAAAAGAGACAATAGATAAGTCAGAACATTTATAGTCAAATTAGACACTGTGTTGGACTGTGGTGATGTGGTTTCAGTGTTGGATTATTAACTTCGTGAAGCAGACTCTGGCGAAGTCATAGACTTACAACTGACATAGTTTTCAGCATTAAATATTTTATTAATTGTTTGAGGAAACTGTTGTCAGGGTATGTTCTGAAGGAATAAGAGAGAGAGAGAGAGAGAGAGAGAGAGAGAGAGAGAGAGAGAGAGAGAGAGAGAGAGAGAGAGAGAGAGATAGATAGAGATAGAGAGAGTAGATGACAGAACGGAGGAGTGTTGACAAAAGTCATACAATAGTTCCAATAGTAGAAAGATCTTAAAGGTGTTCTTGTCGAGTTCACTTTCCTCCAGGGACGACAAGCGACACGATGTTTGAAGTTTGAAGTTATAAATTGTAAAAACAAAATGCATACATAAATATGGTGTCGTGTATAAATATATTGTCGTGTGGTTAGTGAAAGTGGCTAAAGTGATTCGGCACAGAATCGTGTGACACAGCGAGGGAGTATCGACTATATGCTCTGATTTGATGAAACATGCCTGTGACTACAAACGTTACACGTCACGAGACTGTAAGTGCCATAGAAATTCCATATTTCATGTAGACCGATTGGCACTCGATTGGTGGTAAGCCCACCCCCCCTCCCCCTCCCCCCTTTTACTTCTCAGAACATTTTAGACTAGGTCACCTGACGGCCCTAGTCAATTAAAAACAAACATAATAATAAAAACCCCTCCTCGACAAGATTCGAGAATACGACATGCCTGGTAGCCACTGCCCTACTGTGACTCTCCTGTGTTCTTCTTAGTTACTTATCTTGCTGAGTGCCATATTGTAAGTTCCTCTTCATTATGATGCGTTATCTATAAATTTATGAAGTCAACAGCATGTATCAATAGATTCGGCTCAATGACAACTAGTCAAGGTGACAAAAACTGGAGCCTCAACTGTGAACTCAAAAGACGAAGTAACTTCTGGGTTGAACAATACGAACGCTGTTTTAATCTGAGAGCTGACACTGGTGGTTGTAACAAATATTCTCTAGTACACTTAAAGTGCCTGTTATTGCCAGGCGGGCATTTAAGTTCTAGGTACAAGCATACATATTTTCAAATACAATCAAACCAGTTAAAAAGTGTTCGCCATTGTTGTTATGCCTCTGTACATATCCTTCTTTCATTCATACCGGCTGGCTTCGCTACTGCATAGATTCCGTCTAAGTTTCTGCCCGCCGTTTCTGAATATGTGGCGCTATTAATCTTCCATAACATCCTTCTATCTGTTGTTATCTTTATAGCCACTGATAAATGCCAACAAGTCCTTAGCCACACCAATTTGCTCCAGAAACAAATTTCACGGCCTTCTTTGTCGAGAACTACACAAGGTCTGTTTTTTGTTAATTGACGTCCGCGTGACGTTTTCTCTGTTGACAACTTGTCTCCTAATTTCTCTGAGCTTTCGGCTTCTAGGATTCTCCACGTACTTTCTGTGACGTATTTCTCGGGCACCAGCTATATGGCACTGAGGAATGAAGGTCAGTAGTGGACTGGGTCTAAAACTATTGGTTGCCTGAAGACAAAGCGTAGACAAAAAGGACATTAATACCTTAAACATATTGTCTTTATTTTAGGGTCACCCCCCTCCCACTTCATCAGTGCCCCACGGGTCCCACAATTATCATCGGGCAAGAGACACCCTGGCCAGTCGTCCACCGATGAAGGTACACAGAGCACGGTATACATAATGCATAGTTAACAAGGAACTCTGCACACCCACGTCCATGCTATGGCTCTACTATATTATTCTGTACGCACTAACCTTATAAGTGGACGCCAAAGTGGCACAGTGGCTAGCACGTTTGTCTATCGGTTCGATGGTCATGCGCTCGCATCCGCTTCATGGTAGGGATTGTTCATCGACTAGGATCCTAGCTCGAGCGAGCTTAAACCTTGCACCGAGCAACGTTCTGGGAAGTAAATACGGATACCGAATACTCTCGCAAGGCATGGAAAATACACATAAAACACACCATGGCATGAAAAGGGGTCTTTTTGAAACTTGACGTAACGTAACGTAACTAAATTTAACTCTTCTCAGGTGAACTTTACTTTACTTTAGTTTACTTTACTTTATTTACTAGGCTGGTTTAAAAAAAAAATGAAATGGTAACTCATAAATAAACATGTTTTACGAAAACGCAATGCGTTACATAGCATGCTAATATGCAGCTGAAATAACATTATATGCCAGCTCATGCTTGTAATGAAGAACGGTTACTTATGCCAGCCAGGTGAAGGGGAGATGAGAAGTTCCTAACTAATATCTATAAATAGTTGATACATGTAACATATATTACTGCGAACATGTGTGGTGCATAATTCAGATTACAGAATTTATCTAATT
Source organism: Cepaea nemoralis (assembly GCA_014155875.1). Classification (NCBI taxonomy): domain Eukaryota; kingdom Metazoa; phylum Mollusca; class Gastropoda; order Stylommatophora; family Helicidae; genus Cepaea; species Cepaea nemoralis. The sequence continues at coordinate 481,163 of JACEFZ010006055.1, read as the reverse complement.
GCTTTAGTTTATGTTGTGTTATTATTAGGTATGTACCTGACGAGATGCAGCGAAACAAGCTAGGCATATAAATCGTGCTATCCATTGTTTGTGTCTTCAAAGTGTAAATGTCTTACTAGTTTGATAAACAGCAAGTTTATATGTACAGCGTTTATCTTTTCAGTTCATGAGTCTGGCGTTCTTTTAATAGGTTATTTATTTAGAAAAGTGGGATATGGAGTTTGTCTGTGTATACACATTTGAAACACTAGGGGGGCCGCGAGAACCCAGTGGCTAGACGCTCGCCTGCCTGGTCCGTGCTCATGGGTTTGATCCACGTCGGGACGAATTAGAATGTTTAAAATAACATGGCTTCCATGTCCACCCAGCCTAAATTGGGTAGCAGGAAATTTGTTGGGAAATAAAGGCCACTGACCACATGACCCATCGAGTGCCGATTAGTCTATAAATATATGAGTCTAGCATCATATGCCCAATGTTGCCAAGGAGTGCAAAAGGTTCTTTTAATTTACTTATCGTACAAAATAAAATGGAAATAGCGAAAGTTTTACTTCAGAAGATTCGGAAAACTATAACGAAAGACAGCATACAAAAACTGTAAGTCGCTTAAAAAAGTCGCTTAAAAGTCGACAGGGTCGACTTCATTGCACCGGGTGTTATCCCGTATGGCTCGGCCTCTTTCCGCAGCACGGAAAGCGTCGCACAAAAAAACTGTAAGTCAAGTCCTATGTACGCCCTACGTAATTAAATGACACATAGTCACGGCATGTGAAAAGCAAATGCAATTACAGACTAAATGATATATATAATAAATAAATTAGGAATGAAGAGAGAATTAATAAACAAGATAACAATAAGACAAATACAATACTTTCAGTTTATAGTGACCACAGAATTGTGCAAATTATAGAGGGATCATGTTACTGTTAGTTCCCGGGAAGAATTGAAGCAGAATCGTTCTGGAGAGATTACGAAATGGCATTGACAAACAACTAAGGGGTGAACGGGTCGGCTTCCGACCAAACAGATCCTTCATTGATCAGATAGTTTCACTGCACATTTAATAGAACAAAGCACCGAACTGAACTCACCACTTTATATTGCGTTTGTCGACTACGAAAACGCATTTGACAACATTGATAGGGAATATCTCTGGTAGTTGATGAGACATTATGGAATAAAACAGTAAATCATTAACTTTGTAAAGACAACATATAGAGAAGGACATGAAGGGCAGGTTTCTTCATGAGGGACAACCAACGGAGGCATTCGAGATATGAAGACGAGTGAGGCTGGGATGTCTCTTGTCACCCGAACTATTCTTACTGATTATTGACTGGATTATGAAGAGAACAACAAACACTGCAGGGAATGGAATTTAATGGAATCCACTGACAAAGTAGCTCGATGATCCGGATGATGCGGACAGCATTTCTCTCCTGTGTCACACACGAAATCAGATGCAGGAAAAAGTACTTGATGGGAGGTCACAACAACTAGGTTTTAAAATTCATAGAGAAATAACACAGATGATGAGAATAATACAAGCAAATTATAACATCACCTCTCTTGTGGAAACCACACTTCAAGAGACCTAATTATATACCTACTGAGGTAGCAATGTAGACAAAGAATGGGGTGGGGATTGGGTAGGGTGGGGATTAGAGGGTGGGTGGGTGGATTTTGTGATGGAACAGATAAAGATATTAGAATAAGATTTCATAAGGCTTGAGGAACTTTTATAAAATTAGAAAATTTGTGGAAATAAAACAAAAAATTAGTACAACATTTAGATTATTGAATTCTAACATTACGTCAGTACCCCTGTATGGATCAGAAACATGGAAGAACAACGAAAATTGTTACAAATAAACTATAAACACTCACTGCACAGAACAGAGGGATTAGTATTGTATGACACAATCGCCAATGTGCAGCTCATGGAGAGAACTAGACAAACATCAATGCACTAAGAGGTGAAGTAAAGACACTGGCGCTGCATAGGCAATACACTGAGAAAACTATAGTGAACAAGAATGGCGTTGCGACCAAAGCCTTCATAAGCACAGGACAAACAAACACAAGCTGACACAAACCTACATGAAACACACTACATGACAATATTAAACTAATTAAAGGTACTAATTACAGGTACTTATCTGAATCTGTATCCTTGCTAGGAAAGACTGACACACGTAGGGCTGTCAGGGGATTAATAGACCTGATGTATGGTACATGGGTCAAAGGTCAAGCGGGAGGGGAGTAGGGGTGGAGAAGCGCCCATGTGGGCGGAAAAGTAAAAATTAGGACCGGCAAAGGTGTCGCGGACGCAGTTCACAATTGGCAATTCTCGTTAAGCGCTCGGAAAACAGCTGCGGAAGATTACATTTTGTTGGTCCTCACAGAGGGGCATGAGTCGCGGTCGTTCAGAAAACGATAGCAAAACACCAAACGCAAACCTGCCAAGAAAGTTGACTGCGACGTCCCGTAAAGGACCTGCACGTACCTAGATGGTGGACTGTAAACTAGGGGGTGGGGTTAGGAAGTTAACTGAAACTGTGTTGGACATTGAGGCCGTGAGGGGAGAATGTGCCCAACTGGAAGATGAGACGGTGTTCCAATGTCTTCTGATCCCGTTCGTGGGATGCGCATGATTCGATGGCAGTGACCTGTATGTCGGCCACGCCACGGTGGCCAGGACTGTTGAAATGCATGGATACTGGTTTGTGGGCGCCACTGGTGATATCAGAAAGATGTTGTCTAAATCTGTCACCATGACGTAAGCCTGTCTCACCGACATATCTCATGTCGCAACGTGTGCAGGTAATCGAATAGATCACGTTGCGACTGATGCATGAGAAACCCTCACGGATGTGGAAGGTCGTCTTAAGGAATGTCAGATTCTGGGTTTGAAGTACGTGTGGGCAGTCTTGCAACGCGATCGAAGACAAGCCACCGTGCCAGGAAGAGACTTGTGAGGTTGGGGTAGACTGCTATGGACCAGCACATCCCTGAGTTTACGATCCCGCCTATACGCCACCAGAGGGGCCTCTGAGAAGACATCACGAGTGGTCGGGTCCGCCCGGAGAATGGATAGATGTCTCAAGAGGATATTCTTGGCAGCAATATTGTGGGGATGGTAAGTAAGTGAGAGGAAAGGTCTATTATTTCGTGGTTTCGGCCTGGAGGAGAGAGCATCAGTACGACTGATAGACTGGCAGCGGTGAAGAGCTGTAGATAGAACATTCTCAGGATAGCCTCGAAGGCGAAAGAAATCAAGCAACAGGTGGGAGAAAGGAATAGAACGTTTGCACGAGGGAGGGTGGGAGGAGGTATAGAGAAGGAATGGGTGCGAGTCAGTTGGTTTATAATAAACCGTCGTGCATAGACCCGCGGAACCTAAAGAGACTGTCAGGTCTAAGAAGTTAACGGCCGACGAAGAAATGGTGGAGGTAAGTTTGATGCTGGGATGGAAGTCGGAGAAAAAGGCAATGAAGTTCTGGAGGTCAGGCAGGGGCATGTCCGAGACACCAAAGCAGTCATCAATGTACCTCCTGTAAATCTCTGGGAGCCTACCGGTGTATTGACTCCATACCTGATGCTCCAGATAGCCCATGAAGAGGCAGGCATAACTAGGACCCATCTTAGTGCCCATGGCCACCCCGCTAATCTGGTCGAAGTGGTCCCCATTGAACTCAAACGAGTTGAGGTTGGAGACTAACTCTGCAAGACGTAGCAATGTTCCAGTGGCTATTGAGGGGTTATGTCTTTTCTCCAAGAAATATTCCAAGGCTTTAAGACCGTCAAAGTGAGGAATTGATGTGTAGAATGAAGTCACATCTAAAGTGAAGATGTGGTACTGAGAAGGGTTTGTGAAACTGATGGAATCGAAGATGGAGATAGCGTAGTTGGTGTCTTTGATATACGAAGGGAGGCTGGCAACCACGAATGGAGGCTGGCAAGGGAGGCGATTACCTGCACACTTTGCGACATGAGATATGTCGGTGAGAAAGGCTTACGTCTTGGTGACAGATTTAGACAACATCTTTCTGATATCACCAATGGCGCCCACAAACCAGTATCCATGCATTGCAACAGTCCTGACCACCGTGGCGTGGCCGACATACAGGTCACGGCGATCAAATCATGCACATCCCACGAACGGGATCGGAAGACATTAGAACACCGTCTCATCTTCCAGTTGGGCACACTCTCCCCTCATGGCCTCAATGTTCAACACAGTTTCATTTAACTTCCTAACCCCACCCCCTCCAACCCCCTAGTTTACAGTCCACCATCTAGGTACGTGCAGGTCTTTTACAGGACGTCGCAGTCAACTTTTTTGGTGATTTGCTATCGTTCTCTGAACGACCGCTACTCATGTCCCTCTGTGAAGACCAACACAATGTAATCTTCCGCAGCTGTGTTCCGAGCGCTTAACGAGAATTGCCAATTGTGAACTGCGTCCGCGACATCTTTGCCAGTCCTAATTTTTACTTCTTCGCCCACATGGGCGCTTCTCCACCCCCCCCACTCCCCTCCCGCTTGACCTTTGACCCATACACCATACATCCGGTCAATTAATCCACTGACAGCCCTACGTGTGACAGTCTTTCCTAGCAAGGATGCAGATTCAGATAAGTACCTGTAATTAGTACCTTTAATTAGTTTAATATTGTCATGTAGTGTGTTTCATGTAGGTTTGTGTCGGTTTATGTTTGTTTGTCCTGTGCTGACGAAGGCATTGACCGCAAAGTCCAATTTGTCTCTTGTAGTCGTGTTTTAATAAAGCTCACAATCTACTTCTCGTTGTTTGGGTGATATTTCATTGAGAAAACTATAGAACACTATAACTAGAAACGCCTTAGTCCGGAACTAACAGGGCAAAAGAAAAAGAGGAAGACCCAAAACCTCAAGGAGAAGAGAATTAGAAGTAAATGAATAATACTTCCCCTTATCGTTAACTATCCCATGCAGTTGTGACCATGCCCTTCCCATATTGTTCATTTCTGCTTCTATTTTTCTTCTCCGTGAGTGTTTTTTTTTTTTTTAGGTCTGCCTTATTTCTTTTGCGCTGTGGATCCCATTCTAAGGCGTTTCTAGATATATTATTCTAAGGTTTTCTATGAGTTTATTTAGGGTCCCTCCAATAGGGGAGTTGAGGGTAAAAGAAGAAGAATGTAAACAAAGTAAATAACGTTTTGTAGTAGGTATATGGGGCTGGACACAAATTTGTAAAGACCAACCAGCGCACTGTGGGTAATATGGTCAGAACCACGTCTGCCGCCTAGACATTTTCTAGTACCCATTTTAGGCCGTGTCGGTTTGGAGGCGCAGTTCAATTTTATCAGCCGAAAGCTATTTGGGAATCAGACCCCTTTGCGTTGTTTTTCACAGTGATGTGAGCGTCGGCCATTCAGCAAGCAGTGGCAAACTGCTGAGCGTAAAATTTCTTATAAAAAACAAACAAAGAAAGTCAACAAATTCTGAGGTTGGCTTCGACGTCCTGTAAAAGGACATAAACAAACTTTAAATAACGTATTTATTTTAGACGAACTTCCAGTGTTGACGATGTTTCTACGAGAGTGAGGCATTACTGGCAAGATGTGATGCTTCCCGGATCAAGAAGTCCCGCGGCACATGTTGAGCGCACTTCTCTTATCTTCTGACAAGATAGTAAGTTTATCAGGTGAAAGGGAACACCTTCTGTCTGTGTGCATCCTGGAAGTTTAACCCTTAAACAGTTGGCCTCGCAGGTCAACTACGATAGGTTCAAAAATAGATAAGGCACTCGCTTCTACGCGGATTGTCAAACAGTGGTTACCGGTGTCTGCTCTAAGCTGTGTGGTTTCATTATGATATTATTTGTTGTGGAGGCAAAATGTAATAACAGCTGTAATATCTGCCACAGATTACATAATGAAAATGTAAACATGTGCACGGATTCAGCAGCATCCGTGAGGTTCTTAATATGTACAGAAGAGAACACCATATGGCATAACAATTTCTTATGTGGTAGTTAGTAGCATGTCTTTTACAGGACGTGGCAGATAAGCCCAGTATTTTTGTGTGAATTTTGGTGATTTACTAGGCACTTTTTACGTTCAGTAGTTTACTAGTGTTTTCTGATCATCTGACACCTCATACCACTGTAATCAACGCAAAGTGGCCTGCTTCAAATGACCCGAGACTGATTTCGAACCTTCGACTCGGTATGTTGGGGAATAATTAAACGCGTTCACTGCCTGTAAGCCACATCTTAGGTTTCCTAAATTTTAAATTTAAGCACGGAAGCCAGCTAGTTAACATTCAAATTGCCTAGTTATCACACATCAGCTAAAAATGCTGGAGTTGTCTGCGACGCCCCGTTAAGAACATGCAACAACCACGAATGTCACTTTCTTAACTGATTCAGAGCGAGGGATAATATATCGCGAAATATGACCTGCCATTTGGACAGAAGGACTATATAACGATATATAGGGTAAACGGGAAATTTGTTTTGTTGTTTCGTGGTATTTTCCGCAGTTTCAATGCTCAATGAACGGAAATTTACACTGTAATACTTGTTCACTTGATTGTGTACGATGTTAAATTCAAATTTACTTTTGGTTTGGTACTGAATCAGTGTATGTCCAATTACCTTTGGTTTTTATTTTCACATATGCAACATGCAAGCGGGTCGTTCTAGACTTTTGTCCTTATCCGAGAAGGGTCATATAAAGTACTGGGTATTATGAAAAACCCACCGTGATCTCAGCTCAGTGAACAGAAACTCTCAACTACACATGACAGGGGTAACAATTGCATGTTCTCTGCAGGACGTTGCGATCAACCCCAGGGTGATTTTCTAGGCAATTTTACTTTCAGTAGTTTGCCATTGACTGTTAGGACCTAGTCAGATAAGACTGAGCTACCGTATGACAGTAGATGGTACTACCTGCTTTATGTTAGCGCAGAATATTGGGCGGCGCTCACCAAACTCTACACCCCACATTGTGCCAACGTCTTCGGGCGGAGGAGTGCAATTGGGAGGTTAGAAGCCTAACCCTAATGCGAGGAAATGCAACCTAAAGACTATATGTCATGGCAGGGCAGACTAGACCCTAAGCCTTGGTCGGCAACTGGTCTAGGATGGAAGCTCCGACAGGTGGACAGTTAGAGCATTGCTTTGCTGATCAGACAGCTTCTGCAGCTTGTCTTGTTCCAAACGTATTGGTATTACCTTTCCTCTGGAGTACACTAGATAAGCCGGGAGAGGGATCATGCTGCATGGGCAACACATGGTCTCTAAATTCAGCCCAGGCTTTGTGTTATGTAGAGGCATAACTCCATTTTACAAACTAACGTCTTTCAAGACGGCAAGGTGCCAGTCATTCGTCAGTCAGTCAGTCAGTTTACCATTGCTTTGTGGACACGGAGTCAACACTGAAGTCCGTAGACGGTGTAGGGGTTTATCCTGGTACCCCACCGTCAGCGTATCGGAAGTTTAAGAGCTAGAAAAAGCATGGATAACTCACACGAGTGTGCCAATACAGGGAAACTGAGTATCCTCCGTAATCAGTGGACAACTGAAACGCGCGCGTTGGCGTAACGGTTATGAACTTGCACTGACAATGACACGAGCATGGTCGGTCTAGGGATCGATGCCTAGGTTCGCTGTTCGCTACGGGAGGGACAGACTGACCACCGAATCCTCCATGCACTCAGAACCGCAAAAATGCAAGGATCCTAACTTTACACATACCCAAATCTGATTCTTTCTAGGGAACTCTTACATATATCACATACCCAAGTCAGGAACTTCGGAACTTTTTAATACCCAAATGGCAATGATCATAACATTTCACATATCCAAATCGGATTGTTTTTAGGGAACTTTTACATGTATCACATACCCAAATCAGGAACTTCGGAACTTTTTAATTCTGCACTGTCGGAAATTGCTGTCAAAGGCAGAGGTCGCAAACCACGCATGTATACGCGGAACACAGTGTTAAACAAATACATTTTCTGGCAAAGACTAATTTCAAGAACTTGTTAGGAATCTGGAATGTGGGAATGACACATGACTGGAGATAATTCCAATATTCTGACTGAATAACTTGATGTGGCACCTAAACAGCCTAGGCGTCTGATTTACTACTCTGGGATCATGTAGGATGTGTATAGTTTCTGAATTTTTAAGACTCCACACATTGGTAGAGCAGGAAGTCGTATCTCTAACACGAGTAGCCTCACAGTAGTGGCAGATAAGAGATACCATGGCTTGAACTGCAGTAAACTTGTAAAATATAATGAGAAGACACATACATGCTGAGACAGACAGGGTTATAGACAGACAGACAGACAGACAGACAGACAGACAGACAGACAGACAGACAGACAGACAGACAGACAGACAGACAGACAGACGGACGGACGGACGGACGGACGGGCGGGCGGGCGGGCGGGCGGGCGGGCGGTCTGCGGGCGGGTGGGCGAACGTACGGACGGACGGACAGACAGACAGACAGACAGACAGACAGACAGGCAGACGGGCTGGCGGACGGACGGACGGGCGGGCGGGCGGTGTGCGGGCGGGTGGGCGAACGGACGGACGGACGGACGGACAGACAGACAGGCGGATGGACGTACAGACGGGCGGGCGGGGGGGGGGGGCGACGGGCGGGCGGACGGACGGACCGACGGGCGGGCGGGCGAACTGACAGACAGACAGACATATAGACAGACAGACAGACGGACGGACGGGCGGGCGGGCGGGCGGGGGGGGGGGGGGGGCGGGCGACGGGCAGGCGGGCGGACGGACGGACCGACGGGCGGGCGGGCGAACGGACGGACGGACAGACAGACAGACATATAGACAGACAGACAGACGGATGGACGGACAGACGGACGGACGGGCGTGCGGGTGGGCGACGGGCGGGCGGACGGACGGACCGACGGGCGGGAGGGCGGGCGAACGGACGGACGGACGGAAGGACGGACGGACAGACAGACAAACAGACAGAGAGACAGACAGACGGACAGACAGACAGACAGACGGCCAGACGGACGGACGGACGGACGTACAGATAGATAGATAGATAGATAGACAGACAGATAGATAGATAGATAGATAGATAAATAGATAGATAGATAGATAGATAGATAGATATATAGATAGATAGATAGATAGATAGATAGATAGATAGATAGATAGATAGATAGATAGATAGATAGATAGATAGATAGATAGATAGATAGATAGATAGATGGATGGAATAATATGTGTACAATTCTCGGTTAACCAGCTGAATGCACGCCATCTTTAATCATTCTGGATGTCCATTACATAAGCACGGCATGTGAAAAACAAATATTTTCTTTAATGTGTGTTTTTCCTCCAGTAACAAGATAAGAGTTTCCTCTAAATATAGCGGACATGTAATTTATTTTATTGCTATAGAATGTGACATATCCACATATATTGAAAATTCACCAATCTTAGCAATCAGCTCAGCTGATATAGAACTAAAACCGAAGGCGTGGATGGCATTGTTTCAAATACGTTCATCATAACTATACTGTTACTAAATATAGTGTTGTATCATAAAGTGGCCGGAAGTAGCCAATGAAAGCAGAACATTATATACAAATATAGGAACAAGACAAAAATTGTTGTTTGGTCACTGGGAAATATTATGGCCAATGGGCAGATCAGCGCTAGAAATGGCAGGACCAGGCAGAGAGACATGACGCATTAAGAGACGGGGGCATGGAGAAATATAATCAATACGCTTGATCTAGAATAGCAATGTCCGAGACCTGTTAGGATGTATGAACTGGCGCTTGGGCCAGTTGGTAGGACACATGATGATGATGATGACAATGACTACACATAGGTTTACTGGACACAAGTGTATATTTGATTTATCCGTATCTTCTACATATGAGATGATGGTACGTTCAAAGATATGATCGATTTCTACGCCTTTTGTAGGTACTTCAGTTCACGTTTACCGAACTTTACCCGAATTCTGTTTGCGGTGATTTACGTTTATCTGTGTGTGTGTGTGTGTGTGTGTGTGTGTGTGTGTGTGTTTGTGTGTATATATATATATGTGTGTGTGTGTGTGTGTGTGTGTGTGTGTGTCTCCGATATGGAGACTGTAAGCGTACTCATGTTGTTAAATTCCACGATTATTTCAAGATCGAGGTAAAACAGACACCGATTACTTTATATAATTTTTCCCACCCCGTTTTGCATTCTGCATTTCTGGCTAATCGGGAATCCTTGTAATACGGGAGAACCAGGCTGTCTATACTAAGTGGTACATAAACCCGTAAATACCGTTTTATAAACGTATTACATTGTTATGCTATGTATTATTAAATGTAGTATCCATTTTTACGTGTATGTTGTAATTTTTGACCATTTAAGTTGGCATTTAATCTCACACTAAAATTATTAAGATAGCATGCTCTAATGTGATATTTCAATGGCGGGGGATGGCAGTTTTCGTTGTCATACTCCATTTAATTATTGTTATGGAGAACTCAGAGCGATTAACATGATAATGAATGCATGTGTACATTCAACACCCATTATTGTATGTACGTTTAATTTTTCATCATTCTTCAAAGACAAGATGATTGATAATTTTGCATCTTTCCAACGGGACTTCTGTTGTCAAAATGCCTCTATCTACTCTGGCTGACAAGATTCGCGTGCAGTCCTGACGTCACACAGATGACGTGAAGATGTATATATCTGTGTGTGTGTGTGTGTGTGTCTATATATATATATATATATATATATATATATATATATATATATATATATATATATATATACATATATATATATATATAATCCGGCAGAGTTGTTTTTCCTTGAGTTAGACAGGCCGCTGTGTTAATCTCCCTTGGCGACAGTTTAAACCGATAGTTGTGTGAGTGTGTAGGTAGGGTCACAAAAAGTGAAAGGTCAAAATCGTTTTTCTTCTATATGTCCCTTTTGAAAGATAAACTTACACACAAACATTAATATCTCGGCATAAAGTATTGACCTACAGACTTTAATAAGGTACCGTTGGATTTGTTTTTTCAAGAGCTATCTAACTACGCTGGTTATATAATTAAAAAGCAACTAGGAAAAGTTACTAAAGCGTCTACCTTTTGATTTCTCCCTGTCGTTTACATACGAGATGAAAGTACGTACAAAGAAATTATACATTTCTACACCTTTTGGTTTCTCACTATCTTCTACATACCAGATGTAAGTACGTTCACAGAAATGATCCAGTTCTACGCCTTTTGGTTTCTCCCTGTCTTCTACATACCAGATGGAATTACGTACAAAGAAATGATCCAGTTCTACGCCTTTTGGTTTCTCCCTGTCTTCTACATTCCAGAAGGAAGTACGTTCAAAGAAATGATCCAGTTCTACGCCTTTTGGTTTCTCCCTGTCTTCTACATTCCAGAAGGAAGTACGTTCAAAGAAATGATCCAGTTCTACGCCTTTTGGTTTCTCCCTGTCTTCTACATTCCAGAAGGAAGTACGTTCAAAGAAATGATCCAGTTCTATGCCTTTTGGTTTCTCCCTGTCTTTTACATTCCAGAAGGAAGTACGTTCAAAGAAATGATCCAGTTCTACGCCTTTTGGTTTCTCCCTGTCTTCTACATTCCAGAAGGAAGTACGTTCAAAGAAATGATCCAGTTCTACGCCTTTTGGTTTCTCCCTGTCTTCTACATTCCAGAAGGAAGTACGTTCAAAGAAATGATCCAGTTCTACGCCTTTTGGTTTCTCCCTGTCTTCTACATTCCAGAAGGAAGTACGTTCAAAGAAATGATCCAGTTCTACGCCTTTTGGTTTCTCCCTGTCTTCTACATTCCAGAAGGAAGTACGTTCAAAGAAATGATCCAGTTCTACGCCTTTTGGTTTCTCCCTGTCTTCTACATTCCAGAAGGAAGTACGTTCAAAGAAATGATCCAGTTCTACGCCTTTTGGTTTCTCCCTGTCTTCTACATTCCAGAAGGAAGTACGTTCAAAGAAATGATCCAGTTCTACGCCTTTTGGTTTCTCCCTGTCTTCTACATTCCAGAAGGAAGTACGTTCAAAGAAATGATCCAGTTCTACGCCTTTTGGTTTCTCCCTGTCTTCTACATTCCAGAAGGAAGTACGTTAAAAAAAATGATCCAGTTCTACGCCTTTTGGTTTCTTCCTGTCTTCTACATTCCAGAAGGAAGTACGTTCAAAGAAATGATCCAGTTCTACGCCTTTTGGTTTCTCCCTGTCTTCTACATTCCAGAAGGAAGTACGTTCAAAGAAATGATCCAGTTCTACGCCTTTTGGTTTCTCCCTGTCTTCTACATTCCAGAAGGAAGTACGTTCAAAGAAATGATCCAGTTCTACGCCTTTTGGTTTCTTCCTGTCTTCTACATTCCAGAAGGAAGTGCGTTCAAAGAAATGATCCAGTTCTACGCCTTTTGGTTTCTCCCTGTCTTCTACATTCCAGAAGAAAGTACGTACAAAGACATGATACAGTTCTACGCCTTATGGTTTCTCCCTGTCTTCTACATTCCAGAAGGAAGTACGTACAAAGAAATGATCCAGTTCTACGCCTTTTGGTTTCTCCCTGTCTTCTACATTTCAGAAGGAAGTACGTTCAAAGAAATGATCCAGTTCTACGCCTTTTGGTTTCTCCCTGTCTTCTACATTCCAGAAGGAAGTACGTTCAAAGAAATGATCCAGTTCTACGCCTTTTGGTTTCTCCCTGTCTTCTACATTCCAGAAGGAAGTACGTTCAAAGAAATGATCCAGTTCTACGCCTTTTGGTTTCTCCCTGTCTTCTACATTCCAGAAGAAAGTACGTACAAAGAAATGATACAGTTCTACGCCTTTTGGTTTCTCCCTGTCTTCTACATTCCAGAAGAAAGTACGTACAAAGAAATGATCCAGTTCTACGCCTTTTGGTTTCTCCTTGTCTTCTACATTCCAGAAGGAAATACGTACAAAGAAATGATCCAGTTCTACGCCTTATGGTTTCTCCCTGTCTTCTACATTCCAGAAGGAAGTACGTTCAAAGAAATGATCCAGTTCTACGCCTTTTGGTTTCTTCCTGTCTTCTACATTCCAGAAGGAAGTACGTACAAAGAAATGATCCAGTTCTACGCCTTTTGGTTTCTCCCTGTCTTCTACATTCCAGAAGGAAGTACGTACAAAGAAATGATCCAGTTCTACGGCTTTTGGTTTCTCCCTGTCTTCTACATTCCAGAAGGAAGTACGTACAAAGAAATGATCCAGTTCTACGCCTTTTGGTTTCTCCCTGTCTTCTACATTCCAGAAGGAAGTACGTACAAAGAAATGATCCAGTTCTACGGCTTTTGGTTTCTCCCTGTCTTCTACATTCCAGAAGGAAGTACGTACAAAGAAATGATCCAGTTCTACGCCTTTTGGTTTCTCCCTGTCTTCTACATTCCAGAAGGAAGTACGTACAAAGAAATGATCCAGTTCTACGCCTTTTGGTTTCTCCCTGTCTTCTACATTCCAGAAGGAAGTACGTTCAAAGAAATGATCCAGTTCTACGCCTTTTGGTTTCTCCCTGTCTTCTACATTCCAGAAGGAAGTACGTTCAAAGAAATGATCCAGTTCTACGCCTTTTGGTTTCTCCCTGTCTTCTACATTCCAGAAGAAAGTACGTACAAAGAAATGATACAGTTCTACGCCTTTTGGTTTCTCCCTGTCTTCTACATTCCAGAAGAAAGTACGTACAAAGAAATGATCCAGTTCTACGCCTTTTGGTTTCTCCTTGTCTTCTACATTCCAGAAGGAAATACGTACAAAGAAATCATCCAGTTCTACGCCTTATGGTTTCTCCCTGTCTTCTACATTCCAGAAGGAAGTACGTTCAAAGAAATGATCCAGTTCTACGCCTTTTGGTTTCTTCCTGTCTTCTACATTCCAGAAGGAAGTACGTACAAAGAAATGATCCAGTTCTACGCCTTTTGGTTTCTCCCTGTCTTCTACATTCCAGAAGGAAGTACGTACAAAGAAATGATCCAGTTCTACGGCTTTTGGTTTCTCCCTGTCTTCTACATTCCAGAAGGAAGTACGTACAAAGAAATGATCCAGTTCTACGCCTTTTGGTTTCTCCCTGTCTTCTACATTCCAGAAGGAAGTACGTACAAAGAAATGATCCAGTTCTACGGCTTTTGGTTTCTCCCTGTCTTCTACATTCCAGAAGGAAGTACGTACAAAGAAATGATCCAGTTCTACGCCTTTTGGTTTCTCCCTGTCTTCTACATTCCAGAAGGAAGTACGTACAAAGAAATGATCCAGTTCTATGCCTTTTGGTTTCTCCCTGTCTTCTACATTCCAGAAGGAAGTACGTACAAAGAAATGATCCAGTTCTACGGCTTTTGGTTTCTCCCTGTCTTCTACATTCTAGAAGGAATTACGTACAAAGAAATGATACATATCTAAGCCCTTTTGCGTTTTGGCTATATGCTACTGGTCCCACATTTTCACAGACCAACCGGCACTCGTTTAATGATGTGGTCAGTACCACACCGCCTGTCTGTGTTTCCCAGAACATTTCCTTCTACATATTTTCAGCTGGGTCGACGTGACAGCCTTACTCAGTTGTTAAAATATCCACTTCCCTATGTGTATTCGAACACACGGCCACCTAGTCTGCTGGCCAGCGTTGTCTATGTGTATTCGAACACACGGCCACCTAGTCTGCTGGCCAGCGTTGTCTATGTGTATTCGAACACACGGCCACCTAGTCTGCTGGCCAGCGTTGTCTGTGTGTATTCGAACACACGGCCACCTAGTCTGCTGGCCAGCGTTGTCTATGTGTATTCGAACACACGGCCACCTAGTCTGCTGGCCAGCGTTGTCTATGTGTATTCGAACACACGGCCACCTAGTCTGCTGGCCAGCGTTGTCTGTGTGTATTCGAACACATGGCCACCTAGTCTGCTGGCCAGTGTTGTCTGTGTGTATTCGAACACATGGCCACCTAGTCTGCTGGCCAGCGTTGTCTATGTGTATTCGAACACACGGCCACCTAGTCTGCTGGCCAGTGTTGTCTATGTGTATTCGAACACATGGCCACCTAGTCTGCTGGCCAGCGTTGTCTATGTGTATTCGAACACACGGCCACCTAGTCTGCTGGCCAGTGTTGTCTATGTGTATTCGAACACATGGCCACCTAGTCTGCTGGCCAGCGTTGTCTATGTGTATTCGAACACATGGCCACCTAGTCTGCTGGCCAGCGTTGTCTATGTGTATTCGAACACACGGCCACCTAGTCTGCTGGCCAGCGTTGTCTATGTGTATTCGAACACATGGCCACCTAGTCTGCTGGCCAGCGTTGTCTATGTGTATTCGAACACATGGCCACCTAGTCTGCTGGCCAGCGTTGTCTATGTGTATTCGAACACATGGCCACCTAGTCTGCTGGCCAGCGTTGTCTGTGTGTATTCGAACACACGGCCACCTAGTCTGCTGGCCAGCGTTGTCTGTGTGTATTCGAACACACGGCCACCTAGTCTGCTGGCCAGTGTAGCAGCCACTCTGCTGCCCACACTCCCATATAGGAGAGGTACCTCGTATGTGCTACAAATTGCCTATTTTGCGCAACTTTTCAATTTAGTTTCATTTCTGTGAGGACTGCGGTCAACTGTGAGCTATTATTTATGATTTCAAACTACCGCGGGATATTAAAGATGTAAATTATGCCCACATTGATCGCTCTTATCTGAGAGGATTTAACACTCGATCCTCTACTCAAAGATCATCATCGTGTGCCATGCCGATAAAGGTGGGCTGTCATGTTTCGCTATCTTGCAAGATCACCGGAGTCGTTGATCACCTATGTGTTCTTGTCTCAGCCATGCCATGTAGTCAATCCATCCAGGTAATTGCTTCTCTGCCTTCCCCTTGTTCGTTTTCCTTTAATCTTGCCAGTTGTCACCACATTCCATAGTTTGTTTCTTCTCATAACGTGCCCAAATATGTTCACTGTCTGCATCTAGTTTCTCCAACAAGTTTACGGTTTCCATTTGTTTCTCAGAGGACTTGTTCATTGGTTTTTCTGTCTATCATGGTATAGTTTACATTATTCTCAGAAACCACATTTCCATAGCCATTAGATGTTTTACATCATGTCTGCTCATTGCCCACGATTCACATCCATACAAAAGTCTGTGTTCTATACTCAAAGAGTACCAGTGTGTATAACATCCATAGGTTCGTTTTTTTTAAAAAAGCAAGATGCAATAATTCGAATCTGACCTATTCTCTTCCTCCTCTGGTACCAAAAGCCCTGCGAAAAACGTTCAGATAAAAGCAGACACACTGTTTCCATTTCTATTTCTGATAACTAGTGTAAACATGACACCAATCATCATTCTTCTTGCTGTCCGCAGTCGTGAGCACACTAACAATATCGACACGGATCTTGGGCCTCTTGTGTTACTATTTATATTGCGAGGCTGTGATTTCTATAATGTTCCTTTCATGTCAGTATTTTTTCTCTTCCTTTTCTTATTGTACTGATAGCATGATATTTTCGCATTGCTGGTACGCCTTATGGCAGCATCGTCATCAAGTTCCCTGTCAGGTTTCGTAGACGTTCATGGCTCTCCACCGATCTCGGTCTTTGGTGTTCTGGAACAACTCTGCTGATGATATTCCCCCATGCCACCGTCTCAATCCATCCAACATTATTTCTATTGGTCTGCCTTTGCCTCTATTGTGTATGTGTGTATGTATATGTGTATGTATGTGTGTATGTATGTGTGTGTACTCGTGTATGTATGTGTATATGTTTGTGTGTGTAAGTGTGCATGCATGCAGTGTATGCGAGGGAGTGTGTTTCGTGTGTTATGTGAGTACGTGTGCGTAAGTATGTTGATGTGTGTAGGTGTGTGTATGTGCGTGGGTATATGTGCGTATTCGCGTGTGTATGTTGTGTGTGGGTGTGTGTACGTGTGTGAGAGAGAGAGAAGAGAGAGAGAGAGAGAGAGAGAGAGAGAGAGAGAGAGAGAGAGAGAGAGAGAGAGAGAGAGAGAGAGAGAGAGAGAGAGAAAGAGTTGACACGCATGTCATCTAACATGCTGTTCCATATTTTTTGTGTATTCTCATTTTCAAATTATCATTTTGAATGCCACTTGATTTTAACATGCATAAAATGAACACATGTAAATTACTGTAGAGTGAGTGAGAGAGTTAGTGAGTGTGAGTGAGAGAGAGAGAGTGAATGAGTGTGAGAGTGTGTGTATGTAAAAGAGAGAGAGAGAGAGAGAGAGAGAGAGAGAGAGAGAGAGAGAGAGAGAGAGAGAGAGAGAGAGAGAGAGAGAGTTGAGCGCACGCATGTCATGTAACATGCTATTCCATATTTTTAATGTATTCTCATCTTTCATATTACGAGGTATCATTTTGTATGCCACTTGATTGTCCTGTAACATACCATTCCATATTTGTTTTGGGTGTATTCTCATCTTTCATAATACCATGTTGTATGCCACTTGATTTTATCATGTATAAAATAACATTACTGTGATGTGAGAGTTAGTGAGTGGGGGGGGGGGGGGAGAGAGAGAAAGAGAGAGAGAGAGACAGAGAGAGTGAGAGAGAGAGAGAGAGAGAGAAGATAAGAGAAGAGAAGAGAAGAGAAGAGAAGAGAAGAGAAGAGAAGAGAAGAGAAGAGAAGAGAAGAGAGGGAGAGTTGAATTGCATCACTAATTTTTTTTTTGGAGTCTCTGTGGCGAAGTGGTTAGGCCGTGTGACTCGTGCTCCGAAGGTCGTGGGTTCGATTCCGGGCCGCGTCCTTGGGTTTACGAGTTAAATGATTCGAAGACTCCTGTGGGTCGTCGCTTAAAGCTACGGAGTTCGTGCTTTGTGCGACGCTTTCCGTGCTACGGAAAGAGACCGAGCCATATGGGATAAAACCCGGTGCAATGAAGTCGACCCTGTCGACTTTTAAGCGACGTTTTTTTTAAGCATCACTAATTTTTACGCTACACAGTGTATATGTACAATTTTTTCTCCACTTCTTACAATGTTTCCGAGAATGCTCACGACAATCATCAGTGTCTCAACTGTGTGTAAAGTGTGGGAGTTTGTGCTTATTAGTATCATGTGAGGCATCATGTATATGTCTAGATGTGAGGATGTGTGTGGGTGTGTATGTCAGGGATGTGTGTGTGTGTGTGTGGGTGGGGGGTATGGGGAATGTATGTGTGGAGGGGTTGTGTGTGGGGGATGTTTATGGGTTGATGGCTGATGTGTGGATGGATGAAGAGATGTGTAGTCGGTGGGGGATGTATGTGTGTGAGACATATATGTGTGTGTGTGGGGGGATATTTAGGAGGATGGTTGGAAGTATGTGGGTGTTAGTGGGTTGGGGGTGTGGGTAGGGAATGTGTATTTGGGTGGGTTAATGGGTGTGTAGGAGATCGTGTGGGTTAGGGGATGGGTCTGTAATGGGTGTGGGGGATGACTGTCGGGGGGGGGGGGGAAGTATGTGGGTGTTAGTGGGTTGGGGGGTGCGGGTAGGGAATGTGTATTTGGGTGGGTGAATGGGTGTGTAGGAGATTGTGTGGGTTGGGGGATGTGTCTGTAATGGGTGTGGGGGATGAGTGTCAGGGGGTGGGGGGGGGGTGTCTGTGAAAGGGATATGTCTGTGTGGGTGGGAGTGTGTGAATGTGGATGGGGTAAATGTGAATAGGTGGAGGATGTATGTGTGGGTGGTGAGGATGTTTATAGGTGGGGGATGTGTGGGTGGGTGGGGAGATGTGTGTGTTGGTGAGAGATGTGTGGGCGGGGATGTGTATGGGGAATGCATGTGGGGGATGTGTGTGTGAGTTGGGGAATGTGTTTATGGGTGAAGTTTTGTGTGGGAGGGGAGATGTGTGAGAGATGGGGAGGTGTGGGATGTGCAGGTGGATGAAGGATGTATGTGAGGATGGGGGATGTGTGTTTGATCGTAGGGGTGTGGGTGGGAGGGTAGACGAGAAATGCATGTGTTGATGGGCGGGTGGGTGATGTGTGGGTGTGAGTGGTTGATGGATGAGTACGTGAGTGGGTAGATGTGTGTGAGAGATGAGTGTATGGGTGGGGGATGTGTGTGTTTGTGGGAAGATGTGTGTGAGCGGCGGATGTGTGTGGTGGGGTATATGTGGGTGGTGGGGTGTGTGTGGGTGGGAGGTGTGTTTTTTGGGGTGTTTATGGGTCTGGGATATGTGTGGGCAGGTGGGGAGTTGTGTTTGTGGGTGGGGATGTGTTTATAGATAGGGGATGTGTAGTTTAGAGGTGGCGGATATTAGGTGGGTGAGTGGGTGTAGGTTGGCTGATGTGTGTGTGGGTGGGTGGGGAAAAAATTCGAGGGTGCGGGATGTGTGTGTGGATAGGTGCGGGATGTGTGGGTTGGCGGGGGTATGTGTGTGTAGCTTTGTGATGTGTGTTGTGCTGGGTGGTTGCGGTTGTGTGGGTGGGTTGTGGATAATATGTGGGTGGGTGTGTGCGTGTCGGTTATGGGATGGGTGGGGGATGTGTGTGTGGGTGGTGAAATGTGTGTTGGTGGGGGATCAGTGGGTGGGTGGCGGCATGTATTTTTGCATGGGTCTGTGTGAATGGATGGAGGTATGTGTGGGTGGGTGGGGGAGGTGTGGTGGGTGAGGGATGTGTGGGTGGCTGCGGGATGTGTGGGTGGCTGCAGGATGTGAGGGTGGATGGGAAATGTGTCTCACAACATTGCAATATGCACTGTTTATGTTTACAACTTTCATTTGACAATGTTTTTTCCCCCATGTGAATGTAACATGGACATTTGATGAATGAAAGATGAGTGATTGAAAGGGCCGAATATAAGACGGGCCTGCGTGCCCAATTTGTTACCCTTTTAAAATAAAGTTCGTTCGTTCGTTCGTTCGTTCTATTCCCCTTGATCTTTCCACTTGTCACGATGTTCTATAATGTTTCTCTTCTCATCACGTGACCATAGAAAGCTGTTTGTCTCTTTCTTATTGTTGAATATAATGTTTGCCAAGTGGCAGAGCAGGCGAAATGACGTCAAATAGAGTTGGTGAGAAAATCGCGACCCACCTTTTACGAGAAACCAACGATATGACGAAAAAAAGGAGAAAACGACAGAAGTAGTCAACAACAACAAAGAGTCAGATCTTGCGGATTGACAGAAGACGCAGCACGATTCGATTCGCAGAAATAAGATACATTATAAACTGGCACAAAATTACAAGGATGGATAATAAATATTAAATGGAAGGGCGAGATTATTCAGGTATGATTTGTATAAGCCCGAAAACGACAGACAGATGCAACCGTATCAGAATGCGACTTAGAAAGTCAGGACAAGGTGATGCAGAAGCCGATTAGTGAAGGACAGAAGGACCGGGACATTATAGTTGCAAGTATCTAACATATTCAACTGTATATTATTATTAAGTAATATTTCACTACCGTCCCGCCTGGCCATAGCAGGTACGGTATCAACACATTATAATTTATCATTAATATTATTGAATATGTGACAAGCTTGGACATAGGCAAATAAATAGTCCCTCAATATGATGAATACCGGCTTCGAGTCATTGATCACTGTTGGTATTATGCTTCTACATTCTGTTGGATTGGTACAACCCTGAACTATTTGAGCAATTTTGATGATGTTTCATTATTTATCTTAAATCACCGTCTGGCAGGAGATGGGGAGTTCTAGGAAACAGAAGCATGAAAACCTGAATTTCAAACCTGAAAAGCCATCGCCAGTAAGCCTCTTTTATTACGTTGTTATTACGTAAGCACATCGAGTCAGCCCAAGAAATATATTGTATACTATGTGTTAGCAGTCACTGAACAGCCAGCTGTTGTCATTTACTATTTCAGATTCTTTATACTACACCGGTTCACTTCGCCACGTTATATACACCGGACATACATACTAGATGGAGTTGTCAACGAAGGAATATCGATACGGATCCGGACAAGCACATTAGTAACATTATAGTTTGGACATCTATGAACTTTTTCATACATCATGGATTGTTTGTATCGAATGGATGGCTATACCAACACGACATTGTTACGATGTTTATCTACCAACGGCACCAACACCTGTTAAGAGCGTCGTTACCAGCTACACGATATTCAAACAGTGTTATTTTGATGTTCTATTTGGGTGTTTAAGTTTAAAGTTCGATAAGTTTTCTTACATGGCCAAGTCGTTGGCATCGTATTCTAGTGGGCTGTTGGCTGGGCTATCCTTCCGCCAGATAATTAGAGTTGTCAGGCGCAGGTATACGTTCTGTACTGACACCGGTCAGTTTGTTTAAATAAGTTTTGGCGACCTCGCGGGTGTTTAGTACTTGTGTTGTTTGGTAGTAGTCTTTATTTGTTCGTAGCTATCAGTTCTCCGTGTTTCTTTTCACATATAAATAGATATAGTTCGTCAGGCGTGGTATATTCGTCTACCTCTCCTGTAACAGTTTATGTGTGTTGTGGCGTGACATTCTTTGATACAGAAATATGTTTATTACCAGTTTTAGTCTGGACTGTATCTATTCTAACGGGTTCAAGGCAATATATATCTCCACTCAATGCTTCTTGCATAGTTCTGAAATTCGGTTTTATAGCATTGTTGATTGTGTTGGCATTTCATTCTACATTTATACTGTTGACGCTTTTACTTTGGATCTTTCAAACGATTTCGCATTGCATACAGATATATTATATTTCAGCTGTGATAATTTACAGGATATTTTGAATAACATGTCTACATTACAAGAGTTATGGACATGGGTGAGAAGTCCGGAATTGACCGGCTAGGAACTCAGGAGACATGGTGAGAAACAGGAATTTAAGTAATTCCCCGCTCACACGGGAAGAGGGAGGCATCGGCCAGGCAGGCTGAAAGGAAAGAGGGAACTACAAGCTGGCGCGGAAGAGAAGAAGACATGAAAGATGAGCAATGGAGAAGGAAATCAAAGAGAGGCAACTGCATTAGAAACGGAAAAACTGGCGCTCTGAAAAAGAAGGATTGCATTGAGAAGGAAAAACTCGCGCAGAGGTAATAATGAAGGACAGGAAAATTGAAGGAAATGTAAAGGTAAAAATTATGGAGAAAGACCGGGAAGCCGAGATTGAGCAGGCAAAATTGCAAGCAAAAGCAGGAGATCCTATTAAACGATACCAGGGTCTCATAAGGAACTTTACACAAGGGGACTCCATATCCGCATGGATAACTAATTTCGAGGTGTTAGTGAAGTTCTACTAAATTCCGACCGACGACTGGCCGATTTTATTTCACCGTCGCCTCGCATTGATGCCTTTGAAAGTTGTGGGGTTGATACCTGAGAATTTACGGACCAACTATACATACATTCGAGATCGTGTCTTGGCACATTTCTCTTTAGATGAAGCTAGTTTAAGAACGAAGTTTAAGACACTCACGCCTAAGGCAAACCAGACGTTTCTGGACTACGTTTCTGAAACATCATCCCTCTTCGAAAAATGGTTGAAAGCAGCAGATATGAGTTCCGATTTTGAGAAGCTACGTGATCTCATGATCAGAGATAAATTACTGTCATCGGTTCCTGAATCGATGTCTACATTTCTGGTGGAGAATAAGTGTAAATCAGTCCTAGATGTGGAGTCAATGGGAGAGACATTCTATAACGCACATCGTGAGATATTTGCTGATGGAGCTCAACCAGAGTTGGTTACAAGGGCCAGTGCTATAGTTTATAATCAGCGATATCAAGGTAAGGCAAATAGATTCTCACAAAATAGCCAACAGCGTAGAGGCAGAGGGCCATATCACAACACACATAGGGAATCAGACAAGCCGAGAAAGGGGTATTTCACGCAGTGCCCACATCGTAAACTTCAGCATGGCAGTCTTGAGATGTGTGACAGGAATCCGTCATACGATTCTTATCTTAAAAACCTCACTTCTAAGAGGATCAAAAAGTATGATTCTTACAAAAATAGTGTTAAATGCTCCACGTGTCTGGCGTACGGCCACATCTCACAATTTTGTAAGATGAGGAAGGAAACTAGTGCAGCATACATTTTCACTAGTAGCGACTCAGATGATGCAGAAGACGCTCATACAGCCATAGTAGAAACATGTCCTAATGATAGACCAAATAAGGTATGTAAAGAATTCTATCAAGACGGTAGCCTGATATGCGGCCACAATATACATGAAGCAAACGCAGTTTACACCCAGAAAGGCACTCTTAATATCCACCAAGCATGGGTCAATGGATCGCCAACAACTTGCATTAGAGACACGGGTGCATCCGTTGCGGGGGTTTATCACAAACTGGTAAATAAGAGAGACTACACAGGTAAAAGTGTTATCTGCAGAACGTTCGGAGGTACTCTAGAAATATACAAGACGCATGGGTCTCAATTAGATGCCCCTATTATACGGGAAAATTATGTGCAGCAGTCTTACCAAACACGTGTGCTGGGTTGCTAATTGGGAATATCCCTAATATCATAGATTACACTCAGGTAGTATCGATCGATCCCAGACTTGGGAATGCACTCGCAAGACCCAGGTTCAAGAGACACAAGAAGAAGAAAATAAGCAACTAACACATGTTACTTCAAATGATAACAGACAGTCCCCATTGACATGTACAATGGACGGTATAACACAACAGAGAAATGTCATAATTGTACAAAAATGTTTATTCCATAATGTTCATGAAGTACACAAATCCAATCATGTGAAAGTATATACTTCTCAACTAAACAAGTCAATTCCTGATTCTACATCAAGTGTAGGTGAAAAACAAAATCAAACAATCAAACAATCTCTTTTTTTTTTTTTTGCAAATAAAACCAGCCAATCGAACCAACAGAAACATCACGATAATAAAACAAAAAGTACACCTACTGTTAAAGAACAATATATACAGTACACAAGACAAGGGCAGTGGAACGTCATAAACATATTTATGTTTCTGATGATGATGCTTATTCAACCACTCCTCACATATATTGCTTGCGCCATTACGTACATTTACACACAAGTCACGAAACATACTACACACAGGTACTCGCAAGTCAAGAGATATGTTGCGAACAATTCCTCCCATACCAAGAAATATATTAAAAACATTTACTCGCCAGTCACGAAAGATGTCACAAACATCGGCACACAAACGAATAAATATTATACAAGCTGGTTAAGTAAATGGAAAGAACATTACAGAAAACAAGCGACACTTGTCTTTGTTTACTTTGTTTACGGGACCTGTTTCTACTTCAGATATACCAGACTTACCTCATCACAGCATATGCGGTACACATTATATACACAAGTGATAGTAATAACATTGTTCATGTCAGCAAAGTTAAAATATAAAGATAAAATCATACATTCAGGACACCGGAAATTCCGAAAGAAAGAAAGAAAGAAAAAAGAAAGAATAAAAGGAAGAATAAAAAGAAAGAAGGAAAGAAGGAAAAAAAGAGAGAAAGAAAGACACGAAGGTGGAAAGGAATAATATTAACAACAAAACTCACAGTTTAGTTCACTATTCTTTATTCTGTTCCGTTAATAAGAAGCGACTCGGAAAACAAATCTCAATTCGGTTCTCAACATTCTACAATTTTAAATCTACCAACACAAAGAAGTAAATCTGTCGTGACAAATAAACAAATATTATCTTATATTTCGCTAACATAATAGCATTTTCTTCTCATGCTACCTCAGCGATTCTCTTGCAGATTCATGATGGAAAATTACATCCTGTTCTGTACTTTAGCAGGAAACATTTCAGATACTCAAAAGAAAATGCTGTTACTGAACTTGAAGCTTTAGCGCTAATAGAGAGCGATAATAAATGTTCTAAATATCTGCTGGGTAGAAAATGTCTTGTTCTATCTGATAATAAACCTTTACAACTCTTTAAAGATGGCCATCCTTAAAACTCCAGAATACACAGATGGTCTCTTCCTTTGCAAGACTATGATTTCGATATCTGTCAGTTACCGGGTAAAGATAATAACCTTGCAGATCTTCTCAGTAGACTGTATAAATCGATACATATATCACAAGTTATGTCATTGTCTTCGTGCATACATGTATACAGCAGGCCGAATATTTATTTCATTTTTAGGCACCCATATGGAACATATCAAAATACACAAACAGTACAACATATGTTAGTTATATATTGATTAATGTCAGATATGTACATAATTTTTCCGATCTGCTTACTTGCCAGGTTATATTCGGACAAATCGTGTAGTGGTGTTTACGACATTGCAGAGCGGACATTGATAACTTCATTCAGACAGTGTGTATCCGATGTTATTCTGAGGAACCCGGGTGGTGCAATTGAACTGTGGCAACGTGACATTACTCTGAAGATTGTCAGACTGTGGTTAATTTCGAGTCGAAAGCGAACTACGTGGAGTCGAGACGGAGCGACACCAGCAGACGAATGCTATTGTTAATTAAGTATATTTAATAGTTGCAAGAATGTACATCCATCCATATTTCACATCATTGATCTGTTTCACACGTCACATTCATTTCATAAACACAGTAAATGCACATTTGACGTCATAATTCAGTCATTCATTCATGAGAGCGTCATGTCGAACATATATTTAAAATACCATTCATGTGTTTATTTTACGTCATAATTCAAACACTTATATCATTCATCGGGAATTGTACGTCATGATTTACTCATCTCAACGTCGAAGAGAGAATCATGTCAATCATATAGTTCACATATATTTTAACATATCATGCATTCTCATTCAGATATCATGGTAAGAATGTGAATATAAACTTATTTTAATTTCAGTGCTGAATACAGTCAAGCTATACACGTTTCAGTTCAGACCTATAAATACGAAGAACAGTACAGACTAGACATAATATGTATACAAAGTCTGAATAGCATGACTGAATGAAAGGATTCTAAATTGTTATAATATGATTTTTTATATTTATTTAAGGTTAAATTAATTGTTATAATTATTGAATTGCTATTTCACGAATTACTTTATGATTATTTCAGATTATGATTATCGGTGGAGTTTTCCTGGTACGCCATTAGTAAACCTATTACGTGTTATTGGATTGGCAAACTACAGAGACCGAATAACAATATAATCAACCACCGTAAACTAGGCTACAATTATTGTCGCGTCACATATTGATTATACATTGAATTGTTTACTGTATAAGTTGAGTATATGTAGAGCTGCATAGATAAATATAAGCCAATTATGAACAACTAGCAGTCACACCCAATAGAAGGAAATATAAAGCTCACAAAGATTCTTACAATTCGACAGCTACAATGGCAAAAGACCTCACCAGGAAATATAACGAGAGTCACGCGGTAGCCGATAATGACAACATGGCAAAGAAAGAATAGTCATATAGTACATGTTAAATACCAAAACTAATACAGAGGGAATGGTACCAGTTAATCACACACCTCCCCTCAATTGGGTTTTATCGCTGTGTTTGGGGATGCTTGTCAATTTTCGGCAAACGAGGGACTAATACTATGGTTATAGGTTAGTTAGCGCAGCCCTACCATAGGCTGCTGCTACACGACGTCTACCGGTGGTGTATACTGGAGTGCGTGATCGTAATATAATAAGAAAATTTTTTTAATGAGATTTTGTGTGTGATTGATAGGAGACCATACCATCATATTAGCACAGTAGTAGAAATAGACATATGACTCATGGATTCTGAACTGCTACTTGTCAGGTTATATAAGCAGACTACAGTGTAAAATGCTTACACCATTTTCAAAGGGGAGGGGGCATACTGCCAAGTAGCAGAGC
Organism: Cepaea nemoralis; assembly: GCA_014155875.1. Lineage (NCBI taxonomy): Eukaryota > Metazoa > Mollusca > Gastropoda > Stylommatophora > Helicidae > Cepaea > Cepaea nemoralis. The sequence goes on along the minus strand of JACEFZ010006055.1, from coordinate 454,315 downwards.
AGACGAAATGACGTCAAATAGATGTTGGTGAGAAAATCGCTAACCAACTTTTACGAGAAACCAACGATATGACGAAAAAAGGAGAAAACGTCACAGAAGTAGTCAACAACAACAAAGAGTCAGATCTTGGGATTGACAGAAGAGTCAGCACGATTCGATTCACAGAAATAAGATACATTATAAACTGGCACAACATCCAAGGATGGATAATAAATATTAAATGGAAGGGCGAGATTATTCAGGTATGATTTGGATAAGCCCGAAATCGACGGACAGATTCAACCGTATCAGAATGCGACTTAGAAAGTCAGGACAAGGTGACGCAGAAGCCGATTGGTGAAGGACAGAAGGACCGGGACATTATAGTTGCAAGTATCTAACATATTCAAGTGTATATTATTATTAATCTAATATTTCACTACCGTCCCGCCTGGCCATAAAAGGCACGGTATCAATCAAATTATAATTTATCATTAATATTATTGAATATGTGACAAGCTTGGACATAGGCAAATAAATAATGCCTAAACATGATGAATACAGGCTTCGAGTCACTTTGATCACTGTTGGTATTATGCTTCTACATTCTGTTGGATTGGTACAACCCTGGACCATTTGAGAAATATTGATGATGTTTCATTATTTATTTTAAATCACCGTCTGGCAATGTTCTTGTTTCATTAGCCTGACTCAGGCAATCATTGTAAGTTACTCTGACAGTCCAAGGAATTCGCAACATTCGTCTCAGAAAGAACATCTCTTTTGCTTCTAATTTCTTCCTAATTTGTTCATTTACATTCGAAGATTCATGCCATACAGCAAAACTGGTTCTATATAGCATTTCAGCACTCTCTTACATTAAGTGGTAATGATTTATTGCATAAGATACTCTTTATTTTCTGAAATGATGAAATGAGGCTTTAGATTGCCCTATTCTGCTCTTAATCTCTGTTGTACATCTTCCATCTGATGTTATAAATGCCTCTAGGTATTTAAAAATTATCCACTCGGTTAAGAATGTTCCCTTCTATTTCTATATCACATTCTGGTGTCATCATTTTCTTTGATATCACAATTGTTACTGTTTTCTTGATATTCAAGGGGAGTCCTTTCTTTGCACTCTCTGTTACTATAATGTCCAACAATTGTTGTAGATCTGTTGCATTATCCACCACCAATACTGTGTCATCTTCATAGTGTATATTATTTATATTATAACCTCCGATAAGTTTTCCCGGCGTCTCTTTGACCTGTCTCATAAATAACCACCGCAAAGCGGTCCGCTGCCAAATCGCCCTCGTCCGTAACACATTGGCCACGGAGCCGGAAACCCAGTGTAATATCCACTACGTTGTAACTGTTCATGCCGTCAGGTGCAATGGACATTTGGTGCTAGACTAATATTTCATAAATCAGTCGACACTTGACGGGTGATGTGGTAACTATCAAGTAGGTCATCTTTATCTTATAAGACAATTTCTGGTGCCCATTTTTGGCTGAGTAGACCTGGAAGGTCAGGTAAATTAGAAAAATCTGACTACTTTTGGAATCGGGGATTCAATTCCGTGACTACATGGCCTACAGACGAGCATCTACCCACTATCTTATCGCGGTTCTCATGCTCAACACGCTGCAACAAAATATCATCTTTGATTACTGTATGCGAAGCCTCTTCCATCGCCGAACAAAATCAATCATCTACATAATCACTGCCCAGTCTTCACTCATGCGATCTCTGGCATCAACTCAAGCTACGCATGTGATCTGTAATCTGCTCTCACAACCAAGACACACGCCATCTTTCATTAGATACTCGATTGTTCAATACGGAAGCGCAACGTTCAACACCGTGCTCACAAACCAACAGAATTTCCCAAATGCCACAAATGGCGTGCATGACACATAGATTTTCCACTGAAATGTACATACATCTCTGATTGTTTTTGACATGGCTTGAAATGTCTAGTTCTGTAGATAGGTTTTCACAATAAGGGAACCATTTTTCTGTAAACTGTTAATGTCAGAACGCAACCATTGCTAAAGCTGTTAAAACGCCGATCGTTTGTTTTTCAACGGCTAATATAGCAATTGACAACGTTAGCCTTTTATGAGGCTGGTTAAACAACAACATTATATATAACTATGAGAAAGCGACAAACAGCTTTCTTTGGTCATGTGATGAGGAGAGAGGCATTCGACAACATCTGGAAAGATCAGTGAGAAAAGAGGTAAATTCAGATCGAGAGAAATTATGCTGGATAGACTGAGACAGCTGACACAGGGGCATGGAATGATATCATCCGCAAAGTTGATCCAGGAAATCCATTTGGGAACACTTTGCGACCATTGAGACAGTCCATAAATAAACACACACAGTATTGTTTGGCGGTCATAGAAGGAGAAGAATGAAGTAAAGATTAGAGGACACACTAGGCAACATAAAATTTGATAGCTATAGTTACCGACCGGGACTCGAACCTGTCACCTCCAAATGAGGACAGCGCATCGCTGCTACACTTGTTCCTGCAGCGTCGCGCTGTCGTCATTTGGAAATGCGTCCTTTAATCTCTACTTCCTTCTTCTCCTTCTATGCCAAACAATACTACGTGTGTTTATTTATAAAATAGCAAAGGTAATCCAGAACACCAAAGACCGAGATTGGTGGAGAGACATGAACGCCCACGCTAACTGGCAGGGCACTGATACTGATGATTAAACAAACAGCTCACAACAACGAATTTAACAAAAGCCGATATAATTACCCACATACCATTCAACAATATGATCAAAGAGAGATCTGTACTTCTTTTATGTTGAAAGAGCTGTGCTGACATTAGCTTTATCATTTTATTCATGCTGCTATGTTCAAGAAATGTGGGTTGACCCCAACATGCCACAGCTCCATCTGCATTCGCTGGTGGTATTCTTTCTTACTCAATTTGATTTGTTTTGCTTTCTGTGATATCTGAAAGGAAATGGAGTAAACATTTAATGATTGACACTCGATCGAAAACATGTATCAGAGCAAACGATTCCGGATACCATTCATCTTTCACTAGGCGCCCGCGGTGTTATTTGAACTAACCAGGGTAAACAAACTGTTACCTTGGCTACAAACAATATAACAGGCTGTCTCATACACTCGATTCATGTGACTTCAACTAATTACACTGTGACGGTAAAAACAATACAAAGAAATATGCTTCTACTAGTACCAATACAATACTACAATGCTATTATTACATAATAACAACAAGAACAGCAACAACAACAATTACTACTACTACTACTACTACTACTACTACTACTACTACTACTACTACTACTACTACTACTACTACTACTACTACTACTACTACAACTACTACTACTACTATTACTACTACTACTACTACTACTACTACTACTACTACTACTACTACTACTACTACAAGTACAACAACAACAACAACAACAACAACAACCACAACAACCACAACAACAACAACAACAACCACAACAACCACAACAACAACAACAACAACAACTACTACTACTACTACTACTATTACTACTACTACTACTACAACTACTACTACTACTACTACTACCACCATTACTACTACTACTACTACTACTACTACTACTGCTGCTGCTGCTGCTACTACTACTACTACTACTACTACTACTGCCGCTGCTGCTACCTCTACTACTACTACTACTACTACTACTACTACTACTACTACTACTACTACTACTACTACTACTACTACTACTGCTGCTGCTGCTACTACTACTACTACTACTACTACTGCCGCTGCTGCTACCTCTACTACTACTACTACTACTACTACTACTACTACTACTACTACAACAACTACTACTACTACTACTACTACTACTACTACTACTACTACTACTACTACTACTACTACTACAAGTATGTGCGCCGATATGCACACACATACACATACCGTCTATTACTTAACAGAGTTCGTAATTCTGTGCTGTCTTTCTACACACTCATACCCTTAGCGGCTTAACATAATGAGATGGTCTGTACTGTCTTTATACTTACATTGTGTATACTTACACAATAGTGTAAGTAAACTGAGATAGTGTAATTATAAACTGACATAGTGTAAGTATAAAGTGAGAAAGCGTAAGAAAAAATTATTGCAATTACTGTTAACATCACTATTCACCATCATCAACATGTTCCATGTTAGGCGGTCTTGGCTACTTTTGCTATCTTCGGAAACGTAACTCCGTGTTCTTGTATTTTTCGCTAATCGGGATTTCACTGAGATGTACTGAGACGGACTGGCTATAAATTCGAAAGCTAATAATTTGAAGTGTTGATGGGAGATTCAAAGTCAAAACCAGCATACATAAATCGGTATATATGACGTAGGTGACGAGGAGCCAGACTACCACAAGAGACTGAAAAGTTATTAAATCTTAAATGCGACGAAACAACACAGTGGCAAAAAGAGAAGAACGAAATAGGAAATCAACGAAATAGAGAAGCAACGAATAGCAATGTATAGTAATGAGAACTGTTATGTGACAAGAATGAATTAAGGAAGGCAATACGGAGATGCAAAAATTTACACTGAACTGCAAATAAAAGCAAACGCAGAGAATATTAGTGAAAGTGCACACATTATGTTCGGACTTTATGAACCATCTCATCTCTTATCAGACCACAAGATACGCATAAAATATTGCCTTGAGTAGTACTACTTCCACGAATGATGTGTTTATAGCAGCCCGCCACCATTCTGCTGTTATACGGTCGCTAAGGAACACACTGTTTATTTATGATTGCTCCTTGCACTATTTTTAGCTATTTATGGAAGCTTTCGTTGTTGTATTCAGACAATTTCCAATTTCAAGGCAATATGTTTTTGTACATTTCCTCTTCTTCATTCAACTTCGAACATCAATAGAAATAAATGCAAAGGAAACAACGGTTAACTTAAGACCGTTGACATCTCCACAGAGTTTGTCCTTAAATGGATCGGGAGTATAGTTTTCTCTTGTTGGTTATGCATCCAACATGAACAAATTATTTTACGAGGGGGCTTCATATGAAAAAAATAATAATAAATGTGATAGAAATTACAATAACCATGTCATTGTCTTGTAACCTGTCTATACTGTTGTTAAGGATGCCAAGAGGGTTAAGCAAGTGGCATCACGGTGCAGATGAACTCGGTGATGTCGTTAGGACAGTTTAAAGATGATTTTTAAGGACAAACGATATACAAACAATATTACTATCAATATTACCTCTGAGGTGTGGAATTTTGTAATGACAAATGATCTCCAAACAGAATTGCCACCAACAACATTACCTATAAACTGTGGCGATTGTGAGGACACATGATCTCCAAACAGAATTACTAATAATAATGTTAACTCTAAATTGCTGAGCCGTGTGAGAACAAATTATAATTTGTGAGCCCTAAGTATTAAAGTGAAGAACCTGCCTACAAATGCCAAACGCGAAATTTTCGTCTCTATATTGTCTACCTGCTATGCCAAAAATATATGCATCAAGGGCTAAAATAAGGTCGAAATCCCACCTTAGAGGAGACTTTAACCATTACTACCACTTTGAATAATACACATACGCATACATTGGCACCTTGCCGTCTTGACAGACGATAGTTTGTGCTTTAAAAAGGCATAATAACGTTTACCTATGGCGGTAGCGAATGTGACTGATAAGGCCAATTTGCGCTGTAAATGTCCGTTCACAGTTCACGTGGTCATTTCCACCATCACGCACCATCTTACGTCTCAAACGCTTGGTGTGTGACTTATCTGCAATAATTTTCTCCTTTGTCTTTATTCCATTTCTGATGATTGCCCTCCATGCAACACGTTCAGCGGCGACTTGCTCCCAATGTGCATTATCAATGCCTGTATCAATCATGTCCCGCTTACACACATCTTTGTATCGTAGTAGAGGCCGACCCTGAGATCTCTTACCCATCTGTAATTCACCAAGAAAGATGTCCTTTGGTATTCTACCATCATCCATCCAACTAAGATGTCCTATCCATCTAAGTCTACGAAGACTGAGCATGGAATAAACTGTCACACAACCTGATCTTTCCAATACTTCAGTATTTGTGATTTTGTCTTGCCACTTAATACCAAGAATTCTTCGCAGACACCGCATATGTTTAAATGTTTCTCTTGGTGTGAGTAAGTTGTCCAGGTTTCACTGCCATAAAGAAGAGTACTAAGACACAGGCTTGATAAACAAGGACTTTTGTTTTGGCAGTAAGCTTCCTGTTCTACCAGACTCTTTTTCTTAACCTGTTCATTGTTGTTGCTGCCTTACCAATCCGGATGTTGATTTCGTGATCTACGAATAATTTGCTATTTACCACTGATCCTAGATATGTAAAATGGTCTACCATCTCTAGTTCGGCGTCGTCAATAAAGATTGATGGTACCCCATGTGCACCTTGTGACATAATCTGTGTCTTCTTTTTGCTAATTGTTAAACCAAATTCAGAACAAGCATTGGAGAATGCAGATAGTAGACATTGCAATTCTTCCTCAGAGTGGGTCGTAACTGCAGCATCATCTGCAAAAAGCAACTCTCTGATCAGTACCCTCCTAATTTTGGTCTTGGCCTTCAATCTCTGAGCATTGTAAAGGTCGCCATCTGAGCGTGAGTCAATGTATCTACCACCATCCTGATCACGAAAGGCATATTTCAGTAGAAGTGAAAAGTATATTCCAAAGAGGGGGGGGGGGGGGGCTAGTACACAACCCTGGGTAACTCCACTCTTGATTTCAAATTCTTCAGAAGTTGCACCATCAAATTTGATTATACCCTTCATGTCTGTGTGGAACGATTTCACAATGGACAGAAGAGTTGGTGGGCAGCCAATCTTCTTTAGTGCCTTGAACAGACCCTCACGACTGACAAAATTAAATGCCTTTGTGAGGTCGATGAAGGCAATAAACAGTGGTTGATTCTGTCCACGGCATATTTCTTGCATTTGTCGCAATGAGAATATCATATCAATGGTAGACCGGTTCTGTCAAAAGGCTCACTGTGATTCGGGGTAGACTTGATCTCCTAGGACTTGAAGTCTGCGCAGAACAATTCTGGCAAATACTTTTCCAACAATACACAGAAGTGACATACCCCTATAGTTGGTGCAGTCGCTCCGATCGCCCTTGTTCTTGTACAGGTTATGATGCTTGAATCTTTGAAATCCTGTGGGACTTGTCCTTCTCATCAGCATAGCTCTGTTAGCTGGTGGATCTGTAGAGTGAGTGTGGCTTGCCCACTCCTGATAACCTCTTTTGGAATCCCATCCTTACCTGGAGCCTTGCCAGATGCAAGTTCATTTATAGCACACTTAACTTCTGTTATAGTGGGAAGTGTGTCCAGGTGGTCAAGAGTTGGTAGTGCCTCTATGGCGTTGAGGGCATCATCCGCTAGTTTGGTCTCACTTGAGTAAAGCTCCAAATAGTGCTCTACCCATCTGTCCATCTGCTGTTTCTTATCAGTGATGATTTCTCCAGCCAAGGTTTTCAATGGTGCACTTCTTTTGATCACTGGACCACAGGCTTTCTTTATTCCTTCATACATGCTTCTTATGTTTCCCTTATCACTTGCGGTTTGAATGGACTCACATAACGTGACCCAATAATCATTTGCACACTGCCTGGCAGCCTTTTGCACATCCTTCCTAGCTTGCCTTAGCTCACTCAGAGTGTTACGCGTTGGTCTTTCCTTGTTTCTTAAGAGAGCTTTCTTCTTCTTATCAATCAAGGGCTGCAGAGTCTCGCTGTTTGCCGCAAACCAGTCCTGCCTCTTATGATCCACAGTGCCGTAAAACCCTACGGCAGTTTTATAAAGAGTTTCCTTAATTTGACCCCACTTTTCATTTACTGAACAATTTTCTCGTGTACCAGTGAAAGCGTCTTCAAGTTGCTGTTGAAACTAAAAGCACTTTTCAGGATCGTGAGTGTTAATAATATTAATCCTGGGGCTAGATTTGTGTTTAGCTGTGTAGATTTTCTTTGGTCTCAGTCTAACCTTGCAACAACCAAAGAATGATTCGTATCACAGTCAGCAATGTGGTAACTTCGAGTCAATGATATATGGTTCAGATACTGTCTCCGTGTGATGATGAAGTCCAGCTGGTGCCAATGGCCGGATCTTGGATGTTTCCATGTGACCTTATGCATCTCTTTTGTTTAAAAAAAAGGATTTTGTAATGCATAGGTCATTACTGGTGCAATGCTCCAGCAGCCTTTGCCCATTTTCATTCATGCGACCGATGTTGTATTTTCTAAGGCACACTGGCCATGAACTCGAGTCATTGCCCACACGAGCATTGATATCACCTAGCATATAAATGTAGTCTGATTTTGGAACTGCCTTAATCACGGAGTCTAACTCCTCATAGAACGAATCCTTCACATCATCAGAGGAATCGATTGTCGGTGCATATGCAGTAATAATGGTGGCAAACCCACAGGAGGTTGTCAAGCGCAGGGATAATAGTCTTTCATTTCCTCCTGCTGGAATTTCAATAATTCCCAGTAGCGAATTCTTCACTGCAAAGCCCACACCGTATGGCCTTTTTTCTGCCTGCCCTCTACCCTTCCAAAAAAAGGTGTAACTGTTTTCCATGAGTGACCCTTCCTCAGCGAGGCGAGTCTTCTGCAGGCCAGCAATATCAATGTTAAGACGATTGAGTTTGTCAGAGTCTAAAGTATTGCCAGCAGAGATGCAGGGACATCGTTACGCCCGCCAGGCGAATAGTCCCTAGTGGGGATGCTGTAACATCGTTACGCCCGCCAGGCGAGTATTAGTTACCTGCCTGCGAGGTTGCCGGCTGACGAGACAGCCAGCGGTCAGGCAAGGACAAAGCAGGACGCACGCAGGCCTCGTGAAGCCACTTCAGGTGTGCAGGCGCGTTGCGAGAAATAGCCAGACAGCTCTGGGACTCGGACTCGACTGGACGTATGATGGGAGAAAGGCTTGTGTAGTTTCTGTGGCCCGAAAGTCGAGTGCTTGTACATCTTGTGAGACTGATTGTAAGCTGTGGGTTGCCTGTAAGTGTATTGTTATAACTTATGTATTGTGATGATCATCTCTAGATCGTGATCTGTAAATAAATCCATCGAAACTTAGTGTCGTTGAGTCTCAAGTCAAATCACGTTGTATTTGTACTGTCTCACATGTGTTAGGTTAACGAGCCAGGTTTAAGACCCTGACATGTGTGGACGTGGTGGCATTCGTCCGGCTTTAAAATGAACGTGGTTTAAGTAATTAACATTTAAAACCTAGATTTGTGAACTTAGAAATTTTTGTTCAACTTTAGAGTACATTTAAATGTGATTGTAAAGGCTCATTTTGATATATAGTATTACATTGTTTGAACATGGAGACTAAATGTAAACGTACAGTGCATACATATTGTTTGATCTTGTAAACGTGTAAAACATTTGTGATTGTGGAACTTGTCACCGTTTTGACCTTGTCGACATTGTGAAGTTGTCGCCATTGTGACCTTGTCGCCATCTTGTAAACTTGATGTCTATGTCCTTACTGAATGTCATCTTAATGTAAGTGATGTGTCATCAATGTTGTAGAGTGTTGAGATATAGTTAGATTGTCTTTGTAAAGTGAATTGTAGAAAGCAGAAAGTTTCGGAAAGAAAGTGACGTGTGTTGTTGAAAAAAATTGTTGACTGACAACATTACGACCTACAATTACACTCAACGCCATACAAACCTAACCAAAACTTAGTGACAAGCATACACACCACATCAAACAGACGCTAACTTATTTTCTCCAAAAACAAAGCAGGTTTTCTGTGCCATCTGAAACCCTTGCCCGTAGAGGTCATTTGTGTTTTGAAGTAGCGACCCTACAGTTCCTAGTCCGAATCTCAACCGTTCTTCACCGCATCCAGGACACTTGAGTATATTTTTTCTTTCTATATACTTTCGGATGCAAATTTAGGCACATATTGTAAATAGAACACAATTGTAAATTGTTCACGTTACTAACAACTTGTAACAAATTGTGTATCTGATATTTCATTTGCATTTTCCATCATGTCGTCATTAAATGATTTCATCGATATGGGGTTGAAGTTAAAGTTAACAGGTGATGAATTAACGAAGTGGAGTGAGAAGAAATACTCTGAATACCACGAGCGTGAAGAAAGAGCAGCTGAAAGAGCATTAAAGCAGGCACAAGTGGAGGCAGAGGCAGCAACCGCAGCAAAACAGGCAGATTTAGAACTATCTGCAAAGACAAAACAAGCCAAGTTAGATATTGAACTGAAGAAAGCTGAGATAGCAGCTCAGAGTAAACGGGAAGAGCTGGAAGTGCAACCAAAAATCAAACAACTTGATACTGAGACGGCCATAAACAAAGAGTCCAAGAAATCTGAGAGACTGGAGAAAGAAAACCAGTACAAGAAATATCAAGGTATCGTAAGAAATTATACCTCGGGTGACTGCATTGCAGCCTTCACCAAAATTTTGAGACTTTAATGGACCATTATCAGGTCCCATTGTCTGAATGGAATATAATTTATATGAGAAGTTTATCAGGGGAGCCTCTGAAAGTCATAGAGACTATCCCCAAAGACCTCAGAAAAGATTACCATTATCTAAAATCAAAGATTATGGCACATTTTATGTTAGATGAGGCAGGTTACAGAGAACAATTCAGCAAGTTGAGCCCCAAACCGACTCAAACGTTCTCTGACTACCTCTGCTTAGTCCGAGATATATTTTCCAAATGGACTTCAGCAGCTAAAATTGATAAGAACTATCAAAAGTTAGAAGATCTTATCATCAGAGATAAAGTCATTTCATCTATTCCATCAGCATTTTCAAAGTTTTTGCAAGAGAATGAATGTACGAGTGTAGAGCAGATTGAGAGACGTGGTTCGGCTTATTACACAGCCAACAAACATTGTTTTGCCAGTGAAGCTACTGAAACCAATTTTGTAGCAGCGGCTAACTATGACAAACCCTATAGTAGGCAAAAACCTTATAAGCCTACATCTGAGAAGTACAACCATTGTAACTATTGTAGAATGTCACATCATCAAGGTGAGATGTGCGACAAGAACCCCGCATATCTTACATATTTACAGAACATGGTAAACAGACAAGATAAAGAGCGTAAATCCTTTAGAAATTTGCGTAAATGTTTCCTCTGTAAGGCGTATGGACATTATCGCCATGATTGTAAAGGTAGGCAAATGACCAAGAAAGCCAATGCCGCCTTATTTGATAGTTCATCATCAGATGAAGAACAATCAGAGAAACACCCTGTGAACTCAGCACAGGCTTTTGATATGTTTAACGCAAATAAATGTACTGTTTGTAATACCTTTTATGAAGATGGTATTTTAACATGCGGCCACTCCATTCCTATTGCCAATGAAGAAGCTAATTTGGTAATAGACTCCAAAGGCAGAATAAACATCCATCAGGGATACGTGAATGGCAAGTCTGCTACAGTCCTTCGGGACACGGGAAGTTCACTGATTGGACTGAAGAGAACGTTCATAATGCCTACAGACTATACAGGCAGGCACGTAACATGCAGAACATTCTCCGGCAATATTGAAAAATACCCACTAGCATGGGCATATATTCAAACACCTTTCCTCACTGGGAAAGTAAAATGCGCAGCATTAACAAACCCGGTGTGTGATATTATAATTGGAAATTTACCAGAGGTGAATGATATGCCTCATGACATAACATCTCTTTGCATTAATGAGATCACAACATCACCATCAAATGTCATCATTGATAATGTTGTACCACCTAATGAATGTATGATAGCTAACGTAGCACTAGTATCTCATGACATCATTGATAACACTGTTTCATCACCATCTGATATCATTGAATGTGTGAACGCAGTAACCAGATCTACTGCTAGAATGCAAGATGAAATTAATCAAACTGAGGCTATAGAAATGCTTAGCCCAGTATTACTACCTCCTAAAACCATGAAGGAGACTTTTGTAACAGCCCAAAAGGCTGACCCTTCATTGTCAAAATATTTTAATCTGATCGGCCAAAAGCCAAAGGTAACCAAAAATGCAAGATGGCATTTTGCTTTGAAAAATTGTATCCTCACCTGGTATTATACCAGAGGTGACACCACAACAGAACAAACTGTTTTGCCAATTGAGTATCGTAAGCAAGCCTTACATCTTGCCCATGATATACCTCTTGCAGGGCATATGGCATACGCTAAGACCAGATCAAGATTATTATTACAGTTTTATTGGCCCAAATTCTGCAATGACATTAAGCAATATTGCAGGAGTTGTGACATCTGCCAAAAACTTGTAAAGAAAGGAAAAAACCCACAGGCAAAGTTACAAATTACTGACTTAGCCAGTCGACCTTTTGAGAAAATATCTGTCGACATAGTGGGCCCTCTTAATCAGATAACAACCAGAGGGAATAAATATATATTAACTGTTATTGATCAATGTAGCCGCTGGCCTGAAGCGATTCCGCTAAAGAACATAACTGCCAATGACATAATGGAAGTTTTCTTCCATATATTTTCACGGATAGGATTTCCAGACACAATCCAATCAGATAGGGGAAGTCAGTTCATTGCCGCATCTACTCAAGCTTTCACCAAAATGTTAGGGGTGAAGCAATGTTTCAATTCCCCGTACCATCCTCACTCGAGCGGAATTATAGAAAAATTTAACGGTGATTTAAAGCATATGCTTGCTAAAGTCACGCAAGAGCACCCCAATAACTGGGACGTATATTTACCTGCTATTCTCTTTGCTTATCGCGAGGTGCCACATGCTAGTACAGGTTTCTCTCCTTTTGAACTTATCTATGGTGCCAAACCACGTGGCCCATTAAGCATCTATCATCAAATGTTAACTGAATCCACTCCTTTACTCAAACCCATATCATCATACGTATATGTTACATCATTGCGTGAAAGAATCATCAAATCTTGTATAATTGCAAAAGATGCACTAAAATTATCTGGTGCTACATATAGACAATATGCTGACAAAGGTAACAGGACAATAACGTTGACACCTGGATAGGACGTTCTTCTTCTTCTACCTAGTGACAGACACTTATTGACTGATTCTTGGCAAGGACCATTTAAAGTGACGAGACAGATTTCACCTGTAGACTATGAGATCCAAATAAAAGACAAACACAAAATATTCCACGTCAATATGCTAAGACCATATTACAACAGAGACAACGAACAAGACGACACAACAGCATGTACAGTGATAATAGACCATGAAGATGACGAGGCTAGTGACGAAATTCCAACACCTGCATTAGACACGACGAACTGCTTGAAGGAAATTAAGATCAACCCAAAGTTAACTCAAGCAGAAACAGACAGTTGCAAACAGCTCATACAACAGTACAACACCATTTTCTCCAACAACCCAGGACAAACAGAATTAGTACAACATCACATCACACTCACGTCAAATACACCTATAAAATGCAGACCATACACCATTCCATTGCATTACAAAGAACACTTACATCAAGAGATCATCAGCTTAGAGAAAAACAACATCATTAGACGATCCCAATCAAATTTCTCATCTCCAATGGTCATAGTACGCAAAAAGGACAACACAATAAGACTCTGTGTCGACTATAGGAAATTAAATAAGATAACTCTTTTAGATTTAGAGCCAATGGCAAACTCTGAAGATCTATTGACAGAACTGACAGACGCTAGGTTCTTTACGAAGGTAGACATGACGAAAGGTTACTGGCAAATAGCAGTAGACGAACAGAGCAGACATCTGACAGCTTTTGCCACACCTTGGGGACTGTACGAATGGTGCAAACTTCCATTTGGGCTTGTCAATGCCCCAGCAACATTCGTACGTATGACACGACTTCTACTAGTAGACATACCGAATATTATCTGTTACATAGACGACATTTGTGTTCACACAAAGACAATGACAGACCACATAAAGACATTAGAACAGACATGTGAACACATTAGACAGCACGGACTGACGGTAAAGCCTGCAAAAGTAGACATAGCCTATCAGGAAATATCCTTCTTGGGGTACAAAATATCTAATGGCTTTGTCACGACAGACGATAACATTGTGTCCAAGATACTAAGACTCTCACTTCCGACTACGAAAAAGCAAGTCAGAAGTTTGTTGGGACTTATAAATTATTATAGGCAGTTCATACCAGATTTTGCTGAACTGACCGAAGTATTTACTAACTTACTAACAAAAGATCAACCCGAGAAAATTGTAAGCAATGAATGCCTAAAATTTGCATTCCAGAAAGTATTATCTTATTTCTCTGAGAATAGTTTAAAGAATCCCATTCTTAAATTGCCAAATTCTCTTATTTCTTTCAGATTACGCACAGACGCGAGCTCCGTAGCGATTGGAGCAGTTCTGTTACAGGAACATGATAACATCCTACATCCTGTATATTACTTCTCGAGAAAATTAAAACCTAGAGAACGCTTTTGGTCGACACCGCAGTTGGAAGCCCTTGCTCTAGTTGAGGGTATAACTAAATTTTCCAGATTCCTCCTGGGACGTCATTTTATTGTGGAGTCTGACAGTAGTCCATTGAGATTTATCAATTCAGGTGTACCTTCCAACCAAATGATAGCTCGCTGGTCTCTTAAACTTCAAGATTACAGCTTTGAAGTTCGACACATCGCGGGCAGAACCAACACGATTGCCGATCTTTTGTCCCGTTGTCCGACCGACCCAGTAAGCACCAATGTCTGAGTGCAGTGTGTAAAATACACTCAGACCAACACAGCCATGCATCAGTGAAGTTTTTTTTCACGAAAGCTGTGTATGTCTATATGATGTGATAGGGTTCATTCCCAATATATATAGTTTTCTTATTTTATTATTAACGTAGTGATTGTCGTGAATAATTGTGTAGTGTGTGGTAGAAAGAGAACTTTATTAATTGTATATATGACGAAACAAGAACAGTGCCACATTCGCTCTGAACTTACCGCAAGCGAACTGTCAAATTTATCCGTGGTATCTGCATTTGGAACTTATCCAGTGATATTTTAACTCCGTGTGTGAAAGTGTGACCTGAACATTGACATCTACACCACTGCAGTCAATCGAAATCCAGAAGTTTTTCCAGTGAAACAACCAACACATGAACGATTAGAACATTCCGTTTTACTACATCAAACCGGAACAAGTGTGTTCTACAAATTTCAACATCAGCTGTTCGTGTGTACTTCCGGATGAGTTAGAAATTTAGTTTAAAAGTAGCAGACGACAAACAAAAGCTTAAAAAGTTATAACACTTCTAAACTATTTACGATTCAATAATTTCGAATACACAAATTGTGTATTAAGATTTTTCATTTAGTGTAATCTTAGAATCATATCTTGATTAATTTATTCATACTACCGACTTTTTTACGCTAGTATGGAGAAACATCAAGCTATGACGCTGAGAAATAGAAGAATTATTGTAAGATATTATATTTCTTAATTTTTGAAGTTATATCCCTTTTCATTTAATTGTTATTACATTATTACACCAAGGGCGTTAATTGAAATGTATACGATGATGTATTGTGTATAAATAGCCATGTTGTTGCCAGATTGTTAACACGCCAAGAAGCCATCTACTGGGCATGGTAGAGTGTTACCGACATTGCAGACCGACACAAGAACTCCTGGCCAAATGAGGTCAGAGTTTGAGCGTTGAATGCGGCTTATATAAAGCCGTATTACGGTCTTGCCAGATGTTTTTTGTCTCAAAAAGCATATTATTACTTTTTTTTGAAAGGCTGCGAGGTAGTTGCTTAGGAAGCTGTTACTACCGATCTGACTGGGTCAATAATGCAATTAAGGTAATCAGCCATCGAGAGGATGAAGCTTGACGAGTGTTAAAGGTTGAACACCACATGTCTTTACATACAATGTCCATTCCTTATGTGTTTCTATGCCAAGATGTGTGGTTTTGTATTTCTACACCAAAGTAAATGTATATAACAGAAAGGTTGACTCTGACAGGTTAAAAATATTAACCCAGTATTGTATATAGAGTGTACATGAAAGATAACATCTTTCATGAAGAAGCCCCGGGGGAGCATGTCAGAGTCTAAAGTATTGCCAGCAGAGATGCAGGGACATCGTTACGCCCGCCAGGCGAATAGTCCCTAGTGGGGATGCTGTAACATCGTTACGCCCGCCAGGCGAGTATTAGTTACCTGCCTGCGAGGTTGCCGGCTGACGAGACAGCCAGCGGTCAGGCAAGGACAAAGCAGGACGCACGCAGGCCTCGTGAAGCCACTTCAGGTGGGCAGGCGCGTTGCGAGAAATAGCCAGACAGCTCTGGGACTCGGACTCGACTGGACGTATGATGGGAGAAAGGCTTGTGTAGTTTCTGTGGCCCGAAAGTCGAGTGCTTGTACATCTTGTGAGACTGATTGTAAGCTGTGGGTTGTCTGTAAGTGTATTGTTATAACTTATGTATTGTGATGATCATCTCTAGATCGTGATCTGTAAATAAATCCATCGAAACTTAGTGTCGTTGAGTCTCAAGTCAAATCACGTTGTATTTGTACTGTCTCACATGTGTTAGGTTAACGAGCCAGGTTTAAGACCCTGACAGAGTTCGGCATCAATCACAACCGTTTTTCTCACATTGTCAATATTGGTTAAGTCAGTGGAAAATTCTGGACACATGGTTCTTACGTTCCAGGTTGCAAGCCGTAGCTTGAGGTTTCTATTTTTATTTTTGTTTGTACCTGGTGCATTGGTTTTACAGCCTGCGATTCAGATTTTGTCCTAGCCCCAAGCACCCATTGAAGCAGGCAGGCTGTGGCGGATCAGCACCCATGGTTACGCCAATTGTCAAGGACTTATAACCCGTAACAGTTGCCTCTCGCTTTGATTCCGAGATCAGTTAAGACCAGGGATGGAGTTATTGCCTCTCCATAGCACAAAGTCTGGGCTAAAATATAGAGATCATGTGTTGCCCATGCAGCATGATCCCTCTCTAGGCCTGCCTAGTTCACTCCAGAGGAAAGGTAACACCCCTACATCTGGAACAAGACAAGTTGCAGAAGCCGCCGGATCAGCAAAACAATGCTCTAACTGTCCGCCTGTCGGAGCTTCGATCCCAGACCTGCCGCCAACCAAGGCTTATGGCCTGGTCTGCCTTGCCATGATATTTTGTCTTTAGCTTGCATTTCCTCGCACCATGGTAAGGCTTGTACCCTCCCATTGCGTTCTTCTGCCCGAAGCCGTTGACATAATGTTGGGTGTCGGGTTTGGTAAGCGCCGCCCAACATTCGGCGCTAACAGAAAGCAAGTAGTACCGTCTACTTTGAATAATAAGTCGACATTAAATATAATAACGTTACTGCATGCACCACTGATTGACCTAAAGAGATCACATCTTAGAAGACACTCTAACCATCACTACCACTATGAATAATAAGTCGACATTAAATATAATAACGTTACTGCATGCACCACTGATTGACCTAAAGAGATCACATCTTAGAAGACACTCTAACCATCACTACCACTATGAATAATAAGTCGACATCTCCCCCGATGTGTCTCCACCTTGCCGCGGTGGGGGAGCTTGTGTATCCCTCTGACCCCATGTTCTTGCCGATGGATGAAAGCTACATATCAGACAGCTTATGGGATAGGGGCCAGACTAAGAGAGACACAACCTGCTGCTCTGCGGGTTAGACTGAGGTGAGGATAACAGTCAGATGTTTAAATCAGGCGTACGAAGGCAGAAGTTCTTGGTCTGGACAAAACACTTAAGGCTCCCTGTCGATGGCTGTGGCTGAACGCCTCTAAGCCACAAACCCTCGGATATGAGAGTCGGGCAAATACCCTCCTACCGAAAAATAGAGGCGTGATACTGAGCGAGCTAGATACTCAGGTCTGATACAAGATCGAAGGCTCTCAGCTGGGGGATATGAGAGATCCCCGGATGAGAGGGCCAGACCGTTTCTCGGTCACTGCTGCACGAAGGTAAGGTGCTGAGCCTGCAGCACATGTAGCCTACCTTGTGAGCGAGTACAAAAAGTCAGAAAAGTGCCCCAGTCGAAGGAAATGGTTACGAAAACTGTCTGTATCTAACTCATAGAGAGTGTAGACAAAAGTGGAAGAACGTCTCAATGACGCGAAATGGAACGCACGGCGAGCGAACCTATTGCGTTGTCCGAAGTCAAAAATAAAAGCTTACCGAGTGGATGTCGCTCGCAGTCTGACCGCCCCTGGTGTGTGCTTGAGCGATCAGTGGCAAGCGAGACTCCCAACACATGGAAGTGAGGAACTAAAGCAGCCATGAGCAGGACGTGGCAACTCCTCGGGTGAGCCCAGTCTTTGAGCAATATGTCCCGGCTCTGCAATTATGGAAGCCTCCTTGGATAGCGAGAGAATGCCTATGATCTGCCCCTGCCTTCCCTTGAGGGCCGACCGCGATGTCGTTGATCGTTCTATCTTGACCAGCTGAGATGTTGGCGACATCACAACAGTCTAACGTGCCGCGAAACCAGAAGAAGGTTAACCTCATTAAAAAATGCCCGCCGGAAGCCGGAAGTGTCGTCCTACGGGTGGCAAACTAAAAATTACGTCCGAGTGAAATGTCTCGCCCGAATGTCTCTCGTGCTAGGAACAGCTCTGACTACCTAGTTTCCGAATGCCGCTCTTGTTCGGAACAGCTCTGACTAGGTAGTTTTCCGAATGTCTGTCGTGCCTGGAACAGCTCTGACGGGCGCAACGACAAGCACATGTCCGAAAACTCGCTGAGTGGATGCCGTCTGCAAACCTGTCTGGTTTGTGCGGGAATGGCCCGGGGAAAACGAAATGACCAATATATTGAAGTGAGGATTTAAAGCAGCCATGAGCAGGACGTGACGATTTCCCTCGGTGAGCCCAGATCCAGGGCGTTATGTGTCGGCCCTGCAACTATGGAAGCAACCTTGGATGGCGGAAAATGCTATGGACTGTCCCTGCCTTCCTTTGAGGGATGACCGTTGTCTTCGACCGTTCAACCTTGGCCAAGCGGGGTTGTAGATGGCACCACAAAAGTGAGAGTCTCCCAGGTATGCTACCTGGTCAAAAAAGCACGCTATTGTCGGATGTGTTGGCCTACGGGTTTCGGCCCAAGGGCGCATAACAGACACACCGCAATCACATCTGAAAAAACACTCCGGATGAACAAAAAGAAGAAGATAAGACGACATTAAATATAATAACGTTACTGCATGCACCACTGATTGACCTAAAGTGCTACACCAGTGGCAGAGGTCACCGTGACAGAATTGATAAGAGAGCTGACTCTTAAACTTTCGGCACGCTGACGGTGGGGTTGGGGGGTGGGGGGGGGGGGGGGGGGGTAATTCCCTACACCAGTCAGTTGGATTTAAATGTTTAGATCTCGTCCAGAAAGCAATGACAAAGTACTGAACATAAAATTGCCTAGTAAGTCATTCTTCGGATGGAGCTGATCTCAACGTCTCGCACAGGATCTGTAACATTTGTATACTGGTGGTAGTGTGGCTGCTGGATGCTACTCCCATACTGGTTAAGGCACTCATGGGATATACTGGGCCAACTGCTTAACGAAGCAGTGCAGGGGGGAAAAATCCCTTTTTATAATGACGTCACGAACCGAAAGCAAGCAGAATAGTGCCACTCAGTTTAATCTCACTAGGCGTCTCACCCTTGCCGAGTTTCTCTATCCAGTAACAGAGACAATCGTTAGCAATACATCAGGTTCTCTCGAATGCAAACACTATGCGGACGTCAACAACCTTAATATGAATATTTCTTTTTTTTTAAATATATCTAAGCTGACAACATTAGACTATGCACGATGACGACGATATAGAAAGAAAGAAAAACGAAGAAGTTCGGTAAAGTAAGTGAAAGAAAGAAAAACAGTGAAGAAGAAGAAGAAGAAGAAGAAGAAGAAGAAGAAGAAGAAGAAGAAGAAGAAGAAGAAGAAGAAGAAGAAGAAGAAGTAACCGCTTTCTCATATGAGTACTCTACGGTGAATCACTAACATTAATATAACTAACGGCACGCGTAAACACGTGTGTGTTTATATGAAAGTGTAACATGGCGTGCTGACAGACAAGAAACGCTATTTCCCAGGAAAACTGCAAGAAAAAAAACACGATTTTAGCTGCCAGAAATTTTAGCAGGTATAAATATTTTGAGAGCTACTATTTATTGGTATTACCTGTCGCTGTAACACAAGGCTCTCCTTATTTTATTATTGACATGAAAACTAGGAAATGAAAATCAAACTTGTTGAACTTAATCAACAGCGTGGCTTAATGTGTATATTCACATATCCTCTATTTTGTTATGTTGCTTTATGAATGTGCATATCATCATCTGCCGGCTTCCTGGCCTAGAAATTAGCGACCTTTCTCCGTAATCTCGTATACTCTCGTAAGGAACGTGCCGACGGTGGGAATCAGCAGTGGTTCGAATCGCGTCAGTAACTTACGGGGTATGTGAGCCGGCCGCTTAGAAAGCAATGGCAAACTACT
The DNA here is from genome assembly GCA_014155875.1 of Cepaea nemoralis. NCBI lineage: Eukaryota > Metazoa > Mollusca > Gastropoda > Stylommatophora > Helicidae > Cepaea > Cepaea nemoralis. The sequence continues at coordinate 433,731 of JACEFZ010006055.1, read as the reverse complement.
GAGCGTAATCTTACCAAGAAATCAACAATCAGCTGAAAGATGCTGATGTTGAAAGCAATGTCCTGTAAAGGATATGCAAACATTTTTTTTTTAAATCATCATCTTTCTGGTTTTTGGTTGTACTGACCGGGGACTCCCATGTGAAAAGTCTTCTTGGGTGTTATTTACAAAATGTGTTGCCTATCGTTAACTCATTTTCTGTGCAAAATTCCATCAGTTTGTCACTTGCATCATTTCTATTGTCCAATCAAAATTTTCCTAAAACTTTCTCTCATTTTCAGCTCTTCCTGTGACTTTTGCATTAAAATCTCCCATTATTATTGTTATGTCATTATGACCAATACTATCTAATGTGTCTTGCAGTGTGCTGTAAAAATCTTCTTCCCGTCCTCCTCTGGTGTTGATGTAGGTGCATGTATCTGTTTGAGAGTTGTGATTTTTGGATTACCTCTAAGTCTGACAGTGAGAATTCTATCATTAAATGGGTTATATCCAATTGCATCTTTTTCTATTGTTTTATCTAAGCAAAATACCACTCCGCCCTGGCCTCCGACATCTCTACCAGAATATGTGAAAAAGCTTCCATTTTCATTTTAACAATTTTAATCGCTTCCCCAGCGATGTTCACTAATTCCTAAAATTTGAACATTTAACCTCTCAATCTCATCACATACCTCCTTGAGTTTTCCTTCATACAGACTTCTATACATTCCACGTTCCTAGTCTCACTCTGCTTCTTAGTCTGACACATGGGATTTCCTTGGTAACACCGTCGGTATTATCTCCGTCATCACATTACTATAGTCTGTTCAGAAATGAATGCCTTCATTCACGATCAATTATTTTGAAAACTGTCTGTTGCATCGTTATGAAATTTTTCATGCCGTCTTATATTTACCCCCACCCAAGGAATATGTCTTTGATAGGTCCAAAAGCAACTTAAATCATGGAAAGCGGCGACATTTCTTTGATGTTTTGAAGAGAAACTAGTGATTTCTCGCTAACAAACTTGTTTTACAGTAATGCCCCGCCAGTTCGGATGACGACACAAGGCGTATCCAGATTTGTATAGGAGTGGGTGCAGTGTCTACTCTGCTGAGACGGAACATGATTACCTGTTTTGCACGACGAATATAGCTGTGAATGTCTATGTAGTGTTCTGCCTTCTTAACGGTCCAGATGTTGGTCCTCTTCTCATTGAAGTTTATAGAAAGATTCGTATGCTTGTGTGTTGTCACCTCATTTGACGTGTTTATTCTCATGTTTATTGTTATGCCACAATATGTAAGTTCCCACCGCTATAATACTCTTCGGTTGGTATTCAATGCGACTAGAACTGTTTATTTCAATGCCAGTTGTTTGTCACCGTTGAGGGCTTACGGAATTGAAAATTCATCATTGTGGAATACAAACTCTTGCCATTGACAAGCTGTATTGTTTGTACCGATGCTGTCATGTTAAGGGCCTGCAATTATTCTTCTGAATAGTTGGAGGAAAAATATTCCAGTAGGTGTGCATGTGGATTAATGTCTGCGATCTGCCCAGACCTTAATCTGTGTCACACGATTCCAGTAGGTTGATGACTGCTCTCGGTTGCATAAAATTCAATCCATCCTTTCTCCAATAGTCATCTTCCTCTTTCAACACATGGTACTCACATTTTCCTCCACTAACTTTGATCAATATTTATTAGCGCGGACTGGGTTAGAATCTTGACGTCAGACAATTTGAATATAGTATTGTCAGCTGCCACTTGTCCTTTAATTTTAGCCCACACAAGTTCTATAGGGTTAAAATGAGAATGGTACTGCGGAAGTCTCAAGCACCCATGACTGTCGCCTGTTTTCCTTGGGGTGTGGAATCAACATGCACACTTTTTTAAATTCTATATCATCAGCCTTGGAATATAATTGATCTTTACACAACTCCTTCAGTCTCTGGATCACTATCTCTCTCTCTTCTTACCAAGGAATAATACCCCTCTTCATATTCCTCCAGAACATACCCACACAACTCTGGCTTCTAACAAATGATAAAATAATTTAATAAAGAAAAGTGTCAGGTGTGTGCAATGTATGTGTATAGACCGTCTGTAGTATATTCTATTGTGTATGCGAGATGAGACTAGTCAGTTCAGGATCTTTCATCTGAGTGTCCGGCCATACCACATCACAACACAGCAAGTTCAGAGGGACCTCACCAAATGAAGCGTCTTTCCGGCCAGGGGTTGACTTCTTCAAATTGAATGTGGATAGTCTGGGTGCTTGGTTACTAGTGTTAACTATGGTAGAATAATGTCCAGGAATTCGGAACACTCGATGTATCTAATACGTCTGTAAAAATCCTGTACCCTAGGAATACTTCCACATATCTCACACGATCAAAATAACTTTCTGTCTTGTTGGACAATGTTACTGAATAAGTCTCTTTGCTATTCAACCTCTCTACCTACTATTGTCATAGTCCATGGAGGTGTTAATAGTTTCTTAAAATCAGCTGTTTTGGGCACTCAATTACTGACAAATTAGCCTATTTATGATAAACACTCTTGGCTCAAACATGTCTATGATTCCATGTGGAACGGTGTTCCATTGCAAAGGCCATTCAGTAGAACTGCACTCGGTGTGACTGCCATTTTCCACACCTCTGAGTTGTCCTTCAGTTCTTATAAACAGTAGAACCTGTCGAAGAGATAACACCCGGTGAGAGAAACCCAATTCAGACCTACTATATGTGAGTGTAGGCAGAAGGCCGTACTCAGATATTTATATCCTTATCAACATAGAACTAAACTCTGGCATAAAGCAGAAGAGTTAATAACATTGGCCTGAGATGTGGTAAGAAAAGGAAAGACTAAAGGAAAAAGTAGAAATCCCAGTAGACACCCTACCGGAAGATCCTACCATTGACATTTCCTTATCCCCACAACCACTCTCAATCCCGCTGAATATCCTCCCACGACATTGGTCTTACCCTGCAGAGTGAAACGATATATCACTCGACCTAGTTTAAGCTACAGCATCAGCCGGCTGCGGCCGATGCTCCTAGAATAGGTTCACACAACGCACCATCACTACGCTCGATTCCTAATCTCTATCAATTAAATACCTTATGTAAGCTATTCCGTTCTAGAATTGAAACCACAACTTCCACATCATGGACAAATGTCCGGCGCCTTTAAACAACACTTAGACACCGTGATTTCTTTCTTATTTAGAACTGGAACAGATCCACACTCCAGTTCGTGTTAATCCAGCCTGCACACTGATTGCAAACTGTTTATCCACTGCCGTGAACTGTGGTCTGAAGTGACGTTACTGTCTTGGCCAGAATCCAGGATGCCAATAGTACTCCCCTTCCCTCACTCTGGGATCGTTGTAAACAATCCACCGACTGGTCCCCCTTTGATCCGGAAAAATCCTTCTCCTGTATTCAAAGAATTCTGGTCGGCGTTTGATCCGGGAAAACTTTTCCAGCCACACAGGGTCGCGGCGGCTTAGAGACGATTGTCTCTGTCAATCCATCATTCTGGTCGGCATCTCCAGTAATTCCGTGACAATGACGATGCTCTTCTATCAACTTGTCGATTTGATATTTCTTGCTTTTTGGCGTCTGTTTTACAAGGGACAACAATTATAGCTTGAAATACGTTTCTGGAAATTGTATGTTTTCCATTCGGAGCCATATCTTTATTGCTACCTTTGTGCTCGATGCTGTAGGTATTTTGTCTTCTTGGGCAACTACATTGTGATATCATGCATTGTCCATAATTGGACACAAAGGTCTATCTAGGGATGGAAGCACTGTGTTCTCGAGCCAATCTCTAAATACATTACCATTCATCTTATCATGATAATCCCTATTGTCTGTATGCTTTGATACGAACACGAGTCCAGCATTCTGTAGTAAGCCATTATGCGTACTACCAGCATGGGCTATGACCAAATGCTATCCTATACTACTGGGCACATATCGCTTTATCTTTCCATCCACTAATTACTATTCCTCTTCACTTGTGTGGTGCGCATTGATCCAGGCTGCATCCAAATACTCTATGTCATAATTTTCTTTGCATATTTCCCTTATTCCACGTAGGTATTTGCTTCTCATGGCTCCTAAATGCGGTTGCTCGCAAATGATATTTCTACCTAAATTGTACATTCTAAACGTGAAGCTTAATGTCCTTATACAAAGTTGTCTTGGATAGCTCTATGTTATTGTTCTTTCTCAACCAAACCCTACGTTTTCTTACAGTCACTGTTTCTTTGGTATCTAGCATTTTAATAATAGCCCACCTTGTGACATCCTTGTCAAAGCTGTCTACATTTACCTTTCTACCTACCGTTTGCTTATTGCGTGATGGTTTCATTCCAGATTCCAGCACTAATCGACGAAATGACCGTTTACTCAAACCCAATGCATGCACTGTTCTTTTTTCGGGATTTTTAACAGTATATGAAACAGTTTCCTGCGATCAGCTTCTTGATAAAATGATATGAAATAGAGAGAAAAAGCAGCGGCTGCTTTTCTTGATAAAAATATGTGTACAACTTCATAGCGATGCTTTGAAGTGTAAAAAATGTCACATTTAATCCCATTCAACAATATTCACACATTCAGATGTTAGCGATAAATGGTAGGATTTTAAAAAAAAATAATATTCAGGTTTCAAGAAAGCACCCACATTATTGACAACACCCCGAACACTCGCAAGGCTCTTGTCATAAGGCCAACCCGTGTCCCACGAGAAATTTAAATATTCAACGTTAATGTTTCCGTGTGAAAGTGTAATACATTTAATAATATGCACTTCATCTCTGACCCGTAAATTATATACCGCATATAAACAAACTTTGAAATCTGCTGTAAAATCTCCAGAACAAAATATTTGTTGTTGGGTGAACATAATGATAAGGTTATATGCTAAACCTCATCATTTTCCCTCAGTTGGTTACTGAGATATGGAATTTTATATTGGGACAGACAAAAGTTAACAGACTATAGTACTGACCCCTGCGTCACCCTCTTTTCCATTGTTATCTGATGTTGCCTGGCCTTGATGGTTTCACCACCAGATCGTTTTCTTATGTTTTCTTTCATGGTTGTTAAGGTTTCTTGGATACAGAAAAGAACAAATGCATTCAAAAGACAATAACTGAATGTTTAAGAAGGTTGGCTACTAAAGACGATAAGTGAAATATTATGGTCACTTAAAACGTTATGAAAGTTTAAAGAGAACAATAATGAAGGGGTATATGAATGGGAAGATATGAAGAGGACGATAAAAGAGAAGATGGGTACAGGATGTGGCAAATGATCTCCAGATGGGTGTATCGGACGTGGGACGTGTTGCTTATGATCGAGAAGTTTTCGGGAAGGTTGTTATGTGAGTGATGTTCTGCCAAGGACATGCTACTGGATAAATGAACTACACGCAATGGAAAGCTCATCTTCCTCGTGATTTTCCAAAGTGTCTGATTTTGGACGCAGTCAAATACATTTGAATAATCCACAAAAAACGAGAATAGGTTTACATTAAGTTCTATACACTTCTCTATTGTTGAACGCATGTTGAGTATGTGATCTCTTGTTCATATCCCTTGTCTAAATCCAGCTTGAACCACTTTAATCTCTTCTTCTATTTTCTTACGAAGTCTTCCCATTATGATGTTTAATAGAATTTTACTTGCATGACTGATCAGAGCAACAGTTCTATAGTTTGTGCATAATTTCAGGTTGTCCTTTTATGGTATTGCAATGAAGATAGTTCTCTTCCAATCTTTTGGCCATATACTATATGTCCATATTTTTTGTCTTTTAGAAAATCTTATCTCATCTCATCATGCTCCTCTTGTACCTTGCGATGTCGAGGTGAAGTAAATACAGCGGGAGAGTGCCCACTTATGGGCTTCATGAATCGAAATTCCCACTGACTCTGTCATTCCCTGCGTCCATTGTTTACGTGGTTGGCCTCTTCCTCTGCTTCCCTCTGGTCTGTACATCATTGCTTGTTGTGGTATACTGTTAGTTGGTAACCTACTTGCATGGCCAAATCATTTGACTTGCTGCCTTCTAATAAAATCTAGTGCAGCTACAACCCCAATTTTAGTCTTTATTTCTTCATCTCTGATTTTATCTCTTCTTAATACATTGAGTATTCTTCTCAGTAATCTCATTTCTGTTGTTGTGATTTTTCTTTTCTGTTTTTCTGTCATTGTCCAGGTTTGGCATTGGTAACATAGAATTGGTAGGAAATTTGTGTCGTAAAGTGCTTTCTTAGTAGTTATTGATACGTGTTTATTCTTTAGTATTGGTGCCATTTGTCCAATGAGTTGATTTGCCTTACTGCATTTATTTTCGATCTCGTCATCTGATTATAAAATGCATGATAGAATTTTACGTTTTCTTCTCTTCCAGCTTTAATTAGTTCAAATGGTATCTAATCACATTCTGGTGATTTACCATTCTTCAGATTCTTTATTGCCTATACAATTTCTCTAATGAGGGTTCAGGTTCTGTATCTTCTGTCATTCGTTCATGTATATCATTTATATTCTCACGGCCATTCATACCATGCATTCCACTGCAGTATACCTGCCTTTATTCTAGAATTTTTCTAGATTCTGTTAAGAGTATTTCCTAACTTGCCCGAGATACCATTTAATAGAGGTTGAACATTTCTTGTCAATAACGTAATTTCGTTAGCGCGTGTATATATATATATATATAATATATATATATAGTATATATATATATATATATTATATATATATATATATATATATATATATATATATACACACTTCTGTATTGTAAAGCTGATTCTGTGTAGTGCAGTGACTAGCATGCTTACCTACCGTCCAGGTGATAACTTGTTCGAATCTCCGTCGAGACTGGGACTTTTCGAAACTGACCTTAATTCCCCGGTCGACCTTGTCCAAAATGAGCACCATGCTATGTGACGTAACTGCGACTGGCGTGATAATGACCACATCATTTATTGAATGCCGATTGGTTTATAAAACTATAGGAAAAGCACTATACACCAAACATACCTCAAGACTTGGGAAAAACCCCTTTAATTTTACCATATGGCGCTTTTGTGTGGACAATCAGCAAACAATTAGAACGAATTTGTTTTTGTTTTTTGTTTTTGCGTTCGCTCGCTTTGAATACAAGCGTAGTCCATACACTCTATTTCTAATAGTGCTGAACTGAATTTTGCATGTGGATTAGCTTTCCCTATTAACAATGTCCCTCGCCTTCTGGCGAACCCACTCTGACTTCAAAGGTACTTGTAATTTACGTCCCCAAGTCAAGGACGATAGGTCAACATTTTAGTCCAACTGACCGGTGTAGGGGTTGCACCAATTATCTCGGTATCAGCACATCGGATGTTTAAGAACACGCGTTCTTATCAATTCGGTCATGCTGACCTGCGAACGTAGATTTGAGGACTTGACAATGTATATACATAAATTAAAAGACCGTTTTGCATTCAAACAAATAGCAATACATTTTTAAAAAAGGGGGAGGGAGAACTTAGACAAAGCTAATAGAGGTAATAAACACCAGGCAAGGCAATTATTTAGGTCACAGTGAAAGGCATAATTTTTTTTTTTTTTTAGCATATCCTTTACAGGACTTAGCTGTCAACACCAGCATCTTTCAGCTGTATGTTGATCTCTTGGCAAGATTACGCTCAGTAGTTTGCCATTGCTTTCTGAGCGGCCGGCTCACATACCCCGTAAGTTACCGATGCGATTCGAACCACTGCTGATTTGAACCGTCATCACGTTACCGACGAGAGTATACGAGATTACGGAGAAAAGTCATAACCCCTAAGCCACGAAGCCGTTAAAAACTATACTAAAAAAAGGCCAAAGCAACAGTAGGCAATGGCGCATGTTGGAAGATAACATTAAGATATGGAACTGCAATCTGTTGGAATGTAACAGGAAAGTGTGAGACATACAGTGTTGGAATGTAACAGGAAAGTGTGAGACATACAGTGTTGGAATGTAACAGGAAAGTGTGAGACATACAGTGTTGGAATGTAACAGGAAAGTGTGAGACATACAGTGTTGGAATGTAACAGTAAGGTGTGAGACATACAGTGTTGGAATGTAACAGGAAAGTGTGAGACATACAGTGTTGAATGTAACAGGAAAGTGTGAGACATACAGTGTTGGAATGTAACAGTAAGGTGTGAGACATACAGTGTTGGAATGTAACAGGAAAGTGTGAGACATACAGTGTTGGAATGTAACAGGAAAGTGTGAGACATACAGTGTTGGAATGTAACAGTAAGGTGTGAGACATACAGTGTTGGAATGTAACAGGAAAGTGTGAGACATACAGTGTTGGAATGTAACAGGAAAGTGTGAGACATACAGTGTTGGAATGTAACAGTAAGGTGTGAGACATACAGTGTTGGAATGTAACAGGAAAGTGTGAGACATACAGTGTTGGAATGTAACAGGAAAGTGTGAGACATACAGTGTTGGAATGTAACAGTAAGGTGTGAGACATACAGTGTTGGAATGTAACAGGAAAGTGTGAGACATACAGTGTTGGAATGTAACAGGAAAGTGTGAGACATACAGTGTTGGAATGTAACAGTAAGGTGTGAGACATACAGTGTTGGAATGTAACAGGAAGGTGTGAGACATACAGTGTTGGAATGTAACAGGAAGGTGTGAGACATACAGTGTTGGAATGTAACAGGAAGGTGTGAGACATACAGTGTTGGAATGTAACAGGAAGGTGTGAGACATACAGTGTTGGAATGTAACAGTAAGGTGTGAGACATACAGTGTTGGAATGTAACAGGAAAGTGTGAGACATACAGTGTTGGAATGTAACAGGAAGGTGTGAGACATACAGTGTTGGAATGTAACAGTAAGGTGTGAGACATACAGTGTTGGAATGTAACAGGAAAGTGTGAGACATACAGTGTTGGAATGTAACAGGAAGGTGTGAGACATACAGTGTTGGAATGTAACAGTAAGGTGTGAGACATACAGTGTTGGAATGTAACAGGAAAGTGTGAGACATACAGTGTTGGAATGTAACAGGAAGGTGTGAGACATACAGTGTTGGAATGTAACAGGAAAGTGTGAGACATATAGTGTTGGAATGTAACAGGAAAGTGTGAGACATACAGTGTTGGAATGTAACAGTAAGGTGTGAGACATACAGTGTTGGAATGTAACAGTAAGGTGTGAGACATACAGTGTTGGAATGTAACAGGAAAGTGTGAGACATACAGTGTTGGAATGTAACAGGAAAGTGTGAGACATACAGTGTTGGAATGTAACAGTAAGGTGTGAGACATACAGTGTTGGAATGTAACAGTAAGGTGTGAGACATACGTGTTGGAATGTAACAGTAAGGTGTGAGACATACAGTGTTGGAATGTAACAGGAAAGTGTGAGACATACAGTGTTGGAATGTAACAGGAAAGTGTGAGACATACAGTGTTGGAATGTAACAGGAAAGTGTGAGACATACAGTGTTGGAATGTAACAGGAAAGTGTGAGACATACAGTGTTGGAATGTAACAGGAAAGTGTGAGACATACAGTGTTGGAATGTAACAGGAAAGTGTGAGACATACAGTGTTGGAATGTAACAGGAAAGTGTGAGACATACAGTGTTGGAATGTAACAGGAAGGTGTGAGACATACAGTGTTGGAATGTAACAGGAAAGTGTGAGACATACAGTGTTGGAATGTAACAGTAAGATGTGAGACATACAGTGTTGGAATGTAACAGTAAGATGTGAGACATACAGTGTTGGAATGTGGTGACATGAACATTTACTACCAATATTACAGAGGGGAAAAGACATCCAATGAACTACTATATTTCACAGTCATTGAGGAACGTTGAGGTTCAAATTTGTGCAAAGCTGAAACGAATTGATGAGGAAAGGGGTGGGGGAGGGGGGTGGGGGGGGGGGGGGTTCGTGGAGTGACATCATGCTTTGAAGTAGTTATTTGATTATGATGGCGTGCTAGGACACTTTGGCTGTTGCTTAGGCCTGGAGGGAACATTTTAAGCACTACAGATTTAAACATAAAATTACCCATAAATTAAAGAAAAACACAGAAAGAACATTAATGCAGCCTTTGAACGCTAGCTAGAATTACAGTTTATTGCCATTTTATTCAAGTTATGGATATTTCGCAATCAGTTAAGAAGAAAATCGGGCTTTTAAAATAAAATGCAATAGACGAGTTCTTAGAATATCATGAACCAAGAAGAGGTAAGATACATACATTCTGCAATATCTGAAAATCGAAGAAAACCGGCTCATGTCGCGGAAAATGAAATACTTTAGTCTCTTATACGTCACAGAAACCTGGAATGCAGGTTTCCTTGAAGAATAGGCTGTGGTCGGTCAGCACGAAGATGACCACAGGACATTGCAGACACTTTGAGCACGTCGATGAGTCAGGCAGGAGACTGGCACGGGATCGAGGAACCTTTTAACTGAAAGGAACGAAAGCGACGTGTACAGGACCTGCAACACGATGGTGACATTTTAAAGAGTGGCTTAGAAATAGCAGTGTTGGAAGGCAGGATTCCTGGAAGCACTGGTGGAGCTATAAGCAATAGGACACAGTACACCAAAGAGATATTTGGCATGGGAATAGGCAAGGAAAGGGAAATGGGAAACGATCGAGTCTTTTCAACATCCAATGATGATAGCGACCTGCTGTACAAACATATGGTTAAAACACTAGCTGCAATGTGAGTATCTTGTAAAAATAATAGAAAACAATGTCCGGGTCGAGCACCTCTTGTATTTTTTTTTTTTAAATTCGCATATCCTTTACAGGACATCGCTGTCAACAGCAGCATCTTTCAGCTGTCTGTTGATTTCTTGGCAAGATTACGCTCAGTAGTTTGCCATTGCTTTCTGAGCGGCCGGCTCAGTTCAGTTATCCCGCAAGTCACCAGCGGGGGACGAACCGCTCCCAGCTCTCGCCCGCACCGAGACTCTGCGTGATAAACGGGATTACAGAGAGAAAGTATTGTAACCCCTCGGCCAGAGAGACCGGCACCTCTTGTATGAGAAACCTAAAACGTTGTGAAATTTAAGAGTTACAACTGTCACAATACCCACACACGAAAGGAAGGGGAGTCAGTATTACTTGCAGAATGTCCGCACTAGCTAGCATAGTCTTAAGTTACATAAACATGAAAATGTGGGTACGGTCTACAGCACGCGTATCTTGTAAACTGTAAGAGTCATTCCCAGACGTTGTTTGGCTGTCGCGTCTTTGTAGCAGTAGGTCACATTTCTAGCCACTTCTTCTTGATACACATACAGCATGCACACCCCTCTTAGTGCTTAAAAACATTTAGTTGTATATCTTTACAGGATGTTGAAATCAACCCTAGCATTTATTGGGTGTTTGTGATTTACCATCAATTTCGCGTTCAGTTGTTTGTCAAGCTTTCTGAACGGCCGACGCCTCGTGCTATTGAAATCATGGCAGAGCGATCCAAATCACGCGTGGCTGATTTATAACTATCTACCCGATTTGTCGGGAAATTGGGGGACTGTGTTTTACTATTCCCTAAACCAGGGGTCACCAAACTACGGCCCGCGGGCCAGATCCGGCCAGCAACGTCATTTCATCCGGCCCACCGACGGTGCTCGAACTTGCTTGATGTAACGTATGAAACTCTAGACGTGATACAATTTAAATGTAAATATGTTTAGAATAATAGGGGAACTTCACATGTGTGGAGACCTCCTAGCTACTCTAGGCTGTTTATTTAGGCCAACCCTATTTATATAGTTTACAAACCTTATTATGAGATATATTCTATTTCTAAATGAAGCCGCCTGCCGCGGTTCTAAAAGAGTATGGAGTAGCATATAATTTGATAGGGGTTTTAGTTTGTGGAGTGGGACAGACAGAACTACAAAAATTACATTTTTAAGAGCATGCATCTGTCCCATTGCAACGTATGCCAGTGAGACCTGGACACATACTAATCAAGCTGACCAGCGCATAAATGCATTTGAATATAAATGTTATGGACGAGTTCTAAGAATTTCTTGGATAAAGAAAAGAACAAATGCATCCATACTTCAAGAGCTGAATATTGAAGACGGTTGGCTATTAAAGACGATAAAACAAAGAAAATTGAAATATTGTGGTCACTTGAAACGTCACGAAAGTTTGGAGAGAACAATAATGGAGGGGTATATGCCTGGGAAGAGAGGAAGAGGAAGGCCAAAGAGAAGATGGGTGCAGGATGTGGCGGATGATCTCCAGATGGGTGTATCTGAAGCGGGGCATCTTGCTTATGATCGAGAGGTTTTCCGGAAGGTTGTTATGGGAGCGAGGTTCTGCAAAGGACATGCTACTGAATGATTGACCTTTGTTCCATCTTGTTGTCTGATAATTGCTAGTGTTGTGTATCAGACTACAGTTACTGTGTTGGATGATTACCCATGCTGTGATGGAAGATCACTGGTACTGTGTTGGATGATTACCCCTGCTGTGTATACGGGATTACGAACCGCGTCCGTAAAACCTTCGCCACGGATACCGGCGCAAGTATTGTATAGAATGACTATCCAGCCCGCGCTCGTCATTTTGTCAGTTATCCGGCCCGCCGTGAAAAAAGGTTTGGTGACCCCTGCCCTAAACCAATAACGTCTTCATAGAGTAAAGTGATTTCACAACCCCATCGTCTCATAAATCCATCCTAGTTCTTCCCCTTTCTACTCAGGTCACATTCTCAGCACCCGCTAATACTTTTTTTTTTTAAAATTCGCATATCCTTTTACAGGACATCGCTGTCAACAGCAGCGTCATTCAGCTGTGTGTTGATTTCTTGACAAGATTACGCTCAGTAGTTTGCCATTGCTTTCTGAGCGGCAGGCTCAGTTATCCCGCAAGTCACCAGCGGGGGACGAACCGCTCCCAGTTCTCGCCCGCTACGAGTCTCTGCGTGATAAGCGGGATTACGGAGAAAGTGGTGTAACCCCTCGGCTAGAGAGACCGGCCGCTAATACTTAGACACACAAAATACACACTTCCTTCATAGAGTTTCAGAACTTCATCCCTTCCGATGAAATCTCCACCCTTTTGATGCCGCGGTTCTACTCACTTTTGGAATCGCTGTTACATGACATCACTCAGGACATTCCCATGTGTGCTCTGTCCTTATCTTCATCTGCCAGCGAAGAGTTCAAATGCGAAGGTACCAGCCACAGTCTGATAATATGTCCGTCTGACCTTTTCTCGGCGGTATAAGTGTCGGCCAGATCCTTTGGTCACTCCATGCCCCACTATTTTCTTTAGGCCACGATGATTGATTGTTTTCCACACAATTAAAATGATCCGAAAAGGTCCTGACCACATCGACAATATCGTGCATCAATACCCCACTCAACAATACCACGCTTTTTAACAGACTACGAAAGGTCGTAGACATGTAAATTCGGTGCGTGAACATGAATGTGCCAGCCAACATAGGAAGAACAGCATACCAGCATGTACGGGATTCTAACACGTGTTTAGTAAAGTGTTTGCACTTGTTATAAGTGAGGTGTCTGGGGGAGAAAGGGATAAAAACAGGAAAATAGGTAAACCAGAAGACAGGAATATAACAGGAACTTCAAAGTTCCATGATGTTTACTGCGATGCGTCTTTGTATGAAGCAGAAATGTGAGAATTATCGGCGAACCAAATATCATCTTTGATCTAGTCTCCAAAAGATGTGTGGCCGTGTGGCCTTTGGTTGCCACCTGTAAGAAGAGCATCCATGGAATGTGTCAGATGGAATACGGACAAAAATGCACGTCTGAGATTTGCAGGTTTCATTACGGTTTTGGATAATTATAGGGTGTCTTCGTGGTGAAGTGGTCAAGCCATCTGCTTCGAGCTCCGAAGGTCGTGGGTTCGATTCCGGGCTACGTCTTTCGGTTCACGAGTGCATTTCTTCTCAGAGACTCCTGGAGGTCGTTGGTGGATTTAGGGAGTTCGTGCTTTGTGCGAGGCTTTTCGGCAGGCAACCCTGCGGAATGAGGACCGAGCCATGTGGGACAAAACCCGGTGCAATTAAGTCGATCCTCTCGACTTATAAGACTTTTAAGACTTTATAACAGAATTTAAAACACTGCATTATAATTAATAATTACTATAAGTTGCAGCGTTTATATGATTTCTGAGACTGATGCTGAGAATACCCTGAACTTGGGGGGGGGGGGGTGGTGAACGGGGGGGGGGGGGAGTGATCAGTGATATATATATATATATATATATATATATATATATATATATTATATATATATATATATATATATATATATGTCACTGATCACTCCCCCCCCCCCGTTCACCTCCCCCCCCCCCCCCCCCCCCCAAGATCTCTATACATGCTGCTCAATTCAGCTGATTATTTCCCCCTTGCCGCCGTCCTAGACCACCAGCGCGTCGTGTATATATGTATGTGTCTCTGCCTGCGGTTACTATCTCTGATCTTTCCAGTGGTCACGATGTTCTCCGAGGCCTCTCTTCTCATTAATGTGACCACAGAATACTGCCTCACTCTTATAGCAGCCTGTACTACCCTTTATTACCAGTCCCTGCCAGGCAATCATTGTTAGTTACTCTGACAGTCCAAAGTATTCGCAGCATTCGTCTCAGACACAACATTCCCCATTGCCCCGAAGCTCCCTCTAATTGTTCGCTCACATTTAAAGATTCACTCCCACACAGCGGAACAGATTCCATATAACATTTCAGTAATCTCGCTGTGACATTTCTTGAATACGATTTTTGACAGATATTTTCTTTTATTTTCATTATAGGACGTCGAAGCCAACCCCAACATTTTAGGCTGTTTGTGATTTCTTGGTAAGTCAGTAGTTTGCCAATGAGCAATCAGAACTCATACAATTGAATAAAAACCAACGCAAGGTGATCTGCTGCCAAATAGCCAGCAGCTGAGTTTAAACGCGGTATGCGGTAGTAGTATACAATGTGCAAATGAGGTAGTATTTGGGGTCCGCTTCAGGGGTCCGGACGTCGTATCTTCCTATATTAATGTTATCCCTCCCCCATCGGACCACATAGAAAACGGACCCCAAATGACCCAGATATTTTGAACTTGGCGGGTGTTTTTGTTGGTTCCGGGTGACCACTTCCGGTTTTCGTGATGACTACTTCCGGTCTAGGGACGGCGCGGCGGCGGCCGCGGCGGTGTCGGCGGCGGTGGCGGCGGCGAGGCAAGCCCCGGGTATGTGGAATACTTATATAAGTAGACCAAATATTTGTCGGGTTCGAGTCCCAGTGTGTGTGTGTGTGGTGTGTGTGTGTGTGTGTGTGTGTGTGTGTGTCTGTGTGTGTGGTGCGGTCACGTGGTGTGATCGAACCCCAGTCATATCGATCCCCTTCGATGAGGGAGACCGAAGTCAATATGACAGAAAATGATTTAGTCCATCTCTCGAGCTAACCCGAGGATCCATTTTTGAATTGCATTAATAAACTTTTGCACGGCTCAGTATGCTAATTCGGCAAGCTTCCTTACCCATGAATCAACATTACGCGCATGGTGAAAATCTGGTTTAGGAATATACTAACCAGACAAAGAATTTTATTAAAAAGTAACCTCAAAACTTAATTAAACACCAAAAATTTCTTGTATGTTTAGTGACGATTAGTTACGTCAATAAAAAACTACGAGTATCATTTAATTTAAGCCATAACTTGACGAGATATACATTAAAATATGTAATATTATTAAACAGCAAAGTTATACCCCTTAATTATAAACGGATGCCAAGGGGAGAGTAATCGGTTCCTTGACTCAACCAGAATTGTTCCCCCTGTTACACACTAACTTCCCCCTGAATTACCGTTTACCTGCGCGTAAGCAACCAGTAACGCTTCACCGACCATGAACTGACCGAGACGACAATAGCCAAGGGCCAGCCGGATACTGATAACCAGTAGATAAACACGCACACTAAAGCGGGCTGACACCAGAGCTTGCCAGCTCGAGTTGATCTTACCTGAGATAAACACAACCATTGAGGCGATCTGGTTGACCGTTAACATAATTAACACAGTGACACAGCCCAGGTTGTGAAGGGAATTTTTGGGTAGGAAAAAATAAGATATGCTCAAATATACCTATACGAAGTGCGTGTGAAGAGAGTGTATCAACAGCTAGTTGTCTATCTATTACAGGACGTCGTAGTCAGTCCCAACATTGTTTATGCAATGCATTTACAGGACGTTGCAGAAGCCCCAAAATTGATTAGTTCCATGTGTACCACTATGCCAGTCGTGTGTGTGTGTGTGCGCATGTAGGCGTGTGTGCCTGCGTGGGTGTGCTATCAATTACAAGACGTCGCAGTCAACCTCATCATTCTATGGATTGTCAGCCATCCAAGGGCAAGTTTGCGATTCTCATTTTGAATGAACGACAAACATGTCATGTGCATGTGAAGAGGGTGCATCAACAACTAGTTGTCTATCTATTACAGGACGTCGCAATCACCCCCAACCTTGTTTATCCAATGCATTTACAGGACGTTGCAGATAGCCCCAACATTGATTAGTTGCGCGTGTACCACTATGCCAGTCATGTGTGTGTGTGTGTGTGTTCGCGCATGTAGGCGTGTGTGCCTGTGTGGGTGTGCTATCAATTACAGGACGTCGCAGTCAACCTCATCATTCTATGGATTGTCAACCGTCCTAGGGCAAGTTTGCGATTCTCATTTTGAATGAACGACAAACATGTCATGTGCATGTGAAGATGGTGTATCGACAACTAGTTGTCTATCTATTACAGGACGTCGCAATCACTCCCAACCTTGTTTATCCAATGCATTTACAGGACGTTGCAGACAGTCCCAACAATGATTAGTTGCGCGTGTACCACTATGCCAGTCGTGTGTGTGTGTGCGCTCGCATGTAGGCGTGTGTGCGTATGTGTGCGCGCATGTAGGCGTGAGTGCGTGTGTTGGTGTGATATCAATTACAGGACATCGCAGTCACCCTCAGCATTCGTGTTTCCTGAGGCAAGTTTGCGATTCTCATTTTCAATGAACGCCAGCCAGGTCGTGTGCGTATGAAGAGGTGTATCAACAGCTAGTTGTCTATCTATTACAGGACGTCGCAATCAACCCAACCTTGTTTATGCAATGCATTTACAGGACGTTGCAGACAGCCCCAACATTGATTGATACTCGTGTACCATCATGACATCTGTGTGTGTCTGTGTGTGTCTCGGCGTATCCGTGCGTGAGTGTTTGCGTCCGTGCAAAAATTTCAATATTTGGGGAGTGGTTGTAGAGTGGGTGTAGAAGAGGTTTGCTAGTAGTAAAAAGATGGGTGGATCAAGAGGCGATGTGGGTGAAATGCGTGCGTGAGTTTTGTGCTTGCGTGAGCGTGCATGTGCGCACTCGTAGGAAACTTCAATATTGGGTGTCATCTCACAACCAAAGCTATCCTTCGTACTATAGATGTGTCTGTCTATCTATTACATACTACAGTCAAGTTGTAATGGATTGCATTTACAGGACGTCGCAGTCAGCCCAGAATTCATGCTTCTTGGGCAAGCTTTGCGATGTCTTTCTGACCAGCCGTTACCCATGACCGTCTATAGTGTCTGTCACCAGGATTACCATCATCAGCATCACCCAGCTCCCCAACAAAATCATTATCATCATCATCAGCATCATCAACAGCAGCATCGTCATCAGCTGAAGGTGACCGATCGGGTGACTCACCACAGGGCTATGTCGGCGGAGTGAACGTCCGTAAACGTGTTCAGACATGTCTTTGGGGAAAACTGGAGGATGACTCACAGTGTACTGACAACATAACGATACAGCCGATCAAATATGCCGATGCTTCCGTTCATATGTCTCAGGTATACAATCGAAACACGTGACTAAAACCAGTTAAAGATGGCGTCGCACTCGATCACATGTGTAAGGGTACAAACACGAGACTAAAAACCGTTCAAAGATGGTGCTGTAATCGGTCACATGTCTTATGAGACACAACCGTTCAAATATGACGATGCTTCCGGTCATATGTCTAAGGTATACATTCGAAACACGTGACTAAAACCGTTCAAAGATGGCGCTGTAACCGGTCACGTGTCTTATGGGATACATCCGAAAACAAAGAGGGCGTCGCATCCGGTCACATGATCAGACAGTACATAATAATCTGTTGAGTCATTCTACGTCAGCAAATAGCGTGTATAAGACGACCAACATTCGTAGAATAGAAGTACCGGTCTCAGTGAACTGCAACTAGCTCACAATGTTACAACTCGCTAACGGTAAGTTGGTTTATTGATAAAGATTTCACATTTTCGCTGTGTTTCTCCTAACAATACTAGTATAATTCACGGGATATATAGTGCTAGACGCCTATATCTGAAGAGACAAGCCATTTCTTCCTATAGTATTGTAGGGTGGGACGACATGGAGTAGAGCTGGCATTCGAACTTTTGAACACATATCAGATCCATAGTTATTATCGGTAATAGCCATGTCTATAACGATGATAAAGTACCCTATTCTTATTTGTTCTACAGATACCGAGGCGCACGAATACCTAATTAGCAAACTATGGAGCATGCTAAGAGCTGAACCAGACAGCTATTGCATGGCGTGTCTTAATATCCCACAAAATCAAGAAGCCGAGAATCCATTCAGTCATTCTTGTGATTACGGTGAGGGTGGTAGTTTTGCAGATCTAGTAACGGTTCGATTGCGGGATGTACTACATCAGAACGTCACCAAACAAGAAATAATCACATTAAGCCTGAATAGAATTGAGGAATGCATCCTCGACTATAATCAACAACAGGATACTCCAGAACCATCCTCACCAAACGTCGAGCGAACATCATCAACGGCATTCTTAACCTTTAGTCAATCCACACTAGCGGACGAGTATTAAAACACCTACATAAAAAAACAAAATGAATTACAGTCCTGTCTTTAATAGCTGACCAGGCCTCAGTACGAAGAAAACTACAAGGGGTGTGAGGAGACTGTATATGTATAACATTGGTAGTCTGATTGTGCAGACTAAAGCTCACAGCGCCTACATCACAAGTAACACGGCGCCCTCTACAATATCTATTTCATCATGGCTAGAGGTCATGTGGCGAGCATCACCCGCATTCCCCAACCCACCGCAAAGATACATCAGGTCAACGAGCGAATAGTAGAACACTTAGTCGCGCCATACGGACAACCACATCAGCGTAATCTGAACCGCTTGACCTAAGAAACTGGCTGAAACCGGTTTTACGCGTGGCTCAAAAACTAGTATATAAAACCGAGGCTGGTAACACTCAAGCATTGTGATCAGAAGATGACTTCAGACCTCAAGACTGAGCCTGCTGACTGGGTCTACATGACTCGTAGTGGTGAGACTATTAGACCAGTGGGCGGTGGTGATAAGGCCGTGTATGTCTCATCATACAGAGGAACGACGACGTTACACATCCGAAGATTTTACGGTGAAGCCGACCAGAAAATTCAACCAGACATAAAAAAAATATCAGTCAAACATATGAAAAGTAGGAAAATTTGTTAACCAAACGTGAAAGGTTTTGCCAACTGTCACCCAAACTTATGAAAAGTGGGAAATTTTTCTGTCCAGCGGTGAAAAGTTTGACCACATTTCACCCAAATTTATGAAAAGTAGGAAACTTTGTTAACCAAAGGGCAAAAATCTTGGCCAAGTAAGAAAATGTGTTAACCAAATGTGAAAAGATAAACCAAATTTCAAACCAAACTTATAAAAATCTCAGTCAAACATATGAAAAGTAGGAAAATTTGTTAACCAAACATGAAAAGTTTGGCCAACTTTCACCCAAACTTATGAAAAGTGTGAAATTTTGTTGTCCAGATGTGAGAAGTTTAGCCAAATTTCAAACCAAACTTAGAAACATTAGGAAACTTTGTGAACCAAAGGGCAAAAATCTTGGCCAAATAAGAAAATTTGTTAACCAAACGTGAAAAGTTTGGCCAACTTTCACCCAAACTTATGAAAAGTATTAAACTTTGTTTACCAAATGGTAAAAATCTTGGCCAAGTAAGAAAATGTGTTAACCAAAGGTGAAAATTTTTGGACAAATTTGGCCAAATTTCAAACAAAACTCATAAAAAGGTAGGAAACTTTGTTAACTAAAGGTGAAAAGTTTGAGCAAAGTTCATCGAAACTTCTAAAAAGTAGGAAACTTTGTTAACCAATTTCAACAATAAAATTATACAGAAAATTAACAATTAAATTTCTCTTTATGTTTCCAACTTGAATGTTTCTTGTAGAAATTTAATTGTTAATTAAAAGCATTGAAGAACGTTGACATTAATTGGCAATTCCGTAGGCTTTCTGCTTGACTGGTATCGGTTAATCTCGCGGTCGCTGGTCATTGTATTTTTCTCGCGGGGCGTGCTCTGTGAAGCGTTACTGGTTGCTTGTGTGTGCAGGTAAAGTTGGCGGTCAGGGGAGCTTAGTAAGGACAGCCGTAAAGGGGAGACAAGAGACACGAATCGTCTCCCTTGGTTTAATTCTATTTATGTTTGTAAAAAGGGACGTTATTTGTGTCATAATATTACATATTTTAATGATTATCTCGGGAAGTTATGGCTTATTTTAAATGAGGATTAGAGTTATTTTATTGACATACATATTCTCCAATATACATACAAGAAATTTAGCCGCTTACTTATCTCTTAGGGTATATTTTTAAATAAAATTGTATGTGTATCTAGTATATTCTTAAACCAGATTTCTACCACGCGGTTAATGTTGGTACATGGGGTACGGAAACATGCCGAATTAGCATACTGAGCCGTGCAAAAGTTTATTCATCATCTAAATAGGGATCCTCGGGTTAGCTCGAGAGATGAAATAAAGCATTTATCTGTCATATTGATTTCGGTCTCCTCAGCAATGGGGCTCGATATGACTGGGGTTCGATCACATCACACACCCGCCCTGTCGGATCGCGTCGCGCCACCGAGGTGCACACTCGCTCGGGCCGGATCGCGTTGGATCGGTTCGTGTCGCCGCCACCACCACCGCCGCCGCCGACCCGCCCCGCCCGGGGACCGGAAGTCAGTCGGAAGTAGTCATTACGACAACCGGAAGTAGTCACCCAAGAAAATAACCGCCAAAATTAAAAAAAATGTGGTCCCCGAAGGACTCAGTTTGGTGACGTCAGAGCAAAGGATAATGACTTTTGTATAGTAAAATATGACGTACTTACGAAGGACACGTGTCCTAAAATTCTAAGTCATTACCTCCCACCTTACTACTTGCGGTATTACGAATTACTCCCGCGACGCCTTCGCATCATTAAAGGGAGACAAACGAGTATATCTTCATTAGAGAAAAGAAACAAGGAAAGGAAAAATAAAGAAGCAAAGACAGAAATAAAGAAGATAGAACAACGGAAGCAAGAAAGGTGTCAAATATAGTCAGAAACACTGAAAATAAATAACACAAAAAGTTAATTGTATGCCAGAGTACTGTACTGCAAACATTTTTAAAAAATTGATTATTTGGTTGTTTCGGGATTTGAAATTTAAATATTGAGCACAACCCACTACTGGCAACGCTGATTGTATTCTGGTATGATCTTAAGGCCTATCCACGTCAATATGGAAGCACTATACTCGAGTTTCGCTCTCGTTTGAGCTCGTCAGTAGTGCATATCCCTGACCGGATCCGGAAACAAGCCCCTTATCACTGGCGGGTGAAGCGGGTATGTAACCACGCGGCAGACGCTGGACACGCCAAATTATCATAACAGAATATTACAACGTCACCCATCAAGATTGCCGCGACTGACGTCCGTCAATCGATGTGGACCCGAACGATCAGGACTTCTCACTGGCAAGGAACACCAGGCCTCCTAAAATCCAGTGAGCAATAATCAAACTGATTATTTGGGTTGTGCTCAATATTTAAATTTAAAAAAAAAACAACAACATTTTTCAGTCTCTACGGATTTGACTAGAATCGCATTCTGAAATCATTATGAAATGTAATGTGGTAATAGGCATATGTGAATTGCATATCTGCAGTTGTGACGTAAGCATTATCTTTCGGGTGTTCTCTTTCGAGACAAGATTTGACTACATCCGCCTTTTCCAGGAAAAAAAGCCTCATTAAAAAAAAAAAATCATTTCTTGTTTCTTTTATGTCACATCCGGGTTTATCAAGATTTGGAACAGGAAAAAATACAAGTAAAGCAAAGGAACCCATGTATAAGCCAGGAAGATATATTAAGAGTGGACGGCGATTGTAATATTTTTGGTGACCCGACAACCCACTAAACGCCATTATTACCTGAACTCAGGTACATTTCAGAACCCTATTATACCTTGCACCATTTGAAGTGGCTATATAAATCGCTACAAGTTTATGAAACTCAATATAATGGCTTCAAGAGTTTGGACACAGAAGTGACGGACTAGCCAGGGCGTCGGCTTGCCCAATGGTAAGTGGGTCCTATGGGATCTTAATTAAGTGAACCGCCTTAAACATTATAAATTACCAGGGGCTTCAAATGAAAACCTTAAAAGTGTGATAGAAATTACAATAACCATGTAATTACACACACACACACACACACACGCACACACACACACGCACACACACACACGCGCGCACACACACACACACACACACATTATATAGTACACATCAAGGAAAATAATTTTAAAAAATGAACCCGCCTGCCAGGTCGCCCCAGCCTAATGTGCGTACCAGAAATTAGTCTTCAAAGTAAGGGCGGCTTGCAGTGAGATTTAAATAAATCCCTAACAACTCTAACAACGCACTAACTCCAATTGTAATGTTGCGGATCAAGATAAACTGATTTCTTTATTATTCTAAAGAGAGCGAGAGAAGGAGAGAGAGAGAGAGAGAGAGAGAGAGAGAGAGAGAGAGAGAGAGAGAGAGAGAGAGAGAGACAGAGACAGAGATAGAAGAGAGAGTAAGAGAGAGAGAGTAAGAGAGAGAGAGAGTGAGAGAGTGAGAGAGAGAGAGAGAGAGAAAGAGAGAGAGACAGAGATAGAAGAGAGAGTAAGAGAGAGAGAGTAAGAGAGAGAGAGTGAGAGAGTGAGAGAGAGAGAGAGAGAGAGAGAGAGAGAGAGAGAGAGAGAGAGAGAGAGAGACCAATGATACACTAGGCAGATGCTACGCATAAATGAATATAGAAAGTTCTAACAGAAACTGAAATATTGGCAACTATGAGGCACATGCCGGTCTCCTTGGAGTAGGTGTTAAGGACGTTGTTCGTAATCCCGTATACTCTCGTATGAAACACAGCTGCGCGAGATTCGGCAGCGGATCGCGTCGCATTGGTTACTTATGGAGGGTATGTGAGCCTGTCGTTCTGAAAGCAATGGCAAACTAGTGAACGTTAAAAAAAAACTTGCCTACACATCAACAGCAGCTGAAAAATGCTGGTGTTGACTGCAATGTCCTGTAAAGGATATGCGAAAAAAAATGAGGCACATGCGGAGGCAGACCGTACAGGTTACAGCGGAAGTCGATGTCTCAAACATTAAGGAAGCGGACAAAATCATTAAAAAATATACTCGGACGTTTTAATGATTATTGTCTGTAAATACAAGGTCAGAGCGCCATGTCTGCACAGTTTATGAGGAAAGCCATACGAGTGGTTTTATTCGTTGTAAGAATTATGTCGTCGCTGATGTATGGTCTTCTGGTAATCTATATCTACATATATGACTTCATGGTCATTATAATAATAGCCGCGGCACTACAATGGCTAGCACCAACACCTATCGGCTCGGAAGTCTTGTGTTTGATTCCCAAACGGACTTTGATGTATTTCACTCTTATAATTATCGGCTCCAAGGTGAAATGCGGAGCAGGAAATTTCCGAGGAAGTATTGACGGACGGCGTGATTTTGACAGTATCAAATATTAAGTGTCGAATGCGCTAGAGAGAAGGCTAGGACTAAATGACCAAAGCACCTCATTGCGTGAAAAGGCATCCTTTATTTCACTATTTGTTATCAGACTCTGAGAGTCACGCCAACGATGAATGTTGAAATGTTAATATCGAAGGTTCATAATTCATAAGAAATTCATTATTTGCAATAATTTGTTACCTCCCAATTACAGTTTCCTCCAGAGTGTATTCGAAACAAGTAATGATGATAATATTGGCGATGATATTAATTAGCAAAATATATTCCCCCGTCCTATAGTTGGGGAGGCTAGTTCAAGTTATGGTGTGTTTACACCGTTCCATATTTCTATTCTTTTATGTGTGCCACATGCCGGCCAGTTGGACTTAATGTTAACTTCCTCTTGACAGAGCAATGGCAAACCACTGAATGTAAAATTGCATAGTACATCACAAAAACAGTCAAAAGGGACTGGGTGTGACTGCAGCGTCTTGCAAAGGACATGCAACTTTAAAAACAAAATGTGATCTGATCTCTACATACTTCTTTTTTCCCCTAAGGGTAGCTATCTAGGATGGTCTAATTATTTATCATGTTATTTTAGTGGCACGAATCATCCCCCAGCAATTGACATTTCTTTGTATGAAGAATAGGGAGTGAAAAACATGTTTTGTTCGGCTTTAAGAAACATATTGCAATAATCTCGGAGCTGAGACTTCTTATTGTTGCTAAAATCACACAGAAACTAAGGGGAACTATATACAACACTGGGTCCCCAAGTAATGTCACAGTCACTCTCATCACAGTTTTGATATGTTTAGACACAGTCAAGATGAGAAAACCCGTAGAGAAATCAGCGGAAGGAAAGAGGAAACAATGGCTGTACATCTCATAAGGCACTGTAAAATCGCTTTACAAATACATGCAGGTTGACGGAATAACGCGACCCTATATTACAGCGGCTCTTAAGGTTAGCAAAGAATGAGTGAGTGAGTGGCACCTTGCAGTCTTGACAGACCAAAGTATGTGAGTTGGAATGTGGCCAATAGTCCATCACAATGCCTGGGCAGAGCTTCAGAGAAACATGTGGTGCCTAAACGACATGTTCCCTCTCTCGGCCTAGTCTTATGTTTTCCAGAGGAATGGGAAACAATACATCTGGCACAAGGTAGGCTGCAGACGCTGGCGGCTCAGCGTCAAACCTCCGAAACCTCGCCACCACGAGCAGATGGCGAATGATGGCCAGACCCTGGAACCCAAGGGACCCGGCTTAGAGGCGTTCAGCCAAGTCTCACAGGTGAGGGCCTCGTACGCGACTGGACCATACGGACGCGCACTTCTGTCAATCACAAGTGTCCGGATCTGTGTAGAGCGTGCACTATTGTCAGACTCCCCGTCTGACTTTAGCGGATCCCGCAACCAGCGGGAATAGGCCCGCTGGAGATACCGCAGGAGATATTGCTGTCTATTGCGAGCAAATCTCCCATCGTTCCACTGTGCGGATCTCGCGACCGGCGAGAATAGGCCCGCTGGAGATATTGCTCGTCTGCTCTATCTCTACCGAGACTGAATAAGTAAAGAAACGATAAAGAACAGCATCGCTGTAATCTGCTATGCTTGTCATAACAGGCTGTAAGGAGTGTTGGCTTGGGACTTGCTATCCATTCCCTTATAAAACTTTAGGCAACCGAGCCACAATTCAGGACAACACATACGGTACATTAGGACTGGCTAGGAGTGATACTAACCGAACTAGCAAAAAAAGAATATGTAACTAATTACTTACTTACCCACTTACCTGTAAATTTTTTAAATCCGCCCGATGCGGATTTAAACCCATGACCTCTGGGCTGATAGTATAGTGTCTAGCCACTGCGCTAACAAGGTTCCCATTTACACACATACATCTTTATTAAATGTTTGATGATGAAGTGTGTGTTATAAGAAGAACTAGTTAAATTAAATTCAAGGAGGTATATACGCAGTGTTTATGTATTGGAAAAGCTTGCTATTTATTGGTTGGGTAGGAACTAATTGTAGATTTTAGGTTTAGTGACAGATAGTTGTATACATAGAAAGCAGAATAAGCTAGCTTTGTTTTATATTAATTTACATCAAACTTGCTAGTCTGTAATGAATATAGTCGTTTGCTGATCATAGGCTTGAGAATCGATCAACGGGACAATGTAATTTGGAGTATATTTTGATATAGTATTTTATGATACAGCATTTTATGAAATTCATTCATTTAGTAGCTTGTCCTTTGCAGAAAATCGCTCCCATAACAACCTTCCAGAAAACCTCTCGATCATAAGCAAGATGTCTCGCGCCCGATACACCCATATGGAGATCATCCGCCACATCCTGCACCCATCTTCTCTTTGACCGTCCTCTTCCTCTCTTCCCAGGCATACACCCCTCCGTTATTGTTCTCTCCAAACGTTCGTGACGTTTCAAGTGACCAAAATATTTTAATTTTCTTTGTTTTATCGTCTTTTTTTTATCGTCTTTAATAGCCAACTATCTTCAATATTCAGCTCTTGAAATATGGATGCATTTGTTCTTTTCTTTTTCCAAAATATTCTTAGAACTCGTCCATAATATTTATCTTCAAAGGTATTTATGCGCTGTTCAGCTTGTTTCGTAAGTGCCGAGGCCTCACATGCATATGTTGCAAAGGGAACGATGCATGCTCTTAAAAATCTAATTTTTGTAGTAATATTTGTCCCTGTCTACAATTTTATCAGTTTTTTTAGTCTCCGAAGAGCAAAACATATTCGTCTTTTATTTTTTTTTTCCACTGGGGTGCACAATGGACACACCAATTATATGCATGAGACATATCTTGGCGCTACCAACAATGAAGGAAAGACATACGGTCCTTCAGGCCAAATGGTACCTGAGAGTTGCTGCCGATAGGGATCACCCCCTGCATGAAGCCAATGATATGGTTAAGGGTCATAGATTAAGCTGAGGCAGGTCCTGGAAGGCACAGTCAGAACTATCTATACGTCAGGTGTGTGATCTAGAGACCATCAATGGTGAAAAAGAGTGGGGTGAAGTTCCGGAGGACATGAAGGACTGGCACAATATAATAGCAACACTGGGTTGTGAGTGCAGAAAATGGGCAGCTGGCCGAACTGAGTTTGAAGTGCAACAACTGTTCCAGAGCAACACACATCAAGGTGATATAGTCATCTACACCGATGGGTCAGTGGTGAGGTTTTATTGCAAAGGCTAATGGACGAGTCTTGAAAAAGGAGAGTCTGGCATATGAGACTACGACCTCCATCATGAGAATGGCGGTGGAAGCAGTAACTGCGGTATTCGGTTGGTTAGAGAAGACTATTGCAACACATATTGTATTCATTACGGATTCAAAGCGTGTGCTTAGTAAGGAGGTGAAAGGAATGTTTCGTGTGGAATGACTATCGTCGCTTCAGAGGTCACAAATTGTGAGAACTGTATGGATATTTTGCCCTGGCCATGCGGGGTTGCGGGAGGAATGAACAGGCTGAATGACTGGCAGGGAATGCACCTCTTGGTGGTTGATTGCTTATGGACAAAGGGGTGGGGGCGGTGGTTGTGCGCTTGTGGGGCCCGGTGGAGAAAGCTGGGGAACAGATTGAGAACCCGTATGTCGAAAAAATGAGATTATGGAGGATCGGCAGGGGTTCTGGAAGAATCTCAAACCTGAGAGGGAAGACCAAGAGAACTTTAAATCAGGTAGCGGTGGGAACAGTTAGTAGTATTACTCTTAACTGGCTGTTGAACGAGGGGACGGAGCATGTATGGGAATGTCCCGAATGATGTCGGTTCTTAACTCACCTCAACTCAACTCAACTCAACTTAATTTCTTTCATTGTCTCACCATTGTTGGTAATCAATAACCGAATATATTTGAAATTTTCCACCATGATGGAATTTTTCCTCGTCAACATATATTTCTTTCTCCATAGTAGTTTATTTGTATGCATTATCTTTGCTTTATGTTAGGATATAATATTTTATAATATGCTATTTTATGATATATTTCCTGTGATAGTACTTTATTAAATGGGGGGGGGGGGGGGGTGTCTAGGATGTCAGGCATTGGTAGTACCTTTGGTAAGGATGTCTGTCATACGCTTCAGGGCTCATTCCCCACTGGGGGGAATTTTTCCTCGTCAACATATATTTCTTTCTCCATAGTAGTTTATTTGTATGCATTATCTTTGCTTTATTTTAGGATATAATATTTTATAATATTTTATTTTATGATATATTTCCTGTGATAGTACTTTATTAAATGGGGGGGGGGGGGTGTCTAGGATGTCAGGCATTGGTAGTACCTTTGGTAAGGATGTCTGTCATACGCTTTAGGGCTCATTCCCCACTGGTCCAAGCCTGACATCCAGCTCGTGCCTGTGGCTCCTAGTAGCTGTCAGCATGCGACACCGACCACCCCCGGGCAACAGCTGTGACAGGCTGGCTAAACCAAGCATGGGTAGCCGATTCTGCGTCAAAGCAATAGGTGAACTAGGGTATGAATATCCAGCATGTGAAGACAGGATTCAGCTGACTGCTCGGAAAAAAATCATTGATGATTTAACGGGCAAGACGGCGTTTACCTGCAAGCCTTGTGGAATGTAATCAGCACGGCAAGGCTCGTAAAGCGCCCAGGTCATCCACTGCACCAGTATTGACTTGTGTTCTTTTATTTTAATTATAGATAATTTCTCTATGATTGACAAAGTAGCGCAAACACTGTGTAATTCAACACTTTCAATATCACATGATGGAAGAACACACCAAAGACCACATCAACAAAAAGAGGCTTTACCATTATTCTTCTTTTGCACTTTATTCCACAATTGGGACAGAGATCCTCAACCAGGCCACCCCAAACCGTCCTGTCAACAGCCACTTCCCGCAGCTTCCTCCATGCACTCCCAATATTATTCATCTGTGACGTCAGCTCTCTTCTCCATGTGATTCTGGGTCTCTCGCTATTTAATTCTCCCTGTTCGTCCCAGACAAGAGAGTGTCAAGTTATACCTTCCTCAAGTTGTCTCATTGTGTGTTCTAACTAGTGTCATGTTATACCTTCCTCAAGTTGTCTCATTGTGTGTTCTAACTAGTGTCATGTTATACCTTCCTCAAGTTGTCTCATTGTGTGTTCTAACTAGTGTCAAGTTATACCTTCCTCAAGTTGTCTCATTGTGTGTTCTAACTAGTGTCAAGTTATACCTTCCTCAAGTTGTCTCATTGTGTGTTCTAACTAGTGTCAAGTTATACCTTCCTCAAGTTGTCTCATTGTGTGTTCTAACTAGTGTCAAGTTATACCTTCCTCAAGTTGTCTCATTGTGTGTTCTAACTAGTGTCATGTTATACCTTCCTCAAGTTGTCTCATTGTGTGTTCTAACTAGTGTCAAGTTATACCTTCCTCAAGTTGTCTCATTGTGTGTTCTAACTAGTGTCAAGTTATACCTTCCTCAAGTTGTCTCATTGTGTGTTCTAACTAGTGTCATGTTATACCTTCCTCAAGTTGTCTCATTGTGTGTTCTAACTAGTGTCAAGTTATACCTTCCTCAAGTTGTCTCATTGTGTGTTCTAACTAGTGTCAAGTTATACCTTCCTCAAGTTGTCTCATTGTGTGTTCTAACTAGTGTCAAGTTATACCTTCCTCAACTTGTCTCATTGTGTGTTCTAACTAGTGTCAAGTTATACCTTCCTCAACTTGTCTCATTGTGTGTTCTAACTAGTGTCAAGTTATACCTTCCTCAAGTTGTCTCATTGTGTGTTCTAACTAGTGTCAAGTTATACCTTCCTCAAGTTGTCTCATTGTGTGTTCTAACTAGTGTCAAGTTATACCTTCCTCAAGTTGTCTCATTGTGTGTTCTAACTAGTGTCAAGTTATACCTTCCTCAAGTTGTCTCATTGTGTGTTCTAACTAGTGTCAAGTTATACCTTCCTCAAGTTGTCTCATTGTGTGTTCTAACTAGTGTCAAGTTATACCTTCCTCAACTTGTCTCATTGTGTGTTCTAACTAGTGTCAAGTTATACCTTCCTCAAGTTGTCTCATTGTGTGTTCTAACTAGTGTCAAGTTATACCTTCCTCAAGTTGTCTCATTGTGCTTGTTCGAACTAGTGTCAAGTTATACCTTTCCTCAACTTGTTCTCATGTGTGTTCTAACTAGTGTCAAGTATACCTTCCTCAGCCAACTTGTCTCCATTGTGTGTTTTAACTAGTGTCAAGTTATACCTTCCTCACACTTGTCTCATTGTGGTGTTCTACTAACTAGTGTCAAGTTATACCTTCCTCAACGTTGTCTCATTGTGTGTTCTCACTGAGTGTGGACAAGTTTATTCATACTCCTCAAGCTTGTCTCATCTGTGTGGTTCTAGACTAGTGTCAAGTTATACCTTCCTCAACTTGTCTCATGGTGTGTTCTAACTAGGTGTCAAGTTATACCTTCCTCAAGTTGTCTCATTGTGTGTTCTAACTAGTGTCAAGTTATACCTTCCTCAAGTTGTCTCATTGTGTGTTCTAACTAGTGTCAAGTTATACCTTCCTCAAGTTGTCCTCATTGTGTGTTCTAACTAGTGTCAAGTTATACCTTCCTCAAGTTGTCTCATTGTGTGTTCTAACTAGTGTCAAGTTATACCTTCCTCAAGTTGTCTCATTGTGTGTTCTAACTAGTGTCAAGTTATACCTTCCTCAAGTTGTCTCATTGTGTGTTCTAACTAGTGTCAAGTTATACCTTCCTCAAGTTGTCTCATTGTGTGTTCTAACTAGTGTCAAGTTATACCTTCCTCAAGTTGTCTCATTGTGTGTTCTAACTAGTGTCAAGTTATACCTTCCTCAAGTTGTCTCATTGTGTGTTCTAACTAGTGTCAAGTTATACCTTCCTCAAGTTGTCTCATTGTGTGTTCTAACTAGTGTCAAGTTATACCTTCCTCAAGTTGTCTCATTGTGTGTTCTAACTAGTGTCAAGTTATACCTTCCTCAAGTTGTCTCATTGTGTGTTCTAACTAGTGTCAAGTTATACCTTCCTCAAGTTGTCTCATTGTGTGTTCTAACTAGTGTCAAGTTATACCTTCCTCAAGTTGTCTCATTGTGTGTTCTAACTAGTGTCAAGTTATACCTTCCTCAACTCTGTCTCATTGTGTGTTCTAACTAGTGTCAAGTTATACCTTCCTCACGTGTCTCATTGTGTGTTCTAACTAGTGTCAAGTTATACCTTCCTCAATTGTCTCATTGTGTGTTCTAACTAGTGTCAAGTTATACCTTCCTCAAGTTGTCTCATTGTGTGTTCTAACTAGTGTCAAGTTATACCTTCCTCAAGTTGTCTCATTGTGTGTTCTAACTAGTGTCAAGTTATACCTTCCTCAAGTTGTCTCATTGTGTGTTTCTAACTAGTGTCAAGTTATACCTTCCTCAAGTTGTCTCATTGTGTGTTCTAACTAGTGTCAAGTTATACCTTCCTCAAGTTGTCTCATTGTGTGTTCTAACTAGTGTCAAGTTATACCTTCCTCAAGTTGTCTCATTGTGTGTTCTAACTAGTGTCAAGTTATACCTTCCTCAAGTTGTCTCATTGTGTGTTCTAACTAGTGTCAAGTTATACCTTCCTCAAGTTGTCTCATTGTGTGTTTCTAACTAGTGTCAAGTTATACCTTCCTCAAGTTGTCTCATTGTGTGTTCTAACTAGTGTCAAGTTATACCTTCCTCAAGTTGTCTCATTGTGTGTTCTAACTAGTGTCAAGTTATACCTTCCTCAAGTTGTCTCATTGTGTGTTCTAACTAGGTGTCAAGTTATACCTTCCTCAAGTTGTCTCATTGTGTGTTCTAACTAGTGTCAAGTTATACCTTCCTCAAGTTGTCTCATTGTGTGTTCTAACTAGTGTCAAGTTATACCTTCCTCAAGTTGTCTCATTGTGTGTTCTAACTAGTGTCAAGTTATACCTTCCTCAAGTTGTCTCATTGTGTGTTCTAACTAGTGTCAAGTTATACCTTCCTCAAGTTGTCTCATTGTGTGTTCTATACTAGTGTCAAGTTATACCTTCCTCAAGTTGTCTCATTGTGTGTTCTAACTAGTGTCAAGTTATACCTTCCTCAAGTTGTCTCATTGTGTGTTCTAACTAGTGTCAAGTTATACCTTCCTCAACGTTGTCTCATTGTGTGTTTCTAACTAGTGTCAAGTTATACCTTCCTCAAGTTGTCTCATTGTGTGTTCTAACTAGTGTCAAGTTATACCTTCCTCAAGTTGTCTCATTGTGTGTTTCTAACTAGTGTCAAGTTATACCTTCCTCAAGTTGTCTCATTGTGTGTTCTAACTAGTGTCAAGTTATACCTTCCTCAAGTTGTCTCATTGTGGTGTTTCTAACTAGTGTCAAGTTATACCTTCCTCAAGTTGTCTCATTGTGTGTTCTAACTAGTGTCAAGTTATACCTTCCTCAAGTTGTCTCATTGTGTGTTCTAACTAGTGTCCATGTTATACCTTCCTCAAGTTGTCTCATTGTGTGTTCTAACTCGTGTCAAGTTATACCTTCCTCAATTGTCTCATTGTGGTGTTCTAACTAGTGTCAAGTTATACCTTCCTCAACTTGTCTCATTGTGTGTTCTAACTAGTGTCAGTTATACCTTCCTCAAGTTGTCTCATTGTGTGTTCTAACTAGTGTCAGTTATACCTTCCTCAAGTTGTCTCATTGTGTGTTCTAACTAGTGTCAAGTTATACCTTCCTCAAGCTTGTCTCATTGTGTGTTCTAACTAGTGTCAAGTTATACCTTCCTCACGTTGTCTTCATTGTGTGTTCTAACTAGTGTCAAGTTATACCTTCCTCAAGTTGTCTCATTGTGTGTTCTAACTAGTGTCAAGTTATACCTTCCTCAAGTTTGTCTCATTGTGTGTTCTAACTAGTGTCAAGTTATACCTTCCTCAAGTTGTCTCATTGTGTGTTCTAACTAGTGTCAAGTTATACCTTCCTCAAGTTGTCTCATTGTGTGTTCTAACTAGTGTCAAGTTATACCTTCCTCAAGTTGTCTCATTGTGTGTTCTAACTAGTGTCAAGTTATACCTTCCTCAAGTTGTCTCATTGTGTGTTCTAACTAGTGTCAAGTTATACTTCCTCCAAGTTGTCTCATTGTGTGTTCTAACTAGTGTCAAGTTATACCTTCCCTCAGTTGTCTCATTGTGTGTTCTAACTAGTGTCAAGTTATACCTTCCTCAAGTTGTCTCATTTGTGTGTTCTAACTAGTGTCAAGTATACCTTCCCCAAGTTGTCTCATTGTGTGTTCTAACTAGTGTCAAGTTATACCTTTCCCCAAGTTGTCTCATTGTGTGTTCTAACTAGTGTCAAGTTATACCTTCCTCAAGTTGTCTCATTGTGTGTTCTAACTAGTGTCAAGTTATACCTTTCCCCAAGTTGTCTCATTGTGTGTTCTAACTAGTTGTCAAGTTATACCTTCCCTCAAGTTGTCTCATTGTGTGTTCTAACTAGTGTCAAGTTATACCTTCCTCAAGTTGTCTCATTGTGTGTTTCTAACTAGTGTCAAGTTATACCTTCCTCAAGTTGTCTCATTGTGTGTTCTAACTAGTGTCAAGTTATACCTTCCTCAAGTTGTCTCATTGTGTGTTCTAACTAGTGTCAAGTTATACCTTCCTCAAGTTGTCTCATTGTGTGTTCTAACTGTGTCAAGTTATACCTTCCTCAAGTTGTCTCATTGTGTGTTCTAACTAGTGTCAAGTTATACCTTCCTCAAGTTGTCTCATTGTGTGTTCTAACTAGTGTCAAGTTATACTTCCTCAAGTTGTCTCATTGTGTGTTCTAACTAGTGTCAAGTTATACCTTCCTCAAGTTGTCTCATTGTGTGTTCTAACTAGTGTCAAGTTATACCTTCCTCAAGTTGTCTCATTGTGTGTTCTAACTAGTGTCAAGTTATACCTTCCTCAAGTTGTCTCATTGTGTGTTCTAACTAGTGTCAAGTTATACCTTCCTCAACTTGTCTCATTGTGTGTTCTAACTAGTGTCAAGTTATACCTTCCTCAAGTTGTCTCATTGTGTGTTCTAACTAGTGTCAAGTTATACCTTCCTCAAGTTGTCTCATTGTGTGTTCTAACTAGTGTCAAGTTATACCTTCCTCAAGTTGTCTCATTGTGTGTTCTAACTAGTGTCAAGTTATACCTTCCTCAAGTTGTCTCATTGTGTGTTCTAACTAGTGTCAAGTTATACCTTCCTCAACTTGTCTCCATTGTGTGTTCTAACTAGTGTCAAGTTATACCTTCCTCAAGTTGTCTCATTGTGTGTTCTAACTAGTGTCAAGTTATACCTTCCTCAAGTTGTCTCATTGTGTGTTCTAACTAGTGTCAAGTTATACCTTCCTCAACTTGTCTCATTGTGTGTTCTAACTAGTGTCAAGTTATACCTTCCTCAAGTTGTCTCATTGTGTGTTCTAACTAGTGTCAAGTTATACCTTCCTCAAGTTGTCTCATTGTGTGTTCTAACTAGTGTCAAGTTATACCTTCCTCAAGTTGTCTCATTGTGTGTTCTAACTAGTGTCAAGTTATACCTTCCTCAAGTTGTCTCATTGTGTGTTCTAACTAGTGTCAAGTTATACCTTCCTCAAGTTGTCTCATTGTGTGTTCTAACTAGTGTCAAGTTATACCTTCCTCAAGTTGTCTCATTGTGTGTTCTAACTAGTGTCAAGTTATACCTTCCTCAAGTTGTCTCATTGTGTGTTCTAACTAGTGTCAAGTTATACCTTCCTCAAGTTGTCTCATTGTGTGTTCTAACTAGTGTCAAGTTATACCTTCCTCAAGTTGTCTCATTGTGTGTTCTAACTAGTGTCAGGTCCTTTCATCACCTGCTAATTCCCTGGAATTTGTTGAGTTCTCTCCATGAGCTCTACATTGGTAATTCTGTCATAGTGTTTTATTCCCACTATTCTGCGCAGGCACATTAGCGAATGTTTGCAATGGATAAGTAGTTATTTTAATTGTGCTCTGTGTTTCTGAGCAATGCCGATGTAACACTGGAGTTTAACATTCTAAGTTTAGTACTAAGTTTTTAACTTCCTTTGACTTCCATAAATTGACTAGGGCAATGAAAGCCCATCTTTCTTTTTGTATTCTTATTTTAGTACATACATCCATTTCCCCGTTTTTATCTACATTGCTTCCCAAATATGTGTATCATTCTTGAAGTAAGGCTTCACTAAGGAAGATTTGGTTGTTGTTTGCTGGGTTTAATCTCATTATCTGTATCTCTCCTCTATGAATTTGTAGACCTAATCGTTGTAATCTTTATGATCCTTCAATAAAATTACGACTTTATTTTTTTATTATTAAGCAATGGTAACGAGCAAAGAATAATGACATTCGGCAGAAGAAGAAGGCACTTTTATATATCACGTCATGAAATGTAAGCATAATGTTCGTTCATTCGATTGCACTTATTCCATAATTAGAAAGGTTTGTAATAGAAGCAACTTTACGCGCGGTTACACTAACTTTTTAGTGAATGTGCTGGCCTCTGTTGCTATGAAGGTAATTGTTATGGAATTAGAAAAAGCTAGGTTCATCAATGTGTGGAGAAACTAATATAATCTAAATTATACAATAAAATGTTCTCATAGTCTGTAATTTATAGTTATCTTAACAGCTGCCATATTTTACCCTTTCACATTATGGTCTGAGTAAAATAATTTAAAACAAAATTAGTTGCAGTCAACCCCAACATTCTTTTAGCTGTTTGTGTTTTCTTGGCAAGTTTACGTTCAGTAGTTTGCCATTTCTGTTTGAACAACCGACACACATACCATTGTATGAAAACCAACGCAAGGCTAGTTGCTGCCAAATCCCCCGCAGCTGTGTTTCGAACGCAGTATGCGAGATTTCGAGTTGCCGGCGAGTGAAATAAAAGATCACATAAATTAATAAGAAAAACAATGTTCCGCTAATATGGCTATTTGTTTTGGAGTAATTTTGTATCGCTAATGGGGAACCGCCGGCTTCCTGGCCTAGAGGTTAGCAACTTTTCTCCGTAATCTCGTATACTCTCGTAAGTAACGTGACGACGGTGAGAATAAGCAGTGGTTCGAATCGCATCGGTAACTTACGGAGTATGTGAGCCGGCCGCTCAGAATGCAATGGCAAACTACTGAGCGTAATCTTGCCAAGAAATCTACAATCAGCTGAAAGATTCTGATGTTGACAGAGATGTCCTGTAAAGGATATGCAAACATGTTTTTAAAATGGGGAACCACTGTTTTACTTTCAAAATGTAGCCACGACGACTTGGATTGCTTCTTCTTTATCTCTCTATTGAGTTGCAAACTCAATAGAAGATAAAACATCACATAAATTAATAAGAAAAACAATGTTCCGCTGATATGGCTATTTGTTTTGGAGTAATTTTGTATCAATAATGGGGAACCACTGTTTTATTTTCAAAATGTAGCCACGACGACTTGGATTGCTTCTTCTTTATCTCTCTACTGAGTAGCAAACTCCTGATTATTTAATCATTTTCGATTGTCAAATTCTTCTCCAGTCAACGTCCTGAAATCTGTACATATTCCGCCCTTCAATCGCCTCCTGTTGTTATTAAATCCTTACATGTACAAGACATTTAACCGTAGGGGAAATAATTGGTGCTCGTGAGCAGCTCGTTCAGTTTTTTTCCCCTCCCTGCACGTTCATTATTTCTGTGTCACGTGTAATGATGTCATAGGGTCACATCATGAAAATGCCAGACTGCGTACCCCGGTTTTCCGTGCTGCTGGCTTTCTTTTGTCTAATTAGCATGACCTTGGAAAGCTCAGTGTTGTGAAAATCCTCCTTCCGGTTTATTAACCTCGATTTTGTTTCATCTCTTCCTGGCTAGGTCATTGCGGTTGGTAAATTCCTTTTCATATTCTCCATCACAGTTGTTATGTCGCCAAACTTTCCAGATCTTAAAAAAAGATCTTGGTTAGATCACGAATAAGCGCGGTCATTTATTTTTTTTTTATTGCAAAGTGAAATATAGACCATCAGAAACCAATAAGACAATCAAAGAATGACATACATTCTTGAGTATTGATTGACTGTGATATAGTGTTCGGGCCAAACAAGGTCTTAACAATCTGTTCAGGGTAACAGATGTTTAACTGTGAACAAATTGTGCACGGAATCTCCACTAATGACGTAAGGCACATGAAGATTCCAGACAATAAGTATTCAATACAAAGGTTGTGGGTTCATCTTCGAACTTCCTCATTCGTTTTGTGAGTGCAATTTTTCGAAAACCACTGGGGGTCGTCACTGTGCCCCGTAGGAAGCTTTCGGCCTGCGGTTAGCTACTCTGTGGAGATAGACTGAGCTGTATTGGACAAACCCTGGCTCAATGAAGTCGATCCTTTGCTTTGTAAGTGCCTTTTTACTTGAATTTGTTGGCTAGTGATGTGCTTTAGGCTTTTTAAGACTACGCTGTTTAACCTGCATATTAGCATTGTAGCAATCCTTCTGCCTTCTTTCCAACGGCTTCATTGTTGCTGATTATGGAGCCTAGATATTCAAAGTTTGTGACATCGTCAATTTCTTCAATGTTGATTGTAACTCTCGGTGAGGATACGCCAGTTATCAGAACGCAGTAGGCAAATCATACTTCTGGTCTGATTACCAATTCCACCGTAAGTCACGTTGTGCATATTAACAGTTAACAGATAAATTCATTAATTTAGACTAATTTTCAGTGTAGAACTATAACAATTTAAATTTTATTAATGCAAATGAACTAGAAAAAAGAGTGAAGTTTACACAATACTCGCCTACTTAGATAATAAATTTCAAATGAACGAAAGAAGAAGCTAATGCAAACGTTATATATTTTGAAATACCTGAAGTTAATTATCATGTCTAAAATATCAATAGACAGGAAGTTGTTAAATCTGGGCATTGGGCTGCATTCTGTAGCAATAAAATACCTAAAACCAATGGAGTAAACATTGATAACATAGGTGACATCGCATGCCATTCCTATGTACTGTGCCGAATCATGACATGGTGACATCCTAATGTGACTCAGTGCAGATATAAAGTTCCAGTACCGGTCGTGCACACCCCGCTGGTTTCTGTGCGTAAAGAGGGATAGGAGAACCGTACAATACTGTTCCCAAGGAAGTGCTTCTTTGAAACGGGGCCAAAAGGAAAGTATCTAGACCAACCTAACTCTGAGATGCAAGCCCCTTTCGGGGCTAAAGAGATCTGAACGCCGATGCGTAGCACTGAAGAGCTACAATCCACATTTCCAAAGGATTCACAAATAATAATTGAAATTGAAGGAGGGGTCACAGGAGCTGGAACTTCAGTTACGTCTCCCAAGGACACTTATCGGCATACGTGGAAGAAATAACAACAACAAGGCAGGAGAGCTGGCAAAGTATCGAGGTGCTTGTCAGTGGGCCGTGGTGAGGGCGACATTCTGAAATGATCTGTTACATGATGATGATGATGATAGAGCTAGTCTTTGGACTTATATATATATATATATATATATATATATATATATATATATATATATATATATATATATATATATATATATATATATATATATATATATATATATACTGGGGGGGGGGGGATATAAGACTGAAGGCAGAGCAAAATAATGAATGCACTCCGTCACTCATAATTTGACTGCTGGTTCCAGGGTCAAACTAATCAGAACTGGCCAGGACACTACCCGAAAGCCGCGTTAGTACAGTGGCTTGTAAGTTTGCCTGCGATCCAATGGTAATGTATTCGAATCCCCATAGAGGCAGTTCTTTTTAAATTGACCTGGGTTTCCTGGCCAATCCAGCCTGTGCAGAGTACCAGGTAATATCGTGGGAAGTAAAGTCGATTGGAGTACCAATCAGTCTTTATAAATATGGGGCTAGCACCATATACCCAAGAATCTCTAAGGGTATTTAAAGGGTCATTTACATCTACTTTGAAACCCTTCTCAACCTTCATACGATAGCACCGTAAGGCTTCTAAACCACTAAAGTTTAGCGGTGAGAGTATATGTGAAAATGGTCAGGCAAATCCGGTACCCACAATGCCCTGCTAGATTTGTAGACCGATTCTTGTTATATCACAGCGTCTCTGTGAACAGACATAATGCAATCAACGCCCAGTTTACAGCGAATAAGGAAGAGGGAAAAGAATGTGCTGTGTCTGAAGCCTGATAAATAAACAAGCACGCCCTGGCAGTGGGAATTTCGTTACACTAACAAACAGCAATACCATTCATATGAAAACATGTCTGAACAGTCTTCATACGCGTATAGAACTTGTCAAGCTATCTTCTCCTAGGTTATATATTAAGTGAACATTGTGTTACATATTAAATTAACCGTCTGTTACATATTGAATTAGTCTCTGTTACATACTAAGTTAACGCTCTGTTACATATTGAGTTAGTGTCTGGTACTCTATTATATATTAAGTTAGTCTCCGTTACATATTAAGTTAACTCTCTGTTACTTATTGAGTTAGTCTCTGTTACATATTGAATTAGTCTCTGTTACATACTAAGTTAACGCTCTGTTACATATTGAGTTAGTGTCTGGTACTCTATTATATATTAAGTTTGTCTTCGTTACATATTAAGTTTACTCTCTGTTGCTTATTGAGTTAGTCTCTGTTACATATTAAGTTAGTCTCTGTTACATATTAAGTTAGTCTATGTTATATAATAAGTTATCCCTGTGTTACATATTGCGTTAGTCTCTGTTACATATTAAGTTAACATTGTGTTACCGATTGAGTTAGTCTCTGTTACATATTGAATTAGTCTCTGTTACATACTAAGTTAACGCTCTGTTACATATTGAGTTAGTGTCTGGTACTCTATTATATATTAAGTTAGTCTCCGTTACATATTAAGTTTACTCTCTGTTGCTTATTGAGTTAGTCTCTGTTACATATTAAGTTAGTCTCTGTTACATATTAAGTTAGTCTATGTTATATAATAAGTTATCCCTGTGTTACATATTGCGTTAGTCTCTGTTACATATTAAGTTAACCTTGTGTTACCGATTGAGTTAGTCTCTGTTACATATTAAATTAACCCTCTGTTACACACTGGGTTATTCTCTATTGTATATTAAGTTAAACCTCTGTTACATATTGGGTTAGTTTATGTTATATATAAAGTTACATACTAAGTTAGTCTCTGTTACATATTAAGTTAACCTTACTAATAACTGGGATCCGCTGTGGTTAGCACTCTTACTGCTGGCCCCGTGGCCATGTATTTGAATCCCACTTAATGCGCACAGTTTCTCTGAAAATTGGGTACCAGGAAATCTTTAGGGAAATAAAGCAGTCGGCGTGGTGTTAATCAAACCGATCACCAGGCGCCTACTGGTCTATACACATATTTGACTGTCACTATCAGGCGCCTACTGGTCTATACAAATATTGGACTGTCACCATCTGGCGCCTACTGGTCTATACACATATTGGACTGTCACCATCTGGCACTATATACCCAATAAGCTTTAATACGATGCAAACGGTTGTTTATATCTGGTTACTTACTGGGAAATACGACGATGACAAAAATATTACAAGAATGTTACATTTACTTTGTGAGATGATGACAGTTCGCTAGTGTATTATTCACTCTCTCGTGTTTATTTTAATCACATTCAAGATATGGAAACAAATGTGTGGTGTTGTGTGTGTCTGTGTGTGTGTGTGAGTGTGTGTGTGTGTGTGTGTGTGTCTGTGTGTGTCTGTATGTGTGTGTCTGTATGTGTGTCTGTGTGTGTCTCTCTGTGTGTGTGTGTGTGTCTGTGTGTGTGTGTGTCTCTCTCTCTCTGTGTCTGTGTGTGTGTCTGTGTGTGTGTGTGTCTGTGTGTGTGTGTGTGTGTCTGTGTGTGTGTGTGTGTGTAAGATGCACAATTAAGATTGAGGACAAAATGGGGCAAATAAAAGCTGAATTTCAGAAAATGAATTTTATGCAATATGTCACTATCATTAAATGTAAGAAAGACAATGGATGAATCACCAGAAAACGAGAAGTAAATGGTGAGCTTTACTAGAACACGATTATAAGTGACAAAATGGACGTTGCGGCTAAAGCATTCGTCAGCACAGAATAATCAAATACAAACCGACACAACTACATGAAAAACACAACATACAAATACAAATACAAAAGTTACTTATCTATATCCGTGTTGTGGCGTGATACGCCTTTCAAACGATCGGCGCGTATGATTCTAATGTAAGAAAGAGAGTGCTGAAATACTATATAGAACCTGTATGTTAGTGAATCTTGGAATGTAAATGAAGAAATTAGAAAGAGCTTGGAAGCAACAGAGGTGGGTGTGGTTCCTGAGACGAATGTTGCGAACTACTTGGACTGCCAGAGTAACTAACAACGCCTGCCAGAAAAAAAATGCTAATGAAACTAGAACATTATATTCAACAATAAGAAAGAGACAAACAGCTTTATTTGGACATGTAATGAGAAGAGAGGCATTGGAGAACACCGCGGTGACTGGAAAAATCAAGGGAAGAGAGGTAGGGGCAAGCCAAGAGAAACGATGCTGGGTGGAGTTGATCCAGAACACCAAAGACCTATATCTGTCGCGAGACATAAACGCCTACGCCAGCTGACAGGGTACTTGCTGCTGATAGTATAATCCAGTCCCATATTAATGATATAAATATTCAGGACTGGGTGAACGTCGGAATAGGTGGCCAGTCTTCCTTCTCGTCGTAGCGAACGGCGAGTGCAGGCATCAAACCATTATCATTTCATTCTCTGAAGTACATGTATTTGTCCTGTTGGAATGTCAAATTCATCTACGTACCGCAATGTTCCTTAATATAGTATTTATCTTACTGTTAAATTATTTTATTATGTCCAATCTACATGATCAATGTCTTGATATGTTTTTAAATTTATGTAACATAACGTAACGGTCTACCGTACGGTGTCAAGAGGCATAAAAATGCATCACACATCAATTTAGTCTTCACCAGAAGTAAATAAAAGTCATCAACGAAGTTATAATTCTTCCATACTGGCGGCAACTACATTGCATCTAAGACAATTTAAACAATGAGTAATAAAATATTAAGGTCAATAAAATGATTCTGATTATGTCTTATTAAAACATTGCATGTGTGTTCTTGTGAAAGGAATTGAAACAACAAAACACATACACAATATTCATCTTACTTTTCGTATTTAGTTCCTTTGGAAACAATGTTGCTGTTATACCTTTTCCACTACTTCTACATTTATCCAGTCATCTAATGAAATGTATCCAGTAATACAATCTACAGTATCAAATTATACAATCTAGAGTACCCAGCCCTCCAAACTAACGTGTCAAGTCCTTCATTCTATAACATTTAGCCATCCAGTCTAAAGTATCCAATTCTCCAATCTAGAGTATCCAGCCCTCTAATTCAATGTATCCATTCCAGCAATTTAATATACTAAACGGTGCAATATAATATGGATATTAAAAATTCATTGAAGGAAAAGGAGAATAAACAGATCTATCAACATGAATTCAGTATAGAAGAAGACTGGTTATTATGACAAGTATAAAAAAGACCATTAATTAACAGACGAAAACATCCTTGGAAACCATGGAGATGTGGTTTTATAGAAGAATGCTGGAAATTAATTGGACAGCCAAAATGAGTAATCAGGACGTGTTAAGGGAAGCTGTGTCGCAGAGACAACTTATCACAAACATCAGAAAGGAGAAGTCATCTTTTTTTTTTTTGGCCACGTTATGAGAAGACACACACTGGAACATGTTGTGACAATCGGAAAGAGAGATATAGGAAGGCAGCGTGTGAAGATTCTTGACAATTTTGTGTCATGGCATGGAAGGGAGTCAACACACGAATTAATCAACGGTGTCAGAGATTGTGATTTGTGGAGAGGCCTGGTCACCCACGCCAGCCGGCAGGGCACTGGATGATGATAAAGGAGAAAAATAAAATATTGTGAGCACATTTACATCTTTAAAACATGACATGGCTTACGCAGGACGCTGAGATAAACTCCAACCTCATGTTCATGTTCATGGCAAATTTACGCTCAGTCGTTTGCCACTGCCTTCTGAACGAGGAGTCAACGTTGAAGGCCGGTGTAGAGGTTGATCCCGCCGTTAGAGCACCGGAAGTTTAAATAGCTAGAGAGCAATTATCTATAGGGCCACGTAAACGATAATTATGGCGGGATGTATACCAGAGACGCCAGGAAAGGGGACGATCACAACGTGGATAAATTCAAGATAACAGATAATTTAACGTGACAGTAATAGAGATAGGACATCTGGCTTATGATAAACTGACATTTCCAAGAACTGCTTCGGAGGAAGAGTTGTGCACATGACATGCTGCTTGATGATAATGATGATGTTTATAATACTTCCGCAATGGAAAATACGAGGGTAAGTTCATAAGTAAGTCACAAATGGCTGTAGCAAAATAACTAACTACGATAACAACTTGAAACCAGTTTATTTTCATACATACATTGTCTCTTTATTTCTCAACATAATTTCCACAAACATTGATGCACTTATCCCATCGTTTTATCAGTCCTCCCAAACCGGCTGCATAAATCTGTGTGCCCTGTTTTAATTTACCTACCATCCCACAGAACTGTGTGACTTACTTATTGACTCACTCGCGTAACGATTTCTACATAGCTATGCACCGCTTTAGGGGATAAACAATTGTCAGCATAAACACTGAAAACCCACCTTGGCGGGAGACATTTCGCGAATGACGCCGAAGTTAAATGTGTAGTGAAAACGTGGTTTAGAAAACAGAGCACGCAGTTTTATGCAGCCGGTTTGGGAGGACTGATAAAACGATGGGATAAGTGCATCAATGTTGGTGGAAATTATGTTGAGAAATATA
Source organism: Cepaea nemoralis (assembly GCA_014155875.1). Taxonomy (NCBI): domain Eukaryota; kingdom Metazoa; phylum Mollusca; class Gastropoda; order Stylommatophora; family Helicidae; genus Cepaea; species Cepaea nemoralis. Next base: position 389,854 of record JACEFZ010006055.1, on the reverse strand, counting down.
AGGACAATGTATGTATACAAATAAATTGGTTTCAAGTTGTCATAATAGTTAGTTATTTTTTTACAGCCATTTGTGACTTACTTGATTAACTTACCCTCGTAGTTCAGATTATTTTCACATGTCAGTGAAATGTACAAAACATATATCACATATTTATTTAATGTTGTAAATAATAATAAAATATTAATAGTTTCTTCTTCTTCATCGTTCACCTTCAGACATCAAAACGTGGGTGTTATTTTATATCTTAGTTTCTCTTTACTGATTGTAAAGAGAATGTTCATTTCAGTTTGTTAACTAGTTTCATGTAAACAGGGAACCACTCAAAATAATCTAAAATGAGTTTGTCAAACTGCTCAATAGTTGTCCTTTCCTGAGACGGGAATAAAATACCCACCAGGGGAAAATTAATGTCGCTTCTCCATTACTGTAAACACTCGGAAGAGGCTTGTGTTACTGACATGAAAACTGGTCTGAAAGCGACAAATGGAAAGTCAATTCTGAGCCTTGGCTGAGACTGTTAAATATTTCTAAAACGCTTCTCTCTCTCTCTCTCTCTCTCTCTCTCTCTCTCTCTCTCTCTCTCTCTCTCTCTGCCTCTCTCTCTCCCCCTCTCTCTCTCTCTCACTCTCTTTCTCTCTCTCTCTCTCACTCTCTTTCTCTCTCCTCTCTCTCTCTCTCTCTCTCTCTCTCTCTCTCTCTCTCTACACACTTACACAAACACATGCACACACGCATATATAGCTTAGCTTTCTGTTATGGATCTGTCATGTGATGGCAACATCACATTGTGTGTGCCGAGAGCAAAGAGAAACAGAAGGCCAATCTGTCCTTCACCTTGGTCAGCGACTTGCTAAGGAGCTCATGCCATTGCCAGGACAGTTTACTATCAACTTACACAAAAATAAGCGAAACCAGTGACACAACATTAAGCACATTAACTATAGGGTGTATTTTTAATGACTGTGGGGTTTTTGAAAATATTGCCGTTCCAAGTTTTGTATTTACCTTTCATGTTGCATGACTTCACAGAGGGTGAATACAAAACTTGGAACGGCAATATTTTCAAAAACCCCACAGTAATTAAAAATACACCCTATACTAGAAAAAGCGCTGACCTCATTCCATTTCACCGAGTCCCACTGCAAAGTACATTGTCTTGAATGAGTCTAGCCCAGTGGTTCTCAACCTTTTTTGGGCCGTGGCCCCCTTCACCATATTTTCAGAACGTCATTCCCCCCATTCCTATCAAAAATTTGGCCCGTGCCCCCCTTCACCGTATTTTCAGAACATCATCCCCCCTCCCTCTTTCATATTTCCTATTTAAAAATCCCCCCACCCCTACACAGTATACGTAAAAATGGAAGGTAAATTTAATAGCATATACTAAAGCAAGTCTAGACATCCACATAAAACATGATTTGTGGGTCTACTTCTTCTTCTTCTTCAGCTTTCCGAACCAATGAGATTCTTTGCTGCAAATACAATCCGTCTCCATTCGTCTCTCTGGTGGACCTTCTCTTGCCAGTCGTTGATTCCAAGTGCTTGTAGGTCTGTACATGTATTATCTCTCCACCGTCTTCTTGGTCTACCTCGGGGTCTACGGTCATTTATTTCCTGAGTGTAAGCGAGTTTTGTTTCCTTATTATCTTCCATTCTTTCTATATGCCCCAGCCATTGTAGTCTATTAGCCTTCATGATACCAGTGATTAGCGGGGACTTAAACAGATCATAAATGTCTTTGTTACTTCTTCTTTTCCACTCTCCACTTTGTGTATCCCTAATGGGTCCAAAGATGCGTCTTAAAATTTTGTTCTCAAAGGTTTGTAACAAGGCTTCGTCTCCTTTCGTTGTACTCCAGGTTTCAGAGCCATACAGCACAACTGGTCTGATCAGTGTTTTGTATATTGTGATTTTGGTGTTACGAGATAGCGCCTTTGATTTTAGTAGATGTTGTAGTGCATAGTATATCTTATTTCCAGAGTTGATTCTAGTTTGTATTTCTTCCCTTATGATGTTGGAGCAGTTGAAGATTGTACCCAGGTATTTGTATGTTTCCGTTCTTTTAATGGTCATATTATCTATTTGTATGTGGCCAGAGTTTTTAGCCATTCCGTCTCTTGAAATTACCATATATTCTGTCTTATCTTGGTTGATAACCAGCCCCATCTGTTGGGCTTTTTCCTTTAAGTGAGTCAATATTTCCAATGTCTTTTGTTCACTTTGCCCTATAATATCTATATCATCTGCATAACCAAGCAGCTTGGATGTTCCTCCAATATCACATTCCTCCTTTATCTTCCTTACAACTTTCTCTAGAGCCAGATTGAAGAGTAGCGGCGATAGTGCATCACCCTGTTTCAAGCCAGATGTTATTTGGAAGGGGTCTGATTTCCTGCCTTTATATGTTACTATATTATAAGTATCTTCCATGCATAGTCTGGTCATGTTGATTAACTTCCTTGGTATTCCATATTCCTGCATAGCATTCCATAGACTATTCCTATGGACACTATCATAAGCCTTTTTAAAATCCACAAAAATGTTATGGAGATCTCTTTTATATTCCCAATGTTTCTCGGCTATTTGTCGTAAGATAAATATCTGATCTATTGTTGATCTGTTTTGTCTAAAACCCGCCTGGTAGTCACCTAATATGTCTTCTGAATATGGTTTTAGTCTATTCAGTAATACTGCGGATAGTATCTTATAGCATGTGGACAGTAGTGATATTCCTCTATAATTTCCACATTGGAACTTGTCTCCTTTCTTAAAGATAGGTATCAATAATGACTCTTTCCAGTCATGGGGTAATTCTTCTGTCCTCCAGATTTTTATTATTAGTTCGTATAGCTTTAGATGTAATGCATGGCCACCTGCCTTTATAAATTCAGCAGCAATTCCATCAGTCCCAGTTGCCTTATTGTTTTTAAGTCGTGTGATTACATATAGGATTTCTTCAAATGTAGGTTCTTCAATTTGTGGTTCGCATGTTAGAACCTCTTCCGTGGGAAAATGTTACTTGGAGCTTCACAATTTAGTAATTCAATAAAATATTCTTTCCATGTGTTGCACATTTCCTCATTGGTATTTATCATATTCCCATTTTTGTCTTTTAAACCATATGTGTTTTGTTGGTGCCCTCGTTTCATTGACTTCAGTTCTTTAAAAAATTTTCTGGATTCATTTTTATGGTGATTAGTTTCCATATCTTTGATTATATTACTCATATATTCTCGCTTCTGCTGTCTGACTATTTTTGTAGTCTCTTTACATTCATTTCTATATTGCTCTTCCTTTTGGATGTTGTTGATGTCATTTAACCATACATGTCTGGCATTCTTCTTCCTAATGACTGCTTCTTCACATTTTTGATTGAACCATCTGTTCTTTCTATGCGTGGTTAACACACCGAGACATTCTTCTGCGGTAGATTGAATTGTATTCTTGATGTTCAACCAAGTTTGGTCAACGCTTTCCTCCGAAGGGTTTTGCAGAGTTTCAAGTTTACATTTTATTTCATCTGTAAATTTCTCTTTGACTGTAATATCTTGTAGTTTTTCTCTGTTATATGTTGGGTGTAATCTTTGTAATTTAGTATAGAAAGCTCTCTTAAGTTTTATTTTAAAGTTTGCTCCAACGAGGAAGTGGTCACTGTGGCACTCAGCTCCTCTATAACTTCTGACTTGCTGTATGTTTGATGCATTTCTGTTGTTAATTAAAATGTGATCTATTTGATTATAGGTTCTCTTGTCACATGATTTCCAAGTTTGTTTGTGTATATCCTTTCGTTGTAGTCTGGTACTGCTAATCTGCAGTCCTTTGGCTTCTGCCAGGTTGATGACTCTCCATCCATTATCATTTGAAGTTGTATGTAGGCTTTCCATACCGGCCACTTTTTTTTTTATTACTTTGCTCTCTACCTATTTTTGCATTGAAGTCTCCCAGCACAATCAGGATGTCCTGTTTGGGGGTTTCTTCTATGACATCTTCCAGATCATTATAAAAGTCTTCTTTAAAATCATCTTCTTTCTCTTCAGTAGGTGCATGTACATTAATCATCGTTATATTTTTCCATTTACCTTTTATTCGTAATTTACTAATCCTGTCATTAAAAGCTTTAAAGTTTAAAACGTTCCCCCATAACTCTTTCTTGATGACAAATCCTGTTCCTAATTCATGTTTATTTTGGGTGTTTCCTCCATATATTATAATCATTCCATTTTGGTCTAAAGTACCCTCTCCTGGCCACCTTATTTCTTGAATTGCTGTTATATCCATTTGATATTCAACCAGCTCCCGGGTTAGTTCTTCGGCCGCTCCAGCTCGATATAGTGTCCGTACATTCCATGTTCCAAATCTCAAAAGTCCTTTAACGTTCCTAGGTGGTTGTCCAGATAAGTCAGTCCGATATCGAGGCTCATGTATTTGTTTCGTAACAAAGAAAGGTTTTTACAAAGGTGGGGATGTTAACCCCACACTTCAACCCCCAACCTGGAGGACCAGGGTGTTTCTCTTTGTCTGTTCTCTACCCTTTGACCTGTCCGGCTTGGGAGGCCCTGCTGGTAGCTACGCTACCGCCGGCATAGCTCTCAGGGTCATTGAAAAACTCAAGCTCCCCCACCACGACAAGGTGGAAACACCATCGGGGGAGTTTGTGGGTCTACTTACTTTATAAAATGAATTTTAGAAGGATGAGACATACATAACTGTAAAGTATGAAGGGGAAAACAATTTCAAGTAATCGGTTCTTGTATTAACAAGATCTTGAAATGGTCTTCATCTCCCCCCCCCCCTGGAAACCCTAAAATTCCCCCCTGGGGGGGGGGGGGAATTCCCCCACCGGTTGAGAACCACTGGTCTAGCCCACATCAAAAACGGTTTAGCTAGTTTTAAAATAGATGGATTCCAATACGGTTAGTATTTACTATGCAATCCTTCAAGGCACAGAAAGACACACATTACGGTTATAACGACATTCTAGACGATTGAACTTAGCTTGTGTAATGCAAATATTAATATTCACTTAACCAGAAATCAATAATGTTATTAAAGTCTAACGTTAGTGAAACCACTGGTGGGCTGTAATATTCTGTGATATCACTAAGTTCAAATTTTAACAGATCTAAATGACTTAACTAACAGTTGTAGTTGAAACGTAAGTCTGATTATGTTGTGTATAAATATATTAAGTAAAATCGGTTAAAACTATTCTTTAATTACAGGTTAAATTACACAAGGAAACTTTGCATAAATATTAAAATAGTCTTGCAACAGACATTTGGGTATACATGAAGATGGTTAACGCAGGGTGTTGGGATTAACCTCAGAATGCTTCTCTAAGAACATTTATGTTCAGTAGCTTGCACAACAAGTAATGATGTACAGTCCAACTGGAACCAAGAGAAGAGACTACCATGTAAACGATGGAATAACAGAGCACATGGGAATCTCGGTATGTGATCTTGTCAGTTGTCACCAAGTTCCTTATGTCATTTCTTCTCATAATATGCCCAAAATATCTTGACTGTCTACGTCTAATGACTCTAATCAGTTTACGATCTTCATTTGTTTCTTGAAGGCTTGTTCATTTGCTTTTCTGTCTGTCCATGGTATTCTTTGCATTTTCCTCAGAAACCACATTTCTGCAGCCATCAGATGTTTTTCAGCTTGACTGCTCATTGTCCACGCTTCACATCCAAACAAAAGTATAGGTTCTATGAAGCACTTCAATTCTCTTTTTCTCGTTTCAATTGATATCTTTTTATTGGTCAGTATGTTTTTCATCTTGCTAAAGGCTACTATCGCCATGGCGATTCTTGTTCTAATCTCTTCAAGGCATCTCCCATCAGATGTTATGACTGTTCCGAGATAATTGTACCGATTCACTTGTTGAAGAATATTCAACAAATTATTATACTTCGTTCTTCCTAGTGACGACCATAATCTGTGTCTTTTTACAATTTAATTCTAACCCCAGCTGCTCACTGTGTACAACACCGCATCTACTAATTGTTGCAGATCCTGCGCATTGTATGCAATCAATACTGTATCATCTGCATATCTAATGTTATTGATGTTTCGTCCTCCAATGCTGATTCCATTTATATCTTCTACATTTCTGAAAATATTTTCATTGTACAAGGAAAAACATCTGGAGACGTTACACATCCCTGCCTAACACCTCTCTTAACAGGCTGATATTGTCCCACTTCATTATCAATCCTTATAGCAGCTTGTTGTTTGCAATATATGTTTTTTATAAGTCTAATGTCTTTCCCGTCAATTTGTAGATCTGCAAGCATATCCACCATGCTGACATGTCTAACCCTTTCAAAAGCCTTTGTGTAGTCAATAAAGCAGAGATGTATATCCTTGTTTGCTTCTATAGCACGTTCAATAACTGTTCGCAGCATATACACAGCATTTACTGTACCCTTTCCTTCCACAAACCCACATTGTTCTTCCCCTATTTCAGGTTGTAATTTCTTCCTCACTCTTTGCGCGATAATTCGTAGCAAAATCTTTGTAATGTGACTCATTATACTAATTGTTTTATGTTGATCACATTCCAAGGCTCCTGATTTCTTTGGTATTGCAATATATATATATATATAGTAGGAACATGCTCCTATCTGTACCCAAAACATGATAGCAAAATATTGTAACCAGTATATTGTTTACACAATGGATTAAATGATCTCTCTCTCTCTCTCTCTCTCTCTCTCTCTCTCTCTCTCTCTCTCTCTCTCTCTCTCTCTCTCTCTCTCTCTCTCTCTCTCTCTCTCTCTCTCTCTCTCTCTCTCTCTCTCTCTCTCTCTCTCTCTCTCTCTCTCTCTCTCTCTCTCTCTCTCTCTCTAACTCATTGATTCAGTCAATAATGAAACATTGTAAAAGTTGCTTTGTGTATTAGCACAGCACGAACATTTGAGATTAAACAATAATAAATCTCCCTTTAACAATCGGCTGCATATTATTTGGTTATATATCAACATTAACAAAATACAGTAAACCATTGCTTTCGATATGTACTTTTAAAATATAATTTTAACAGCAAACATGCTGTTGTGTCTCCAAAGCACTTAGGTGATCATAATTATGTCTGAAACACATTGCGGCCACAAAGAGATAAGCTCTTTAATCCATTGTCTAAACAATATGCTGGTTACAATATTTTGCTATTATATTTTGAGTACAGATAGGAGTATGTTCTTTTCATCTTACATCAACATCATCACATCACATCACATCATGTCATCACATCACCGGATCATCATCATCATCATCATCATCATCATCATCATCATCATCATCATCATCATCATCATCATCATTGTCGTAATAAGTGTCGTCCCTGGGGTGAGGGGAATCAACATCCACATTCTTTTAATCCCATATAATTATCTTGAGGCTCTACTAGATCTGTCCACAAAACCCCGTCAGTCCCTGGATCCTCTCTCTCTCTCTCTCTCTCTCTCTCTCTCTCTCTCTCTCTCTCTCTCTCTCTCTCTCTCTCTCTCTCTTACCACTGGACCATGCCCCCTCTCATTCTGTTCCAAAACATACCACACAACTCCAGCTTCTAAAACAAAATAACAAATTAATTTAATAAAGAAAAGTGTCAGGTATATGCAAAGTGTGTGTGTAGAATGTCTGTCGTATAATCTAGAGAGTATGCAGAATCAGACCGAACAGCTCAGGAGCAAAGTCTGCTTCATCACAGTACTAGCCACACAACAGCACCATAAATCAAGTACAAGAAGACCTCACCAAATGATGCGTCTCTCTGGCCAACTGTCGACTTCCTCCAATAGCTCTTGGATAGTCCAGATGCCTGGTCACAAATAGTGGATATAGTCCAATACTGACCGTGAATCTGACACACACAGTTGTGGTATAATAAAAACGTCCCTACCCTTTCCTATTTATGGACTCCCTTAAAAATACACAAACCCTTACAATTACTGTTTAAGTAACTTACTTAATGTAGGAGAAAATAAAACAGCGATAGACGGACCGTGGCAGCTTAATTAATTTGGCCTTATTTTGGCCTACATACCTGGCCAACAGTCGTCGACTGATTGTAAAACAAAGGCCAGTGTAGCCATTTTGGTCAGTACGACACAAAGAACAGACATGTAAAAGTTTTCCCTTCGGGGAGAAGGCATGTTGCCTTTCAAACCATGATTCTCTTCAAGCTATTGGTATGTTATCTACATATTAAGATATATTTATGTATTACATAGACCAGTATGTTTAATTAAGAATTAGTTACAATTCTCTTAAACCAGGCTGGATGATGTTTACTAAGGAAACACAGGTGGGCGCCACGCTGTAATTTTTCCTATGTCTTACAATTTCAAATCCTTATGTTAATATCTTTTATAGGCATTATGAACTTATATCTAACTAAATAGTGTTTATAACCTATGAATAGTATGTGTACTGTAGTACACAGAGTATCAACTCTCATGTCAGAAACTCTTTTCAATTTAGGAAAGACTCCTGATTCATACTTCAGAGAAGAAAACTCGTTTCTGCCAATTTCATAGTCCTATGAAAATAACTTCTATGCAATGGAACTATATATCCCTATCGATGCTTAGAAATCTGCAAATAATTTATGTACTGTAGAGATTGGACTTTAAAGAAACATTTTCTCAATGTAGGAGCAGACTCTTGATTTCATACTGCACAAGTAGAGAACTGGTGTCTGCCACTTTCAAATATCCTATGTAGTGTAAATGCACTGGTAAGGATGTCTCTGAACTTGTTTTATCCATGCGGGGACATACAAATGATTACGCATATTCCTGACTCTTACTTAGTCAGGGGATAAAATATTTTGCCACATTATAATCTGTAACTTGGAAATATAGTGCTAAATTTTAGTACCATTCTTTTGTTAACAGATTAGTAACCACTCCATATGAGGGTGAACATATAATCATTTCATAAAATAGTGTTAGGGACAGGCCATGTTTGAATATAAATTCATGAACAATTAAACGCGTGATGTAAATGCATGTTCGGATAGGATTCACTCCGCATCACCTCACCGTAGTAGAAACAGAAGCGAAGATTGATGTGAATAAATTGCTTGCAATATTCAGAAGACTGGACCATGCGGCATAAGTTATTCTTATAAATACCCTCCGAATAATAGCAGTCATTGGCAAAACATATCACAGCGATTACTATCCTCATGTGCTGTACGCAGTGGGGGAAAACAATGGATGTTTTAGTTCATGAAGATAATTCAAAAACCTAGGCTCCCTGCATCATCATTATGATTATTATGTATGATTATCATGTACTTAATATCAGAGAAATGTACATGTATGTTTTTTTCTGGTATGAGAATTTTCTTTGTTCTGATTGTTACTTTTTACTGTGGGAATATACATTTTAATGTTGCACCTTGGGATTAGAGGATGTTGATGTAAGAATACATATGTATGTCAGTACTTAAGAAGCCAATAGGTGAATAGTCTTGACCTAGTGATGATTATAGTGCCGAAATGAAGACGCGGCATTAGAAACCACAGGGATTCTGTATAGGCTATTCTCTTCAAGTAATGAGAGAGACAATATCAACATGTTGGATGGACAGAATGACTTCACCCATCCAATAGTCCCAGTAACAACAGAACAAAATATAAGTGAGAAAATACCTTACTCACTATGAAGAGTCAGAATGGCTCTACTCAGCAATGAGGGACAGTGGAACATGGACACCCACTCCTTTCCCCTTCTCCCCTTGTTGTTTTGTATTTGTGTTTGTAATTGTGTTGTAAACCTTTTATCATAACACAGTAGGTTAATGCTAGTGTTGTATTCTTTGTCATCCCTTTTCTATAGAAGAGAAGCAGGTGGTGGTTGAATTTGGTGGGACTATATCACTAACACTGGATCCTGGGTAAACAGCCATAAAGTGAATGTCCAAACCATAGTCTGGATCTAGCAATACCTCAATGTTTACTGCGGCGCTCAATAGCTCCATAGCGAGCAACAGATAAATTAGAAGACAACTGACGGGGTGAGTGATTAAGTCCTATTTTAGTAGGAACATCCCACATGTGGACTTCAAGATCTAATAATCTACAAAGATGAAGATCAACAGAGTAACTGACAACAGTGTATCGTCTGCTTTACGTCTGAGAAGTATCACCTATAAGCCTTATCACTCAGCAAAATCAGTGAAACTATGGGACAATCCTACAAGTTACTAAAACTAGCAACAGTGAAAGCCCTTCAACTGTTGGTTGGATTACCAAGTTAATATCCACAATGGATAAGTCTTCGAAAGAAATGTCTCACAGCTGCAACAGTCAAACATAGGAATTCAGCTATGCAACACTAAGTTCTGGCTCAACTCAAATGGGGAGAAGACACTGAACCACATAAGCCAATACAACCAAGGTACAAACTGAATATCATCTGAAACATAACTACGAAACCAGATTACCTCAAGGTTCCAAACCCTGAACACCATCAGATAAAAGACCATATGAAAGCAACTAAATGTCTCTACATCAGCAACAAGAGGAATCATCCAATTGTTTGCAAACCTGTTACTGTGCTGGATTCATTCATCTGTGCATATATGTAGGTATAGATCAATTGTGGCCCTAGTCACAGATACTACCATGAGATGCCTCTCAGTCATATAAAGTTCTACACTGGACTAGATAACAACGACTAACTCTTTGCTGGTCCAATGTCAACCTAAATGCCATGGGTTATAGACTCGCGACTTGGTGGGTGTAAAATCTTTGTTGAACTACTTGGGATTCTGATATTAAAAGCAGAGAAGCTGAATGGACGTCTACTTGGCACCATGTATGGTGAGATGGTAAAGTACCTTCTGCAGAGCTTAAGTGGAAATTCCGGAAAGTTAGACCAACCTGAGGCCCCAAATTTCAAAAAAAGACACCGAGCCTACTGCAACAGAGTACTCGAATATTCTAGCCCGCGGAGGGATTTGTGATTGTGTGTAATTTCTATTATAAAGTATGATTTGCACCAGCCAATTACCAGTGACTAAATAGTAAGAACATAACTGAGTGCATTAATTCGGTACCCAGATAATGGGGAAAAGGATCTAATCGACAGCAAAGGTGGACCCATAACCGCACACCAGGAGATAGACTCGATTAATTAATTTAATTAGTACAAAATGCTGTTTATATGTTGGTTTTTGTTTTCTGAAGGTAACAGGTCAGTAGTTTTTTTTCCAATGGTATATAGATGGTATAGTATTTTGACACCAACTCATTATTTTTAACAATGAGAGAATGGTAAAAGGTGTCAGAAACATGTTATTTTGGGTTCTATTTAATATCTTTATTTGCCTTAATCATGAGGGAAAATGAAAGTAGACCCAATTTGTGGTTGTTATGTTGTTTGTAATAACCTTGTTTTTTTCTGGGGTCACTGGGTACTATGTTGTAATACTGCATATCATTCCCATGCCTGTCTGAAAATGCATAGTGTTTATTACACCTATATATATATATGTAACTGCAGATCTTGAGTTAATACCTGAACTGTTTGTCCAAAAGTGTTGTGTACATCAAGTAAATGTGGTGTCCAACAAGTGGTTGTTTATATGTTGTGAGCAATCAATATCCTTCTAGCATCTATAGTTAATTTAAAGGGTGATGAAGTGGGAAGGGAAACCTACACACAGATGCCATTGTTTCAAGGATGGAACTCTTTCCTCCTGGGATTTGTGGTAAATATCCCTGATCACCCTGCATTCTTACCAGTGACAGAGAATCAATAAAACCCCCTAGACATTTTAACGAAACATTCTCAGGAATTAAAATCCACATCCCACATGTGTGGTCCCGCCCGGTACGGACTTCACCTAGTAGTGGAGTAGTCCGTGAATTTAAAACTCATGGTAAACATCACAATTGGTGTATTATTGTGAGTATATGAATTCAGGGAAAACCTCTCGCAGGTAAACCAAGTCACTTCAGAATGTTATAGTGTTAGTAACAGACCTAATCACTCATTAGTATGAGCTGAGTCAAGTGTTATATGAACCCATAATGGCTCAGATAAATATAGGTTTTTTTTTGGTACAAAACTGTTCACAGGTAATATCTTGATTCTGGCAGATGCATCAGGTAGTTGGTTGTTGGATATGAGATTTTTTTTTAAAACTCATATTTTATATCTTATTGATGGTAAACTCACATAAGATAGGTAATTCAGTGAATGTTTAGAATTCATAGTCATTCCCATTTGATGTTTGAGGTATGGTTCTGCTACTCTGGTAATCTTTTTAAATGGTTTTAAAGTGGTGTACTCATGAACACACTACTATATTATGTATCCATAAGGTTTATGTTCCTACATCTGAATCATGTGTTAATTAACTATTTTGTCATTGATTATCATTGTATTTTCATGCTTGATCTGCTTGTATAATTCATGTAATATTGAAAAGTTACCAAGGCAGCAGAGAGTGATAGACAATTTTATAGATAATTAGGACAGATAAGTTAAAAATCCAATAAATTTTTTTTAAGGGAAAAATTTAATCAACAAATGATTCAGTAGTACACTAAATAATACCTGAGAGATGAATTAAACCAGGGGAAAATAGCAGTAACTAAAGTAAATGAACTAATGGTAAGGCCAAAACCACCACTTGCAAAAATGTAGACATAGTTAATGGAAGGGAAGGAATATTGTAAGAATTTGCAGTATTTAGGGGCACCCTAATTTAATCCTTTTTTTCATATGACATAACATGTTCTACAACACCGGTAGTAAAGTAAAGTGAATAAATGATGGATACTTAGGAAGAAAAGCCATACCGACACTTATTCTACTCCACCGGTGATATGAGTAGTTATTAATAACTAACTCAGATGGCCCATATGTTAATGAGGGTCAAAACCAAAATATTCACCTGGTGATGTAAGTGAAACTGATCAACTCACTTACTGACCCAACAGAATATAAGGTATTTCTTTAAATTATCCACCCCGATTCCATTATTAATGGTAGCGGAAACAGACCGTATAGGCATGTAGGAGGTATAATTAAAGAATTAACTAATAAATTGGAATTTCCAGTTTAATTCTCATTAAGTGAAATGTTCACAATGAGAAATCCTCATCAAAAAGAGGAATGAAACAGCTTTTAGTTAGCGATTAGCTTACGTAAAGTTATTTCAATAATTGCCTAACTAACATTAATATTCTCATAAGGGAAGAATTAAGAAGGGCAAAAATAAGTGGTACAATAGAGGCGCGCGACTCAATTGTATTTTCTTTAAAACTAACCGAGTAACTAAATTCTAGATAATGCTCGAAGTCTACTAATAGGTAGATGAATCAGAAATCAATCGCAAGGCGAAACAGATTTCTACATCTCAGTTCTGACTAGGATTATATGCCAGCATTAAATATGTGAAAGCAGATCCAGACTAACAGAGATTAGCTTAAATAACTGATACGAATCAGTAAAAGCAACAATTAAATAAACAACTCTTGAAATAGATGCTGTTTATAGATAGGACGAACTCCTTGACGTGAAGAGAGAGGAAACGCCTAAGACTTATACAGTGAACCCATGCTAGAAAAATGGAATATAGCTGTGTAAAAACCAAGCAAATTGGAGCATATAGCTGAAGAATTGCTTGATATGTACTAGATTAGGAATTTCAATCAGGAATCCAGCTAGTAAATTATATAACAGTTCAAAGATAGACCTTAGTCAATCTAAATAAATCCAGAGTTTCCACGTATTAAACGGATGAAAACAAAACTGGAGAGAAACATTAAGAGTACCTTACCTGTTATCCTGAGGACACAACTCAGGAGACGCCAGTATGAGAGGGATATACAGATGTAACAGTAATTTTACTAAGACTAGTAATCCACATCCATAACTGGAAAGTGAACCAGCAACTTGATTGTCTGGAAGACTATCACAGGAAACATAAAAGGGGCTTTTAACTTCTCACTGAACTGATTATATATGGTAGGAGACATTACGTCTGAACCTACATAACAATGTATGTTGCTAAGTTGAAAATAGTCTAAAAACCTGGAGGGAGGCAGACGACGATCAATGTACGCCAAGCGACGCAAAATTGCTCGTAATTCAACACCAAAGCAACAAATACAGAGTGAAACTCAAACACATCAGTTAGAATTACTAATAAGGATTCTAGCGTAAAATAGATCTAGGATTAGAAGGAATAGCAGAGAAGTAAGCTAAGAATTACTTCATTTCTGATAGATTCATGTTCCCCGTAATATTCGGTTCAGAGCGGAAATCTAGAAAAGTTGGACCTTGTTTACATGTTAGACGAGATTCTCCGGGAAAACCCACAAGAGAAAGGGACACCACTCTAATCAGTAGTTATCAAAACTGATCGGAAAATCCCATAACTCGACTAAATACCCAAACACATGATGTGTTGGATGAAAATGTATACAACAGGAACCATATTTAGCTTCCTTTAAATATCAGATCTATAGTTAAAACAAACGTCTAACTTACAGGGAGACGGGCGAGTTTAATATGCTATCAGTAGACGCAGAATTAACCGTCGGTTTTAACATAATCTCAAGATTGATAATCTAATGAGAGAGAAATCAAGCTTAATGATGATATCTCAATTGTTTCAAAAAGTCGGTTTGATGCAGACAAACTAGTACTTGAAAGTAACAAATTATCAGATAACCACTCATATTTCAAACAATAGCTGACAACAGTGGAGAGGGTGCTACACTCTTTCACTAAAAGGGAAGTAAGCCATTAAGGTTATGCCAGTTGTCGTGACTATAAGAAAATGGACGTGGCCCTGATAGATTATCTAACATAGGAAAGTAATGTAGGAAATTACAAAGGGATGGATACTAGGTGAGTCAATGTAAAGACGGAAATTGTAGAGTACTATTTGACCATTTATTTCTGAAAGAAATAAATGGCTTAAATTGGGGAGGCGTGTGGTATAATAAAAACGTCCCTACCCTTTCCTATTTATGGACTCCCTTAAAAATACACAAACCCTTACAATTACTGTTTAAGTAACTTACTTAATGTAGGAGAAAATAAAACAGCGATAGACTGACCGTGGCAGCTTAATTAATTTGGCCTTATTTTGGCCTACATACCTGGCCAACAGTCGTCGACTGATTGTAAAACAAAGGCCAGTGTAGCCATTTTGGTCAGTACGACACAAAGAACAGACATGTAAAAGTTTTCCCTTCGGGGAGAAGGCATGTTGCCTTTAAAACCATGATTCTCTTCAAGCTATTGGTATGTTATATCTACACTATTAAGATATATTTATGTATTACATAGACCAGTATGTTTAATTAAGAATTAGTTACAATTCTCTTAAACCAGGCTGGATGATGTTTACTAAGGAAACACAGGTGGGCGCCACGCTGTAATTTTTCCTATGTCTTACAATTTCAAATCCTTATGTTAATATCTTTTATAGGCATTATGAACTTATATCTAACTAAATAGTGTTTATAACCTATGAATAGTATGTGTACTGTAGTACACAGAGTATCAACTCTCATGTCAGAAACTCTTTTCAATTTAGGAAAGACTCCTGATTCATACTTCAGAGAAGAAAACTCGTTTCTGCCAATTTCATAGTCCTATGAAAAATAACTTCTATGCAATGGAACTATATATCCCTATCGATGCTTAGAAATCTGCAAATAATTTATGTACTGTAGAGATTGGACTTTAAAGAAACATTTTCTCAATGTAGGAGCAGACTCTTGATTTCATACTGCACAAGTAGAGAACTGGTGTCTGCCACTTTCAAATATCCTATGTAGTGTAAATGCACTGGTAAGGATGTCTCTGAACTTGTTTTATCCATGCGGGGACATACAAATGATTACGCATATTCCTGACTCTTACTTAGTCAGGGGATAAAATATTTTGCCACATTATAATCTGTAACTTGGAAATATAGTGCTAAATTTTAGTACCATTCTTTTGTTAACAGATTAGTAACCACTCCATATGAGGGTGAACATATAATCATTTCATAAAATAGTGTTAGGGACAGGCCATGTTTGAATATAAATTCATGAACAATTAAGTAAACGCGTGATGTAAATGCATGTTCGGATAGGATTCACTCCGCATCACCTCACCGTAGTAGAAACAGAAGCGAAGATTGATGTGAATAAATTGCTTGCAATATTCAGAAGACTGGACCATGCGGCATAAGTTATTCTTATAAATACCCTCCGAATAATAGCAGTCATTGGCAAAACATATCACAGCGATTACTATCCTCATGTGCTGTACGCATGTGGGGGAAAACAATGGATGTTTTAGTTCATGAAGATAATTCAAAAACCTAGGCTCCCTGCATCATCATTATGATTATTATGTATGATTATCATGTACTTAATATCAGAGAAATGTACATGTATGTTTTTTTTGGTATGAGAATTTTCTCTGTTCTGATTGTTACTTTTTACTGTGGGAATATACATTTTAATGTTGCACCTTGGGATTAGAGGATGTTGATGTAAGAATACATATGTATGTCAGTACTTAAGAAGCCAATAGTGAATAGTCTTGACCTAGTGATGATTATAGTGCCGAAATGAAGACGCGGCATTAGAAACCACAGGGATTCTGTATAGGCTATTCTCTTCAAGTAATGAGAGAGACAATATCAACATGTTGGATGGACAGAATGACTTCACCCATCCAATAGTCCCAGTAACAACAGAACAAAATATAAGTGAGAAAATACCTTACTCACTATGAAGAGTCAGAATGGCTCTACTCAGCAATGAGGGACAGTGGAACATGGACACCCACTCCTTTCCCCTTCTCCCCTTGTTGTTTTGTATTTGTGTTTGTAATTGTGTTGTAAACCTTTTATCATAACACAGTAGGTTAATGCTAGTGTTGTATTCTTTGTCATCCCTTTTCTATAGAAGAGAAGCAGGTGGTGGTTGAATTTGGTGGGACTATATCACTAACACTGGATCCTGGGTAAACAGCCATAAAGTGAATGTCCAAACCATAGTCTGGATCTAGCAATACCTCAATGTTTACTGCGGCGCTCAATAGCTCCATAGCGAGCAACAGATAAATTAGAAGACAACTGACGGGGTGAGTGATTAAGTCCTATTTTAGTAGGAACATCCCACATGTGGACTTCAAGATCTAATAATCTACAAAGATGAAGATCAACAGAGTAACTGACAACAGTGTATCGTCTGCTTTACGTCTGAGAAGTATCACCTATAAGCCTTATCACTCAGCAAAATCAGTGAAACTATGGGACAATCCTACAAGTTACTAAAACTAGCAACAGTGAAAGCCCTTCAACTGTTGGTTGGATTACCAAGTTAATATCCACAATGGATAAGTCTTCGAAAGAACATCTCACAGCTGCAACAGTCAAACATGAAGGTTCAGCCATGCAACCCCAAGTTCTAGCTATGAACACCAACTCAAAATGGGAGAAGACACTGAACCACATAAGCCAATACAACCAAGGTACAAACTGAATATCATCTGAAACATAACTACGAAACCAGATTACCTCAAGGTTCCAAACCCTGAACACCATCAGATAAAAGACCATATGAAAGCAGCTAAATGTCTCTACATCAGCAACAAGAGGAATCATCCAATTGTTTGCAAACCTGTTACTGTGCTGGATTCATTCATCTGTGCATATATGTAGGTATAGATCAATTGTGGCCCTAGTCACAGATACTACCATGAGATGCCTCTCAGTCATATAAAGTTCTACACTGGACTAGATAACAACGACTAACTCTTTGCTGGTCCAATGTCAACCTAAATGCCA
Organism: Cepaea nemoralis; assembly: GCA_014155875.1. Lineage (NCBI taxonomy): Eukaryota > Metazoa > Mollusca > Gastropoda > Stylommatophora > Helicidae > Cepaea > Cepaea nemoralis. The sequence continues at coordinate 372,015 of JACEFZ010006055.1, read as the reverse complement.
TGGGTTATAGACTCGCGACTTGGTGGGTGTAAAATCTTTGTTGAACTACTTGGGATTCTGATATTAAAAGCAGAGAAGCTGAATGGACGTCTACTTGGCACCATGTATGGTGAGATGGTAAAGTACCTTCTGCAGAGCTTAAGTGGAAATTCCGGAAAGTTAGACCAACCTGAGGCCCCAAATTTCAAAAAAAGACACCGAGCCTACTGCAACAGAGTACTCGAATATTCTAGCCCGCGGAGGGATTTGTGATTGTGTGTAATTTCTATTATAAAGTATGATTTGCACCAGCCAATTACCAGTGACTAAATAGTAAGAACATAACTGAGTGCATTAATTCGGTACCCAGATAATGGGGAAAAGGATCTAATCGACAGCAAAGGTGGACCCATAACCGCACACCAGGAGATAGACTCGATTAATTAATTTAATTAGTACAAAATGCTGTTTATATGTTGGTTTTTGTTTTCTGAAGGTAACAGGTCAGTAGTTTTTTTCCAATGGTATATAGATGGTATAGTATTTTGACACCAACTCATTATTTTTAACAATGAGAGAATGGTAAAAGGTGTCAGAAACATGTTATTTTGGGTTCTATTTACTATCTTTATTTGCCTTAATCATGAGGGAAAATGAAAGTAGACCCAATTTGTGGTTGTTATGTTGTTTGTAATAACCTTGTTTTTTTCTGGGGTCACTGGGTACTATGTTGTAATACTGCATATCATTCCCATGCCTGTCTGAAAATGCATAGTGTTTATTACACCTATATATATGTAACTGCAGATCTTGAGTTAATACCTGAACTGTTTGTCCAAAAGTGTTGTGTACATCAAGTAAATGTGGTGTCCAACAAGTGGTTGTTTATATGTTGTGAGCAATCAATATCCTTCTAGCATCTATAGTTAATTTAAGGGTGATGAAGTGGGAAGGGAAACCTACACACAGATGCCATTGTTTCAAGGATGGAACTCTTTCCTCCTGGGATTTGTGGTAAATATCCCTGATCACCCTGCATTCTTACCAGTGACAGAGAATCAATAAAACCCCCTAGACATTTTAACGAAACATTCTCAGGAATTAAAATCCACATCCCACAACAGTGTAACTAATATGTCACTACATGTTCTGTGATCTGATACTCCTTGTATAGTAAAATAATGTTTACTGTCACTTTGAAACTAAATGTTAGTAGTTTATTTCTCATAGGAATTCCCCAATTGTAACACACAATGTTAATTGGTAATGTCACACAAAAATTCCCAATTTGGAAAAACACAATGTTCAATTTCCAGTTCTCTATATAACTACTATTGTTCCTGTTACTGGTGGTATTGTAAGTGTCTTCACTTTACTATGATGAGAACTACCACTGAGGAATCACTCTTATAGTCTCATCGTTTCCCGCTCAGCAGAGGCCAGGTTCTTGCAGACCCTCCGGGTTATGGGCCCAGTGCAAAAGCCGCTGAGTAAAAAACCGCCTTCAATGATCGAGCCATGACTTTTCTTCTAGCTTGTTGTAAAATATAGTGGAACCTGTTGAAGAGAGAACACACCTGGTGAGAGCAACCCGATTCCGACCTTTATTAGGTGAGTGTAGGCCGACGGCCGCACTCAGATATATAACAGAGAACCAAAGTCTGTCATAAGGCAGAGGAGCTCATCACATCGGTCTGAGTCATGGTAAGACAAGGTAAGACTGAAGGAAAAGTGCAGAAACCCAGTAGATACCCTACTGGAAGATCCTACCATTTGACATTTCCTTTATCCCCTCAACCATCCTCAATCTCCCTAAATAGCATCCCACTACATTGTTCTTAACTCACTGAGATAATTGATATCTCACACAAGCTAGTTTAAGCAACGCGATAGCCTACTACCGACACTCCTATAATACGTTCTCACAACGCACATTACTACACTCGATTCCTAAGAATAATCTAATTTGGGTCTATTTAATTAAATACCATATATTTATTCCGTCCTGAAATCGAGACTACTCAATCACACAATGGGTAAATGTCCGCCGATGTAATTCAACACAAGTCACTGTAGTCTCTCTCTATAATCAAACCAGGAACATCACACACATCCTTGTTGTGTCACAACATTTGGTCGACTCCCGTCAAAGTTGTTTATCCAGATTGTTTTAACATTGTGTCTGAATGACGTCACAAATCTGTCCAGACACTAAACGTCAAAGCGTCAATAAACTATTGTTTTCTCTCCGTTTCCTACTCGATGGAAACAACCGGCTGGCTGTCCCGCTTTCATCTGGGGACTTGTCCCGGTACTTCAAAAAGTCCCGCAGGTCTGTAATCTGGAGAATAATTTCCCCACAACAAAAGATCTTGCCGACTTTCAATAGGACAGTCTGTCTACCACATCAAAGGATGGCTGCCGCCTGTAGACGAACGGCGCGACAGTCTTTCATCGATCGACAACCCCAAGAATTTTCGTGACAATCATCATCATCATCATCATCATCATCATCATCATCATCATCATCATAATCATCATCATCATCATCATCATCATCATCATCATCATCATCATCATCATCATCATCATCATCAACATCATAATAGTTTTCTAGAATCAGTTAACGACGTAAAAGGGTATGGCCCTCTGTCATTATACAAGTGCTACATGACAATGAGACCCGGAAAGCAAGTTATAAACTATCTAGACGGTTGATTCGTTGCAGGAACCGCGACATAACACGATTTGTCTTGTTTTGGAGAAGGACAATATTTACTCGTTGTGCTCACCATCATTGAATAACGTTCTCGTAGTGAGGTCTCGATATAAACTAAGCCGTGTAAAAGGCGAGATGAGTGATGTTGTCAGTATCACCACAGCCGCCTTTACTTCTCAAGACAATTCATCCTACCCATGTTAGGCTGGGTCCACCTGGGAGCCTGGGCTAAATTAAAATGAAACCCGAATCCCTTCCTGATGCAGATTGAACCAATAATTACAGCCTTGATATAGTCTGTATTTTTATATCACAGACGCGGTACAGTTCTTTTTCTTTTTACTTGTCCACCGCGCCTTCCCCCGTTATAGTTTTCTGTGCATTGGGTCGTCTTTTGCTGTGACTACATCACCCTTGTCTTTCACTTATGTATTTCCTTCAGCAGAGTCCATTTTTTATTTTTTGTATTGAATAGTTCTAGAATTGTCTTACTTGTCTCGTTCTTCTATTTCTAAAGATCCACATTTCAAAAGACTATATTTTATGCACCATCCTTACAGTCAAGGTCTGTTTTATGCACTTCATACCGCAGTGTCATATATATATATATATATATATATATATATATATATATATATATATATATATATATATATATACACACATTTTTTTTGGTTGCATATCCTTTACAGGACATCGCTGCCAACACCAGCATCTTTCAGCTTTATGTTGATTTCTTGGCAAGATTACGCTCAGTAGTTTGCCATTGTTTTCTGAGCGGCCGGCCCACATACCCCTAAGTTACCAATGCGATTCGAAACACTGCTGATTCTCACCGTCATCACGTTACCGACGAGAGTATACGAGATTACCGAGAAAAGTCATAACCTCTAAGCCACGAAGCCGGCCATATATATATAAGATATATATATATATATATATATATATATATATATATATATATATATATATATATATATATATATATATATATATATATATATATATATATATATATATATATACATACTGCATTTCATTTAGATTTTTTTTAAAATCTATCTAATCTGACTCATGTTCCAGTTTATTTATACACGCATACAGACAGAAATTACACACTGGCATCTTTAAATTATATCATGTTATCACGAATAGACGATTTACCATTGTTAATGTGCCTTGATGTCTGGGCATGCGTGCACATTCACAAGCCTGCTGGAACATGTGACATATTAATGCCATGGGGACACATGTGTCTAAATAAATGATTTTCAAACATTAATGCATTGTGAGAAAGTGCGAGGACAATGAAGGGTGCAAAAGGAGGATATTTAGAGATGTGTTCTTAAAAACAAAAGTTAACACGTGAAAGCAAAGTGGTTGTTTATATTTACTCTGTTACCTATGAACTGGGGAAATCGTTGGAGTGCTGTGGTTAGCACGTTTGCCTCATGCCAAAATAATTGTTTTTTTGTTTATTTGTTCTTTGTTTCTTATAATAGTGTAATAACATGTGCCGTGGAGGTAACCTGCTATTAATAAGTGAAGTGATGACTAATAAGGTCAACGGATAGAAACCAAAACCCAGGAAGGTTAACCCGGTCAACAAATGCCCGCAGAAGTCGGATGTGTCGGCCTAACGGCGCAAGAACGCAGCTCTGCTGTAAACAGGCACAACGCAATCACATCCGAAAAAAAAACTCCGGATGAACGAAGAAGAAGAAGAAGAAACCAAAACACGCATCTGTGCTACTTGCACATTTGTTTGAGATGGGATGATTCTGTCTCGCTGGCGTTGTTTCTCATAGCGATATAAGGTGCTAGTCCCATATCTGTTATAGTCCAATCAGCTGCCAACGGGTCTTGTGGTCAATATCATGTCGGGCACCGTTACTCCAAGAAATTCTCCCGTACCCAGTTTGGTAAGTCAGTAAAGTCAGTAATTTTACACGCCTTCCATATGGTGTTTGACGCTTATCGTTATAGACCGATCGGCATCCCCCCACCCCACGGATTCGAGAGTGTTTTATTCTCAAACCCATTTTAGTCTGGGTCAGTATTTTAAAAGCTCACCTACCCTGTAAGTGCATCACCAAGGACGTTTAAGTGGGAAAAGCCAGGATCGCATTCATACTAAACTAGTCCCCATAGAAAACAGTTCGTGACTTCCAGCACGCGTTAAGAACTGGTAGCAGGTGGAAAGTTAGTAGAGCTATTGCTTCTGCCCATGAATCATTGACATCTCAAGAAGTGATGCTATATCCTGCAGCATAAAAAAAATAAAAATAAAAATATGTGCTCAAGCAACAGTGAGTAAAAGGACAGTAGAGACCTCGGGTGCTGAAAGGGATGGGCTAAAACGCAGGGGGCGACTCGTTCTGACTATGGGATAACTGGAACGACCAATGAAATACATTCCACGCAGTAATATGGTCCATGGTTCTGCCTTCAGACCGCAGGCCTTTTAACTTCTGATAAGAACCCATGACATCCGCCAATCCAAAGTCCGAAAGTGCCAAGAGAAGGAATGGGAATATGAGCATTCCGGTGGCTAGAGGAGACTACTGCAACACACGTTGTATTCATTACTGAACATTCTTTTTGCTGCGAAGAGTATGCTTTGCAAGGTGGAGAAAAGAATGTTTCGTGTGGAATGGCTCTCGTCGCTTCAGAGGTCACAGATCGTGAGAATTGTATGGATATTTTGCCCTGGCCATGCTGGTGTACGGGGGAATGAACAGGCTGATAGGTTAGCAGGTAAGGCACCTCTTGGTGGAATTTTGCCTATGGAAAAAGGGGGGGGGGTGATCGTGCGCTTGTGGGACCAGGTGGAGAAGGCGGAGGAACAGACTGAGATTCCATATATGGAAAGAATGAGATTGCGGGAGATCGGCAAGGGTTCTGGAAGAATCTCAAAACTGAGAGGGGAGACCAGGAGAACTTTTAATCAGATAGCGGTGGGAACGATTAGTAGTATGACTCTTCGTTGGCTGTTGAACGAGGGGACGGAGCACGTATGGGAATGTTCTGAGCGCGGTGATGTCGGTTCTTAACTCAACTCAAATCAACTGGGAATATGATGCACGTGATGTACGACGTTCGTCTTCACGAGCACAAGAGGGGCCGTCGGGCTGGCACACACAGCAGCGAATTTGTGAGAAGATTGCAATCAGCGGTGAACACATTTGAATATGCCGTACAGGGTTTGGATACATAACACTAGAAATATCCCTGGGAGTCGTTACCCCGGTGAGTCTGCTCCCAACGAGTGCAAACAAGATGAAGAAAACGAAACATGCGTAGAAGAGAAACTTCTTTCTGATGATCATTAGCACTCTGTTGTGCCTGCTCCACGGTAGAGTTTATGTTATAAGTGTTATTTTTAAGTGACAGGATGGTTCTTCGTGATTATAATGGTTATAGGATCGACACAGCTCGTGAGGCGGATATCAGAAATGTAATATTTATATAATGAATGCATTTATAGTGAACATGCATGAATGAGAACGAGCGTGCGTATGTTTGAATATGTGCATGTATGTGTGTGTGTGTGTGTGTGTGTGTGTGTGTGTGTGTGTGTGTGTGTGTGTACGTGTTCGTGTGCAAGTATGTGTGTATGCAAAATCCTGGGAAACGCGAATTTTATTTATTCTTTTTAAACACCGGGTAAAAACCGCGTTAATCGTCATTCCAGGCATTCCGAGCATATAATTTTGCTTGAAATACTTCGTCTGGATTTCTTTATGAAAAAAAAAACAGCCGAGTATCTTGTACTCTGGCAACATTACCTGCTTCAGCGAGCAGGATGAAGTCTGCTTCGTCTGCTACTGGCAGTCTTTGTTAATGATGTCTAACGCTCCTTCAGAAGTACATCTCACCCGGTTGAACGGAAGAACTCTGGAAGTTAGAAATTTTCATTTCTAAAGATGAAAAGTAAACGTGTGTGATTACTAATGTTATGGATTTACAGTTCATCAAGAACGACATGTTCCATAATAATAATGAAATAATAAATAGCATTAGTAGTCGTAGTGGCTAGCACGCCTGCCTGCCTGCCTCTCTAGTAGTCATGTGTTCGAATCTCCTCCAGGTGAAGATTTTGTGTTTAATTGGTCTGGGCTCTGAAAATATGCACCGGGAAATGTCCTGCCAAGTAAAGGAGACCAGTGTGATATCGACAACAACATCATCCGAGCACCAATTTAGCTACAACAATATAGGTCTAGAACCCTATCCGATACTCCTTAAAGAGTGGAAACGACATTTGCGTTAGTTTTTTGTTTTGTCTTTGTTTCTTAACATATGGGCTGCATACACCAAGAAGCACAAAGAGTATTAGCTGGTATCACTTAAAACAACATGCGATCAGGTGATGCGTGTTGTGTTGATAGCGGAATGTGAAATGCAGTATGAAGAATGGTTGGAATAATTGCAATAGAAAAGGCACAAAAAAAAAGGGGTGGGGGTTGGGGGGGGGGGGGGGGAACTTAATACAAACAGCAGAAAAACGGAAGCGATTGTAACTGAGAATAAATTAAGTACCCCAGAATGCAATATCATTGTTGGTGTAACAAATATGTAGCAGGTCAATGAGTTCAAATACCTGGGTATTTTGGTAACAACAGATGGAAAATGGGGGGTACGGGGTGTCAGGCATTGGTAGCACCTTTGGTAAGGATGGCTCTCATGTCCTTTCAGGACCCATCCCCCACTGGTCCAAGTCTGACACCCAGCTCGTGCCTGTGGCTCCTAGTAGCTGTCAGCATGCGACAGCGGCCACCCCCCGGGCAACAGCTGTGAGAGGCTGGCTAAACCAGGCATGGGTATCCGATTTGGTGTCAAACCAAGAGGTAAACTAGGGTATGCCTACCCAGCATGTGAAGACAGGATTCGGCAGACTGCGCGGAAGAAATCATTCCTGATTCAACGGGCAAGACGGCGTTTACCTGCAAAGCGTTGTGGAACGTAATGAGCACGGCAAGGCACGTAGAGCGCCCTGGTCATCCACTGCACCTGTATTCGTCTCCAATCGTCTCGACTTGTCTTGCCACTGGACTCAGATGGACTCAGGCGAGAGAGTGAGGTCGACGAATTGCGCAACTCTTCCTCACTTTAATCCAAGTCATCGCGCAAGTCATTCTTCATCCAACGTCATCCAACGATGGAAAATGAATCAAAGATGTGAAGTGTAGAACATCCAACGCAAAGAAATAGTCAACAAGATTTAGGTTATAGTATACCAAATATATTTTTTAAATGAAGGTGAAAAAGGAAGTTCTAATTACATTATTTAGTGCTAATCTCCATTCTCTCTCTCTCTCTCTCTCTCTCTCTCTCTCTCTCTCTCTCTCTCTCTCTCTCTCTCTCTCTCTCTCTCTCTCCTCCCCCTCTCTCTCTCTCTCTCTGCCTCTCGCCTCTCGTACAGTGTCATGAAGTAACGTCACAACTTGAAAATAAGATTATGAAGAACAGCAATGCCTCAGTGGTTAGCAAGTGGCTGATTGTCATTAATCGAACACAAAAATAGTTGAAGATGTGGAATATCAGAACAATATAACAAACAGAAATCTGACAACACCACACGGCAATGGAAAGGGATGAGTATTAATTTTCTTGGCATATCGGAAGCCAGATGGAGGGAATTTAGAACATTTCTAACGGAGGGATTTAGCTTAGTATATTCGGGAGGGGAAAGGCGCCACCATACTGGATCCGGAAACAGCAATAACAGTGAAGAGTTCCTGGCAAGTTTGATCATGGAAACAGAGTCAGAAATGATGTTATCAGACAAGCGGTAGGATCAACACCTTGTGCCACATATATTGAAAGGCGGAAGATTAAATAGTTCGACCAAGACGTTAGAAGGCAAGATCATCAACTATAGTGTGTTTTTTTTTGGTTGCCTCAATATAAAATTCAATATCTCAGTAACGGGCTGAGATAAAATGATGAGATTTAGTATATAACGTTATCATTATGTCCACCCAACAAAAAAATTTTTATTCTGGAGATTTTAAAGCAGATTTTAAAGTTAGCTTATATACGGTATATTAATTATGACTTAAAGATTACGTCCATGATTTTAACAGTTTTACAGCTTCCCCAAGATTCGACCCAAATTATTCAAAATTTTCACGTGACTTTCGTTTTCAAACAAACAGCGCGAAGATTCAGAGGCGTCTCCAAATGTGGGTTCTTTCATGAAACGTGATTATATAAATAAACTAGCTGACAAGGCCCGGTTTCTGGTGGAAATCAATCAATCTATCTATCTATCTATCTATCTATCTATCTATCTATCTATCTATCTATCTATCTATCTATCTATCTATCTATCTATCTATCTATCTATCTATCTATCTATCTATCTATCTGTCTATCTGTCTGTCTGTCTGTCTGTCTGCCTGCCTGCCTGCCTGCCTGCCTGCCGACCCACCCACCCACCCACCCACCGACCGACCCACCGACCGACCGATCCACCCACTCAGCCAGCCAGCCAGCCAGCCATCCATCCACCCACCTATCTTTCTGCCTACCTACCTACCGACCTACCTACCTACCTTTCTGTCTGTCTGTCCGGGCCGCGTCATTCATTTTATTCGGAGACTGCCGCGGGTCGTCGCTGGAGCTACGGAGTTCGTGCTTTGTGCGACGCTTTCCGCGCTGCGGAAAGAAACTGAGCCATATGGGATAAAAACCCGGTGCAATGCAGCCGATTCTGTCGACTATAAGTTACTTCTTTGATTGCACCCACTCCCATACGAATCCAGATATGCCTTTGTTTGTCATCTGAATTTGCAGGTCCTCATTACCGTAAACATAACTTTTTAAACAAGAAATCACTAGTTGTTAAGCAAAACATCAAAGGAATGATGCCGCTTTTAATGATTTAAGTTGTTTTTGGACCTATCAAAGACATATTCCTTGGGTGGGGGTAAATATAAGACGGCTGGAAAAATTTCATAACGATGCAACAGACAGTTTTCAAAATAATTGATCTTGAATGACGGCATAAATTTCCGGACAGACTATACCAGCACTGGCGCTACATCAAAGAAGATTTGCTACGAGAAGTAGGGGACGTTCGAGAAGAAAATGGATTGACAGCATTAAAATCATTGTACAATCACATGGAATAACACTATCCAGTACCACCCTTCGTGGCTGGAACGTCTACGATTTCTAGCCACAACGCTTGATGTTAAAAGTGGATGAAGATGATGATAATCATGATCATGGTTAAGCTGAATGGTAAGTCTTTCTACTTGGATATCATACAAATCTATGCTTCGACGAGTGTGTTCATAAATATTAAAAGTTTACGAAGATATCAACAAAGCTAACCTCACAGGAAATAACGATAGTTAAGGGAATTTCAAAGCAAAAACTATTCAAGGAATAACTGAAAACGCTACCAGCCTGGGTGTAAAGTTAGTTGCTTGTCCTTATATGGGACGTTGCAATCAAACCCAGCATTTATTGGCTGTTTAAGATTTTCTGGGCACTTTACGTTTGGTTGTTTGTCTTTGCTTTCTGAACGGCAGATGCTCATACATTGTGAAAAACAACGCAACGTTATCTGCTACTACATCGTTTGGGGCTGACTTAAAACCCGGTATGACATGATCGTGAAACTGCGTTCACGACCCCTAAGCCACTGCACCGACAGTAACGTATCTATAAGACTAACTAGGACCAACTGACAGCAAGCTTGAGTGTACGCGAAAGGCCTGTGCATACTTTCAGCTGTCATATGAAATATATCAAACCGTTCGCGTTACTTTGCGTAATTAGTTTATGTTTGTCTACAGCTGTCTGGAAATCTTGTACAACATGACAATAGATCAAACACGTAGAATTCTTCGCAGCAAAAAGAATGTTCAGTAAAGACGCCGAACCCTGGAGGAAAAACACAGAGAACTCCTACGCTACTTTTCTTATAGACTATGCCGTGTGGCGTTGATGATCATGACCGTCCACAGCCTACTGTCTCTTATGATGCCGATTATTTCTGATACCGACGTTCCCCCATACCATAATGTCAAATTGTTCTCTTTTGGACTTCCCTCTGGTTTTCCCTCCTTCCACCTTTTCCGTTGTGAGGACATACTTAAGCTTTCCCCATCTCATGACTTGCCCAATGAATGTGGGCAGGACAGTCCCTTCTGATGCGACAGAAATGTATAAATGCTCGGGGATTAGCTTCCCTGAAGTGAACCAACTGCAGTAATGACTTGATAACAGTGGCGGACAGGGTATACAAAAATTGGTTGCCAGGAAACAAAGCTGCTAAAAGGGCATTAATATTAAACAAAAATTACAAGTGGCATACGGTAGTTTGTTACACTTTGCTTCATAGAGAGGCATAAAACCTCTCCGTAGCACAAAGCCTGGGCTGAATTGAAGAGACCATGTGTGGCCCATGCAGCATGGTCCCTCTCTCGGCCTGCTTAGTTTACTCCACAGGAAAGGCAACACCAAAACGTCTGGAACAAAACAAGGTGAAGAAACTGTCGGATCAGCAAAGCAATGCTCTGATTGTCCGCCTGTCGGAGCTTCGATCTTGCCGAGCAAGGCTTAGGGCCAAGTCTACCCTGCCCTGCATGATATTTAGTCTTTATGTTGCATTTCCTCGTACCAGGATAAGGCTTCTACCCTCCCAATTGCGCTCCTCCGCTCGAAGCCATTGGCACAATGTGGGTTGTCGGGTTTGGCGAGCGCCGCCTAACATTCGGCGCTAACAGAAAGCAGGTAGTACCGTCTACTGTCATACGGTAGCTCAAACATATCTGACTAATACCTGACTATTTAAAAAAAACAACAACATATTATCTAATGTTTAATGGGGCTCACTTCATCATGGACCTATAGGGCCATTTGCCATCCGGCAAGTTGACACTCAAACTGCTTCACAATTCTATTGAAACTAGAGCAAGCATTAAGACGTTAATTATATGTTTCGGCTAAATATTTAAAACTGTATGTTATTTAGGAATAATGGCAGTGGAAATGTGGTTTCTGATTAAATCGCAAAGACTACCAAAGACAGACAGAAAAAAGCAATTAGCAAGTCTTACAAGATACAAATGAAAACCATAATCTGATTAGTGAAATTAGACATAGACAGTCAATATATATATATATATATATATATATATATATATATATATATATATATATATATATATATATATATATATATTGTTGTTGTTGTTTTTTTTTTTTTTTGGGGGGGGGGGGGAGGTGTGTCTGTGTGTGTGGGGAGGGGGGCGTTATGAGAAGAGATAAACCGGAGAACTTGGTAACTAGCAAGATTGAGGGGGGGGGGGGAGAACAAGTCTAAGGCAGAGAAGTAAATACCTGGATGGCTTGACCACATGACATGTTTCGGAGCAGACCACTGAACTGATCCACCAGTCTGGTAATCATGTGACGTGACGAAACATGACCGCCCACGCTTACCGGCATGGCACAAGATGAATTAGTAGAAGCTGTCTGCCTGGCTGAGGAACTGTAAGTGTTTGCGTTTAATCTTCCCGCGCAATGACGGGAGTGGAACAGGCTTCATTCTCTACAACCGTCAATTGGACTTCAACTTTGACTTCTCGTTCAGAAAGCACTGGCAAACTACTCAACGTAAAATTGCTCTGTAAATCAACCTGAGGTTGGGGTTTTCGCAACGTCCTGGAATGAACATGCAACTTTCTCGTGTATTATGTAGGAACATTAGTGTGCAGTCCAACACATTCTTTCTTTCCCCTCTCCTCCTTACACAAACACAAAATGTTCGTTTTTTTTTTTTTACAATCACACATTTAAAATAGAAATTGTAAACATCGCCGATCATTAGCAAATGCTTTCCACGTGTTGCTGTGTTAACACTGATTTATGAGCGATACGTGAGGGGTTTATCTGCTTTTGATAATACAAGCACTTTTGTGCATATATGTGCAAATTATATATAATAATTTATAATAATTCATGATTAATTATTACTATTACAGTCTATCCTCTTCTACACAACAGTACTGCCACTATTAAAATTTATTCTCTTCTATACAACAGTGCCACTATACAACAGTACTGCCACTATTAAAATGTATTCTCTTCTATACAACAGTACCACTATACAACAGTACTGCCACATTAGTGTCAGTCCTCTTGCATACACAGTCAGTATTGCCAATATTAGAGTCCATCCTCTTCTATATAACAGTACTGCCACTATTATAATCTATACTCTTCTATACACGTTTGACAATCCATGACAAGAGTTTGCGGTGTAGGATGTTTGTCACGTTCTAAAATAATTGTTGTGTCACTATGTCTTCTACCGTGTAATTCGTCTGATACTTTGAATGTTTGAATCTGAATTTTATCTCAGGTAAACATGTCTTATTATTCTACATAAACATGTTATTTACATTCTGGGTAGTGAGATCATCGGACGCCCGTGTGTATTGTTGAGCGCGTAAAAAATCCCTTGGCAGTTGGAAATCGAAAAAGAGTAGCCTAACGGCGCTGCCCGGGCGAAATTTCGAGTTAAAAATCTACCCAAAGTATTTCAGGATCCTCGCCGATGCAACGGAGTTCGTGCATTGAGCTGTGTTTCTCCAGACTCAGGTTTTAGTTAGGAGGAAAACGGAGCACTTATGGGTTAAACCGTGTGCCGTGATGTTGATCCAACGACTAAACTAAACTAAACTAAACTATTTACACACTATCCTTCAGTAAGTCAATTTTACACAGTTGTTTTTAACAGGATCAGTGCCAAACAATACATTAGGTAGACCAAACATACGTAACAGGATGACAGAAAATGGGAAATAGGGGTGTGTCACAGTTATGACTTAAAAGTTGTTCATATGGTATAAAATTAAAGGGAGAAGCATAGGGAAAACTAATTTATTGATATTTTAACTATAGTTGTATGTATAAACCCATGACAGCTACGGGAAGTTAATATATGACGATTTATCATTCCACGGCAGTGAATCAGTTAATCTAATATGTATTCTATACAAATACCTCACGCATCCACCTAATCATCATCGTCGTCGTTGTCATCTTCGTCACCTCGAGTTAGTCCACACTTGTATTGGCTGGCTGTAGTTCCCCATCATAGTTCACTAATAGGTCACTTCTGGTCAATCAACATTCCTCCGCCGCGTCTTGGGAAGAGAAACTAAACCATAATGTAACATACTGCGTCAACTGATAAGATATATGGGAAATAGTCGGAAGAAAGAATAGATGCTGAAATGTCTTGAATCATGACATCCACGTGGGTCGTGAGACGCTGGTTAATAATGGTGGATTCCAATTTGTAAAATTGACATGTGTTGCCAAGTCGACTCAGCCTATCATGGGTTAGTTAGCTTCATATCCTTCACATGACGTAGCAATCAACCCCAGCATTATTGCGCTGTTTGTGATTCAAGTGGAAGCTGTACGTTCAGTAGTTACCCATTGCGTTCTGAACGACCGCCACTCATACCACTGTACGGGAATCAACGCAAAGCGGTCTACTTCCAAATCGTCCGCGTCTGTGTTTCGAACGCGCTAGATCACGATATGCGGGATTACGGATTGCATTGGTAACACCTCGCCACAGAGCCGGGCTAACATGGGTACCAGTCTATAGTGACATGGGTCTAGCACAATGTGCCTAGTGCTCCTTACAGCGCTACTCACTTACTGGTCAGTGATGGAGAAGGTTAATAACCAACACGTAGAGGCACAACATATGAATGCACTTATTGCGCCGATACTAGGTCTTTTTTTCCGCATATCCTTTACAGGACATCGTTGTCAACACCAGCATTTTACCGCTGTCGTTGATTTCTTGGCAAGATTACGCTCAGTAGTTTGCCATTGCTTTCTGAGCGGCCGGCTCACTAATCCCTAAGTTACCAACGCGGCGAGAACCGCTTCCAATTTTTGCGCGCTGCGTTACCCTACGTGGATAAACGGGATAACGGAGAAAGTCGTTTAACCCTTAGGCCAGGGACACCGGCATACTAGGTATACAGTAGGCAAATATAATTATAGAAAGAAAGGTCGCTCTAAAGTCGACGGGCTCGACTTCATTGCACCGGGTTTTATCCCATAAGGCTCAGTCCTTTTCCGCAGCGAACTGACGAAAGCATCACACAAAGCACGAACTCCGTTACTCCAGCGACGACCGCCAGGAGTCTCTGAGAGGAAAAAATGCACTCGTGACACGAAGGACACGGCCAGTAATCAAACCCACAATCTTCGGAGCCCGAGTCAGACGGTTTGACCACTTCGCCACAGAGATTCCCGAAATATACTTATAGAAAGGATACCAAGTGTCCACTAGGCGAAAGTACTTATACGTGGATACCAAGTGTCCACTAGGCAAATGTGCTTTTATAAAGGATACAATTGTACAATAGGCGAACGCATTTATAGAAAGGATACCAAGTGTGCACTAGGAGAATGTACTTATAGAAATGATTCCAAGTATCAGTTATCAGTTATCAGTTGGGGTATCTTCACTGCACTCCGGACATGTCCATAGGTGCTCAGATCCTCCTCCCCCCCCCCCCCCAGCATATGCATCAGCGCCCGATGGCTAATAGTGCCAGTTCTGTGTTGGTTGACGAGGCGCTTTGTTTTCCCGATGTACCTCTCGCCTCTGGCTGTGCCGATTCTTACTCCCAAGTCTTTCATCCTGGACAGCGATGTGGAATCACTGACGTCAAAGACCTCTGTTCTCGCCATATCTTTGAAGACGTTAATAACATCGGCACGATCCATGGGCTGGCCATCTACAGGGGGTGCAGAGCCAGCCAGTTTATCAGCTCGTTCATTTCACTCGACTCCCGCATGTCCCGGGACGAAGATGAAGGTGACTTTACGGACAACAGACTTCCGCAGCGACTCAGTCCACTGTCTACGTACTGATCCAGCTTCCAAGTATGCATTAGACGAATATACTAACAGAAAGGATACCAAGTGTGCATTAGACGAATGTACAAATGGAAAGGATACCAAGTGTGCGTTAGACGAATGTAATTATAGAAAGGATACCAAGTATACATTAGACGTATGTACTAATAGAAAGGATACCAAGTGTGCATTAGACGAATGCACATGTAGAAAGGATACCAAATGTGCACTAGACGAATATACTTCTAGAAAGGATACTGCCATGATCCAGGTTAGTTCATGGAGCACGTAGTGCATACAGTCCAGAGCTTCACGCAATTCAGCGTGAAGATAGAGCAAGTCGACAGAGGTACGCCTTGCATGAAGCCGGCAAGGCGAGTCGCTGGGCAGGGGACAGCGTCTCCTCCAAGCGAGGAGTCTACGTTGAGCAACGGTCAAGTGTGGGCCTGGTCTCATGTGTGCAGTGAACTGTCAAAAAAACTGTCATTTACTGCCAATATAGTACCTTGCGGTGTTTGGCAGAGGGGACTTTGAGCCTGAGGAATAAAGGCCGCCTGGCTAGTGCAGTCGCCGCGAACTGTGCAGGTTAGGATTTTCTTTTTGCCCCCGACAGAAAAAAAATCCGACACCTTACCGAGGGATCGAACCTGAGTCTCCCGAATGAGAGTCCGGCGTTCTAGCCTCTCGGCCAGCCGCTCCTCAATGCGCCGCTCTTTTAACACTTAGATTTGTGTTGAGTTTTCTAGATATTCGACTGTGATGTTGAATAAGTGATAGTGTATATAAACAGTATTATGTTTTCAGATAAAAGAAATTGAAAAAATCTCAAATGAGACGAGTTACTAAGTATTGCGTTCTATCTGTGTATACTTTGAGTGTGTTCAGATGCAACGAGTAACATTTAAAGGTAACTAACTATAATAGATGGTGGTTTTGAATGTATAGTTCAACATCAAGTTTACGGAGTGGAGATCAAGAGAAAGGAGTCAATCAAGTATATATATATATATATATATATATATATATATATATATATATATATATATATATATATATATACTTTATAACAACGAGTCAACATATCAGCAACGTATACTAATTAAAGATGAGTCAATTCAGCGCACGTGTAACTCAGTGATTTTCAGCCACTTAGTGAACTTCAGCCCATAGTGTGATCTTCAGCCACTCCCTGGCAGATACAAAGTGTGCATTAGACGAATGTGCTAACAGAAAAGATACCAAGTGTGCTCTATACGAATGTACTTATAGAAAAGATACCAAGTGTGCACTATACGAATGCACTTAGTACTTAAAGAATCGATACCTTGACCACGCTAGGAGAATGTACTTATGACCAGGTGTCAAGACAACAAAACCAGACGGATGTACTCATGGAGCGGAATCAAGCATATATATATATATATATATATATATATATATATATATATATATATATATATATATATATATATATATATATATATATATATATATATATATATATACCCTTGAATTTAGAAGGTGCAAGCTATTGCTTATTTTAGTTTCAAGACCCACTTTTCGTGTTTGTCCATGGCCTCAAGCACACGGGTATACATCCGGTGCTGGTTCCTGACAATATGGAAGAAACATTTCGAATTTATACCTCGGTAACAGCGGGTGGTAGTGTAGCTAAGATAGCAGGTATCTCACACGGAGTTGGCACGGATTCTAACCCTTGGTGAGGTAAAGACGTTGGTGGTAAAATAAAAGAGAACCTTGTCAGTACGCATGTTGTATCCGCTTGTTATCCTCAGCCTTCGATAAGATTTTTGTGGCATTATAATATTGTCACACAATGTCATAATAACAGTTCATTGGCACCTTTCCGTCTTGACAGACGATAGTTTGGTACATTGTGCTTCAAAAAGGCATAATAACTACGATCCATGGCGGTGGCGAGTGTGGCTGGTTGTAGCGAAACGCCAGTGGCCCATGTCCTTATGTATTCTGTTATTCTTGGTAAACAGGGGGAACCGGCTTTCGGAAGCTCTCAGTTCTTTATTCGCTCACTTTCTCCATGAAAGATGGTTCTTTGGGTTATCTTCATACCACAATCTTTACATGGAGCGAGTATATATTTGTCTTTCCTTTCGGGTAGTCCCGAAGGCGCGCCTTGCGTCAAATGTGCACTGGTGCAGCGGCTGGTCAATTGATGGCCGGGCAAACAAGTACCGTTTGCAACTTGCAACTTGTCAAAGTTAATTAAAGATAACGACAGAAGTGCAACTACTACGGAGACATTTTGAAAGGTAAACTTGGGTTGTGGGTGGTCCAGACAGACCTGGACTTATAAATGTATTTTGTCTCAAAGGGGAAGATGAATTGGCGAAAAGCCAATCATAACCAATGAAGAGTTAGTTGACCGTTGGCAATCTAAATGGGCGTCTTGTTCTTGGCATAGCCGGGGAAGTGAAACGGAACAATATATCTCCCCAGAGGATTTCATTTGTTCTTGGCGTCAGATGAGCTGTTGCTATCTTTCTGTCTACGGCTTGAATTGGGCATCTGGTCATCTTTCTGTGGAATATCATCATTGGATAGCTATACCAATCTATGATCTATCTTCTTGAGCCAGAAGAGGCTATACACAGGACTATCTCTTTCGTCTGTTACTTGATAGGATGATGTCGGGAAGATAATGGACTTCTCTATCTCATTGAGAGAACCTGCATTCCTCTAAATCTATGTGTTCTGTGAGGCACTACCAGTACCTTGCGGCGACAGCTCAGACAAGAGCAGCGGCCGGGAGGGGTAGTATCCTCTTTCCTATTCTTGCTGGGAGTGGGGAACTACACTGCGTGCCTTACAACTCCAATACTATACTTTTAGTAACGAGGGGAAACACACAGATGACTTGGCACACCACACCACAGGATCGTAGTTGTGAGAAAGGCAGCGTTTGCAAGTGAGAGGGAAGCATGGAAATGATTGTGCCAAATCATAATAAAGGCTTGGTATGAATGTGGAGAGTGTGTCGTGTGGGCAAAAAGACAACAGGACTTCGTCCAGCTGGAAGTCTCCTCAAGCCCGGACGTGGCCAATCCAGGGGCTACCTGACAGGTCAGGCCCAGTCATTCAGGTATTAAATATAGTGTATGTGTGTGATACATGAGTCAGCCCAGTCGCTCAGGTTTTGTTTGTCATCTCCAGGGTCCTCTTCTATGGGAAGTGACTATGTCTTCTAACGGACATTATCACCAGTGCTTCTAGGCTAACGCCAATATGTCCGACGAGGCCAACTCAAGGTTTGGTGTGCTTAACTCTGAGACAGAGGCAAGGTGCAGGTCTTGAGGCAAGGACATTTTGCATGACTGGTGCATTGCCGGTTTTTTTCAACAACATACGCCTGAGAGCAGTTGTTGTCTGGAGGGAGCCTAAGAGTGATTTTCTTGCATACCCATTTTACACCAGACATTAAAAGGCACCCATCCATTATCCCTCCACGAACACCTCACCGTATCTGCAACCGTAAAGCTTTTCATAGGTCAGGGAAGACCTGGTGCCGAATTAATTCATGTGGAAATGAACAGAAGTCCTCAACACACCAGTCGCTTGGATTCTACAAAAGCCTGTTGAATCTACAACCAGTTGCTGGAGAAGGAAGGAGATTCTGACATCTTTGGTGAGATATGTCTGGACAGATCAGACAGTATCTGAAGCTGGATCTGGGACTGTGGTGACTGGAGGCTCTGTGTCAAAACTTTACCAGTGTAGTGTCTGTGTAGATCTATCTGTTTATCTGCCTTTATGTGTTCCTGTGCTGTTCTTGATTAGGTTAATAAAATTACTTCCAAGTTGTTCTTACGACTGCCATGTTATTTATGTGTCAGCCAGAAGAACACTGCAGGAAATAGGTCCCTAGGTCGAAAGGAAGCGTGACAGTGAGTCCAGGGAAAACGGAGGAGGGTTGGCAGGTAAAGACCTATCCCAGCCAGGGCTATAGAAGATTAATTAAACATTGTGACCGGGCTATTTGGGACCCTCCACGTAGCTTGTTACAATTTCTGGGGGCTCGTCCGGGATATTTGAAATCCTGGTGGAGTTCTGGCTGATTTAGTGATAGGGGACAGATATCCTTGTTTTCTATCAATAGGTTCTGCCTACCGTGCCTGGCTATTGTCTATACTCTTCCTGACACAGACTGACCGACATACGACGTGTTGTGGTCGTGTAATGTAACTTGTTGTGTAATTGTGAGAAAAATTTTATTGGACAATTACCTCGTCCCTTGCCCTCTGAGTTTAAGATGGCATCAGCTGGGTTTAATGTCGCTGACGTACAGGCTACAGGGCGTGAGAATGGGTTATGATGGAGCGGAGTTACAGAAATATGTGCAGGAGGTGGAAAGAGACTACAGACAGGCTGTGCGCGAAGCCAAGAGGATTGAGGCGGAGGCTGAGGTTAAGAGGATGGAGGCTGAGGCTAGGAAGATGGAGGCCGAGCAGGCAGTCAGAGACCATGAGTTCCGTATGAGAGAGTTGGAGCTGAAAGCTCAAACTGCCAAGGAAAGAGACGGTGCAGTGGGAGACACAGTTCTCCCTGACTCAACAACTTCTGGTGGCGGTCCATACCAGGCAATGAAGTTCCCATTGCTCCCGTTCGATGAACACAAAGATAAGATCGACCAGTATCTTCACAGATTTCGGTCGATGGCTTTGGCTATGGGATTGGAACGAGGGAAATGGAACTTGAAACTCTCACAGGGCCTGAGGGGGACCGCGTACGAGGTCTATTCTAGGTTGCCACCTGGTATGGAGAATGACTATGAAGCTCTGGAGAAAGCACTGTTGAAAAGGTTCCAGATGACAGCTCATACTTATCGACAACAGTTCAGAAAGTCGAAGAGAGAGCCAGGAGAGATGTTCGCAGCCTACAGTGTCAGATTGAAGTCTTACCTTTTGAAGTGGATGTCATTAGCTGGATTTGCTAACGACTATGAAAGTTTGGAAGAATTGGTGGTCGTGGACCAAATGAGGAGGATGATGCCTAAGCCATTGCAAACCTTCTTGCTTGAAAATGGGGCAGAAAGGTTAGACATAGTCAACACATTAGCGGAAAGGTATGTGCTAGCTCATGGAGATAATGGGGAATTGTCACAACCCAATCCCCGACCACCAGACACATGGTCTGGAAAGAAGAAGAACCCTAAAACAGCTCACACCAAGAAGGAGGATCCTTTCGATAAAGTTCCTAGTAAGAAACCCTCTGGTAAGAGTCCACCTGGATCTCCTAAAAGAAAGTGGAGTGAAAAGTGGTGCGCCTATTGCAAATCTCCCACACACAATACGGTTGATTGCCGGCGTAAACAGAAAGACTCTCACTATGCTGCTTGTCTTGTAGAAACCGGGGAAGGGTCTCACAAGGAGGTAGAAGGGAGGGATCTTGGGAACAAAGATTTAGAAAAACCACCAGTAGTAGAAACGGTACTTGTGAACGGTCAACCAGTTGAGTGTCTCTACGACACCGGTCTGCAGTTTGAGGCTGTAATTTCATCACACTTAGTGAGCCCGGAGCAGCTAACCGGAGAATCTATTGAGATTCAAACGGCGACAAAGAGTGCGGTAGCGATGTCTCTTCCAATTGCGAAGGTGGACATCAAATCAAAATATGTTACCGGCACTATACAGGCAGCCGTTCTGCTAGATCCAATCTTCCCAATGATCTTGGGTTGTCGCTACGTCTTTCTAGGGATTCCAACCGAACCCATGTACGTAGGAGCGAATGCAAACCAGATCTCAATCGGAGGATGAGCAGACGCCGGCCTTGATCGTGAATCCCTTGCCTGGGGAGTTACGAGCTGCTCAAAGCCAGGATGCTACTTTGCAACCTTGCTTCAACCAGTTGCCAAAAAGTTCTGACCCACCAAGACGGGGTCAGTATTATATGAAGAATCGGTTACTGTACCGGAGAGCCGGAGTGGAGGATCGCCAGCATGGACAGCTGGTAGTTCCTAAGGCTTATCGGGAACAGCTTCTTCATATGGGACACACCATTTCTTTCAGTGGACATATGGGTGTCGGGGCAACTCTCCAGCGCATTTCCTGCCATTACTATTGGCCAGGGATGACTGGAGACGTGCGTAGGTACGTCAAGTCGTGCCCAGAGTGCCAGCGAGTGGCACCAAAACACTGGACAGCTCCGGTAGTCCTGGGAGACATGCCTATTATGAACTCTCCTTTCGAGAGAGTGGCCATCGATCTTGTTGGTCCTCTTCCTAGGACTAGGAAGAGGAATAAGTACATTCTCACGATGGTGGATTGCTGTTCCATGTGGGGTGAGGCGATACCTTTGGCCACAATCGACTCTAAGCGAGTGGCTGATGCACTGATGGAGACCTTTACTAGGTTGGGGTTTCCCAACCAGATCCTAACGGACAATGGGTCTCAGTTCTGTGGTAAGCTGATGGAAGAAGTCTTTCGTATCTTCCAGACCAACCACATTCACACAAGCCCGTATCACCCTCAGTCTAATGGGCAAGTAGAGAGGTTTAATGGTACCTTGATGACCATGCTTCGGAAGCTGGCATCAAGAGAAACCAGACAGATGGGATGAGTATATCTCAGCCGCCTTGTTCGCCTATCGGGAGGTTCCCCATGGGTCGACCGGGTTGCCACCAGCCACTCTACTATTCGGGAGGCCAATCAAGGGTCCCTTAGAAGCCTTATTGAGATGTTGGACAGAGGAGGAAACTTCTGAAGAAGCTGTATCCTCTTATAAATACGTCGAAGAGTTAAAGAAAAAACTCCAGACGGGTTGGGCTTTGGCAGCTCAGAATCTGAGGGCGGCCAGAAAGAGACACGCGGCCTACTACAATAGAAGGACGAAAGATAGGTCTCTTAAGGTGGGGGATCGGGTTCTGTTGTTACTTCCAGTAGGTTCCAATAAACTCGAGATTGGTTGGCAGGGGCCTTTCCCGGTGGAAAGGGTTGTGTCCCGCACCAACTATGCTATCCGGATCAGGGGGAAATCTAAAATCTTCCACATTAACCTCCTCAAAAAAGTATGAGGAACGATCTGATGGTACTTCTCTCCCACTCATGACTATGGCGGTCGCGATGGAAACTGAATCGGGCGAAGACGCGGATAGGGGGTATCCATTACACCCTGGGGAAACCTATAGGGATGTACATATAAACCCTGATTTGTCGGCTGAAGAAACAGACCGGATCATCCGTTTGTTGGAGTCCCATCAGCAGATTCTGACCGATCGGCCAGGGCGGACAGGGTTGGTCGAGTTTGATATGACTCTGACTACCCAAGACCCCGTTCGCCAAAAAATATATCCAGTGCCCTTTTCGAAAGAGAAGGCCCTGGAAGCCGAAATCCAGAAGCTTCTGGATGATGACATCATAACTCCTTCGACTTCTCCTTATAATGCCGGGGTTGTCTTGTTGAGGAAGCCAAGCGGGGAGCACCGCTTATGTATTGATTACAGGCATTTAAACAGTTGTACGACATTCCAAGTTGAGCCGTTACCAAACACAAATCAACTGTTTGCCAGATTAAATAGGGCAAAGTACTTCTCAAAAATTGATTTAAGCCGGGGATATTATCAGATCCCTGTGAAACCTGAGGTTCGGCCAATGCTCGCTTTCAGTACTCCGAGCGGCCATTACGAATTTAAGGTGATGCCTTTTGGGCTGAGCAATGCGCCCAGTGTGTTCACACGCATGATGAGAAAGTTATTAGACCCTTTAAGGGATCCTTCTGTTGTCTCGTTTATGGATGATATTCTCATCGCGTCTGACAATCTGAAAGATCACCTGAAATCCTTGGAAAAGATCTTCATAAGATTGAAAGAGGAGGGGTTAACCGCCCGTCCGGCCAAATGCATGATTGGCTATCAATCCTTGGAATTTCTGGGACACACTATTACCCCAGGGGGACTGGTACCGGAAGAAAAGAATATTGAGAAGGTCCGTCTCGCACCCCGTCCTAAATCCAAAAAAGATGTTAGGTCTTTCTTGTCTCTGTGTGGGTTTTACCAGAAATTCATTCCGAAGTTCAACGAAATTGCGGCGCCGTTAACTGAGACCCTGAAGAAAGGATCACCAGATCTTATAGTCTGGACCCCGAGCTGTGAAGAAGCTTATGGGAAGCTGAAACAGGCGTTGGTGGATAGGCCAGTCCTGCAACTTCCCAAATTTGGAGAAAACGTTTGTTCTGAGAACCGACGCGAGTAACATAGGGATTGGGGCAACTCTGTTGCAGGAAGGGCGAGATAATCCTTCGGTGCTGTGTCCGGTGGCATATGCCAGTCGAAAACTGTTACCCGCCGAACGGAATTACTCCACCGTCGAACGGGAATGTCTAGCTCTAGTGTGGGCGGTACAGAAATTTCAACCTTATCTGTATGGAGTCCAGTTTAAAGTACAATCCGACCATCAACCTCTGACGTTCTTGGCAACTTCTAAGAAACTGAATGCGAGGTTAATGAGATGGTCATTGCTCTTACAACCGTATCAGTTCACGGTCGAATACATCCCCGGAAGGGAGAATGTGGGAGCAGATTTCCTATCACGGCATCCTATGGTTGAATGTGAGGGTGGGGTCATTCGAACAGAACCACTGACAGTAGAAAGTCGTCGGGTTCGACTTTCTTAAGAGGGGGCCTATGTAGCGAAACGCCAGTGGCCCATGTCCTTATGTATTCTGTTATTCTTGGTAAACAGGGGGAACCGGCTTTCGGAAGCTCTCAGTTCTTTATTCGCTCACTTTCTCCATGAAAGATGGTTCTTTGGGTTATCTTCATACCACAATCTTTACATGGAGCGAGTATATATTTGTCTTTCCTTTCGGGTAGTCCCGAAGGCGCGCCTTGCGTCAAATGTGCACTGGTGCAGCGGCTGGTCAATTGATGGCCGGGCAAACAAGTACCGTTTGCAACTTGCAACTTGTCAAAGTTAATTAAAGATAACGACAGAAGTGCAACTACTACGGAGACATTTTGAAAGGTAAACTTGGGTTGTGGGTGGTCCAGACAGACCTGGACTTATAAATGTATTTTGTCTCAAAGGGGAAGATGAATTGGCGAAAAGCCAATCATAACCAATGAAGAGTTAGTTGACCGTTGGCAATCTAAATGGGCGTCTTGTTCTTGGCATAGCCGGGGAAGTGAAACGGAACAATATATCTCCCCAGAGGATTTCATTTGTTCTTGGCGTCAGATGAGCTGTTGCTATCTTTCTGTCTACGGCTTGAATTGGGCATCTGGTCATCTTTCTGTGGAATATCATCATTGGATAGCTATACCAATCTATGATCTATCTTCTTGAGCCAGAAGAGGCTATACACAGGACTATCTCTTTCGTCTGTTACTTGATAGGATGATGTCGGGAAGATAATGGACTTCTCTATCTCATTGAGAGAACCTGCATTCCTCTAAATCTATGTGTTCTGTGAGGCACTACCAGTACCTTGCGGCGACAGCTCAGACAAGAGCAGCGGCCGGGAGGGGTAGTATCCTCTTTCCTATTCTTGCTGGGAGTGGGGAACTACACTGCGTGCCTTACAACTCCAATACTATACTTTTAGTAACGAGGGGAAACACACAGATGACTTGGCACACCACACCACAGGATCGTAGTTGTGAGAAAGGCAGCGTTTGCAAGTGAGAGGGAAGCATGGAAATGATTGTGCCAAATCATAATAAAGGCTTGGTATGAATGTGGAGAGTGTGTCGTGTGGGCAAAAAGACAACAGGACTTCGTCCAGCTGGAAGTCTCCTCAAGCCCGGACGTGGCCAATCCAGGGGCTACCTGACAGGTCAGGCCCAGTCATTCAGGTATTAAATATAGTGTATGTGTGTGATACATGAGTCAGCCCAGTCGCTCAGGTTTTGTTTGTCATCTCCAGGGTCCTCTTCTATGGGAAGTGACTATGTCTTCTAACGGACATTATCACCAGTGCTTCTAGGCTAACGCCAATATGTCCGACGAGGCCAACTCAAGGTTTGGTGTGCTTAACTCTGAGACAGAGGCAAGGTGCAGGTCTTGAGGCAAGGACATTTTGCATGACTGGTGCATTGCCGGTTTTTTTCAACAACATACGCCTGAGAGCAGTTGTTGTCTGGAGGGAGCCTAAGAGTGATTTTCTTGCATACCCATTTTACACCAGACATTAAAAGGCACCCATCCATTATCCCTCCACGAACACCTCACCGTATCTGCAACCGTAAAGCTTTTCATAGGTCAGGGAAGACCTGGTGCCGAATTAATTCATGTGGAAATGAACAGAAGTCCTCAACACACAAGTCGCTTGGATTCTACAAAAGCCTGTTGAATCTACAACCAGTTGCTGGAGAAGGAAGGAGATTCTGACATCTTTGGTGAGATATGTCTGGACAGATCAGACAGTATCTGAAGCTGGATCTGGGACTGTGGTGACTGGAGGCTCTGTGTCAAAACTTTACCAGTGTAGTGTCTGTGTAGATCTATCTGTTTATCTGCCTTTATGTGTTCCTGTGCTGTTCTTGATTAGGTTAATAAAATTACTTCCAAGTTGTTCTTACGACTGCCATGTTATTTATGTGTCAGCCAGAAGAACACTGCAGGAAATAGGTCCCTAGGTCGAAAGGAAGCGTGACAGTGAGTCCAGGGAAAACGGAGGAGGGTTGGCAGGTAAAGACCTATCCCAGCCAGGGCTATAGAAGATTAATTAAACATTGTGACCGGGCTATTTGGGACCCTCCACGTAGCTTGTTACACTGGTAAGGCCAATTCTTGCTGCAAATATTTGCCCACAGTAGGTGCATGTGAAAACATGGTCACTTCCACCATTTTGCACCATCTTACGTCTCTCACGCTGTGTGTGTGCTTTATCTGCAATCATTTTCTCCTTTGTCTTTATTCCATTTCTGATAGTTGCCCTCCATGCAACACGTTCAGCGGTGACTTGCTCCCAATGTGCATTATCAATGCCTGTATCAATCATGTCCCGCTTACACACATCTTTGTATCGTAGTAGAGGCCGACCCTGAGATCTCCTACCCGTCTGTAATTCACCAAAAAAGATGTCCTTTGGTATTCTACCATCATCCATCCTCCTAACGTGTCCTATCCATCTAAGTCTACGAAGACTGAGCATGGAATACACCGTCACACAACCTGATCTTTCCAGTACTTCAGTATTTGTGATTTTGTCTTGCCACTTAATACCAAGTATTCTTCACAGACACCGCATATGAAAGCTGTTTAAACGTTTCTCTTGGCGTGAGTAAGTTGTCCAGGTTTCACTGCCATAAAGAAGAGTACTAAGGACACAGGCTTGGTAGACGAGGACTTTTGTTTTGGCAGTAAGCTTCCTGTTCTCCCAGACTCTTTTTGCTAACCTGTTCATTGTTGTTGCTGCCTTGCCAATCCTGATGTTGATTTCCTGATCTAGGGATAATTTGCTATTTACCTCTGATCCTAGATATGTAAAATGGTCTACTATCTCCAGTTCGGCGTCGTCAATAAAGATTGATGGTACACCATGTGCACCTTGTGACATAATCTGTGTCTTCTTTTTGTTAATTGTTAAGCCAAATTCAGAACAAGCATTGGAGAATGCAGATAGTAGATGTTGTAATTCTTCCTCAGAGTGGGTCGTAATCGCAGCATCATCCGCAAAAAACAACTCTCTGATTAGTACCCTGCTAATTTTGGTCTTGGCCTTCAATCTCTGAGCATTATAGAGGCCACCATCTGAGCGTGAGTGAATGTATATACCGTCATCCTGATCACGAAAGGCATATTTCAGTAGAAGTGAAAAGTATATCCCAAAGAGGGTGGGGGATAGTACACAACCTTGCTTAACTCCACTCTTGATTTCAAACTCTTCTGAAGTTGAGCCATCAAACTTGATTATACCCTTCATGCCTGTGTGAAACGATTCCACAATGGACAGATGAGTTGGTGGGCAGCCAATCTTCTTTAGTGCTTTGAACAGACCCTCACGACTGACCAAATCGAATGCCTTTGTGATGTCAATGAAGGCAATAAACAGTGGCTGATTTTGTTCCCGGAATTTTTCTTGCATCTATCGCAATGAGAATATCATATCAATGGTAGACCGGTTCTGACGGAAGCCGCACTGTGATTCGGGGTAGACTTGATCTCCCAGGACTTGAAGTCTGTGCAGGACAATTCTGGCAAATACTTTCCCAACAATACACAGAAGTGAGATACCCCTATAGTTGTTACAGTCACTCCGATCTCCCATGTTCTTGTACAGCGTTATGATGTTTGAATCTTTGAAATCCTGTGGGACTTCTCCTTCTCGCCAGCATAGCTCTATTAGCTGGTGGATCTGTAGAGCGAGTGTGTCCTGCCCACTCCTGATTACCTCTATTGGAATCCCATCCTTACCTGGAGCCTTGCCAGATGCAAGCTCATTTATAGCACACTTAACTTCTGTTATAGTGGGAAGTGTGTCCAGGTG
This sequence comes from Cepaea nemoralis, assembly GCA_014155875.1. NCBI lineage: Eukaryota > Metazoa > Mollusca > Gastropoda > Stylommatophora > Helicidae > Cepaea > Cepaea nemoralis. Next base: position 343,940 of record JACEFZ010006055.1, on the reverse strand, counting down.
GTCAAGAGTTGGCAGGACCTCTATGGCGTTGAGGGCATCATCCGCTAGCTTGGTCTCACTTGAGTAAAGCTGTAAATAGTGCTCGACCCATCTATCCATCTGCTGTTTCTTATCAGTGATGATTTCTCCAGTCAAGGTTTTCAGCGGTGCACTTCTTTTGATCATTGGACCACAGGCTTTCTTTATCTCTTCATACATGCTTCTGATGTTTTCCTTATCACTTGCGATTTGAATGGACTCACATAACTTGATCCAATAGTCATTTGCACACTGCCTGGCAGTCTTTTGTACATCCTTCCTCGCTTGCTTCAGCTCACTCAGAGTGTTACCCGTTGGTCTTTCCTTGTTTCTTAAGAGAGCTATCTTCTTTTTATCAATCAAGGGCTGCAGTATCTGGCTGTTTGCCGCAAACCAGTCCTGCCTCTTATGATCCACAGTGCCGTAAACCCCTACATCTGTTTTATAAATAGTTTCCTTAAGTTTACTCCATTTATCATTTACTATATTGCCTCTCCATAGCACAAAGCCTGAGCTAAAATAAAGAAACCATGTGTTGCCCATGCAGCATGATCCCTCTCTCGGCCTGCCTAGTTCACTCCAGAGGAAAGTTGATACCTATAATCTGGAACAAGACAAGCTGCAGAAGCTGCCGGATCAGCAAAACAATGCTCTAACTGTCCGCCTGTCGGAGCTTCGATCCTAGACTAGCTGCCAACCAAGGCTTAAGGCCTGGTCTGCCCTGCCATGACTTATTTTGTCTTTGGGTTGCATTTCCTCGCACCAGGATAAGGTTAGTACCCTCCCAATTGCGCTCTTCCGCCCGAAGCCGTTGGCACAATGTGGGGTGTCGGGTTTGGTAAGCGCCGCCCAACATTCGGCGCTGACAGAAAGCAGGTAGTACCGTCTACTGTAATTTATTATTTTAGTTTCCATTCTAATTAAACGATAATACATTTCTACAGTTATTATTAATGATTAAAATTGTATATCTTCTTAACAACTGTGTTCAAATATTTTTCGTATTTTCGTGTATCAGGTGACTTTGAAACTCACAACTTATATCTTAACATGGTAAAAACAAAGATAATGCATACATAAAAACACTAATATGGAAAAAGAAATGTATTGATTTATTTGGTTGTTTCGGGATTAGAGTTTTAAAGATTGAGCACAACTCACTACTGGCAACGCTGATTGTATTCGGGTACGACCCTAAGGCCTTGTCCACGTCAGATTCGAAGCACTGTACTGGAGTGTCGCTCTCGTTTGAGCTCGTCAGTAGTGCATATCCCTGAACTCCGGATCACTGGTGTGTGAGGCGGGTGTGTACCCACTTGACCACGTGGTACACGCTAGACGCAACCAAATTATCACACTAGAATATCACAACGTATCCCATCGTAGGCTATAGCTTAACATGTGCCCGATCGCCGCGATCGACATCCGTCAATGGATGTGGCCCGGAATGATCATGTCTTCTCCATCTGGCAAGGCAACACCAGGCGCCTAAAGTCCAGCAAAATAGCCTACGATGGGTGACGTTGGGATATTCTAGTGTGAAAATTGGGTCGCACCTAGCGAGAGCCGCGTGGTCTGTGCATGTTAGGAACTGAGGCAAAAATATTTTTGAAGATTTCTCTACGTCTAGCTTTCCAGTTGTACATTAAGATTTGTCTTTCAAGGACAAACTCAGCTTCTGATAAAGCATCCAAGAGTCTACTAATTCATTGTTTTGAAACACAAACATGTGCGTTTAAGAAATCCTTAATATTCAATACTACTGATTGCTATGTCCGATGGCCGAAGTGGAACAGCTGTCGGTATAGGCGTATAGCAATATCTGGTTTGGTTTTGAAAAGAGCTATAATTTCGCATGGTTAACTATATAATTATAGCGAGATGTGGTTTGAATTACAGTAGCTTTCGATATAGCAAGATGTGCTTTGGATATAGAAGCTTTCGGTATAGCAAGATTTTGTCTGGAATACAGAACTTTTGATGTAGCAAGACTTGGTTCTGAATACAGTAGCTTTCGATATAGCAAGATTTTGTTTGGAATACAGTAACTTTCTAATATAGCAAGATTTGGTTTGAAATACGATAGCTTTCGACACAGCAAGATTTGGTTTGGAATACAGTAGCTTCGATAAAGTAAGATTTGTTTTGAAATACAGTAGCTTTCGATATAACAAGATTTGGTTTGGAGTACAGTAGCTTTCGTTATAGCAAGTTGAAATACAGATGAAATTAGATGCGTGTCCTGTACAGGACGTTGCAATTATTTCCATAATTTACTAGCTATTTGTGACATTTGTAGACAATTTTGTGTTTAGTAGCTTACTGTAGCTTTCTGAACGACCGATACTCATACCATTATTACAAATCAACGCAAGGTTGCATTTCCTACTTCCACATCGCCTGTAGTTGATTATGAAACACGTTCTCTGTCCCCAAATCACATACGCCGGTTAGAATACAGTAGTTTCAGATAAATCAAGAATTTGTTTGATTTAGAAAAGAACAATCATGATTGCGCATAAATACCTACGTAAGGTAAAGCGAGAATGCTGGCTAACGAAATAAACAAGATTGGTAAAATAATAAGCTGTGACGGGTGAACAAACAATGTCACATACCCGAATAAACTAGACATATCAAATGAAAACACAAAGACCTGGAGAGTAATGAGCAAAAATAAAACATCTTTTGCTATCCATCATAAACATCATTTGGAAGTCCTCCAAGCCCAACACACGGAGTTTCATAATAAAATGTTGTGCTTAACGCCATAGCGCGACAGATAAGAACTCATGCAAGCTATCATTCTGCAAACAAACTGCTTGCAGTTCATGCCAATAATATTGTCAAGAAGTTAAGTGTTTCATATTTGGTTACCACGTTAGCCGAACTTTTCATGGCGTCCATTAGCTTATTCAGATGTATTCAGCCCTCTGTATGTATTCCACACATGGAATACTTGGAATGGCTAAAGGGATATTACAGGAAAACTTATCAAAGAAACTTAATATGGGTCGAGTAGGGGATACGCTGCAAGTCACGATTGGTAAATGTATATATTGCTTGAAATCCATTCATGTATTTCCACAGGTCACTGCTAGTAATCTGTGTATTGACATGCTGTGAAAATATCAGATTTCTACAAATAAAGCAATGGGCTTCCGCGTTCAACTACCAATTTCCATCTGGTATTTACTACCAAAATGAGCTTGTGAAAGTTGGTTTTGGAAAGCGTACACTACAAGTACAATAAGCATGTGACAGCGACATTATTGAGGACATTTTATTATGTGTCTAATGAAACATTGCTACATTGTTGTTTCGCATGAAGCCTAACGGATTCACATAATATATATGATATATACATGTATATATGTTTGTGGAATCAACCTAATGCGATACTAAGACTTTTAAACAATCTTCTGCTGCTGTTGCTGCCTTTCATCTCCCTGTAGAGCATAGACGCTCAACTTACTCACGCCAAACCCTTTGTGGACTTGTTCATGATTGGTTGGAATGTGCAGCTACAGTTTTCTACGAGGCGGTGTAGTCAGTGTCACGCTAGCCTTCATTCGTCACCCCTTACCAGCTGCATGTAGATCACAGTGTTCCTATTCTTTGCTTCTCTTATAGACCCCGAAATGTGTGCTGTGTATTATTGTTTGTCTCTTCTTCTTCTTCTTTTTAATTTACATTAGAAAAACTGTATTTTTCTGTTCAACGTCTTTCATTGATTGGATCTCCAGTTGCAACTAAAACTGCGTTCTAGCTCCGGTACTTTACAAAGAAAGCGCAATGACTGCTGAAGTTGGGAAGTCCATGTATATTCCTGGTCGCCTGTGCACGAATACATTTACCATTTAAAGAATGGTGATATTAAGAAAAAGAAAAAAGAAAGAGGGATTAAAGGGGGAAAGATATTATGAAGAAGCCAAGGAAGAAAAAAAGTCGTTAATTGTAATATTAGGAACCCGAGTGTTTCACTAAGAGAAGCACAGACAGCTATAATTTAACCTGACATGCATTTATGAGATGTGACTAGAGAGGGTTGGTTCCTCATCGTGCAGAAAACTTTAGTTCCGAAATCCAACAAACCATGGACAATTCTACAAATGGCTTGGCATGAGATGGTTGGCGGCCAATGCACTATTGGGAGATTACAGGCAAAAGCAGAAGATGAGGAACATCAGTATATTTGATTATAATCATTATCATGTATTAAATCGTTTATAGATCGTTGTTCTCAACACAACCCGATGGAAGATTTCTGATCCATCGCCACTTCTCCCATTTCAAGCATTTTCATGGCCAGGATGTCTTTAGTGCCCCGCGCCTACTGTCGTATTTGTCAACGAGAGTCTAATCTTTCAGGAACCATGCCTGCCATTATTTTCGAAGTCTCTGTGACTTGTAATTTGGCCACAATATTTTGTTTCCGAAACATAATGCTGTTTACGAGTCAGTTTTCTCCACGGTCAGGACTTGTACCGTAACAAATTAAAATAGACTCCAGACTCCGGCAATCCCATTCAGTCCTGAAATGGATTATGTTACCCATCATTCGGTTGTCTGAGGAATGGTAACGTTTATTCCCAGTATGATCCCGTCCATATCATTTTATTTTGTTAACTAATCGGGTTAGCTATCCCGATATCAGAACGACAAGTAATCACTTCCGGGAGTTCTAGAGTCACTTGCGTAGAAAGCTAATGGCACCCATGAGTAGAAAACAAATGTTCGTGTGATATAATTAGACTGCCTCCAGACACACAGGTAGTTTTGGTTTTAATGCGCTTCACGAGCCGTTAATGTTATTGGACAGACGATCTTATCGTGGGAAAACACATTACTACTGACGTCATCTCTGAGGGACCATTTTCAGAACTTTGACACAGTTTTCAGAACGCGGGTAGCGGTAATGATCTCATGGATAGAACTTATGTTAGAGAGAAATTCTGATGCTGATGGTACATTGTAATTCATCCCATAAGAGTTTAATTTTGAATTGTGTTTGCATGCTAGAAGCCGCGGTATTGTTGTAATGGTAAACTGACTTGCCAGCCTAGTTGTCCAAGATTCAAACATGTAATTAGAGGTTGGATTCTTTCATGACAACACGGATTTGGGAATTGTCTCAAACATCAACATGTAGGAGGTCCATTGCAGAAAGTGGCTCTCGTCAAAACCCGCCAGAAACTCTCTTGATCCATTGACAGTTCTCGTGCCTCATGCGCCTCCTGCCCATGGTATCTACCGTGTCCTTCCTGCTAGTCGACCCCTTCCTGTTCTTCAAAGAGACACGCCTTCCATTACTGTTATTTTCAAATCACTGTGATGCCTGATATGACCAAAGTATTTCAGTTTCCGAGATATGATGTTGTTTTCTACGATGTTCACATCTTGTAGTGTTATTTGTTTTCTTTTTCGTGGTCTACGATATTCTAAGAACTTTTCTCTAACAGTGGGGGCTGTGGCCTAGAAGTTGTGTTATAATCCCGACATACCGGGTTCAAATCATACGCAGGGGATTTAGAAGCAAACCGCTTTGGGTTGAATTCCAAAATGAGAGTCTACCATTCACAATGCAGTTGCATGCTACTGAATACAAAAATTCATAGAACAACATAAACACCACCACCCCCCTCCCCCCCCCCCCCCCCCCCACCCTTTTTTCCGAAAAAAAATACTGTGGTTAATTCCGACGTCTTGTCTTGACCTTTTTTCTGCAACATGTAAGTTGACAAGTTCAGATTTCCTTTAATTATTACGAAATGGACCGTGACATACGAACTATGTTGTCACAGCAACGGTACGTGTTCTCAGAAATGTAACTTTAATTTATTTACTGGTGTTGGTGTCAAGGCCATATAATCTCTGATAATGTTTAAATTCGGTTTTGGTATGACCATTTCTACATCTGGCTTATTTTAAACAGTCCCCAATGTTGAGATTTAGTGACCCCAGTAAAATATGTGTAAACATTTATAATGGAAGTAAGGGTGATAACAACCATATCATCTATCGAATGTTGTATAGTCACAAAAATATGAATCTAAAAATATATGCTCAATATCTTAAGAGGGCCCAAATAGACACCCAAGATCCCTTTTTTGACACGTTAATAACGATTGATGTATGTCTAATTCAATAGATATGCTCGTGAAAACCGAGTTGTGTTGCCAATTATATTTTTCAAGAAGACAGAAAAACTAAAGCGTAACATCCAAGTAAATTGGAAACTTTTAAAACAGGTGATCGGTACAACTGCCTTGGAACACTCATAACATTTGATTGAAGATGCCATCGAGTGTTTAGAAGATTAAAATTCGTTATGGCAAATGTAGTATTTTGCAAGATGGAACAAATACTCATCAACAAAACGGTGTCAATTGTGGGGAGAAATACAAAGTTCTGAAGTGATGTATATAGAACCCATACTGTTGTATACACGCGGGACATCGACAATAAGCTGGCACGCTGGGAAGCATCTATGGTAGTGGAAATAGGGTTTCGAAGGTAAAGTAAAAGAATACCATGGCGGGACAGAAAACCGATTGAAAAAGTCCTTCAAGAAAAAAAATGTACACGGTAAAGTAATTTGAGAAAACGGAGACAATCAAGATTTTACGGACACGATATAAGGATATATAAAGTCATAATTGTAGTTATAATAGGCAAACTTGATGGACAAGAGCAAGGGGAGGACAAAGATAACAATACCCAGATGGCTTGACTATATGGCATAACTGGGACAAGAACCTTATCCAAGACTAGTGAATTTGTGAAATGGTGAACTATACACGCTTGTCGGCATGGCACATGATCATGATGATATATTTCAAAAGCTGACTTTAGTGCACACTTTCTTAACAATGATATATTTCAATAGCTGGCTGTAGTGTACGCTTTTTTAGCAATGATATATTTCGAAACCAGATGTTACCACTGTCGTGGCAGGCAGGCGAACTATTCACTATTCCCATCCATCCGTCATGTGCCATGCCAGAAAGCGTGGGCGGTTATGACACGCCATTTCACGCAATCATCAGAGTCGTGGATAAGCTCAGTGTTCCTGTCTCGACCATGCCATATGGCCAAGCCATCCAGGTATTTACTTCTCAGTCTTCCCCTTGGTCTGTTAACTTCGATCTTGGTAGTTGTCATCAAGTTCTCCAATTCATTTCTTCTCATAACATGTCCAAAACATTTTGACTGTCTACGTCTAACTTCTCTAATCAATTTACGATTTTCATTTGTTTCCTGTAACACTTGGTCATTGGTTTTTCTATCTGTCCTTGCATATCTAATGTTATTGATGTATCGTCCCCTAATGTTGATTCCTTCCATATCTTCTATATTTCTGAAAATATTTTCACCGTACATGGAAATAAATTTGGAGACATTACATATCTTTGTCTCACACCTCTTTTAATAGGCTGATATTAACCTACATCGTTATCAATTCTGATAGCAATTTGTTGTTTCCAATATATGTTTTTACAAGTCTATGGTCTTTTCAATCAATTTGTTGATCTTCAAGCATCCTTATCATGTCGACATGTCTCACTTTATCGAAAGCTTTGTGTAGTCAATAAAGCAAAGTTACTTCTATAGATCGTTCAGTTACTGTTCTCAGTATATACGGACTTATATACGGACTTCCGGTCAAGATGGCGAAGAACGGTTGTGTTGTTTTTCTGACCGCTACCTTTCCGCGTAGGAGATGGATATTTTCATCTCCTGCGTGTAATATGTGTGCCAGGATGTAAAATCAGGAGTTTTTCTCAGGATCTGCGCCGATGCTACAGAGTTTCGTGCATTGAGCGAAGCAATTCGTGAGTGAATTTTCCAGCCTGTGTGGTTCTGTGGTGTTTCGGTTTTTTCAACATGGCGGAACATTTTGTGGGTTCCTTGTGGACGGCAGTCAACAAAACAAGACGACGAGGCCAATGTGGTAGCCGCAAGCGACGCAAGCGTGGAAGGGTAAGACGTTTTAGACTTAAATGTGACCGTCTGGGCCTCAGGTACACTCGCATCCTATATTGGAACTGCCCCAGCGTAAAACAACGTGGCCCTATTCTCGAAAACCTGGTTTACAGGAACGACATTGTAGCACTCCAAGAGACGAGACTAGGTGAGCAGCTACTCAAAATGGCCAGCTTCAAAGTTTCTACAACAGACGATATCTGGGAATGGCGATTCTCATCCGCGATAGTATGGTTGCTTCAGAGCTAGACATGTCCAGCTGGGACAATGACGACATACAAATACAGGCGGTCAGAGTTCAATCCGGTCTACCATTCGTGTAGGTTAATGTTTATGCCCGTAATGCGTGTGTGGATTCCCAGAAGTGGCAGTGCTTAAGTGACATATTAGGTCATGGAAAAAATGTCATTTCCTGTGGCGATTTCAAAGCTAAAGGCAGATCACGGGGAAACATTTCCTCCAAAACACAGGGGAAGGAGCTCGAGACTGCACTTGAAACCATTGACCTGGTTTGTATCAACAGTGGCTGCGTCTCCAGTACAGCAAGCCGCCCAGGTGTTGAGGACAGTGCTATTGATCTGGCGCTGGTTTCTTCTGCACTTACTACAGTGTGTAGATGGGGTGTCCTAGGGTGCCACGGCAGCGACCACCACCCTTGCAGATTTGACAGAAGTGGAGAACTACAGAACCAGGCAGCACAAGTCAATGGTCAAGACTTTCCAGTATGACAGTACAGGGCAAGACGTGGTGTGTAAAATAAGGCGCGACAAGCGTAGAAAGTTTTAGGGCAGGAAAAACAGCTGGAAGCAGCCACCTTGGTGAAATTATAGGTGGAGAAGGCCTGGGTGGATAAGCGTAGTGCTGAAAGGAAACGGCGAAACGCCAAGAAGAACAGTTGCATATCCTGGTCCCTGCATGCACTTAGAAAGAGAGATGCACACAAAAGTAAATTATTTAACAAAAACTGGTTAAGGTGGTTAAAGGTGAAAAATGGGCAGAGCTGTGTCAAAGAATAAGCCCAGACAAGTCACTGAAATTGTTCTGGCGACTACATAAAAGCATGAGTGGGGTAGTCAAGAATAAGAGAATTTCTGACTTCTAAGGTGCTGACCTCATCTGGCAGAGGACTGGCGAGAACAAAGGCAAAGCCCTCTTCGAACGCTATCTAGAGCAGAGCAACCAGACAGACATGAGAGGCCGAAATCTTGCCAAGGAGGTCTCCTCAGACAGGTGCAATGCCCAGAACATTTCGGATGAAGACACAGTGACAGTGAAAGAAATCAAGGCTGTGATTCGACGATCAAAAACAGCGCTCCAGGGCCAGATGGCATAAGATATGACGACATCAATAGGTGTACCGACAACGAGCTAGAGAAACTAGCAGACATGTACACCAACAGTATAGGGAATGGTTACACAGCTATCTGATTCCTTTGCCGAAGCCTGGCAAATACCACACAAAAATTCAGGGATATCGAGTAATCACCATGCAGAATACAATAGGCAGGCTGCTGGAGAAGTTAATTGCCACAAAAATATCAAGCCAGCTAGAGAAGCAAGGTGTTTTCACACCTACCCTGAGAGGGTATCGTCCCAAAAGAGAAACCTGGACCAATGCAGCAGTTTTTGCCCATGATATTTATGAAGGCTTCCACTCAAGCATTGAAACCTTTGCTGCAATGATTGATCTTGAGGACGCGTACAACAGAGTACCATTGGAATTTTTAATGCTTCAGATTCTTGAACTCAAGATAAGTCTGTCCCTAAGTTGGATCGCTGCAGCCCTCTTCCAACAGAAAGTAGTTTTTTGATGTGGCAGTTGGACTTCGGAACCAACAACAATATATCCTGGCCTACCACAGGGATCACCATTATACTGTTCAACGCCTACACAGTGAGAATCACCAGTGAGCAGATCGCTGGACCTGGCAGGACATTGTCATATGCCGACGATGTTTTAGTGTATCGTCAGGGAAGGATAGAGATCGAACTCAATCGCATAAGTACTTGGTGTGCTGAAGCTGGGACAATGGTCAACCCAACAAAGGCAACAGTGACATGGTTCTCTTTGAATAATCATATTGTCAACACTCCAACACCAACTGTTAATCTGTATTCAGAGACTGTGGAAAGAACGCAGGCAATGAATTGCCTGGGGATACGTTTTGATCGAAGCCTTGCTTATAATGAGCACATAGACCAGGTGATAACAAAGGTCAAGCGGGGTTTGGCTGCGATGCGGATGATGGCGGCAGCAAACTATGAGCAGCACCGTCTATGCCTCATATATGAGGGGCTGGTCATGTCTTTTTTTTTTTGAGTATGCGATGGCAATCCTGACTCTCAACCGTAAGCTGATAGAAAGGATGGAAAGGATACAAAATGAAGCTATGCGCATTATTCTTGGATGTACAAGAGATACAGCATGCAGGGCGATGCGCTACCTTCTTGATTTTCCAACCATTGAAGACAGGCTACAAATTTGCAGAGCATGTGCCTACCTCAGAGTTAACGCAAACACACAAGATCCACAGCATACTGAAATTAGGAAGGTGAAGGGCAGCAGGTTAAAAAGAGGAAGGTCGTGGATGGGGTCAAGCCGAAGACATTCTTCAACAGGTGTGTTCACTGGAGGACTTAGAACCTGGCGAGGAATGGGTACAAGTGCCTACAGATTTCTGTACGTCCTTTTTAGTTTGCGTCCAACAAGACAGAAAATGCAGACAAGAAAATGCGGCTGCTGTGGAATCGGAAGTACAAGCGTTGATTTTCGAGAATTCGTTAGACAGTGATGCTGTCATCTACACAGTCGGGTCGGTCGTCCGACATGTGAGAAGCTCATGGGCCTTTACGGCTCGGGCCGGAGGGAGAATTGTGGAGGAGGACTCTGGTGCTTTTGTTGAGACCACAAGTAGCCTGACTATGGAAGTTATGGCAGTAAGTAAAGCAATAACATGGCTCGAGACACAGACATTCAATAGGGCATGTTTTCTTAGCGACTCAATGAGCATGCTCAAGAGGATAGAGATGGAGTGGATCCGAAGAGAGTGGTTGCTGTCTCTGGAGCAGTCTCGGCTGACAAAGATTAGTTTCATCTTCGTGCCAGGGCATGCGGGAGTACAAGGAAATGAGCGGGCTGACAAGCTCGCAGGTAAGGCTAAGGTGGAGGACGGACGCGCCATGGACCAGGCTGACATTCTGAATGCTCTACGAGAAGTAAGACTTGTGCGAGAACCAAGTGATGACTGCGAATCTACAACCATGGTCAGACTGCGAGAATAGCAAATTAAAAGAGGGGTGGCCAAATAAGAACACTACGCAGGAAGCCAAAGAAGATTGATAAACCAACACAGAACTGGTGTCGTTAGCCGCTACACGCTGCGGGAATTGCTGAGGAGGGGATCCGAGCACTTATGGACTGAATGGTTCGATGTGCAACGAGAATGATCTGTCGAATAATTAACTAACTAATCTCAGTATATACACATCATTTACTGTGCCACTGCCTTCTACAAACCCACATTTTTCTACTCCTATTTCGGGTTATATTTTCTTGCTATCTATTTGCATGATAATTCTCAGCAGATCTTCATGATGTGGCTCATTATACTAATTGTTCGATGTTGATCGCATTCCAAGGCTCCTGATTTCTTCGGGATTGCAATAAATATAGAATTACATAATTAATGAGATATATCTCCGGCATCGTATATTGCGTTCAGCAGTCTGGTGACTTGTCCTATTTCACATTCTTCTAAGGCATTGATCATTTCTATTGTGATGTTATCTGTACCCGGGATCTTGCCAGTTTTCATATGCTTAAGAGCATTCTGAACTTCCATCATCAAAATTGATGATCCTTTATTATTATTATTCCGATGATCATATTGTTCTTCTCTTGTATCATCATAAAGGTCTTTCACATAATCTGATCATGCATGTAAAATTTGATCTTTTTCTATTATGATTTTGCCATCTTTGGGGTTTAGTCAACCCGTTGATGTGTGTGTTCTATTGCTAGTGATGTCATTAATTCTATTGTGCATTAATTTGGTATTCCGGGTGTTGTCATGGTTTTCAATTTCCTTGCAATATTCCTCAAGCCATGCTTCTTTTGCCTCTTTGCATAGCTTCCTAATTTTCATGTGAACCTCTTCATATTTTTCCTTGTTATTTCTTCTTACTTCCATGTGTTTTAAGATGTCTTCCGTCATCCATTTCTTGCGTCGTATTATCTTTATTTTTAGGATTGGTTGACTGATTTCTTTAATATTTCCCATTGGTCACTGACGTCTTGAAATAATATTTCCATATCGGACAATGCATCGAATCTGTTCTTTGCCTCTACGCTGAATTTATCTTTTATTTCCTCACTCTTCAGTGCCTGTAGATCAAAATTTTGTGTTTCTTAGTGAATATTTGGCTTTCTTTAATTTTATATGTAAATTGCTTAAGATCAATCTATGGTCGATGTAGCAGTCTGCGCTTGGTATAGTTTTTGCGACTTTTAATGCATTTCGAAATCTTCTGTTGATGAGAATGTAATAAATCTGATTTCTGATCTTACGATCAGGACTCCTCCTTGCCCATAATTTCCTTGGGTGCTGTCGATACCAGGTGTTTCCAATAATTAAACCATGCTCTTTTGCCAACTGTACAAGTCTGCAACCTCTTTCATTCTGTTCCCCTAGTCCATACTTGTCAACTATGCATCCGCCCTGTTGATTTCCAATTTTGGGATTCAAGTCATCCATTATGGTATTTACTTCAGAATTCTTACATTTCTTAAAGGCTTTCTCTAAATCATTGTAAAATCCATCAATGCTACCATCACTACTGTCTGCTGTTGGTGCATAAACTTGTATGACGTTGAAACCAAAAGGTTTTCCACTCAACTTCAGCAGCAACACTCTGATACAATCCAATATCCTTTGATCGTTTTTGCTCTCTCTGTATCCATTATAATTGCAACTCCTCGCTGTTATTTCTCTCCACCAGAATATATCATTGTATATTCCTCAGATGATATAAAGTTCATTTGTGTCCATCTGGTCTCACATATAGGCTACCTAACAGGTTAGTATTTAATCTTCTCATTTCATTCTTAACCTTATTAAATTTTCCATCCCCACTCATAGTTCTTACAATCCAAGTTCTTACTTTCAATGTTGATTTTCTTTTGCACTCAGTCGCCTGCTGACGGTCTGGAGTCTTCTGGTGCACATGACTACCCCTACAGGGCGAGGCTGCTCCTATGAAGCACCCATTTACGCCGTTTCTCTGATTATCGATAAGACTGCAGTACATGATATTATGACTGCCACATCACTATTATTACCTGCAGGTCTCTTACAAAATGTTGCTGAAGAAGCTGTTGATGTTCCTGCTTGTATTTCACTGGATGATGATCCTGGTGTGGTGTGTTCCTTTGTAATGTGACGTTGTAGATTGTCTTTCCTGATAAAATGATGACCACACTTGTGATACGAATACACTTGGTCCTTGGTACTGTGGATGGTCCGAATATGGCGAAGAAGATTATGTACTTCAGTGAATACTTTCCTACAAGTTGCACATAAGTGTTTCTCAGATGATTAACTAGTAGACATCTTTCTATTTTTAAGCACGTTCGCTAGCAGTTTGACAATGAGATAATCACCACTCTGTTTGACTAAGTTCACCACTAGACGCTGAAAATGGGGCTTAATATAATTAGTTTCTATAATTCACCAAAGGCAGATAATTCGACGTTGGCTAGTTTAGTAAGTCCCATATCCAAACAACAACATGTACTGTTCACGAAGCTAGCAAACAGTATCAAACCCGAACACCTTTTCCCAGTCTTTGTTTCAATTGCTGTTGAATGGTTTGGAGATGACGTTGTAAACCATGACAGGCTATGGATATTGCTTACAATTGGGATGCGTGCGTCCGGGTAAGCAAAGCAAGGGGCCTATGATCTCACCTTGTTGCAGGATTTGTTTCCTTTTCTTGATAGACAGTTTTTATGCGTGAACGCTCTCAGACTGATTTTGTGCCGCTTAAGACTCCTGTTCTAACCCGATGTGAGGATAACGTTACTTCGTAACACGCTGTGTCAGCATTCGCACAGAACAAGAACGACACTACTTGTAAACTAGAGACCGTCTTAAGGTGCGGTGATGTAAGAGGTTCAAGTCATATGACAGTTTTATAAAACCACCAGGAGACATTGCTAATAATGAACACGTAACTACCCTGCTGCTACACGGCGCCATCGCGGGTTAGGTGTCTGGGCTCAGCAGCCAACAGGCCAGAAGTAGTACCTTTAACAATGAGGACCGGTTGAAGTAACGAACCCTTGTTGACGACCAGTAATGTCCCCTTAACAACGAACAACTACCCCCGATCGGGCTTCGAACTTGACACCTCCATATAACGACGGCGCCCTGCTGTAAGACTCTCGCATCGGTTATGTTATGTTTAGTTTAGTACACGTCGGTACAATAGGGACCGGTAACATGGGTAGTTAAATTCATATGACAGCGTTATAACTCCGCGGCGGCCAGTGGGATCACTCGGTTAAATCCATAATAAATGGCCGGAAAAGATAGACCCGATTTAACTTCCCATCTCACACACCATCTAGCCACTCGTCAACATGTTAACGATCGGAAGCACTTATCTAGCCACTCCTTCACTAACCCGCCTCTTAACAACGAACATAAGCTTTTATTTAGTCAATTCTCAACTCGACCATCCCGTCGCCTAAGAAGCAACGGACTATTTATCTAGCCACTCCTCCACTCGACCACCCCGTCCCTTAACGAGGAGCGAAATTATTTGTCTAGCAATTCCGCCATTCCCTCACCCCTTAAAATGATTGGAAGCACTTATCTACTCTCTCCTCCACTCACCAACCCCTTAACAACGTGCGGAAGCCATTATCTAGCAGCGCCTCCGTTTCTAAACATGAAACGGAAGTGTTTTTTTTTTTCTAGATACTCCGCCACTCGATTACCCCTAACAATGGTCGGAAGCACTTATCTAGCCTTTCCTCCACTTACCCACCCCTTAACATCGCCACTCGCCTACCCCTTAACAATGGTAGTAAGCACTTATCTAGCCTCTTTCATTCACCCATGCCTTAACAACGTACGGAAGCCTTTATCTAGCAGCGCCGCCTTCACTTAACAAGGAACGTACGCATTTATCTAGCCACCCCGCCACTCGCTCACCCTTTAACAACAATCGGAAGCACTTATCTAGCCTCTCCTCTACTCATCCACCCCTTAACAACGATAGACACTAAGCCATACCCACAACAACCAATAATACCTGCCATCTTTACGTTTTACGGTTTTCATTTGACGATATGTAACCCGTAACAAGCAAGTCAGAGGGATACATATCTGAATGGTTGAGCCACATGATATAATCGAGACAAGGACACAGAGCTGATCGTATGGTGATCGTGTAGTGATCGTTGGGTGATCGTGTGAGATGGTGAACCATGACTTCCCACGCTTATCAGTATGGTGCATGATGATGATGATCACCTATGCTAGTCCCGTGAAGAAGAATGCAAAGGATGTTACTTTCTAAGTTGAACGTAACTTCTCCAGTTAACTTTCTACACTCCCAAACTTGTTGAAGTAGCTTTATTGCTGCATTTCTAAGAGTATAATAAAGATATTGATGTATCCTAATCCAATGGTGACACAATGAAAGAAATTAAACGACGACTATCAATTGCTCTTCAAACACTAAAAAAATAAAAACTGAATAAATTATGAAGTTGGAAAGATAGAACTAAAATAAAGACATAGATTTTTAAGAGCATACATCTTTCCCATTGCAATATACGCCTGTGAGACCTGGACACTTACTAAAAAAGCTGAACAGCGCATAAATGTCTTTGAATATAAACGTTATAGACGGGTTCTAAGAATATCTTGTGTATAGAAAAGAACAAATGCATCGATATTTCAAGAGCTGAATATTGAAGAGGGTTGGCTATTAAAAACGATAAAACAAAGAAAATTGATATATTTTGGTCTCTTGAAACGTCATGAGAGTTTGGAGTGAACAATAATGAAGGAGTTTATGCCTGGGAAGAGAGGAAGATGAAGGTAAAAGAGAAGATGGGTCAGGATGTGGCAGATGATCTCCAGATGGGTGTATCCTACGCGGGACATCTTGCTTATGATCGAGAAGTTTTCCAGAAGGTTGTTATGAGAGCGAGATTCTGCAAAGGACATGCTATTGAATGAATGAATGAATGAATGAATGAATGAATGAATGAATGAATGAATGAATGAATGAATGAATCCAGAAATGCAACATTGCTTATTAGCTTGTTAGTTTTTTTTTCAAGAGCTATAAACCACCCTGAGGCAAAATCGAGGAAACGCATTATTAATAATAACAAATAAAATATAGCTATCCATACACAGAAGTCAGAGTTTCTAGCAATGTATCAGATGTAGAAACAAATTGAAGAACATATAGATAACTATTGAAGGAATCTGTGGTAATTATGAAGAAATGAAATTGAGAATGTGCGAGAGAATATACACAGGTGGGTACAGTAAATGTGTATATCAACGAGTGCAGAAGAAACAAAACAGCATGACGAAACTGAAATAAATAATCCTATAGCCGATCAGCGAGTCCGTTGCCGAGGTTGATATTTATTAAGCTGCTCTGATAATGTTACGAAAGCTGTTGCCTGTTAAGTTATGAAAAGATTGGCCACCTATACCTCTGTGCCTTCATGCTTATAAAATGTGATGTTCTATAAATTCACAGACCCCCCCCTCCCCCCCCCCCCCCCCAAACAAAAAAATAGAGAGAAATAGTCTCGGGATTAAGAATAATGATGGTAGCAGATAATGTTACTGGAGTGTGAAGTTCTTGGCCTTCTAATACACTAAGCCACGACATAATGAATTACCTGCCTTGCCGAGTTTCTTTCCCAGACTCTCACAGAAAACTGAAAGTTATCTGGTAGCCATTTGTATGAGGCAGAGTTGACCCCAGAACCGTACTCATCGGAAAATGAAAGACGGCCACTGCTTAGAATTAAACCCAGAATGCTGCCGAGGTTAGCATACCCACTAACCACAATTCCAATACAACCTGGAGAAGAAAGAACAGACGATTAAAGGGGCAAATTCTGAAGTTAGCTGTTTATTACAGGACCATGAACCTGCATTGGTGTCGGGGTTGAGTTCCCACGTCGAGCACCGGACTGACTGACTCTCCTCCGATAAATCAAGACTGTCGGTGTGTATTAATGCCACGTGTTCACGCCTCCAAGTTCTTATTGTTCTCTTCATGCAACGTGTGATAGGAAAGGGGAGAGAACGGATTAAAAGAGGGCAAAATCTTGAAGATTTGTGAGGCCTCTCCGACGCTAACCCTGTGGTGTTAATGTTCAATACCTTCTTCTACTGCTTCTGCTACTGTTACTACTCCTATTCCTCCTCCTCGTCATATTACCACTGCAACTACTGTCAGTAACTGACTGAGTCTAAGGATAACAGTTGCAGATAGGTAATCCCTGAACCATTTCCAAAATTTTCATCTTACATGCAAATCTGTTATTTTTTTTTGTTTTTTTGTTTGCGTATCCTTTACAGGACATCGCTGTCAACACCAGCATCTTTCAGCTGTATGTTGATTTCATGGCAAGATTACGCTCAGTAGTTGGCCATTGCTTTCTGAGCGGCCGGCTCACATACCCCGTAAGTTACCGATGCGATTCGAACCACTGCTGCTTCTAATCGTCATCACGTTACCTATGAGAGTATACGAGATTACGGAGAAATGTCATAACCTCTAAGTCACGAAGCCGGCAAATCTGTTATACACAGAGTTTATGAAGAGAGCTGGTAACATTCTTTTTCATAACTTACTCAACAACAATCCAGCTGCACTAAATAAGCACTCTACTGCTGCTGAGGATACTGGTATGGCCAAAACAATTTTCGCACTTGCTTTTAGCAGTGGAAATCTATGTTAATTTTCCCATAAATTAATGGTTGTGAAGTTGGGTGCCGTAATTTTTTAAACACGGTGACTTCACCCTCAGGCATTTGTTTCTGGGGTCATCAAACTTAAGTGCTTTGTTTGGTGGAGGATAAAAAAAATAAGTCATAATCACTTTTCGGCTTTTGTTCTACAATTCCTGCTACTTCACATACAGCAGATGATTCAGAAGAAAGATTTAAATCCTTGATGAATGAAATAACAGCTGGAACAACAGACTTAGAAAAAGCGATATGCTTGCTTGCTTGCTTGTGTTCGTTGGCTTGAGCTCCAACGCAAAGTCCTGTATGTCGGATGAAGGCATCCTGTTGTCCAACATCAGTATGATGTCATACAGGACCTGAAGTTTGCGTGAGTATCCGTTGTCCCATGTCTGGCTTATTGGTGTGCAGACTGGTGGTTCCTCGCCATACAGGCAGACACTCTCCGACTTTGGAGGAATCGGCGATCCTATTGACTTCAGCCAGGACCCCGAAGGGACCTGTTGCCCAGGAAGCTCGACGAGGACGCGTCAATAGGTCTTGGCCAGTATATAACCCGGCCCTGGCGCCTTGGAAACACCTCTGCGTCCCAAAAAGCGATATAATCACTGGCCCATTTATTGGTGTCCACATTCTCTTTCTTCTTAGTAACAACTGACTTGACCATGTCTTATATTTTGGCTTTAATGTCAACTCTAGTAAGGAATGCTGCAGTAACTGCCAGAGAACTGCCGCAATATGGTCAAAGTTTTTCTCCAATAATTTTCTGAAAGTTCTGACAATATTTCTTCACCATGCTGCTTTAAGTTTCTTCGTCAATATCAACAATAACTTTCAAAAAATGATAGTACAGGAGGTAGTATAACAGCAAAATTAAATGAGATGTAGCACCATCAATTTCTAGTTTGTCAAAATAAGTTTTGAATTTCTCATGTATTTACAGCATTCCTTTAATCTGAGCAATATTCGGAATGTGATTTAAGATTTCTTCATCAACTTCATTAAAGTAATGCAAGTAATCTTTTATCATTCACGTGTTACAGATTTTGTTGGTATGGAAAATGGCAGCTGTGATGCCTTTGCCTGACGTGTATTATAATATATTTCAATAAACAAAAGTTGATCCATGAACTGATTCAGTTCAGAAATCACGTCTCTGCTGAAGCTATCAGTAATGCATGTCGATAACCTGTGCTCAGTACAACCTGATCGGTGCATTTCTGTATCGGTATCAAACCGTCCATCAAATGCAGCCATCATGCTTGCTGCATTATCAGTACACACAAAGAACGGACTGGAGAATGTTCTAGATTCGGCAAGAAATTCACGTGAAAAAAAAAAACTGTGCGTAAATTGTGCAGTATGAAATTGATTACTATAAATGTTTATAAGAGACAGAAGAAAAGTACCCATTCCCAATTTTGATCTAGTCCACATGCTATAATTACCCAATATGGCAAAAGATATGTTTGTCGTGCAGACCAAATGTCAACTATTCCCGAAATTGTACATTCTGGGTCTTGTGCCATATTTTGAAACAATTTTTGAAACTGCAGTTTGGCCAATTTTGCTTGCGCCAAAATATGGCGAGTCACTGTTTGCCGTGATATTTTTTTTTTTTTTGCATATCCTTTACAGGACATCGCTGTCAACACCAGCATCTTTCAGCTGTATGTTGATTTCTTGGCAAGATTACGCTCAGTAGTTTGCCAATACCTTGTTTGCAGCGTGAGTAGATTTTGCAGCAAAGTTAGCAGCGTCACATATAATGTCACATCCAGCCAAAATGGATACTGTTGGATGCGATGCCATTAGTTCAACAACTTTTTTTTTTTTGGCCACCTTTTGACAATGTTGGTGGTGGTTTTGTTACTTCCCGCTGCTTGGCTTCAAAACATCTTTTGATGTTAGTACAACCACCGGAACCACATTTCATGCTATGCTGTATTGCAACTCCATAACCACTCTGATCAACCCATTTTTCATTAATCAACATATACCAACTCTATAGCGTTTTGCACTCCGCCCAGCAAATGGTACTAAAATACTTTCAGATATTTTAACTGCTTTAACATCAGCTGTGGAAGACTTTACAAGTTCTTTTGGAACACCAATCAAGTGGCATTCTCCCCCACTCAACATCTTAGCAACAAAAGTTTTAGTAAGATCCTGAAACTCATATTTTTGGTTGGCCATTTTGGGGTACCGTAGGCTTACATAGCTTACACTCAGTAACACTGTGACTTCAAGTGACTGCCTGCACAAATTATTTGAAATTATGACTACTATATATTTATAGACTATACATATAGTACCTCATATTCAACCAAATAAAAATACTGCAATTCAGCAACAAAACAACTTCGATTACAGCAGATTAAAACTAGGTTCGAATTTACAAATCGCCAAAGACGCCAATCAACAACTACAGCAACAATGGGTGACTAGCAGCGCGCATGCGCGCATTTATTTATTTATCCGGTGTCCCACTACGAGATAAAGAATGGATACAAATATATAAAGAAAATAGAAAGATAAAAGGCTTTAAAAAGGTTATAAAAAAAAAAGCTAAGTGTAGCTCTGACGTAGATCAAGTTGCTATGACATGGCTACTGTCCCATGTGTCCCACGGGTAAGTAAGCCGTCCCATCCCATGGGACGTTTCTCATGGGAATCTTATTCCCATGGACAAGCCTGACTACTACTACTACTACTACTACTACTACTACTACTTACTACTACTACTACTACTACTACTGCTACTACTACTACTACTACTACTACTACAACTACTACAACTACTACTACTACTACTACTACTACTACTACTAATACTACTACTACTACTACTACTACTGCTGCTACTGCTACTACTACTACGCTAATACTACTATTCCTGCTGCTGCTATGCATCCTTCTACTTCTAATTTTTATTCGTGTCCTTGCCCCACGCTTTCTCTTATTCTTACCCCTCCTCTTTCAACTCCTCCTTTTTTCTTCTCCCGCGCCTAGATCTCCTTGTGCCCTTCGTTAACCACTTCTATATTTCTTATACAATTAGAAGTCTTATCATTCTAAACCGAAATGTTTCTCGTTTTATTTGTTAGTTATATAAAGTCATGTACGCGCCCAGCGTCTGCTTATTAAGCTTCGTTTTGTAGAAATAGCAGCCGCGGTAGCGTTGTGGCTAGACACTCTCCTGGCATCGCCCTGGTCAGGAATTCCATCCGCATTGTTATGGATGCCAAGTTGTAAAACTGAACAGGGCACCCAGGTCGAACATGGGTATCAAAAATGTGTCGAGAAATAAAGGCGACAGGTGTGATACTGACCACATCACCCACGGAGTGCCTATTGGTCTGTACAAATATGTGTCTAGCAACATAAGCACAATGCCCCTTAAGGCGTGTTAAAGGGACCTTTACTTATTTACTTTGTACTGTATCGCCATGGCAGTCTACCCAACTGCGTTATCCGGCTAGCGTGTAGAATGTGTTATTCTGAATTGCATACCCCACTGGAGCATTCAAGAGACGGACCCTGCAGAGTGGAACATTTAAGACAAAAACAATGTTTTGCACAATTGGATATATGGCGTCAACTGGATACACAATTAGGAATTATGAGGCATCATTTATCATTTAAATCTAGTGCCCGTGTTTTGTGTAATTGGACCTGCATTCGATACCAGTAGAGTTAGGGCTAGGTGTTCCGATCCAGGGCCTAGATATTTTGTCAATAAAGATAGAAATGCATTGTGTCCCCTATTTAGTCCTGGATTTAGTATCTACAATGAGAGGGCTGAGTATTGTGCCCACTCGGTGAAGAATTCAATACCAATGGTGAGAGGGTTTGGCTATTATCCCCAGTGTTTTCAAAACCACTGGTGAGAAGGTTGGATATTTTCCCGCCCCAATTCTGGATTCAATACAGATGATGAAAAAGATGGTGTCATGGTCTTACTCTTATCTAAATAATGGTTCGGGTTCATACAGGCAACAATACACTGTTCGCTAGGATATAGAACATTTATTGTATAAAGTGTACAGTTGGCGCAGTGGGTAAACAGACCCGCGCTCTCTTATATTACATATCACAGATAGTTAAACATCAAACATATAGTTGTCTTACAACAATCTAGCACACTATCTAGCCTAAGTATATCTATGAATATCTATGAGTCCCTCTCAGGCAGGCCTTGTTGTCTCTCTCCAGTCCGTTTGTCCTCTGCCCGTATCCGCGTGTCCTAACTCGACACGGGCGGTAACTCTGTCCGAGTTCCTCGTGGACCCCGCATTAGGCGGGCCACATCAGTGTCCACGGAATCATGGACTTGGTGACCATCTCTTTCGAGAAGGTTCTAGATTACTCGGGTCCTGCGCGACTCAATGGTTTCCCTTGGGCTGGAGTTGCAGCCCTCTATTATATGTGAACGTGAGGCGGTGACAGGATCCCTCCTCCCCCCTGACATGATTTGTTGTTGGGTAATTAGATCTGTTCTAATTCTGTCACCGAATCACATAAAGTTGGTGTTTGTAGTTTGGTGGATAGTAACCTGGTAACCTACCTATTAGTACTAAAAACTCATGTATTCTACTATACAACACTTCTCTGATTTGGTGCAGAGATCCCTGTCTCTCGTGTGCTTAAATATGCTTATCAGACCGAAGTTCCGTGGCGTTTTAGTAGTTGTATTGACAACTCGCCCTTCTCATAGTACCCGAAATGGTACCCAGACAAATAACCCCTATATAAAAGAGGGTTAACAAGACCGAAGTCTTGGCTAAATAAGTACACCTTCAAATCTTGATCTGTGTGTGTATTTCTATACACTTTTACTCCCGTATGTTATATAATGCTAAATATGTAGTTACCTTGTTCTTTTATCCCCCTCAGACTACATGTGTACTTGTTGGCTTGTTAGTGTGTTAACTAATAAGTTGATGTTTCTAATAAAGTGACTGTATTTTAAATTGATAGTGTTGAGTTTTGAGGTTTGTGTAACGTGCGTGCTGAATGTGTGGTGTAATTCCAAGCGTCACGAGTTGGGATAACCTCAATCATGTAATACTGCACTGTGTGCAATACCTGACTAGGTATTCCAAGTAGTGGTGCTTAGATGTATCCTAACTGCTAACCTAAGTATATTACCATAACTACTAAATTAACTCCCTACTAAACTAAGTTCTACACATGTATTGACAAATTAGACAAGTCATGCACTTTTACATGGAAGACGCAGACAAATTACAATGAATACGTTTTGCGTACAATTTGTCCGCCAAGTGTATCGTTCTCTCATTTAATCCTTTCACGCAGTCATTCACTCATCTGTCATTCAAAATAGTAATTGGCTAAAATATATATTTAAAGTTGAGGTAAGTGTTATTGCCCTTAGAAAAAATGGGCTAGGCGATATTTGCCCTTTAAGAAAATACGTACTTTTTGTACGATGAATGAAAAATAGGTTATAATTTAACTAGAGACACTTGTATAGGACGGTTATTTAGCATATGAATGGTACCGTCTGTAATATTAAAGTAGAATATGTACAAGTTACAGGTTAACACAATTTATATACATCATTAATGGAAATATAATACATATTTAATAGTAAACTAATTAATTAAATAACTCCAACGATGATGTGCGCGTTGACGTCCTTTCGTTCGTGTGTATGGCTGTGTCTTGAGTGTTGTCGTCGATGTTGTTCTGTTTCGGCTGTTTACAAAGTTTTGTAGCCACAGCAAGTATGGATTGCTATCACTGTCCCGTATGAACTATTACAGTGTTCAGAGATAGTTCACTGGTTGATATAATTGGTTGAAATAAACACACAGTTACTGTTTCTTGCTGGAATCGTTCTAGAGCTTAGGCATTTGATGGTATAGTTCTTATACTATAGCTCTTAACGTATGTTTAAGGGTGACGTAATTAACCTAATCACTGAGAGTACTCTAGCAGGTGTAGAGTCACACTGTTATATGTAACGGAATAAAAGTATCACAGTTTATAGTGTGGCAACTGGCCAATGTGATTAGAGTCATTCTACTGGCGCATTTGTCTGCCGTGATAAAAGGTCAGCCACTATGTTCTCGGTGCCCTTAATATGGCGAATTTCGAAGTCAAAGTCTTGAAGTAGAAGACACCATCTTTGTAACCTGTTGTTTTTGGGCGACCCATGGTTAAGGACTAATAATGGCGAACTGTCTGTGAGGACCACAAAATGGCTTCCCAAGAGGAACTTAGATAGTCTCAATATACAGAACAAAAGGCTCAAACACTCCAATTCAACTGTGGCATAACGAGTCTCAGCCTTCTTCAGTTTGCGGCTTACGTAGAGCATCGGGTGTCGAACGCCATCCACTTCCTGCATTAAACATCCTCCTATTGCGATAGCGCTCGCATCTGTGGTCAAAATAAAGGGTAAATTTATGTTGGGTAATCGTAAGACTGGTGGATTAGAAAAAATATGTTTCAACCTACACATTGCATCATCTAAGCTGGTACTTTTACAAATTTTTGATGGATGATCTTTAGTTAACATATCAGAAAAGACTGAGGTGAGTTCTGCCCAATGTGGAATGAATTTAGAATAATAGTTAATCAGACCTAGTAAACTTCTAACCTGCTTCTTTGTGGTAGGTACTTCTAGATTAAGGATCTTGGAAACAATTTTATCATCAGTCAACAATTTTCCTTCAGAAATTCTATGACCAAGGAAGTCTATTTGTGTATAGCCTATTTCAACCTTGGAAGGTTTGATAGTAAGTCCAAAAAGAGAGATTTGGTGGAAGACTTGTTTAAGGGTGAGTAAGTGAGAAGTCATATCAGAAGAATGGACGCATATATCATCAATATAAGCAACTACGTCATTAATTCCGTGTAATAACAATCTTGTTAGTCTCACAAATGTGGCCAGTGCGTTCTTCAGGCCGAAAGGAAGATATAGCCATTCGTATAATCCGAGAGGCGTTGCGAATGCTGTTATATGTCTACAAGAAGGGTGTAGACGAACTTGCCAATATCCTTTCGCTAAATCTGTCTTAGAAAATAAGGATGATTGAGCCATATCTAAAATAAGATCTTCACAACTGTTCATAGGCTCTGCATCCGTTGTTGTTCTGGTATTTAATATTCTATAGTCGATGCACAAGCGGATTGTCTGGTCTTTCTTTTTCACCAAGACAATCGGTGAAGAATATTGAGACATAAATTTTTGAATAATGCCATTCTTCTCTAAATCTAAAATTTCTTTATCTAAATTAGATCTGTAATGGAGAGGAATAGAATATGGTCTACATTTGACCGGTCTCAGATCTGTTAGCACAATTGAATGCGTTATTCTATTAGTGCGTCCAGGTTTGTTGGAAAAGATCGTCTTATAGTCGTCTAGGAGCGTTAAAATGTCCTGTCGCTGTTGTTGTGTCAAAGTGTCAGAGATATGTATGTCCTTTATACTTCCGTCATCAGTCATAATTGGCACAGGGATTTCAGTGTTGTCCATGTCTGTCTGATTTATCACAGATGCTACAGTTTGTAAATTGTCTTCAATGTCATTGTCGTCGTCGTCGAGATCGATCGTCAATATGTCGTCAAATTTGTCGTCATTGTCAATATCACAGATTGTCGGTAATGTCCATCTGTCTTCGTCGTTTTCGTCGTCGTAAGCGTGTGTCGTTAACGATGCTTCGTTTGTCGAGGTGTTATTCCGTTGGGAAATTGTCGTTTCGTCTCCGTCAACAGTTTGTTGCGTCTGTTCATTTGTCTCATTGTCCTGTCTAGCATAGTATGGTTTCAACATATTTACATGGAATAATTTCAATTTTCCATTTACAGAGAATGTAGTAGGGTTATTCCCCTTGACCAGTTTATGACATATATCACAAGATGTACAAAATATTTTAATGTCTTGGTCGAACTTTGGCCAATAAAACTGTGTCAGGACAATTGCCCTGGTCATTTCATATCCCATATGACCTCCAAAAGGGGAGTCATGGGCTATTTTTAGCACTTTGTTTCGATGTGCTTGTGGTAAAACAATTTGCTGTGTCGTGGTCTGGTTTGTTGTGTAAAATCTGGTTAAGATGTTATTCTGTAGCCTAAATGTCCACGATGCATGTTTAGTGACTTTTGGTTTAAGTCCAACTAATTTAAAGTATGGTGTAAGTGTTTTATCTGCTTTTTGTTCATTACCAAAAGTGATGTTAGTTGAGTTTGGCGCTACTATTTCTAATGATTCCTGCAGTTGGTCGGTGTTGGTTTTGTGGGTTGTCTGTCGTGTTATTGCGTTTGTGTGTTGTGTGTTTTGTTGCACATTTACAGGTTCGGTACTTGGTAGTTTGGTAGCATCCTCAATTCGAGGTGTTAATTCGGTCGTATCGTTTCTTGATTCGACCGCCCCTGCATTGTACACCTCGGTAAATTCTTCCTGAATTACCTCAGTGGTTGTCTCCCTTGGTATTTTGGCAGTTTGAGACAAGCAAGAATGGTGTTTCTCTTTTGTGTCGCTATTTCTGTGGTGGATACCGTGATTTTGCTCCCACCTTTTGATTTCTCTTTCAGAGCATGGATGTATGTTGGGTAAATTACCAAGTATAATATCCGCGACGGGATTTTCAAGGATAGCACACAATACTCGCCCAGATATGAACGGTGTTTGAATTTCGACCAAAGCAAGGGGGTATTTCTCTATCGTACCTGAGAATGTGCGACACGTCACATGTTTGTCTGTGTAGTCTTTAGCGTCTATTAATGTTTTCCTAACCCCACAAAGCGTTGCGCCGGAATCACGAATTAACGTGCACTTTTTGTTGTTAACAAACCCTGTATAAAAAACTAGCTTGCCTGTAGATGACAAGGCAGCGTTAGCTGTTTCATTTGCAATTGGGACTATGTGACCACAATGTAGTGTTGTATCAAGTTGGAACTTCGTACAGGTGTTGCACTTACTGTCTGTTATGGTGTTTATGATGTGTACAGCATTTCCAAGCTCGCTTTCATTGTCGTGTTGATTGTCACATTCATTTAGTGACTCAAGCTCTTCGTCAGACGACGTTTCTACTAATGCCGCATTGGCCTGTTTCAATAGCTTTCGGCCTTCACAATCCTTATTATAGTGACCCCAGCTATTGCAGAAATAACATTTAATTGCTCTGTGGTAAGCCATGCGTTTAGCTGTTTGCTTCTCCACCATCTTTTTGAGGTGTTCAGGGTAGGTGGGTGATTTGTCACACATCCCGTAACTGTCGTGATGAAAATTGCAATATTGGCATCTTACTACTTTACCGACATTGGATCGTGGTTTAAATCTACTCTGTGATTGTTTGGAGTATTTGGTGTTCACTACTGCAGCTGCTGTATCATTGTGACTTATGTTGAGCTGAAAAATATCCCTATTTGCTGTGAAAAATGCATTCCCCTTTGCCTCGATTTCCTGAATGCTCTTACAGTCCATTTGTTTTAAGAACTTGGCAAAAGGTGTGGGGATGGTGCTAACTATTTTATCTATTATAATCAGTTCCTTAAGTTTATCATGGCTATTGTTGGTTTTAGCCGAGTTAATCCATTTTGTGCATATGTCTTGGACTGTACTGACATAATCTATAAAGGTTTGGTTTGGTTGTGGAGATAATTTGGCAAATTGTTGTTGGTAACCTGCAGTGTCTAAAGAAAAATGTTGGAGAATGCGTTGTTTTAGGTACTCATAGTCTTTTCGCATTTCCTGTGGTATTGTCTCTATTACTTTTAGTGGTTCAAGAGCTAAGTTTCTCATTAGGATAAATGCCCAATCTGATTTAATGATTTTATGATGAGACATGAGACACTCAAAATTTTCTAAGTAGGCGGAGATGGAATCTCCTGAACAGAAAGCCTTCACGAGACCTTTATATTTATTATATTTTTGTTCTTCTTCTTTGCTTCTTAACTTATTTATTGATATTTCTGTGTTGGACTCCATTTCCATCTGTTTTAGTTTAATCTGTGTCTCGGCATTTAATTGTGCTTGCTTGGCCGCCGCGTCGATTTCCATTTGTAATTTCTTTTCTGCTGCCTCAATTTGCATTTTCTTTTCTTCTGCTTCTATCTGCATTTGCAATTTCTTTTCATCTGCTTGCATTTGCATTTGCAATTTCTTTTCTTCGGCTTCCATTTGCAGTTTCCTTTCCTCTCGTTCTATCGCTCTTTCTTCACGGGCAATGTTTTCTGCGTGTGTTTTCTGTGCCCATTCTGACAGTTGCTCTTCTTTATAACCTAACTTTATTCCTTGCTCAATGCATTGATCTAAACTAGACATTTTGTGTTTTACTTGTTTGTTAAGTTTATAGAGTTAAATCCCTTAAAAAAAATGTTGTGTGGTCGAAAATTTGGTTTACTCCCCTAATTATTAATGTGTAAATCAAAATGCAAGGTTATGTTGGTGACAAGCTTATGAATATGCAAAGAAATCAATATGATACAAAGTAATACATTGATGAAACATGAGAAGTACAGCTTAGACGTACAATGAGTATGAGGTGAAACTTAGCTTTTAATTGAAGAATTCCTCGATGTTGTTTTGTACTCTCGTCAGTGTTGGAAAGGTTTCATCGGTTGGACGCGGCACTTGTTGCGGAACAATCTGCTCGTGGAGCGGAGGCAATGGTGAGACATTGCCGAGGGACTCAGATTACTTCTATTTTATTGCTAGATAGCTACTAGTTTTATGTAAACTTGTAACGTTAACAATTTCTTTGATTTAAACAAATCAATGTTTTACCAAAAATCAATGTGATATGCTTAAATAATTAATTTTACATGGCATTTAACAGGTTTTTAAGAAAACATTCTATGCCAAAACCGGAAAACTAGCCCCCAAAAAGCCTGTCATGGTCTTACTCTTATCTAAATAATGGTTCGGGTTCATACAGGCAACAATACACTGTTCGCTAGGATATAGAACATTTATTGTATAAAGTGTACAGTTGGCGCAGTGGGTAAACAGACCCGCGCTCTCTTATATTACATATCACAGATAGTTAAACATCAAACATATAGTTGTCATACAACAATCTAGCACACTATCTAGCCTAAGTATATCTATGAATATCTATGAGTCCCTCTCAGGCAGGCCTTGTTGTCTCTCTCCAGTCCGTTTGTCCTCTGCCCGTATCCGCGTGTCCTAACTCGACACGGGCGGTAACTCTGTCCGAGTTCCTCGTGGACCCCGCATTAGGCGGGCCACATCAGTGTCCACGGAATCATGGACTTGGTGACCATCTCTTTCGAGAAGGTTCTAGATTACTCGGGTCCTGCGCGACTCAATGGTTTCCCTTGGGCTGGAGTTGCAGCCCTCTATTATATGTGAACGTGAGGCGGTGACAGATGGGTATTCCACACCCCTCCCCCTTTATTTATCCTCGATCCCCCAAATCCTGAGTTTAATATTTACAATGAGAACGTTGGATGTTGTCCCAAACGAGTCCTTGATTCAGCAGCAATGGTAATCGGGATTGATATTGTTCCGAGCCACTTAGTTCTGGATTCAATTACGCTGGTGAGAAAGATGGGTGTTGTACCAACTTATTTCTGGAGTCAATTACGCTGGTGAGAGAGATGGGTGTTGTATCGACTTAAATCTGGAGTCAATTTCATTGGTGAACAAGATTGCTATTTTACCGACATAATTTGCCAATTACGCGAGAGTTTAATATTTTTGACCCACCCAGTCTTAGATTTAAAACGCAGTGTTGAAAAGGTTGAATATTGCTCAGACACAAGTTGATAAAATAAGTGACGAGACATTCTTGGAAGTACATTGATAGAAGCAAAAGAAAGAAGCAAATGTTAATTGTGAATTCTGTATTTACATGGACTCAAGGATTTCATATCTAGTTGCAGAATACCACTCACTGTACGATTGTTATTAATCATGGAATTGGTAGACATACTCTGTTTGATGGTTATTAATCATGGTATTGGTAGACATACTCTGTGGTACTGTTGCTGATGAAGTTGAGAGAGAGAGAGAGAGAGAGAGAGAGAGAGAGAGAGAGAGAGAGAGAAAGCAAGCGAAAGAGAGAGAAAGAGAGGGGGAGAGAGAGATGGAGAGAGAGGGAGAGAGAGGGAGAGAGGTAGAGAGAGGGAGAGAGAGAGGGAGAGAGAGGGAGAGAGGGAGAGAGAGGGAGAGAGAGAGCGAGGGAAAGAGAGGGAGAGAGGGAGAGAGAGAAAGCGAGCGAAAGAGAGAGAGAAAAGAGAGAGAGAGAAAGATAAAGAAAGAGAGAGAAAAAGAGAGAGAGAAAGAGAGAGAAAGAAAGAGAGAGAGAGAGAGAAAGAGAGAGAGAGAAAGAGAGAGAGAGAGAAAGAGAGAGAAAGAGAGAGAGAAAGAGAAAAAGTTAAGAAAGATACAGAAAAAAGAGAGAGAGAGAGAGAGAGAGAGACAGAGAGAGAGAGAGAGAGAGAGAGAAAGAAAGATAGAGAAAAATATAAAGAAAGGTAGAGAAAAAGAGAGAGAGTAAGAGAGAGAAAGAAAGAGAGAGAGAGAGAGAGAGAGAGAGCGAGAGAGAGAGAGAGAGAAAGAGAATAAGATAAAGAAAGATAGAGAAAAAGAGAGAGAGAGAAAGAGAGAGAAAGAGAGAGTGAAAGAGAGAGAAAGAGAGAGAGAGAAAGATAGAGAAAAAGATAAAGAAAGGTAGAGAAAAAGAGAGAGAGAAAGAGAGAGAAAGAAAGAGAGAGAAAAAGAGAGAGAGAGAGAGAGAGAGAGAGAGAGAGAGAGAGAGAGAGAGAGAGAGAGAGAGAGAGAGAGAGAGATGGTAACACCGCTGATAATGCTGTAAATGTGATGGCCTAACACTTTACGGCAACATTGTCCATGAAACTGTGATCACCTGAGCAAAACAAATATATTTAAAAGATATACAAAGTGTTATGTCTAAAAATAGTAATGCAATTCGATTGCAAATTTCCAGTTCACAAACCCAAATTTTCAGCCCTATCGAGATAATTGCAGTTGTCTTGTGACTGCCATCGACATCTGAGAGCAATGAAACGCAATTCACAGTTGAACGAATGCAGTTTCGTATTATCTAAGCAAGTTTAAAATACATTATTTTAAACAAGTGCTCTCAGAGGCAAATAGCCCGTGATCCTATCATATAACAGCCGTTTTCTTGTAAACACATGAGTTTCTCCATAGTATTAGCATTTCCTCAAACTGCTAGAAGGCAACAGGTTCAAATTAGTTTTCAGACACAATCCTATTTCACAGAAAAAGGTCGCTTGAAGTGAAAATAGAAGAAGTACTGTAATAGTAGTGATAAAAATGCTTGTGAAGAATGGGTAGTGTGATACGGGTAGATAAGATGATAAATGGTGATAACGAGAAACAAGTTGGGGTGTTATCAGAGTCAAACTTCATCAACAGACAGCAACTATAATGATTTGGACACGAATCGTGGCATCTGCCAGTCTGTAATCCACAGAAAGCAGTATCTCTTAGACGCAACGGAGGAAATAAACTAAAAGCAGGTATTTGCTAAGGATGGATAAACAGCATTTGTGACTAGTGAGGCTTGTCATTATCACATTTCGGACTGATCCATGGGTGCTCGGATCTTCTCTTTAACACCCGGACTGGTCCATGGGTGCTCGGATCTTCTCTTTAACATCCGGACTGGTCCATGGGTGCTCGGATCTTCTCTTTAACATCCGGACGGGTCCATGGGTGCTCGGATCTTCTCTTTAACACCCGGACTGGTCCATGGGTGCTCGGATCTTCTCTTTAACATCCGGACTGGTCCATGGGTGCTCGGATCTTCTCTTTAACATCCGGACTGGTCCATGGGTGCTCGGATCTTCTCTTTAACATCCGGACTGGTCCATGGGTGCTCGGATCTTCTCTTTAACATCCGGACTGGTCCATGGGTGCTCGGATCTTCTCTTTAACATCCGGACTGGTCCATGGGTGCTCTGATCTTCTCTTTAACATCCGGACTGATCCATGGTTGCTCGAATCTTCTCTTTAACATCCGGACTGGTCCATGGGTGCTCGGATCTTCTCTTTAACATCCGGACTGGTCCATGGGTGCTCGGATCTTCTATTTAACATCCGGATTGGTCCATGGGTGCTCGGATCTTCTCTTTAACATCCGGACTGGTCCATGGGTGCTCGCATCTTCTCTTTAACACCCGGACTGGTCCATGGGTGCTCGGATCTTCTCTTTAACATCCGGACTGGTTCATGGGTGCTCGGATCTTCTCTTTAACATCCGGACTGGTCCATGGGTGCTCGGATCTTCTATTTAACATCCGGATTGGTCCATGGGTGCTCGGATCTTCTCTTTAACATCCGGACTGGTCCATGGGTGCTAGCATCTTCTCTTTAACACCCTGACTTGTCCATGGGTGCTCGGATCTTCTCTTTAACATCCGGACTGGTCCATGGGTGCTCCCATCTTCTCTTTAACATCCGGATTGGTCCATGGGTGCTCCCATCTTCTCTTTAACATCCGGACTGGTCCATGGGTGCTCCCATCTTCTCTTTAACATCCCTCGACTCTGTGGCGAAGGGGTTACGTACGCAATTCGTAATCCCGCATACTGCGTTCGAAACACAGCTGCGGGAGATTTTGGCAGCAGACCGCCTTGTGTTGGTTTTCAAAGAATGGTATGAGTCCCGTTCGTTCAGAAAACAATGGCAAACTGCGTACACTTGCCAATAAATCACAGCCAAAACATGATGGGGTTGACTGCGACTTCCTATAAAGGATATGCAACTAACTTTAACATTGCCGCCAGCGTATATCTACTAGTCGTACCAGTACGGTCTTGATTGATGCAATGTCTTGTACTTATAATAAAATGCAACATCGTTTGACTCTCATCTCTCTCACCCTGGACAATGAAACGGTGTCCTTAAAGTCATCTGTCCCTCCTGTCATCTCTGATGGTATTTATGATGTTGTGTATGACGTTGGTTAAACAGCGTGGTTGTGGCAACAAGCACAGAGGTGCATGAGGTCTACACATGATGCCAGTGCACAGGTCAATTCACAACCTGACGCGGCAGGTCAAACAGGAACATATCTGAATCAGAAGCAAATGCTGAAGAAGTAGCACCACTCTCGCTTTTGTTTCTCCGTCCTCCATATTCGTTATTCCACGACTTTTCATTATTTCTACTCCACTTTCTCTATCTTATTCCCCCTCCACGTATCTCTTCTCCCTCTTCTTCTCCGTTATTCTTCTCTTTTTCTTCAACTTCTCTTCCTCCTACTTTTACGTCCTCTACTTCTTTCTTTCTTTCTTTCTTTCTTTCTTTCTTTCTTTCTTTCTTTCTTTCTTTCTTTCTTTCTTTCTTTCTTTCTTTCTTTCTTTCTTTCTTTCTTTCTTTCTATTATTCATCAAACTAGCACAGACACTAAACAATACCACATCAAGCCCTCCTCCTCTGTAGACTTATTCATGATTTGTTGGACTTTTCAGCTAAGACTGACTATAGAATGAGACATCCGTCCGTACCAACGCTCGTTAATAGCCATTGCGACTCGCTTGGTAAGTTATCATGTTACTGTTATTTCCTTCTCTTTTTTTCAACCCGATAACTCATGAGTTACTCTTGTCTGTTAACACACTCTTGTCTGTTAACACATATGTATAACTACACTTCACGAATTACAAAATAACCTCGTATTGATCGTTAAGACCATCTGGCAACATTGCCTGGATCCGGGTAATATATCACTCGCTGGGAATATAAACAGTTTTCAACTGTAAATTGTTTGCCTGTTTGTTTAAAATCACCTTTATAATTCGACAAAGTAAACTGTGGAAAATGTGTTTGAAATAAACATTTTAGTTTACATTCAGTTTCAGCGACCTCCTGAAGTTCTTTGTAAGGGGAAAAATATAGAATTATTCAGGAAATCACCGTTTTAACAGACTTAACACAAATTGGAAACCGCGGAATCACGTTGAGTGGTATCTTTTTTTTTTTTTTTGCTACTTTTGTTGAAATTGTTAGTGTTGGCAAGATTTTTTTACTTCTGTGACAGAAATCGTGCGGCTTGGCAGTATTTTAGGATGAAAATAAAACATACTTCACTGAGGATAATGGGAAAAACAGTCTCAGAAATAGCACGAGAGGGTATTTTAGTTTTAGAAATAATGGGTGTGCAGGATGAGATATAGTAAACGTGCTTCTATGGAATATACTGCCAACAGGATGCCAAATGGTCCATTCAAGTGTGTTTTGAGGTGGAATAACTGGCTATCTTTCCAGTCGCCTTCATTTCATTTACAGACCAAAGTCACGTGGGAATTTTATGAAGCCGACAGTTCGAGTCGTAGCAGCATGATTTAAATTACTCTCTACCCAATAGCATTTCTCTCAACGAAAACCACACACATATACACACACACACACACCCACACACACACCCACCCACACCCACATACACACACACCCACACACACACACACACATATATATAGCGAGAGAGAGAGAGTGATAGATAGTGAGAAAGGGAGAGTGAGTGAGGGTGAGAGAGTAGGAGATAGTGAGAGCGATTGGGAGAGATTGAGAGAGTGTAAGTGAGAGAAAGGGGCAGAGAGAGAAAAAGAGCACCAGAGAGAGAGCGAGAGAGAGAGAGAGAGAGAGAGAGAGAGAGAGAGAGAGAGATTCAGTGAGAAAGAGAGTGAGAGAGAGAGAGAGTGAGAGGTAGTGTGAGAGATAGTATGAGAGAGAATTTGAGAACGTGTGAGAGAGAGAGAGAGAGTGAGAGGGAGTGAGAGAGACAGAGAGAGAAACAGTAAGAGAGAGTGTGAGCGAGGGAGAGAGAGTGGGAGATAGTGAGAGAGAGATTGAGAGAGAGTGAGAGATTGAGAGAGAGAGTGAGAGAGTGTGAGAGAGAGAGCGACAAAGTGAGAGATAGTGTGAACGAGATTTTGAGAGCGTGAGAGAGAGTGAGTGAGTGAGAAAGCGAGAGAGTGAGAGAGACTGAGAGAGAAAGAGTAAGAGAGAGAGTGAGTTTGAGAGTGAATGAGAGAGACTGAGTGAGAGAAAGAGTGAGAGAGAGGGAGTAAGCGTAAGAGAGTGAGCGAGAGAGAGAGACTGAAAGAGTCTGAGAGGTAAGAAAGAGTGAGAGAGTGTGTAAGGGAGAGAGAGAGAGAGAGTATGTGAGAGTATGTGAGAAAATTGGGGAGAATAAGAGAGGGCGAGAGAGAGAGGGAAGGGAAAGTAAACCCAGAACTCATTCTTCACCGCGGAGAAAGTAATGACAATAGACAAAGAAAGAACACAATAGAAACCAGAATTGATGACGAAGAACTGAAAGTGTAACATATATTAATATCATGGATCAATGATCAACAGATCAGCGTATTATTTTATATTAAAATGTTGTTGTTGTTGTTTGTCCATCAAGAATGATGATGACCATTCATGTCATCCAGTGGGGTTGAAAGTATGGAGCCGTGAGTTCTAAGATGGCTGATAAGGCTCAAAATGTTCTTTGACAAATGGGCAAAGAATACTTGAGGTTCCAGGAGGAGGATCTCCTCCAGTGGTTTTTCTGTCCAGCCTTTTCTTCACAGCTCTTGCAGTCTTTGTTGCTTCACAAGTGACTACACCCTTATGTAATGATGTACGCCACGAATTACGGTCTTTAGCAGCAGTCCCCCATGTGTCACGATGAATTTCAAAACCTTTCAGTGAGATTTTCAGAGTGTCTTTAAAGCGTTTCCTCTGACCGCCTAGGGAGCTTTCACCACAACGCAGCTCGCCGTAAAAAATGTGTTTAGGGAGCCTGTGATCTGGCATATAAGTTAAGTGACCAGACCAGCGAATCTGATTTTTCATTAGTAGAGCGTGGATACTGGGCATGGACGCTCTTTCTATAACTTCAGTGTCTGGCATCTTGTCTTGCCATTTAATCTTCATTAGCTTCCTAAGGCAGACTGTGTGGAAGTGGTTTAATTTCCTAGCATGTCGCTGATAAGAAGTCCATGTTTCACAAGCATATAGCGGTGTGGATAATATACGATACAACTGCTTTTTAGACTTTCAGCTTTGTTTGCTTATTCCATTTATGTCCCATACATTCTTGTACAGTCTGCCAAAGGCCGCGCTGGCCTTGGAGATTCTTGCATTCACTTCGTCATCAATTGTGGCAGCTTGTGACACAGTGCTGCCAAGGTAGGTGAATTTGTCCACAACACTTAGTCTATGACCGTTCACCTTTATATTCGGCACGGTGTGATTATTCCCCGGAGCTGGCTGGCACATAACTACAGTCTTCTCCAAGTTGATATTGAGCCCAAAGTTAGTACAGGCAAATGAGAATGCTTAAACAGTGTGTTGCATGTCTGCCTCTGAGTTGGCATATAGAGCGCAATCATTAGCAAACAGCAGCTCTCTGACGGTGTCGCTGTTAATTTTGGTTTTCGCTTTCAGCCTTCTGAGATTGAACAACGTTCTATCCATGCGTTAGTTGATGTCTATTCCAATTCAGGCCGATCTACAAATCAAAAGACTTTAAGAAACAGTTACAGAGACAAAATTACAATTGCTTACATTGCAGTGATATTGACACTTATTGAAGAAATTGCATGTGGCAGTGACATTGACACTTATTGAATCAATTACACTGGTTAACGTTACTTGCATGTCTTTTACAGGATGTTGCAGTCAACCCCCAGTATATATATATATATAATGCTTGGGATATACTCGGAAATTTTATGTTCAGTAATGTGCCATTCTTTTCTGAAAGGCCGACGTCTCAAATTATCCAAATTAACGCAGCCTGCCGCTGAAAGTGAACCCTCAACTCGGTATATCGCTATCCCTTAAGCCACAGATGCGGAGGAGTGCAACTGGGAGGGCACAAGCCTTACCCTAGTGGGAGGGAATGCAACCGAAAGACTAAATGTAATGGCTGGGCAGACCAGGACTTAAGCCTTAATGGGCAACTGGTCTAGGATCGAAGCTTTGAAAGGTGGACAGAATATTGCTTTGGTGATCCAGCAGCTACTGCAGCTGG
The DNA here is from genome assembly GCA_014155875.1 of Cepaea nemoralis. NCBI lineage: Eukaryota > Metazoa > Mollusca > Gastropoda > Stylommatophora > Helicidae > Cepaea > Cepaea nemoralis. The sequence continues at coordinate 306,904 of JACEFZ010006055.1, read as the reverse complement.
TCTTGTTCCAGACATACTAGTGTTGCCTTTCCTCTGGAGTAAACTAGGCAGGCCAAGAGATGGATCATGTTTCATCGGCAACACGGTCTTTAAATTCAGCCCAGGCTTTGTGTTATGAAGAGGTATAACTTCATTTGACAAACTATCGTCTGTCAAGACGGCAAGATGCCAATCAAACCATAGACGATTGCATACTTGCATGACTGGACATTAAATACTATATAAGATTATAGACTGTCTAACACAGACAACCCAGCCGTGAAGTTCCTTAATATACCAAAACAGGACGTTGCAGTCAACACCAGCATTTGCTGCTGTTGTGATGTCTTGAAAAGTTTACGTTCAGTATTTTTCCAGTGTTTTCTGAACGACCGGCACTCAGACCATTTCGTAAAAAACAAAACAACGCAATGCGGTCTGCTGCCAAATCGCCCTCAGCTGTGTTTCGAACGCGGATATGCGAGATTACGACCTGCGTCCGTAATCTCTTCGCCACGGACCCGGCCTAATACACCAAACACAGAAATAAATCCTGACCATCAGCAGAAGTTAACATTGAACACGACTATGGACAGTGGACATTACAAATAACCTTCACATGACGCTGGCTAGTGCAGGGCGACGTGGTTTAGACGAGGATGCCTTCTCATAGTTTGTATCTGAGAACATTTAACATTACACATATCAGGTATGTGTGACACCTAAGAGAGAGAGAGAGAGAGAGAGAGAGAGAGAGAGAGAGAGAGAGAGAGAGAGAGAGAGAGAGAGAGAGAGAGAGAGAGAGAGAGAGAGAGAGAACACAAACACGGTGTACATAGCTTACAAAGAACTCAGTACAGGTGAACATAAATCACAGTGTAAAACAAACAAATAAGGGGGAAGGGGTGAAGAAGAAAGAGTAATAATAATAATAATAATAAAGTTAGCTGCATATCCTTTACATGACATCACAGTCAACTAAAGTATTTTTGGCTGTTTGTGATTTTTTGGCAAGTTTATGTTCAATAGTTTGCCATTTCTTTTTGAACGATAGAGAGAAAAATAAAAAGAATAAAATAGAAGAAGAAATGGATGTGAAGGTAAACGAAGAGGTAGAAGAGAAGAAGAAGAAGAAGAAGAAGAAGAAGAAGAAGAAGAAGAAGAAGAAGAAGAAGAAGAAGAAGAAGAAGAAGAAGAAGAAGAAGAAGAAGAAGGAAGAAGAAGAAGAAGAAGAAGAAGAAGAAGAAGAAGAAGAAGAAGAAGAAGAAGAAGAAGAAGAAGAAGAAGAAGGAGGAGGAGGAGGAGGAGGAGAAGAAGAAGAAAAAGAAGAAGAAGAAGAAGAAGAAGAAGAAGAAGGACGAGGAGGAGGAGGAGGAGGAGGAGGAGGACGTAAGTTAACATATCGTCTTTGACCTCATGGCATATTTCACTATTCTAAAATGTTATTGCTGCAGACATTTTTTCGTGGTAGAAGCAGTCACTGTTTATTATTACTAAGCTAGATGTATATGGACTTTCCTTGTTGCTATTATTGTAATGCTTCAATACATTGCTGGCACATTTCCCCACAATCTTCTTTTCTGTTGTGACAACCTTTCTTGTGTGGGCAACTAATGCTGACAGCAAATGGCATGTTTTTCCGGCTTTGTTATCCTCAAGACTATTGTCCCTCCTACAGTACTAACGATGCCGCTTCCCAATGTGGTTGTCTTTGCCTGCCCAGATTATTTCATAACCACGTGTACTTTTGCTTACTTTACCGGTTACTACGTATACATAGAAGATTGAAGTGTACTTCCCCTTCCCCCACCCCGTCCACTTGCTTAGAACTCGATCGTATCCTCATTGGACTTATACTTGTATTTGCGTGTGGGATAGCTCACCTTATTATCAGTCTAGTAGTTAGTGGGTTTGCTTGCTAAGATAGTGATCCGGATTCAATCCCCAGCAGCTGAAGAATATTTTTTTCAGACCAGTTTACCTATCGGGTTGAATCAGTCTAATAAAATTAATCTTTTAACTGTAATAATTGACAAGGACGGAATAGTGGACAGGAAAGATTCTTGCCACCAACCTCATTTTGTGGTGCCTTGAATATTTGAAGTCCTAACACTTCACACGCCGACATCAGTGCCTGCCATAGATCTACATATAACGTTATACATAGAAACTGAATATATTCTCTGTTATGGGGCTACCTAAAACTTTACACATGGAAACTGAATTAATTCTCTGTCATAGGAATAACTATAACTCTATACACAGAAACTGAATACAGTCTCTTTCATGTGACTAATATAACTTTATACACATAAACTGAATACACTCTCTGTTACGGGACTACCTAAAACAGTATACATATAAACTAAATTAATTCTAGGTCATATAAATAACTATAGCTTTATACATAGAAACAGAATGACTCTCTTTCATGGGACTATCTATCACTTTATACATAGAAAATAAATACATTCTCTGTTATAGGACTGCCTATAACTTTATACACAGGAAAAGAATACATTGTCTGTTATGGGGCTACCTAAAACTTCATACTTAGAAACTGAATTAATTCTCTGTCATTGGACATGTATGTCATATGTTCGTAGAAAATGAATATATTAATATTCATAAATTAATTAATTATCATTAATGCTCATATGTGCTTCATCACCTTCAGAATATTTCGAAGAGTATGAGAACTTATAGTTCGAGTAAACTATAGGAAATAGACAGAATGACTTAAACAGAACAATAAAATCGGGTGAACAATTGCTTTCTTATGTCTTCGTCGTAATTTGAGAACATGTTGCTAGGCCCATAATTTCGTGAACAAAACGTCGCTTTAAATGCTGATTATCACGCTGGTTGCCTCACCTGGTAGAAAATTGTATGGCATCCATTTTATGAAACTGAATCTACCCAAGCTCGATCTGGTCATGAAGATAACCAGAACCAATGCGTCGGGGAGGGGGGGGGGCAATAATAATACCCACTCTACCTCTTCGGCGCCTATCTGGAAAACGAATTAAAACAAATACACTTGTGGATAGACAGTTGTTTATGAGTTATATTGACGTCGTTGTGGTGTTAGTATGTTCTCCTAAACATTTCCCTATCTGTATGTTTATCGTATTGCTGAGACGTGGTTTCTTGCTGACAACCAGTACCGTCTGCTTCATACTTTCTATAAGCATACTTGTTTATGCTTAACTGCGAGAAACAGGATGAATATGTGTCTTAATAGTCCGGAACCGGATCTTAATGTTTCTTAGAAAATGAAGAGATAAAATTACAGATACAGCTTGAGAAAGAAAGATGTATGCGAAATAAACTAAATAACATTCAAGTAACGCGTAGGCTAAATGCCGCACACTGAATCGTGGAATTAATGAGATTCCAACATTGAGCAACGGGGAAGGTTGAGTGCGTCCGTGAGCACGTCGGCAAAGCAAAACGCGCTTCAGTCGCGAACCTGTTCTCACTCAGTTTAAAGGGAGCCACTGGTACCTGATGTCGCCTCGTTAGTCTGTTGATTTTTTACCCTATAGTATTTATCGCCAACTTAGACAGGATACATAAATACTGTTTTCTTCAGTTATATTTCAGTCTAGTATACAACATTCTGATGCTTTGGAAAGTAGAACGGCTCTTGTTTATATAAATATCAGACACAGCAATTGTGCCATTATTTTATTTCTGTTTTCCCCCCAACATTTTTGGAATTTCCAGGGAGCGGCGAAAACTTAATCAGTAAGTTGTTATAAGTGGATCATGTTCACGTGCACTATGTTAATATGATGCATGCTATGTGTAGCTATCTCGGTAATGTAACAATTATTTACTCAAAAGAAGTCATTGAAGTGCATTTGTTTGCTCTTCCGCCTCCCAGCTCTGTTTACCTTTTAGACCCTTTTACACTCTTTTAGATGTATTGTGTATGTGGTATTAGCAACAAATTTTGTTATAGACCAATCGGCGCTAGAGGTGTGATGTGGCAGCCTTTACTTCTTAGAACAGTGCATTTTCTGGGACCAATTTTAGGTTGTAATCTGGGAGCCAAGGTACATTTTTTAACATCAGTTTCGATGAGGATCCGATGCACCGGGCTGGCAGGCAAGAGTCCTAACCACTGTATTATCACGATTTTTCCAGCTGCGTTTAGTTTTTGTTTGTTCGCATTTCCTTTACAGGACATCTCTGTCAACATTAGCATCTTTCAGCTGATTGTTGATTTCTTGGCAAGATTACGCTCAATAGTTTGCCATTGCTTTCTGAGCGACCGGCTCACATACCCCGTAAGTTACCGACGCGGAGAGAACCGCTACCGATTCTCATGCGACGTCACGTTACTCGAGAGAGTATACGGGATTACGGAGAAAGTCGTTTAACTCCTAGACCAGGGAGTTCGGCCCAGCTGCGTTACCACAGGTTAAATTCCAGTAACTGTACAATTCGGTTATGTTGAACACTATTGCTGTAGGCTGGACCAAAATTCGACAAAGAGACACTTCGTTTATGCAGAATCATATTAATAAGTTGAGTTCAACATGTAGCAGATACAATATGAATATAAATACAAGCAAATAATGCAAATTAGCAGATCTTCCGGTACACTAATTATACTGATAAATAATACGCCTCTGAAACAGGATAAAGAATTCAAATATCTAGGATTTATGATCACAGAAGATAGCAGAAAGATAGACAAATCGAAATCAGATGTTATCAAGAAAGTGGGCTTAAATATCAACTATCACCCATACTGAAACATCGATATATACCTATGTCCGCAAAACGACTGATAATAAATAGCATATTCACACCAATGGTTCTATGCTACTAATGTCAATCTTTGACATTATCCAAATCACACTTACGCAAACTCAACACCTGCAAGTAGAGATGCTTAAGGAGAGATGCCACCCGAATAAGAAATGGTATGATATACAACACCTTGTACCACATAGAGACATGGTTTCTAATGCACGTGTCGCAACGTTATCTATGCGATCATCTGCACACGTTGTGACATGAGATATATTGGAGAAATAAGTCTGCATCTTTCTGACAGATTTAGGCAACACCTATCTGATATCAACAATGGTGCCCAGAAACCGGTATCCATACAATTTAACTGTTCTGACCACTGTGGCGTGGCGGATATAGGTCACGTCGCTCAAATCGTGCGCATCTAATGAACGTGATCGTAAGACATTGGTAAACCGCCTCAACTTCCAGTTGGGTTCACTCTCCCCTCACGGCCTCAATGTCCAACATAGTTTCATTTAACTTCCAATACCCCCTCCCCCTTTCCTTCCCCGCAGTTGCATAGCCCATTAAAAATACGTGGTAGCGTATCCTTTGCAGGACGTCGCAATCAACCCCAACATTACTTTTGCCGTTTGTGATTTCTTGGCATGTTTGCGTTCAGTGGCTTATCATTGCTTTCTGAGCGACCAGCACTCATGCCATTCTATGCAAATCATCACAGTGCGGACTGCATTCCAAGCGTCCGCATCTGTGTTTCTACGCGGGATGCGGAATTGCGAACTATACCTTCGCCCCAGAGCCGGCTATAGTTCACTGCCAATCTGCTTATTACCGTTCGCTCACATGGGCGTCTCCCCCCCCCCCCCCACCTTCCCTCCTATCGTTTGGTTAAGCCAGTCCCTGTTGCCCATCGATCCGTTTAAACCATTCACCCGGTTCTTTCCAGCCACATCAAACGGTAAGCGCTTAAGGCGCATTCAACCAATCACGGATTCAGATAAGTAACCTTTGTATTTTCATGTAGTGTTTTTCGTGTAGTTGTGTGTCTGTTTGTGTTTGTTCTGTGCTGATGAAAGTTTTAGCCTCAACGTCCATTTTGTTACTTGTAATCGTGCTCTAGTAAAGCTCACAATCTACGTCTCGTTTTTTGGTGATACATTCACGGCCTTGTACCACATATACTGAAAGGCAGTATATATCAAATAGTTCGGCCATCTAATTAGAATGCCACATCGTCAACTACCATCAGTAGCCCTGCATCAAAGAAAATCTGCTACGAAATCAAAAGGACACGCGGAAATAAAATGGATTGACGACATCAAAGACATTGCACAATCATATGACACGACATTATCTAATGCCACCCATCAGGCGCTGGAACGTCAAATAAATCCTCCCCACGGCGCTTGACGGGGAAAGTGGAAGATGACAAGGATGATAAATTTTGTAACCGTATTGGCTGTTTTGAAAGGAATGGTTGCTAGGAAGTGGGTTCTCACATCTTAATCTAACGGGGCCTATAGTTTTGAAGACATAACATTCGCACAATTGCGACAGTGCATGTTATGGAATTATATCTACTTGTAGAATAATAATCCCCTGAAATTCACTTCAGTTCATACTGCAATCCATATGTTCGTTATAAGTCTATAATATAGCTAACATCATGTAAATGTCAGTCAGTCTTCTCTTTTCTATCTTTTCCCTCTCTTTATCTCTTTTCTCTTCTCTTCTCTTGATTGTAGAAAAGATAGTTATTATTATAATTATCATTATCACCTTCATGTTCGTTATAATCATGCACATTATTATCATTATTAATATTATAATCCTTATCATCATTATAAACTATCATGACCATTGTCATCATCATTATTGCCATCAGCATTGTCATCATCATCATTGACATCATCATTTTGTCATTATTATTATTGTCGTCATCATTATTGTCATCATCTTCATTTCCATCATCATTATTGTCGTCATCATTATTGTCATCATCATTATTGTCATCATTGTTATTGTCATCATCATTATTGTCATCATCATAATCATCATCATTGTCATAATCATCATTGTCATTATCACCATTGTCATCATCATTATTGTCATGATCATTATTGTCATGATCATTATTGTTATCATCATTATTATCATCATCATTGTCATCATCATAATCATAATCATTGCCATAATCATCATTGTCATTATCACCATTGTCATCATCATTATTGTCATGATCATTATTGTCATCATCATTATTGTTATCATCATTATTATCATCATCATTATTATCATCATTATTAACATCATCATTTGCATCATCATTCTTGTCATCATCATCATTGTCATCATAATTATTTCCATCATCATTATTGACATTATCATTAAGATTATCATTCTTCTCATTCTTCCTTCTCTTTCTTCCTTATCTGCTTCTTCTCATTCCTTCTTAATTATTCCTTATTCTTTTACTTTTATCTTCTCCTTATTCATTACACGTTCTGCTTCTTCCTTCGTTTTTATTCTTCTTTCCTCTTTCTTCGTTTTCTTCTGCCCTATTCTTCCTTCTTCTTCCTTCTCCTCTCCCTCCTTTTGCTTCTTCTTTATTGTTCTTCTAATCCTTCTCCTTTCTTCTCATCCCCATCTTTCTTTCAATTTTTCTTCTTTCTCTTCTTTTTCTCCTTCCTCTACCTTTTTCTGCCCGTTCTTCCCCCTCCCCCTTTCTCCTACTTCTTCTTCCTCCAACTTCCTCCTCTTCATTCTACCACCTCCTCTCTCTTTGTCTTTCTCCACTTTCTTTTTCCTCCTATTCCTTCTTCCTCCATTTTCTTCTCCTCTTTCTTCTTCCTCATCTTCTTACTTCTTTTTCATCCTATTCCTTCTTCCTACTCCTCTTCCTTCTTTCTCCTCTTTTTCCTACCTCCTCCTCTTCTTTCTCCTACTCTTCTTCCTTCTTCTCCTTCTTCTTCCTACTTATTCGTCTTCCTCCTTTACATTTTTTCCCTCTTCCTCCTTCTTCTTCTTCCTACTACTTATTCTTATTCCTCCTCATCCTCATTCTTTTTCTTCGTCCTACAATTTCTTCCTCTTCCTCCTCCTTCTTTCCCCTTCTCATTCTTTTTCCTCGACCTTTTTCTTCCTTTTCATTCTTCTTCCTCCTACGTCTTCCTTCTTTATCTTCCTCCTACCTCTTCTTCTTCCTTCTCCTTCTTCTTCATCCTTTTTTCTTACTCCTCCTCCTTCTTCTTCCTAATTGTGTTCTTCCTCTTCCTCCTTCATTTTCCTGCTCTTTCTTCTTCTTCTTTTTCGTTCTCCTCCTTCTTCTTCCTTCTTTTTTTTCTTCCTATTGCTCCGTATCCATCATATCTCTTCAGTGTGGTTCTTTGTGGTAGCTGGTATCATGGCATTCTTGTGAGGTGGCCAAACCATTTATAATTTGTTGTTCTTTGATTAATTGCATGAAAGAAGATGCTAAACGATTATAACTTTGTTGCGAACACAAGCCAGTTACCGAGTGCAAGTATGTAGCTGAAATTATATTTTCCTTAGTTGTATCATTGTGTTAATGCATGCACTTGTGTGTGTGTGTGTTGCTTGATGTCCACGGTAAATAGTTAATGAAAGGTGTGCTGCGATAAGAAGATTTGGAATTTTCTTCAGTATAACTATATGTGAATACGTACGTTAAAGAATGTTAGACAAAAGTTGGTGTATCCGTAGACTTGACAGAATTTGGTTAATTATTTCAAAGTTGAGTAGCAAAATACACTTCAGAATTTCGTAAGTGCTTGAAAATTTTGTATTTCAATACCCCTTGGTAGAATGTCGTTAACTCTTTCAAAGTGTAGTATACAAATACACTTGACAGAATTTTGTAAGTCTATCAAAGTTTAGTATTTCAAAACATTTGACAGTAAGTCGTAACTCTTTCAAAGTTTAGTATAACAATATACTAGACAGAATTATTTAACGCTTTTAACGTTGAGTAACTTAATACATTAGACCGAATTTCTCAACTCTTTCAACAGTTAGTATGCTCTGTCAATATGTATTAAGTACCGGAAAACATTACAATATGGTTGGAATTCACTGAGAAAAGCTAATCGCACAGCACCCGTTGACTATGACTGAAACATGTTAATTGTGTATCGGGCATACAAGGACATTAGAGTAAATGAGTCTGGTAAACTGAATAATTAACAATTGCATGAAATTGAGCTTGTGGTTGTGTTCTATATGACTCTGGAGATATTGTTAATTGTTTGTCGGGCTAAAGTAATAAGTCTGTCTACTGTCGCTATTTGTTGTAGTTGTTTGTTGCTGTTCTGAACTGTTAAATTATTCTGTACCAAATATAGATGAGAATCCTGGACAAGCAATAAAACCACTTGAGACCTCAGAGGTGTGATTTTACAGATGTTCGGTCTGTGATATGTTAACATCACAGTTTGTAGGCGTGAGTTCATGGAGAAATAGGTGAAGTAGGTAGCCAGCGGCCAGCCCGGGTATCGAACCTTGTCAAATTCGCACTCATGCTGTTAATCAAGTCTTCCTTTCCTTTTTTTTTTTTTTTCAGATCCTTTTTACAGGACATCGATGTCAACACCAGCATTTTCCTGCTGTTGTTGATGTCTTGGCAAGTTTACTTTCAGTAGTTTGCCATTCCTTTCTGAACGACCGGCTCCCATCAATCAATCAATCAATCAATCAATCATGTGCCATGCCGAAAAGCGTGGGCGGTCATGACTCGCCATTTCACTCGATCACCAGAGTCATGGATCAGCTCAGTGTTCCTGTCTTGACCATGCCATGTGGCTAAGCCATCCAGGTATTTCCATACCAACACGTTAAACCCCAGCACATCGCGGTCTGCTGCCAAATCGGTTGCAGCGGCTGTGTTTCGAACGCGGGTAAGCGGGATTACGAATCGCGCCCGTAAGCCCTAAGTATCAAGTTCTAGAACAATTTAATATAGGATGGGCGTTGCTGAAGTAAATAAAGTTGAGAAAGACATGGCAAACTTATCAATCTACTGAAAACAAAACAATATACTGAAAACCATATAAGTGAGAACGGTGAGGGCAAAAGATCTAGAGGGAGTCAATGATATCGATGGACAGAAAGCACGCAAAATATAATCGACGAAAGCTCAGGAGATAAATTGATGGAGTTCTGTTATCACCAAACGTCATTGCGGAGATGATACTGGGTGGTGATGGTGATGATAATAACGATGATGGTGTTGGTGGTTCCACAAGAAATATAATGCTGATGAGCTGTTGGAATTATTCATCAATAGGAATGCGTAAAAATATTGATAACAGCTGTTTCAGGTTGTAAATAGGCTGATGCCAGCTATTTCAGTTTGTAAATGCGAGTAGGTTGATTTCATTTTGTAAATATATGTATACCAACTGTTTCGGTTTGTGAATAGATTGATACCAACTGCTTCAGTTTGTAAGTAGATTGATACTAGCTGATTTAGTTTGTGAATAGATGTATACCAGCTGTTTCAGTTTGTGAATAGATGTATACCAGCTGTTTCAGTTTGCAAATAGATTGTTACCAGCTGTTTCAGTTTATGCTCCTCGGTTAACACGAAAGAGAGCTTGCAATATCATAACCTGAAATAATACATGTCTTAGCTAGCAACAGTCACAAATCTATACGGATAGTAACATTGATAATAGAAACGCTTTATGGTTCACGACATAAAAACGAAGGATATAATTCACGCAATGTGTACCAATAGGATAACTACATTTAACTAAAACCACTGCGGCCAAAAATTACTCTTTAAATGCTATTTAAATCTTAAATAACGGCATCCATCACGAAATCCCCCAACAGCGGCCATTGGTTTAATCTGTCGTGTTTGTCCAGACATTAAAAAGAGGTCAGATAAGAAAAAAGATAACATTTATGTAATTGTTAAGAGGAGGTTGACGATTGGTCAGGTAGTAAACTGCCATTCCTACGTGGAAAACGTCAAGGATTTTATCGCCGTCATTAGGTCGCCGTTAATTCACATAATGACCACATTAATTTCTTATTATCTCGGAGCTTTGCCTGCTATGTGTTCTTGGCAGCCAAATCCATTTCCACACAGGTCTTCGTTTGTTCTAGATGACCGACCGACCAACAAAGAGAGCCGTAGAAGCGCAGTAGCTAGAACTCTTCCCTCTCGGGTGGTCGGTTGTCATATGTTCGAATTCCCTACACGGAATTGACTTTATTTAATTGATCTGTTCGACCCAGCCAGGACATTTTAATGGATGTAAAAGTGACTGGCATAATACTGACCATATGACCAAACGAATGCCGACTGGTATAAAAATAAGGGGTTACCTAATACACCTGATGTTGTCTATTGGTTGAAGCAAAGCAGAAGTTTATCATGGAGTCTGACAACATACGGCATTCTACGAGGGGACTTCAAACGAAAACCTTAAAAGTGTGATAGGAATTACAATATCCATGCCATTGTCTTGTAACCTGTCAATATTTCTGTTGAGGATGTCAAGAGCATTTAGCACGTGATATCACGGTGCAGGCGAACATGGTGACGTCATAAAAATAGCTTAAAGATGGCCGCCCCACTTTTGGCACACACCAAAGAAGAGCAGCGTTCTGTGTCCGATTTATGATCATTAAAGCGGTGAAGCCAATAGAAATCCATCTGCGAATGAAGGTCCAGTAGACCTGTAGTGACCCCAGAGTGACACGCGTGAACAAGAGAATTGTTTCCTACCGGAATCCAAGCACTGTATCGGCGCTGGAGGACTTGCATTGAACACAGTGATGATTACATCGACAAATGATACATTTTGTCTTCACCTTTTCTGAATATATCAACACAAAACCTATAGTTATATTTTTCATTTGAAGATCCCTCGTATAAAGATGTGGTTGGCTGCTTCATCCATGTTCAAACAACGCCTGTGCAGCAAACGGTAGAAGTTGATACCACGTGATCTAACAGGCAGAGTAATCGAACTTAGTGATCTGGAAGCTCTGTATCTAGAAGCTTCAATATGTTAAAAGGTCTAGTGCTACATTGGTGGATTTTAGTGTCTTGTCTCTGTTCTCCTGTTTAAATGTCGTTCTGTTGAGATATGTGTCTTTTAACGTATTCTGTGCTAAACAAAAAATAGGTTTAGACCACTCACAACTAGGTGACCGATATTATGAAGTAGAGGTGTGTCACAGTTATAACTTAAAAGTTGTTAATATGGTAGCAGTCGTGTTGTATTGAAACACAATGATAACATTTTGGCGTTATATATAAGCCAATTGCAGATACGGGAAGTAGTTTAGTTTACATTTTAATGACATACATACATCCATTCATACATACATTCATTCATACATACATACATTCATTCATATATACATGCATTCATACATTCATTCATACATACATTCATACATACATTCATACATATATACATAATTCACGCATATATGCAAGCATACATTATATACGCGTGCGTGTGGGCGTGCGTGCATGTGTGTAAATGTGTGTGTGTGTGTGTGTGTGTATGTGTATGTGTGTGTGTGTGTCAAACGTACAGTTATTAAACAAACAAAACAATGTCACTGGAAGCCACAAAACTGTATGGGAAAATGTCAGCTTTGTCACTGACACACAATATTGCGAAGTGTAGAGAACCATGCTTAACCTGGAATGTTAACAAGCCACTTGATGAGGTGGGTCTCAATAAACATATGCTAATTTATTAATCCAGAATATAGAATGTTCATTGCTCATCGTTGCCTTCCATCATGTTATATCATTGACATCACACAAAATATACCAGGACATACAAGTGCATATCAAACAGTGACAGATCGCCCAAAAGAACTGGAAGCCACGATAGACTGAGTGAAATCGGAATAGCTCCTAGGCATAATGGCATTTAAATTATACAAATATTGACTCATGCTGATGACCTTTGTTTCCGATTCGTGGCTGCATATTTATTGAATTGTAAACATAGGGACCTTTGGGTGTGATAAAACTAATGCCCATATGTAAAAGGCCATTTGGTGTTGAGAAAGAATTTTTCAGTTGCATACCGGGGATTGTACACGGAATGAAACATGAAACATATTTGGCATCGTTTGCAAATAATTACCTTTTTTGCACGCGGGTACCACTAAAATGCTGCAATCTTCTATTTGAGTAGACACAAGGGAAACCTCAACAATGTTCACGAACTGCATAGAGTCAGCGAGAGTTCATTATAATGTGTATCAGAACTACACAACAAAACCAGACACGCATCGGCTTGTTTGCATTATAGCAGTAGCTTTGGGGTGGGGGGGGGGGGGGGGGGGTGGGGGGTGGGCTGAGTAGTCTCGAGGTATGGTGTCCGTCTCGAGTGCTGGAGGTCCCGGGTTCAAGGCCGGGTGAGGACCGGGATATTTTCACGTAGACTTCCAGTAATAAAATGTCCCCTGGTCTCTGGGTAGTGAGATCGGACGCCCGTGTGTATTGTTGCGCACGTACAAAATCCCTTGGCAGTTGGAAATCGAAAAGAGTAGCCTAACGGCGCTGCCCAGGTAAAATTTTGAGTTAAAAATCTACCCAAATTATTTCAGGATCCTCGCTGATGCTACGGAGTTCGTGCATTCAGCTGAGTTTCTCCAGACTCAGGTTTGAGTTAGGAGGAAAACGGAGCACTTATGGGTTAAACCCGTGTGCCGTGATGTTGATCCAACGACTAAACTAAACTAAACTGCATTATAGCAGTTCTATCCTGGACCCAGTTAGTCACTACCACTGAATGTAAGAAAGAGAGTGCTGAAATGTTAGATAGGACCTGTTTTACTGTATGGCAGTGAATCTTATAATGTAAATGAACAAATTAGGAAGAACTTGGAAACAACAGAGATGTGGTTCCTAAGACGAATGTTGCGAATTAATTGGACTGACAGAGCAACTAACAACGATTGCATAAAAGAGGATAATGAAATTAGAACATTATATACGACAATAAGAAAAAGACAAACAGCTTTCTTTAGTCATGTGATGAGAAGAGAGACATTGGAGAACATCAGGACAACTGAAAATATCAAGGGGAGGAGAGGTAGAGACAGACCAAGAGAAATGATGCTGCATGGATTAAGATGTTGGCATTGAAAAAATATTACCAACAGAGTTGATCCCGAACCTCAAAGACCGAGGTCAGCGAAGAGAATGAACCCCTACGCCAGCTGTCGGGGCACTTGATGATTATGATAGGGCCGTGCGGTAGATTTTTTCAGTATGATGCGTCTTCGAAATGTCGCTCCTTAGTGGTGCAAGTCTTCGAAATGCCGCCCCTTAATGATGCAAGCCTTCGAAATGACGCCCCTCCTTCGCACTTTATGCCGCTCCCTTACGATGGCGCCTGATGCAGTCACCTCTCTGTATCAAAGCACGGCACGGCCCTGATGATGATCCTGGATCCATTTGTACTGAGGCACTTCTGCAGTACAGTTTTTGTTTATGAGAAAAGTCCCATCAAATAAAATTAGATATAGATCTAGATAGATCTATATAGATATAGAATATAGATCGAGATAGATAGATATATCTTTCGGTCAAGATGGCGGCGGGCGGTCGTGTTGTTTTGACACCGCTATTTTTGTTTTCACGTGGGTGATGGATAATTTCATCTCGTGCGTGTAATTTTAGCGCTAGTTTATAAACCAGGATTTTCCTCTCAAGATTTTCGCCGATGATACGGAGTTTCGTGCATCTGTGCGAATCAATCCTGGGTGTTTTTCGCAGCGTATTTAAGTTACTGTGTAGTACGCTAGTGGTGTGTAGTGACTGTTTTTTGGTTTTCTTCATCATGGCAGACCAGCGTTTGTGCCCGTACAAAGGGTAAACAAACCACCGACTAGACGAGGTCCACGGCGTAAGCAACAGGGGAGACGGGCCGGAGCCAGGCGTTGCCGGTGAAAATGCAACAGTCTGGGCCTCAAAAACACGCGTATTCTATATTGGAACTGTGCCAGGGCAAAACAACGTGGCCACATTTTGGAAAGCCTGTCATACAGAAACGGGGGGGGGGGGGGGGAGGAGCTCGAGGTGGTACTTGAAGCCAGTGATCTTGTTTATATCAATATTGGCTGTGTCACCAGGACAGCAAGTCGTCTAGGTGATGAGGACAGTGTTAATGACCTGGCTCTGGTTTTTCTTTCACTCACTACAGTATGTAGATTAGGTATTCTAGGGCACCATGGCGGTGACCATCACCCTTGCAGCATAAGGTTGTGAACGGCAGAACCAGGCAGCGCAAGTCAACGGTTAAGACCTTCAAGTATAATAGTTCAGGGCTAGATGTGGTGAGTAAATAACGCGCGACAAGCGTAAGAATCATCATGGCAGGAAAACAAAAGCTGGGAGCAGTCACCTTGGTGGAATTGAAGTGGAAAAGGCCTGGATGGATAAGCGTGGTGCTGTAAGTAAATGGCAAAACGCCAAGAAGAACAGAGTTGCCCATCTAGGTCGTATTGTGCACTTGGACAGAGAGATGGATACCAAATTTAGTTATTTCAAATAGCTGGTTGAAATTGTTAAAAGTTAAAAATGGGCAGAGTTGTGTCAACGAATAAGAACAGACAAATCACTGAAATTGTTCTGGTGATTACATAAAAGTATGAATTGGGTAGTCAAGAATAAGAGTGTTCCTGACTTCCAAAGGGCTGACCTTATCTGGCAGAGGTCTGACGAGAATAAGGGCAAAGCCCTATTTGAAAGCTATCTAGAGCAGAGCAACAAGACAGACATGAGAGGCTGAAGTGTTGCCAAGACAGTTACCTCAGATAGATGTAAGGCCCAGAACATTGCAGTTGAAGACACAGTGCCAGTGATATCAGGGCTGTGCCTAGACGAACAAAAAACAGCGCACCAGGGCCAGATGGTAAAAGATATGACGACATCAATATATGTACCGACAACGAGCTAGAGGAACTAGCAGATATGTACAACAACAGCACAGGGAGTGCTAGCATCAAGAAAGAGAGGTTGCACAGCTATCTAATTTCCTTGCCGAAGCCTGGAAAACATCACACAAAAATTCAGGGATATCGGGTAACAACCATGCAAAATACAATCGACAAGCTGCTGGAGACGTAAATTGCCAGGAAAATATCAAGTCAGCTAGAGAGGCAAGTTTGTTTCCCACCTATCCTTGGAGGGTACCGTTAAAACAGAGAAACCTAGACCAATGCAGCATGATGTCTATGAAGGTTTTCACTCAAGCATTGAAACATGTGCTGCGACGATTGATCTTCAGGATGCGTACAACAGAGTACCATTGGATTTCTTAATGTTTCAGCTTCTTGAACTCAAGATAAGTCAAGATCCTTAGTTGGATCACCGCAGGACTCTTCCAACGGAAAGTAGTTTTTAGATGTGGCAGTTGGACTTCTGAACCAACAAAAATATATACGGATTTCCACAGGGATCACCATTATCACCGGTGCTGTTCAACGCCTACACTGTGAGAATTACCGGCGAGCAGATCAGAGGACCGGGGAGGACATTCTCATATGCCGATGATGTGTTAGTATATCGTCAGAGTAAGGTTATAGATCGGGTTGCTGTGGATCTACTATAGTCTGTTCAGAAAAGAATGTCTTCATTCACGATCAATTTTTATGAAAACTATCTGTTGCATCATTATGAAAGTTTTCCTGCCGTCTTATATTTACCCCCATCCAAGGAATATGTCTTTGATAGGTCCAAAGGCAACTTAAATAATCGAAAGCGGCGACATTTCTTTGATGTTTTGGCGAAAATGTAATGAATTCATGTTAATAAACTAGCTTTACAGTAAAGCACGTCATTTCGGGTAACGACACAAGTACAAGGCGTAGCCAGATTCGTATGAGAGTGGATGCAACAACAAAAAAGTCGCTTAAAAGTCCACAGGGTCGACTGCATTGCACTGGGTTTTTATCCCATATGGCTCAGTCTCTGACTGCAGCGTGGAAAACGTCGCACAAAGCACGAACTCCGTAGCTCCAGCGACGACCCTCGGGAGTCTCCGAAAAAATGCACTCGTGAAATGAAGGACGCGGCCCGGAATCGAACACATAATCTTCTGAGCCCGAGTCAGATGGCTTGACCACTTCACCACGGAGACTCCCGAGAGGGGTGCAATGTGTAATATTAGTAAAGACAGAGAATTTACAGAGGCATGGGGTAAATAATTTGTAAATTGACAGGAAAGTAAAAGGAATATATTTCTTACCTTATTTTTCATTTCCTTCTTGTTTCTTCAGCTGCTGGTTAATAATGTGTACACAAGGAGTCATGTTACTAGGATGCATGTAGCTTTTATATAAGGAGTTCGTGAAACTTCCAAATAGCTGTGCGTTAATGTGCGTATGGAGTGACTAGAAATGATACCGCAATTTAGTCATCATGTTTCTATTTTTAAGGATCTGTTCAGCTGTCTGTGTAGTTTGTTCACACGTACACATGGGTGACAGACCCGCTTTGAGTCTTCGTGAAAAATTGTCTACTCTGTTGTTTACCGTTCAGAGACGGAACATGATTATTACCTGTTTTGAAGTATGAAAATAGTTGTCAATGTCTCTGTAGTGGGCTTCCTTCTTAATGGCCAAGCTGTTCGTCCTCTTTTCACTGAAGTTTATAGATTGATTCTATGTTCGCGTGTTGTCCCTTCATTTGACAACGTGTTTGTTCTCACGTTTCTTGGAATGCCACACTATGTCAGTTTCCACCGCAATATTACTCTTCTGTTGGTATTCAATGCGTTTAGTGTGTGTGTGTGTGTGTGTGTGTGTGTGTGTGTGTGTGTGTGTGTGTGTGTGTGTGTGTGTGTGTGTGTGTGTGTGTGTTCAATACCAGTTGTTTGTCACCGCAGAGGGCTTGAGTAATCGAAAATTCATCACTATGGAATAAAAACTGATGCCATTGACACTGTGCTGATGCTGTAATGTTTAGGGCCTGCAATTCGTCTGAATAGTTGGAGCAAAATATCCCAGTAAATGTGCATGTGGATTAAGGTCTGCGATCTGCCCAGACCTTAATCTGTGTCAGACGATTCCAGTAGGTTGATGACTGCTCTCGGTTGCATAAAATTCAATCCATCCTTTCTCCAATAGTCCTCTTCCTCTTTCAACACATGGTCCTCACATTTTTGCCAGTAACTTTTATCAATAATTAAGAGCGCGGACTGGTTAGTATCTTGACGTCAGACAATTTGAATGTAATATTGTCAGCTGCCACCTGTCCTTTAATTTTAGCCCACACATGTTCTAATGGGTGTAAATGAGAATGGTACGGCGGAAGTCTCAAGCACCTAGGGCCATGCTCTTCTATCAACTTGTCGATTTGATATTTCTTGCTTTTTTGCGTCTGTTTTACAAGGGACAACAACTGTAACTTGAAATATGTTTCTGGAAATGGTATATTTTGCCTTCGGAGCCATATCTTTATTGCTTCCTTTGTGTTCGATGCCGTAGGCATTTTGTCTTCTTTGGCAACAACATTGTGATATGATGCATTGTCCATGATTAGACAAGACGGTCTATCAAGGGATGGAAGTACTGTATTCTCGAGCCAATCTCTAAATACATTACCATTCATCTCATTATGATAATCTCTATTGTCCGTATGCTTTGATACGAACACGAGTCCAGCTTCTGTAGTAAGCCATTATGAGTACAACCAGCATAGGCTATGACAAAACTCTGTCCTTTACTACTGGGCACATAACGCTTTATCTTTCCATCCACTGATTACCATTCCTTTTCACTTGTGTGGTGCGCATTGATCCACGTCTCATCCAAATACTCTATGTCATAATTTTCTTTGAGCATTTTCCTTATTTCACGTAGGTATCTGCTTCTCATGGCTCCTAAATGCAGTTGCTCGCAAAGGATATTTCTACCTCCCTTGTACTTTCTAAAGGTGAAGCCTAATGTCCTTATAATTTTCCACAAAGTTGTTTTGGATAGCTCTATGGTATTGTTCTTTCTCAACCAAACCCTCTTACAGTCACTGTTTCTTTGGCATCCAGCATTATTATAATAGCTCGCCTTATGACATCCTTGTCAAAGCTGTCTACAATTGCCTTTCTACCTACCGTTTGCTTATCGCGTGTTGGTTTCATTCCAGATTCTTGCACCCATCGACGAAATGACCGTTTACTTACACCCAATGCACGCACTGTTCTTTTTTTCGGGATTTGTAACAGTATGAAACAGTTTCCTGCGATCAGCTTTTTGACAAAAAATATGTGTACAACTTCATAGCGATGCTTTGAAGTGTACACAATTTCACAATTAATCCCATTCAACAATATTCACATATTCCGATGTTTGCGATAAAAGGTAAGATTCATAAAATAATCACGTTTCACGAAAGGACCCACATTACGACGACACTTCTGAACACTCCCATTTAACTGCGAGGGCGAGGAAATTTTGAAAAAAGCGCGGATATGTCTGGGTGAAGGTGTAATACATTTAAAAATGTGCACTTAATCTCTGACCCGTAAATTATATACCGTATATAAACAAACATTGAAATCTGCTGTACAATCTCCAGAAAATTTTTTCTTTTCTTGGATGGACATAATGATAAGGTTATATTAACTTTAATTAAAATATTGCAAGGGGGTTTAACATAAGAAACAAAAGTTATCTCAAGGGACATTACTTTTATTAGAATTGCTATATTATGTAATTTAAATAATTGTTGTATTTTTTAAAAGGTTTTATAAAATGTTGAAAGAAATTATCTACAGTCACATGAGTTATAAACAAAGTGATAAAAACTTTAAGCCATCTTCAAAGTTTTCATAAAAATAATGCATCTATTTTAGGTAATTGAAAATGTTCTAACTCATCTTTTTATTTCTCTTCGACATCTATACTGAATAATGTAATTTTTTTTTTTTGGTGAGAAAGTTAGTTGAATATCATTTGCATTACGCCGCAGTCATCCCAGCATGTATTCGGTTTTCGTGATATCTGGGTAAGTTTACGTTCAGTAGTTTCAGGTTGGCCTATTTAGTTATTGGAATGAAGATTGTTCTCTTCCAATCTGTTCGCCATATTTCAGGGAACGGGAACGGGAGCTTATATGACTACTTATATGAATTAAATGAAACGCTCCCCACCAGGAGCCGAGCGAAGCCGGGCAGGGTCGTCTAGTATAATTAAAAAGCAATGTAGAAAATGTTACTAAAGTGAACAACCACATTGTCAACACTCCAACACCAACTGTAAATTTGTGTTCAGAGACGGTGGAAAGAACGCAGGCAATGAACTACCTGGGGATACGTTTTGATCGAAGCCTTGCTTATAATGAGCACATAGACCGGATGATAACAAAGGCCAATCGAGGTTTGGCTGCGATGCAGGTGATGGCAGCGGCAAACTTTGAGCAGCGCCACCTATGTCTCCCTTACGAGGGCCTGGTTCTTTCTGTTTTGCAATATGCGATGGCGATCCTGACTATCAGCCGTAAGCAGATGGATAGGATGGAAAGGATACAGAACGAATCTATGCGTGTTATTCTTGGATGTACAAGAGATACAGCATGCAGGGCTATGCGCTACCTTCTTGATTTTCCAACCATTGGGGACATAATACAAATTTGCAGGGCACGTGCCTCCCTCAGAGTCAACACAAACACACAACATCCACGGCACAGTGAAATTAAGAAGGTAAAGGGTAGCAGGTTAAAAAGAAAGTCGTGAATGGGTCAAGCCGAAGACATTCTTCAACAAGTTGTTCACTTGAGGACTTAGAACCTGGCGAGGTGTGGGTACAAATGTCAACAGATTTCTGTACGTCCTTTTCTGTTTGTATCCAACTAGACAGAAAATGCCGACAAGAAAATCCACCTGCTGTGGGGGCGGAAGTACCGGCTTTGATTTTCAAGAATTCTTTGGAGGGTGATTATGTAATTTACACAAATGTGTCGGTCGTTCAACGAGTGAGAAGTTCAAGGGCTTTTACGGCTGAGGCCGGAGGGAGAATTGTGAAAGTAGATTCAGGTCCGTTTGCTTTGACCACAAGTAGCCTGTCTATGAAAGTCATGGCAGTAAGTAAAGCAATAACATGGCTCGAGACACAAACATTCACTAGGGTATGTTTCCTTAGTGACTCAATGAGCATGCTCGAGAAGATAGAGATGGGGTTGATCCGAAGAGAGTGGTTGATATCTCTGGAGCGGTCTCGGCTGGCAAAGATAAGTTTCATTTTATTGTCAGGGCATGCGGATGTACGAGGAAATGAGCGGGCTAACAAACTTGCAGCTAAGGCTACTGTGGAACGCGGAGGAGCCATTGACCAGGCTGGCATTTCAAATGCTCTACAAGAAGTAAAACGTTCACGAACCAAGTGATGACTGTGAATCTACAAACATGGTCAGGCTCCGACAACAGCAAGTTAAATGGGCAATGAGGATGATCTGTCCACTGACTGACTGACTGATTGACTGACTGACTAACTAATAATAGATAAACGGCGAAGATTTATTTCTGTGTAGGCATTGTAAGATCTTCACATATTCTAGGCCAAGGGGTAATACGAATACGTGGTAAATTCCCTGTCTCGTCGTCTATCTTCTTCTGACATTTCCCAGAAAAGTTTGAAAGTTGTCCTGTATCAATGTTACTAAGCTGGATCGACCCCAGATTTATACTGCAGTAAATAAAGCAAAGATTCCTTGTACACGAGTTAAAGCGCACTAGGTATATAGGATGCTAGATGCATATGTTAATAGATAAATCGGCACCAGGTGGTTGTTGTGGTCTGTGTAGCACTGACCGCTTATTTTTCCTGAGACATTTCTTGGTAACTATTTTAGGCTAGACCGACCTTAGAGCCTAGGCATATTAAAAATACCCCCCCCCCCCCCATACAGATTCGAACCCAGGGTCACCGCGGCGGCAGGTGGGAGACCTAAAAGACACAGAGAGACGGAAATTGCAGATATTAGTAACATGGGAAGAAGATGGGGAACTGAAATGGGTAGCAAAGGATAACACGACTGGACTCGTGGTGGTTAAAATGGAGATACAGAGCAGAAGAAGATGGAGAAGGAGGAGGAGCAGGAGGATGAGCAGGAGGAGCAGGAGGAGCAGGAGGTAGAGGTGGAGCGGAAGGAGGGTGGTTTCACTCACTTGCTCTTGATTGGCTATGTTTTGCAGCTGAATGTTTCTATGGGATGGAGTAGGCAGCCTTACGCCAACCTTTCTTAGTCGCCTATTGCGACATGTATGATAACTTACAATGTTGCTATACTCCTCTTCCTTGGTAACACGCGAGTTAACTAAACAAATTCCAGTGAATCAAGACCGGGGAAACGGACCTTAGATATGACAAACAGTGAGAAAACATGTTAATAATATAATTAGAAAGTATCTCTGTTGAAACGCCCAGTGCAGAAGAAATCAAGGGAAACAAGAAATAACATAAGTAAGAAAGGAGAATGTGATACAGAGATTAGGATATGTTTGTTAACATTTAACATCTATTCGGTATGCAATCGCCTGTTTGCTGGTCGAATGCGCGCGCGCGTGTGTGTGTGTGTGTGTGTGTGTGTTGTGTGTGTGTGTGTGTGTGTGTGTGTGTGTGTGTGTGTCCGTATGTGCGAGTGTAAATGTATACATATATATAGCATCGTCATCAAGTAGAAGATTCTGTGTAGAGCTCCGCTGCCATCACTGCTCGCCATAACGACTCTCGTTCCGTTGACTTGTCGTGCCCTGTGTGTGTGTGTGTGTGTGTGTGTGTGTGTGTGTGTGTGTGTGTGTGTGTGTGTCCGTATGTGCGAGTGTAAATGTATACATATATATAGCATCGTCATCAAGTAGAAGATTCTGTGTAGAGCTCCGCTGCCATCACTGCTCGCCGTAACGACTCTCGTTCCGTTGACTTGTCGTGCCCTGTGTGTGTGTGTGTGTGTGTGTGTTGTGTGTGTGTGTGTGTGTGTTGTGTGTGTGTGTGTGTGTCCGTATGTGCGAGTGTAAATGTATACATATATATAGCATCGTCATCAAGTAGAAGATTCTCTGTAGAGCTCACTTGCTGCAAAGGACCTGCTTCACCCTCACACGTCATTGTACGTGCTTACGTGCATGTCTGTGTGTGTGTGTGTGTGTATGTGTGTGTGGTTGTGTCTGGACCTGCGAGTGCGTACTTTAATCTCATTCTCTATGAGTCGCCCATGAGTTGCTAGTTGTAGATCTTTGATGCACTCCAATTACCAATAATATGAGCGTTCCAGAGAGCAAGGTTGTGCAGTATGGGCAAATGTTTATTGATGTTTAGTGCCGTTATTTTAGAAAAGTTTAGTGCATTTTCTTGTAGTTCCTGATTACAACAGTGACTGTTTCTAAGCGCGTAATCAATACAGCGGAACATAAAAGGACTTCAGAGAAGCATTGTCTTGTCAGCGATAGGTTGGCACTCGGAGCGGCTGATTAACACGTCATCGGCATTGTGTACTATTGACCACTATCTCCTGCTGTGAACTTGTGTAGGCATCCTCTGATATGCTTACTATATTCTGGCATTAGGGTAGGAAACTGTCATAAATACTGACAAAATTGGCTATAGTGTTTTTAATATAGTAATGTGAAACAAAAAGTCTATGTGGAGAAGGGATAAGAGTGCCCCCTCCCCCTTAAATTCCGGTGCGCTAATGGTGAGGTAGGACGTTTAGTCTCTAAGCCGGCATTAAGTTGGACTTAAACGATGACTTCTCATTTGGCAAACTACTTAACGTAAAATTGTTTAGAAAATAAACCTGGGTGTATCGCAACATTCCGAAAGAACGTGCAGTATTTAAAATGTGAAATATAACACATGGGCTAAGTTGAAATCGTCCAGAGACAGAGAGTGCAAACTCGAAATGCTATATATCACAAATAAATTATCGTACAGGATCCAAATCAGCTATGTAACTTGTTTATATTTTATGTAGTTGTATCACTGTAAGTTTATTCATGTGTGCTGATGAGGGCTATAGACGCAATGTCCATTTTGTCACTTATGATTGTGTTCTAGTAAGAGTTATCAATTCTGTTTCTCGCTTTCGTTGATTTACTCATTGTATATGTCACAAAGACTCCGATAGAATAATATTGATAATGTTAGCACTAGTTTAAACAACAGTTTGAGAAAGTAACACAAAGCAATGCTATTTTCTCGAACGATTTATAGTTTGCACGCATTTCACACTCAGCCATATCTTTGAACACGGATATAGGTCTTATTCTTACGGTAGGATGTCACGTTTTTGTTTGGCTACCGTGGCCAATTTCCGTTTTTTTTTTTTTTTTTAAATTGATCAGTAATTCTCAATAAAATTGAGTCGGTTGACAATCAAATACGTACAATTTGTGGAGAGAACATGATTAGCTGTTGGGTACCTCTGGGGAATAACATTATTACAAACTTTGATGTCAGCGTTCTCACTATATTCATTATTTCATAACATTATAATAATAAACTACGTCGCTAGTTCTCTCTAAAGACATTATCTCATAACATGTCACTCCAATAAACTACTTCACACGTTCTCACAATAGTCATTAACTCATAACATTCTACGTAATAAGATACTTCACGCGTCCTCACTACGTCTACTATTCGCAATATTCTACATGTTTAACTATTTCACACGTTCTCACTACATCCAATATCTCACAATGTTTCGTATACAACCACTACTTCCCACGTTCTTCTCACTACATCCATTATCTCATTCTCCACAAACAAATACTACTTCACACGTTCGTCTCACAACATGCGTTATCTCACAATGTTCCAAATACAGTCACTATTTCACACGTTCTTGTCACTTCATCCGTTATCTCATAATGTTCCACACACAATCACTACTTCACACGTTCTTCTCACAATATCCGTTATCTCACTATGTTCCACATACAATCACTACTTCACAAGGTCTTGTCACAACATCCATTATCTCATTCTTCACATAAAATCACTACACCACACGTTCTTCTCATTACATCCGTTACCTCATGTGTTTGTCAAATATAATCACTACTTCACACGTGCTCACGACATTCACTATCATGCACTTATCTCTTTGCACGCACCACCTCACACCTCGTCTTCATGGAACGTTTCATCCCCAGCGATGTTGCTACAACAATGCACGCCAGCGCGTCCTCCCCCTACACCTGCGCTGGCATTATCTCAAGTCTGGATCCCATATGATGTTTCACGCTTGTTAACAAGCTATGTTTTCACCGCCCCTTAATACACGACTGTGTATGTTTAGGTAGAAACAAAACTCTAGTCTACCTATCGTCAACTAACCAAAATATTGCACCTACAGCTGAGGGACTGGCAAACAGAAAGATAACCATAGATCAGTGGTTCCCAAGCTTTTCAAGCAGAGGGCCACATCTACTATATTCGGTAGTTAAGCGGGCCACAACGTTATAAAATGATAAAAGTCGTGCAATATCATTCTTACCTTTCTTAACTTACGTCAACAAAATTCTAAACCTTTAAAGACAGTCAGTGTCAGTACTACACTGCAGTCATTTTCTGGTTTAAAATCAAAAGTTAATTTAATAATACATTTAAATCATTTTCGAACATCGCAATTAATGTAATTAATTTACAATTGTAACTATTCTTCAAAACCAGTTACTTAAGTTCAGATGCCAGTTTGTCAATGTCTGGGCACAAATCTGTCGTGCCCAAAGTCATAAGAGCAACTAGGTTACTGTCAGTGAGTCTGGAACGTTGCTTGTTTTTTTTTTTTTTTTATAACGGTCATTGCGGCAAATGACTGCTGGCATCTGTAAGTCGAACAAAAACAACAAATGTATCTCTGGGCGAATGAACGCAAGTGTTCAAATTGTTCGATAGGCAATAGACGCCAAAATGATATCAAATGAACAGCTGAAGGTGAAGCAGGCAGCTCCAGAAATTTACATCTGAGTGCAGAATTGCATTTCAAATAAATTACTTCGTGCTGAAGGTTTTGCTGTAATTGACAGAGCTTGGCATCAGGAAATACGAACGGATTTATGAAGAGGGCAACATTATCCTCCTCTATTGTGAACTCTTGAAATCTCGACTGAAAGATATCCAGAAGACTTTCCACTTTTACTTTATACTGTAGCAAGTCACATTTCTTTTCCACCACAAGCGTCTTCAGAGTTGGAAACGCCTCTAAAGTCCCTTCAGTCAGCTGTATGATAAAGTGTCGTTGTCTCCTTTTAAATGAAGAAATGCTATCGCACAAATTTGCGAATAGTTTGCTTTTCCCTAGATTCTCGCATTTAAAGAGTTTAAATGAGATGTCCACCAAAAATGCAGGTCATTAAGCCAGTCATCTTTCAGCAGATATTCTCGTTCTGTAGGCAATTCATTTATTTCAGACAGAAACAGATAGACACTGTTTTTCAGTGCCCAGAAACGTGACAGAACTTTCCCTTTAGATAGCCATCTGACATCATAGTGTAACAGTAGGTCACCGTATTCCTCGTTCAGGTCTGATAGAAACTGTCTGAACTCAAGCCTGTTCAGCGCCTTACTTCGAATTTTGTTCACACATCTCAAAACAACATCCATGATATGTTTCAGATTTAATGTCTTTCCACAGAGAGCTCCTTGGTGAATGATTTAATGATATTTTAATATTGTGCGGCCAAGAAACTGTTCCAATAATGTTAGGCATCCAGACATTTTACCCGCCAAAGCCGGAGCACCGTCGATGCATACACTGTACAATTTGGTCCATTCTATTTTGTTTTCACAACACTAGCGACTCTGCTAAACAGTTGTAACAGACGACAACATGGCGCTTTGCGCACTCTGACTGGTCGACAAGGCTGGGATATGGGCACTTTATAACGTTTCGTTGCGAACTGAACAGGCGAATTCGATAATATCTGCTCATAACAACCACGAGCAGAGTAAATTATCGCAAACTGACGGGGCTCTCCAAGTGCATGTTTGAAATTATTAAAATATATTATATTAAATAAAGAGGCCTCGCGTGCCACTTTCTGACAGCTAGCGCGACACAGGTGGCCCGCGGGCCGTGGTTTGGGAACCTCTGCCATAGACGCTACTTCTGAAGCGAGGGAGACTAGTAAGGGAGAAAGCTAACTCTCACATAAAATCAACCCAGAGGACTCATTGGCAGTAGGGTCATGTAATAATGAAAATAATAATAATGAAACAAGCCAGCAAGATCATCAAATATACAATGGGAACAAAGAGGAAACAGCAAGTTCAGGAAAGTATATTTCTATAAAACAAATAAACGATGACCGGCGGCATAAAATAAGGATAACATTTGAAGAGAGTGCGCTTGAAATAAGAGATACGAGCTTGTCTAGGATAGGGAGAAGTGGAATAATAGAGAGAGTAGGAAAGGTTAAACAAACAGCGAAGAGGTGTAATATGGGAACATGGTGTGGCATTTGGGGGAAAGTGCTGAGTGAGGCCGCTCGTGCTAATAGACACAGGAAACGGAAGTTGGGAAAATCGGTTTGATAATGTTGTTAGACTATTTTGGAGAGAGAGAGAGAGAGAGAGAGAATACCGAGAGGTTGAAAATAGTGGTGTTGGTGATGACAATAGTAGTAGTAATTGTAGTAATAATAACTGTAGTAGTAGTAGTAGTAGTAGTAGTAGTAGTAGTAGTAGTGGTGGTGGTGGTAGTAGTAGTAGTAGTAGTAGTAATAGTAGTAGTAGTATTAGAAGTAGTAGATTTGGTTATTGTTGTAGTAATAGTAGTTGTGATGGTGGTAGTAGTAGTAGTCGTGTAGGTGGTAATGGTGAATCTCGTGAGGGTGGTGGTGGTGGCGGCGGCTATTATTTGTTAGGTGGCAGTGATTTTAGAATCATGAGAATAATCATTGTACTTGATTAAGAAAACTCCGTGGCTGTTCCAGTAAGAATTTAGTAAACAGGAAGTAAACAAGTGCAAAGGTTTATATGAAACGTTTTTCGTCTCCGTCAGATCCACAAAACAAATCATAAAATTAGCTCGGAAACAGAATACTTAAAGAAACAATTATGGCAGAGCTGTAGTGCATGAAGATATATTTGTGGTGTTTTGTATAGGTGTGCCGGCTTCCTGGCCTAGAGGTTAGCGAATTTTCTCCTTAATCTCGTATACTCTCATAAGTAACGGGACGACGGTGAGAATCAGCAGTGGTTCGAATCACGTCGGTAGCTTACGGGGTATGTGAGCCGGCCGCTCAGAAAGCAATGGCAAATTACTGAGCGTAATCTTGCCAAGAAATCAACAATCAGCTGAAAGATGCTAATGTTGACAGCGATGTCCTGCAAAAGGATATTTTTTTTGGTATAGGTGTGACTGTGTATGTGTGTGTGTGTGTGTGGTGTGTGGTGTGTGTGTGTGTGTGTTTGTGTGTGTGTGTGTGGTACCTGTTGTAGGTGATACAGATGGTTCTAAACGTGGTACCAATGCATGTACATTTCTAAACACTAAATAGACCAGTCATGACACACAGACACACACACACACACACACTCACAAATATGGGAGCCGCCGTATTGCCAAGGCTTGCTCGCTCGCTTGTCGGTCCGGGGGTCATGGACGCGGATTTTTTTTTTTGTTTTTTGTTTTATTTAAATGACTTGGCTCCCAGGTATTTCCATCCTAAAATGGCTGCTAGGAAATATCCTGGGAAATAAAGGCGGCCTGCTGGACATTGACCTGCATCATCCATCGAGTTAGTCTTGATTTGTGAAAATATAGGGATGTCACCATATACACAGTTAGCCTCAAGGCGTGGGATTTATTCAGTTTACTTTTCTCTTGCTGTTACACAAACACGCGCACACACACACACAAAGATACACACACAGATACACACAGACACATGCAACTAGTGGTATCTTTTGGAGGTCATATTCCGCGCACTCCAGTAAATAATGTTGTATAGTATTATGGACTGAATGGCTGGTTGTGCAAACAGTATAAATAACCCATGGCACAACACTAGTAACATTTAACATGCATCTTTCCTTTGGCAGATTATGGATGTGGGTCATTGACAATTTCGCAACGACTACAGAAGACAATGTTGGGTCCTTGAGCTAAAATGCTACAGAAAAGTTCTCAGATTATCGTGGATCAAGAAGAATAAAAGTATTGAAATTCTACAAAATTCTGTGCATCGAAGAAAACTGGCTCAAAAATAGTTTTATTTATGTCTGGGAAACTGAACTACTTTGATCGTATTAAACGCTACAGTGACATGGAAAGAAAAGTGATGGAAGGCGTGGTTCTTGGGAGAGGAGACAGGGCTGATCATCATGAAGATGGATACTGGACATTGCAGACGCCTTGTGCGTGAGGGTTCGTGAGGCAGGAGAAGAGGCCAGAGATCGAGAGGCTATACGGCGACCGTGGTGAGAGCGACGTTTTTAAATGACCTGTTACATGATGATGATTTGATGAGCAGTGAGGATAGTCTGCCGACTAGCTACCAGTAGAAGCTGTAGGGTACGTTACGATTCTGGGAAGTCACAGTGGAAACATCAGAGGTGGCTGTTATCTTGTACATTTTTAACAAACAAACACAACTGTGTATATTATATGCCTGGACATTTTAAGGGAAGATAAGTCGCAAAGACAACTTATCACAAACATCAAACAGAAGCAGTCATCATGTTTGGTCACATTATGAGAAGACAAAAACGGGAACATGTGACAACCGGAAAGATTCGCGGAAAGAGAGTTAGAGCAAGACAGCGTGAGAACATTCTTGATAGCCTTATATTATGGCAGGAAGGGAGTCAAGACAAGAATTGATCCATGCCGTCGTAGATAGCAATTTGTGGAGGGACATAATCTCCCACACCGGCCAACAAGGCACTGGATAATTATGCTATTTCTGCTGGTAGAAGCCAACTTTGTTTGTCTCACAATTTTATATTCTGGGTCATATACATTCTTCATTTTTTTTTGGGGGGGGGGGGGTGAAAAGGGGGGGGGGGGATACCTAGCCAAATAATGTTTAAGTAAAAGACACACGTGAGCATGCATACACAGACTTGGATTTAATGCAACAACTGCAAAAGATATGCTGTTTCTATGCATATCCCTCCTATGCTTGATTTCTTCCTGTGTTTTTTTTTCCAGTTATATTTGCAGGAACATTATTATTCCTTGCACATACCCACCTGCCATATAACATACTCTCATCTGAAACTGATTATTATGTTATGCCTTTGAGTGAAAGCTGTAGATCGTTACACTAGGAATAAATATTATTTGCTGACACAACTGCGTGTCTACCCACAGCATACATCAGATGCACTTGCAACAGCAGACTGGTCTCGCTAATTACGGTACATTATGAAATATAACGTATATAACGATACGATGAATCACGGATTAGTCAGCCACAGATATCTGACCTTAACGTGTATATTTTCCTTTCTTTCCTTAACGTTGCCTTCTTGCATCTTTCTTTCTTTCTTTCTTTCTTTCTTTCTTTCTTTCTTTCTTTCTTTCTTTCTTTTTTTCCTTCCTTTCTTTTATTATTTCTTTCCTTCCTTCAAACGTTATGACTGTTTGTCTGTCTTTATTTATTTTCTGTCTGTCTGTCTTTATTTCCTTTATTTTCTTTCTTTCTCTTTTTCTTTCTTTCATTTATTATTTCTTTCCTTCCTTCCTTCAAACGTTATGACTGACTGTCTGTCTGTCTTTATTTATTTTCTTTCTTTCTTTCTTTCTTTCTTTCTTCTTTCTGTCTTTCTTTCTTTCTTTCTTTCTTTCTTTTTTATTTCTTTCCTTCGTTCCTTCAAACGTTATGTCTGACTGTCTGTCTGTCTTTATTTATTTCATGTCTGTCTGTCTTTATTTCTTTATTTTCTTTCTTTCTTTCTTTCTTTCTTTCTTTCTTTCTTTCTTTCTTTCTTTTTTATTTCTTTCCTTCGTTCCTTCAAATGTTATGTTTGACTGTCTGTCTGTCTTTATTTATTTCATGTCTGTCTGTCTTTATTTCTTTATTTTCTTTCTTTCTTTCTTTCTTTCTTTCTTTCTTTATTTTTTCCTTCCTTTATTCTTCTTTCTTTCTTTCTTTCTTTCTTTCCTTCTTTCTTTCTTTCGTTCTTCCATACTGTGTTAGAGTGAGGTAGATGTGACTATCCATTGTATACAGTGTTGGAGTCAAGTACATGTGATGTTCTACTGTACACGCAGAGCTAGGCTCGGGTAGCTGAAGGGTGTCACATCGAAATATTACATTTTCTCTTGTCATAATTTTATTGGTAAATCACAGTTGTCGCGATATCGAAATTTAATCGTATATCTGCAGCCGTATATGATACTGTATTCATACTTACTTATTTACGTAAATCTGTGGTTATGGTGGTTATGGCAATCCGGTAGAAATCAGCAATTTTAGAAATGTGATTAACATCAAAAAATCACCAACATGAATCACACCACAAATATTTTGCGAAGAATCATCATGAAAAGTCACAGAAAGAAAATACAACAGAAATAAAGGAAAATCAGTGTGAATTTATAGAAGGCAAGGGTATAAGACATGGGGTGTAAAAGAAATAAATAAATCAGTCTCCCAAAAAGTGAACCAATATACTTTAATTCAGTGCCGCTTTGTATCACCCCGTGTAATAAAATCTACGTGCTAGTCGTTTTCTGATACCTACAGACAACAAAACCTAAGTATTTACACTTTATTTAACATATAATATGAACAAATGACAACAATAATCATCTACTTTATTAGTGTTGATTTTTAAATTTAACCGGGACTCCCAGGTCCACTCGGCATAAAATAGGTACCAGGAAATATCTTAGGAAGTAAAGGCGGCTGGCTTGGTATTGAACACATGACCTGTCGAGTGCGGATTTGTCTGTAGAAATATGGGTCTAGCACCATATGCCAAATTCGCCGCCTTAAGGTGCTAGACTCATATTTCTACAGACAAAAATCCGCACTCGAGGGGTCATGTGTTCAATACCAAGCCAGCCGCCTTTGCTTCCTAAGATATTTCCTGGTACCTATTTTATGCCGAGTGGACCTGGGAGTCCCGGTTAAATTTAAAAATCAGCATCCATTCCTTCGTGCATCCATCCACGCATCCATCCATCCATCCATCCATCCATCCATCCATCCATCCATCCATCCACACATTCATACTACCATCTATCCATATATCCGTCCATGCATCCACCTATGCATCATCCATATATTCATTCATGCATGCATCCATCCATCCATCCATCAGTTTACGCATTCATACTACCATCCATCCATCTATCCTTCCGTGCATCCACCCATGCATCCATCCATCTATCCATTCGTGCATACATCCATCCATCCATCCTTTGATCCAGCCAGCCAGACTTTACGATAAAATACTCGAGCATTCGTTAGAGTTCAAGATGTTATCAACAGATTTAAATCACTGATCATTTTCTGTCTTTCTCCAGTCGTTGTTTTTCCCAGTTACCACCTCGAGCATCCTAGAAGATTGATTAGTCTGAAACTTGCAATAATATTCCACCCAGTGGACCACATGGGAAAGATGCTTGCATTTTTACAAGACTTAACAACACCATGAAAAGATGACACACTAATAATTTCACATTTGAACTGTTTTCCCAGCTTACATTTTAGGTACGCTAAAGGAGTGATTAGTCTAAAACTTTCATTAATATCTAGAATGCCACCTTGCATCAAATACTGAGTAATATTAATCCTCTTTCACATTTCGTTTGAATGTTTAAGGAATCAATTAAAATAAACTTCTAGACATCTCGACGTGTAAAATTTCCATTTTCATTAAAGCATTTTTTAGCGTCAGCTTTTTATATTAATATGTTTGTCAATAATACAATTACTTGCCATGTATTTATTTTGTTGTTATTTGGGATTCTTAGGTTACATTAAGCTCTTAAATCTGTCACCATAATTTTCTTTATTAAAATGTCTGTTATTTAATGTGCTGCAGTTAACCTTTTTATTGATGCATTTTGAAAATGTATGTCCGTGGCTTAACATAGGCTTTGTAATTTCCTGTTTTTCTCTTCCTCCATTCACACTCTGTGAGGTGGTGGGGAGAGATATATGGATATTTTGAAAAGCGCTTTGCAGGTAGGTCTTCAGTTATCTAAGGTGTCCTAACGCCTTCAATTTATCTTGTAGGTGTTTTCCTCTGGTCTTGTATACAGCATATTTCTTCAATGTGGCTCTTTGTCGTTCATGGTACTAGGGCATTCTTGTCACGATGCCAAACTATGTAATCTTTTGTTCTTTAATGAACTGCATGACTGGTTTCAGACGCAGTCATCTTCTAATTTCCTCTTTCGTACGTCTATCTCTCATAGTTACTCCAGCAGAGTTCTAAAGTATCTCGTAGCTGTTGTTATTATTTTGTGCTCGTTAGCTGCAGTAAGTTTTATAACAACTGTTTTCAAAATATACATCTTATGATTATTAACACACATAATGTTAATGTGCAGAAATTCAGATATCTAGGCACGTGGATAACATCAGATGGAAGAAATATCACTGCGCTAAAGAGCAGATTAGGACAAGCAAAAACTGCATTCTATTAAATGAAGAACGTTTTGTGCAATAAGTCAATACCCTTGAAAGTCAGAAAAAGAGTTCTTGCATGTTACATAAAACCAGCTTTAACATACAGCTGTGAGTCATGGACAATTAGTAAACAGGTGAAAAAAACATCCCTGGAAGCCTTGGGGGTGTGAATTTACAGAAGAATGCTGACAATTAATTGGACAGCCAATACGAGCAGTCAGGGCGTTAAATTGAGTCGCAAAGACAACTTATCACAAATATCAGAAAGAGGCTGACATTGTTTTTGGCCACGTTATGAGAAGACAAAAACTGAAACATGTTGTGACAACCAGAAAGATTTGCGGAAAGAGAGTTAAGGAAGACAGCGTGAGAAGATTATTGACAGTCTTGTGTCATGGCACGGAAGGGAGTCAAAACACGAATTTGTAGAGAAGCATGATCGCCCACGCCAGCCGACAAGGCACTGGGTGTTAATGTTAATATTTATACAATCTGAGAGTGTGTGGTGCGATGGGGACAGGGGTAGGCGATGGTAACGGTCAGTGAAGGTTCCAGGGAAAGAAACACAGTACACTTCCGTCAACGGTTTTCCGCCCTTATTTTTTTTTTTTTTGGAATTCTTTTTGTGTTCCGCTCGTTCAGAGCGGGGTCTTATTTGAGTATATACACCAGTGTTTCCCAACCTTTTTTGTCCTATGCCCCACCTAAGCCTTTCTAAAATTCTTATGGCCCCCCCACCTAACATATACATTATTTTAATATTCAATATTCACTAAAGAAACTTGAATGATAGGTTTTAGGAAGAAATTAATAGGAAATTATTGAGCAAACACAGTAAGTAATTTTTCAAAGCATATAATGGAGAACTGAAATTCAAGTACAAAATAATTTTAAAGATAAGATTTTTCTATATTATTTTAATTATTAGTAATTATTTATTATTTAAATTTAGTGAGATCCTTGCGCTTGATGCTTGCTGCAAAGAGATTTTATGTCAGGTTCCAATTTAGTTAACTTCAGTCTCAAGTCTGCCCGTTTTGTTATATCCAGCCAGTCTTCCATTTTCGAATTGCCCCCTTAACAATCGAATTGCCCCCCTGTGGGGCGTGGGCCCCACGTTGGGAAACACTGATGTATACTGTTTTTAAAAAAATGAAACAAAAGAAACGCAACATTTTTGGTGTTACCTTTATAAAAGATAATCGCTGATTGGACATCAGTCAACCTATCGGCTGTGTCTATCAGGTCATTAACTTCTTGTGATTACCTGAATTTTACTCACTTCATGATTCGTGAGGTCATGAAAGAGGTCAAGGTCAAAACAACATTTTTGACAATAACTCGTGACAGGTTCATGATAATCCCGTGAAACGTGCTGAACACAAACCTCTCTGACCATATTCTTGGATGCCTATAAAAGATTGACGCTCCTCGAATAAATTCAATTGAAAATTCAATGCGCAAGTATGGCTTATCTCACTACAGAACAACGACTCATCATCATTGGAAGTTTACAGGCTGGACAGTCACAAAGTGTAGTAGTCAAAGAATTTAACGTGGCTAGAAGCACCATTAGTCAGGAAACTGACTCAGCGGCAGACCGGCCGCGCATTGGAAGACCCATAATCACAACTGCTGCCGAAGACCGCTTCATACGGCTGCGTCACCTTAGGAATCGACTTGCATCTGCGTCCTTTACGGTCCAATTAATACCTGGAGCTCGTCGAATTTCAGATGAAACGGTCAGGAACCGGCTGCACGACGTGGTCTTTGCGCTAATAGACCCTACAGAGGTCCTGTTCTTACGGACAGGCGTCGTCAGAACCGATTACGTTGGGCGATTCAGCATCTTCAATAAAATGCTGGTACATGTTTGCAATTGAAACTGCAATAATGTTGCGTTTATTTTTGTTTGTTTGTTTGTTTGTTTGTTTGTGTCACTTGTTTAAATTCCAGAGAGAAGGTTGGACTCAACAAGCACATCTATAAAACTGATTATCTGTTGGGGTTATTGCCTGACTTTGGTCTACACTCCTCTCTTCTGTCTTCCCTTCCATATATCTACTTCTGTCACTCTCTCTATTATTCTCTCAACACATACTCCGACAACATTTCCTTTCAACATATAATAAAAGATTTATTAATAAAGAAAACTATGTCCGGTGTGTGTATGGATATTGTCTGTGTAGTTGCTATTGTATTCTATGGTTGTGGACAGAATGAACTCAGAATGTCTATCAGCTGTATCTTCTCGCCAGTCATTCTTCACGATTACAGGACATCACATCAAACAGGACAGAGCTCACCCGGGATGATCCGTAGGCTTGAATCTGATGGTAAATCCGTTAGTGAAATGAAAACAAACTGTTCACCACTGAGTCACCGTATTGCTATAAAAGTCCCGTAAGTTTATGACTGTGCCCAAATCGGTTTCATGATATTAAGTATCCATCATCAAAAAAGAAAACACCACATTGTCAATGTTCTTCCTATTGTCTATTATGATTATCACTATTGTCTTTGTCTATTCCTTCTACCCTATGTATGCAAGTCGTATGTAGGTTGAAGTCTCTGCTTGCCCCACCTTAACATCTTTTTCTGTTTAGGAGCCCCGTGGTATATGCGTGTTAGCATACAGTCTTCTGTATTTTACTTGATGTTAGTATTTGTTCATCTGAACGAACTGTTTAGGTTCTTTCTGGATCTAAGTATGTACTTTATTGGTTCACGTAGAGTAGGTTTTTCTTTCTTCTCTAATGTCCCTAGAAACTGGGAACCTGTGGATGAATATAACAAGTCGAGTGGTAAGCGTCCGCCCCTTACTCCTAACTTATGCAAGTGTCCTTCTCCAGCCATAATGACAAGGCTTTCGAAGTCACCATCCGCATAAGACATAAGAATTCACCTCAGTCTAAAACACCCACTAATAATATGTAATGATAAAGGTAATACACGCTCATCTATATTCCTATTCAAAAACTATATTTTAATATACCTTATACACATCTATGTTCCTTTATAGAATTAATGTAGATCCACGAATCGAAATTAATCCGCAGCCAAGCACTTTATCCCATTATAAGGGAGGATATTTCTTTTCATTACAGGACACATAATTCTATCTTTCCGTCCAGTTGGGGAACACACACTAAACTGACACAAAGACGTGGCCACTCTCTTTAGATCATCTTTGTCCCATCGTCCTTGACATTGCTGGACAAAGCAAATTCAGACTTCATTATCCCTGGTCAGTGGAAAATTCCAGATCTGGGCTTTTCCGTATATCCCTACCTCCAGAACGCAATAGACTGATCCATGATGCTTTCTCTCTTTGTCGCTACCCAAATTTTCCACTCGACAGTTACCTGTCCGGTTAGTCGGCTATTCCTGTCTTGACCCACATACACATGCGCTTGGTCACTCCTTGGTTAACCCTTCTCCTACCTGGGTATTCTGATCTGTAAGTTATCAAGGAATCATTAACCTGCAGTCTTTTCCGTGACATAGGCCCCCTCTTAAGAGATTAGACCGCGTCGAATCTTTCTCGCTGTAGGTTTGATTCCCATGATCCACAATCCTATTCTTCTTCCTCCGGAGCTGGATGTCTGGATATCAAATCCGCTCCTACATTCTCCTTACCAAGGATGTATTCCATTGTGAAGTCCAGTTGTAGCAACAACGTCCCTCACATCCACCGTGCGTTGAGCTTCTGCTAAGTCGCTATTAACATCACGTGTTGATGATATGATTGGATCCTCACATGGCTCATCTCATTATCCAGTAGGCGCTCTAATTGACACCCTACTATACTACTAACGACTGAAACTAGTGTTGGCTCCTCGCTCCTGTACGTTCAGTCGACCTCCTTTCGACTTGCGTCAGCGATGGCTCACAATACAGACGGATTTTCCCATCCTGATTGTAACACTGCTTCCATGTCCTCTTGGTTTCCCCCGGTTTTTCCTCTGGGGATGTTCCGCCTCGTCCTCGTCGGACCGAGTCGTCTTTCCCAAACCTCCTGGGCTTTTGCTTCCAGGACCATCTTGGGCGATGTTGTATCTGGTCAGCCAATCTCTGGTTGGAGTCCTGGGTAATTCTCGCTTTTCCCGACGTTACCCACCCCTTCTGAACTTGGTTACCGGTGAAACTTTCACTCTTGTCCTTTCCCTGACTTGTGATTTCCCTCCTCCTGTCGTTGGGTAAATCTGACCTATCACGTACTGTCCCATAGGCCCTCCTATGTTGTACTGGCGATCTCTGGTCTTCGTCTGGACTGGTAACCGTTGTCCTAATGGCTGCCATCACCATAAAGTGTGAAGCTTTGCTCCCGGATCTCTCCTCATATTTCCTAATGAGATGTCTAGGGAGATTTTTCTTCTCTTCCCCGATCCGTATTTTGTAGATGTTCTTGGACACCACCTTTTCCACAGGATAAGGTCCTTTCCATCCTACTTGGAGTATATTGGTCTCTGCTGGACTCCACACTTCCACTTTGTCTTCCACTTTAAGAGCTAGTTTCCTCTTAATTCGCTTGTTGGGTGGTGCTCTCTGGCACTCCGAACAAGACTTCACCCACCGGCGTACATCTCCGGTCATTCCTGGCCAGCAATAATGGCCGGATATTTGCTGCAAGGTCTCTCTGACACCCATATGTCGATTCTCGCTTATGATGTGTCCACTCTGAAGAATGTGAGGACGGTGGGTCTCTGGAACCACCCACTGCTCATGCAGGTTATCTCCCCTCCCAGCTCTCCGATAGAGTAGTTGATTCTTCAGAAAGTACTGTCCCCGTTCTGGTGGCTCAGCACTTCTTTGCAGCTTCCTGTAGCAAGGATGCAACGTAGTATCCTTCCTCTGGGCAGTATGCAATTCTCCTATCCCTGAGTTGTCGCATAGTGTCTCTGCCTCTTTTTCCTCCCCTTGAGATACACTGACTACTGTTCCCTTGTGGGCTTGCTGTTTGGGCATCCCCAAAAAGACATATTTCGTGCCAATGATCATTGGAAATAAGGAGTCAGATAATACAGCAGCTGGAATAATGCCCGTGACGTACCTGGATTTGATCTCCACCTTGGCGATTGGCAGCGTCATGGTAACAGCACTCCTCATTGCCGGCTGTATCTCTATGGTCTCCCCTGTAAATTGGTCTGGGCTTACTAAGCTGGCGTCCACCACCGCTTCCCCATCCAAACCGGTATCGTAGAGACAAGCAACCTGCTGGCCATTGACTTCAATAAGTTCAACCACAGGTGGTCTCTCTTGGTCCTGAGTGTCTTTCATCTCCTTGACCGTTTCCTTGCCTTCCTCTTTTGATTCCTCGAGGTTGGTTATGCAATTGGCGTGTTTGGCCTTGCATCTGCAGTCCACAATATTATGTGTTGTCGACTGGCAGTGTGTGCACTCTGTTCCCTTCCTAGGTTTCCGTGTGTCCTTTTTGTTCCTTTCTCCTTCGCCGACCTCAGCCTTGTCTGTGATCACCGATGTAGGAATCACCTTGCATGCTGCGAAGTAAGAACTTTTAGGTTTCGATCTGCAGTCTTTTGTGTTGTGGGATGCCGCCCTACAAAATGAACACCATTTTTCATACCACTGTCGTTTCGCTTGAGAATTCGAGGTGCTCTGGTTTCCTACCTTCACCTTCTCTGAACTCTCCTCTGTGTGCTTTATATAAGGTTCCCCTTTTTCTCCTTCCCAGTTTTTAGGTTTCTTTTTCTCTGTTTTCTCCTGACTTTTGGATTGTGTACTTAGTTCCTCCGTTTCACCATGTACTTCCACGAATCGTTCCGCCAGCTTATTCACCACATCAATCCGTTCCGCCCCTTGTTCTCCCAAGAAGGTTCTGAGAGGTTTCGACATTTGCTTTCGCATTTGGTCTACCACCATCATCTCTTCGAGACTCTCATAATCCCTCTGGAATTCTGCCAAGTCCATCCATTTCTGTAGATAGGATTTCAGCCTCAGACTGTAGGCGGCGAATAGTTCTCCCGGCTCTCGTCTAGACGATCTAAACTTCTTCCGATATGTTTGTGCGGTGACTTCATAATGTTTCATCAAAGCTGCTTTCAATTCCTCATACTGATTTTCCTGTCCTGGTGGTAGGCGTGTGTAGACCTCGTAGCCCGAACCACGTAAAGACTGGGATACTTTAAGAGCCCATCTGGATCTTTCCAGTCCCATAGCGATTGCCATAGCCTCGAACCGATCCAAAAACTGGAATATCTTTTCTTTACTTTCATCGTAGACTGCTAAAGGAAACTTCATGGCATGGTAACCCTGTCCACTCATGTAGGTTGCCCCAGGTGAAGATGAACTTCCTTCTGCTGCATCTATTTCACCCTTATTTTGTGTCTTGAGTTCTAACTCTTTCAAGCGGTATTCATGTTCCATTTCTTGTCTCCTGGCATTCTGTTCCATTTCCAGTTTCTTGGTCTCCTGGTCCATTTTCTTGGCTTCTTGTTCCATTTCCAGTCGCTTGGTCTCCTGGTCCATTTTCTTGGCTTCTTGTTCCATTTCCAGTCGCTTGGTCTCCACCTCTATTCTTCTCACTTCCAACTCAGTCTTTCGATCTTCTCGTTCCGCCTGACGAATCTCTCGCTCTCTTTCTTGGATGTAATCAGTTAAGTCTGAACCAGCCAACCCAATTTCCTCTCCGTTTGCCCTAAGTTCTGCTGTAGTTAGTTTGGGAGTGGCCATAGTTAAAGCAGGTAAGTCAGCACGTTGAGTCAAGACACCTCAAGGCAGTAAAAAGTACTCACTATAAACCGATCATCTACCTAGAACCTATATCATTATCTATGTCTATCTAATATTATAAACCTACGACACCCCACCGTACATCACAACCACTCTCTCATCCACAAGAGGAGATATAGGATAAAGACTTATGTAGACGTGTGACCGTGTGACTAGGTATGTAATATGTCTTTCTACCTATCCACATTCACTCTGTCTGGAACTTTCTCACTGCAAAGTCACCAGCATTAATGAAATGTTTCTACCATAAATGTAATGGCACCATATATCCAATGGACGTCCTTCCATTAAAAGTCATCAATGTATACTTCTATTTATTCCAATCAGTATGTCCCAACATGTAGGTACTCCGCTATGCCTGTGCCAATATGCAGGTCATATGGGTATAATGTATGTACGTATCCCGCTCGCTCCACCAATTATGTCACTTGTTTAAATTCCAGAGAGAAGGTTGGACTCAACAAGCACATCTATAAAACTGATTATCTGTTGGGGTTATTGCCTGACTTTGGTCTACACTCCTCTCTTCTGTCTTCCCTTCCATATATCTACTTCTGTCACTCTCTCTATTATTCTCTCAACACATACTCCGACAACATTTCCTTTCAACATATAATAAAAGATTTATTAATAAAGAAAACTATGTCCGGTGTGTGTATGGATATTGTCTGTGTAGTTGCTATTGTATTCTATGGTTGTGGACAGAATGAACTCAGAATGTCTATCAGCTGTATCTTCTCGCCAGTCATTCTTCACGATTACAGGACATCACATCAAACAGGACAGAGCTCACCCGGGATGATCCGTAGGCTTGAATCTGATGGTAAATCCGTTAGTGAAATGAAAACAAACTGTTCACCACTGAGTCACCGTATTGCTATAAAAGTCCCGTAAGTTTATGACTGTGCCCAAATCGGTTTCATGATATTAAGTATCCATCATCAAAAAAGAAAACACCACATTGTCAATGTTCTTCCTATTGTCTATTATGATTATCACTATTGTCTTTGTCTATTCCTTCTACCCTATGTATGCAAGTCGTATGTAGGTTGAAGTCTCTGCTTGCCCCACCTTAACATCTTTTTCTGTTTAGGAGCCCCGTGGTATATGCGTGTTAGCATACAGTCTTCTGTATTTTACTTGATGTTAGTATTTGTTCATCTGAACGAACTGTTTAGGTTCTTTCTGGATCTAAGTATGTACTTTATTGGTTCACGTAGAGTAGGTTTTTCTTTCTTCTCTAATGTCCCTAGAAACTGGGAACCTGTGGATGAATATAACAAGTCGAGTGGTAAGCGTCCGCCCCTTACTCCTAACTTATGCAAGTGTCCTTCTCCAGCCATAATGACAAGGCTTTCGAAGTCACCATCCGCATAAGACATAAGAATTCACCTCAGTCTAA
The DNA here is from genome assembly GCA_014155875.1 of Cepaea nemoralis. Lineage (NCBI taxonomy): Eukaryota > Metazoa > Mollusca > Gastropoda > Stylommatophora > Helicidae > Cepaea > Cepaea nemoralis. The sequence goes on along the minus strand of JACEFZ010006055.1, from coordinate 265,402 downwards.
AACACCCACTAATAATATGTAATGATAAAGGTAATACACGCTCATCTATATTCCTATTCAAAAACTATATTTTAATATACCTTATACACATCTATGTTCCTTTATAGAATTAATGTAGATCCACGAATCGAAATTAATCCGCAGCCAAGCACTTTATCCCATTATAAGGGAGGATATTTCTTTTCATTACAGGACACATAATTCTATCTTTCCGTCCAGTTGGGGAACACACACTAAACTGACACAAAGACGTGGCCACTCTCTTTAGATCATCTTTGTCCCATCGTCCTTGACATTGCTGGACAAAGCAAATTCAGACTTCATTATCCCTGGTCAGTGGAAAATTCCAGATCTGGGCTTTTCCGTATATCCCTACCTCCAGAACGCAATAGACTGATCCATGATGCTTTCTCTCTTTGTCGCTACCCAAATTTTCCACTCTACAGTTACCTGTCCGGTTAGTCGGCTATTCCTGTCTTGACCCACATACACATGCGCTTGGTCACTCCTTGGTTAACCCTTCTCCTACCTGGGTATTCTGATCTGTAAGTTATCAAGGAATCATTAACCTGCAGTCTTTTCCGTGACAGTTTGGTTGTTGTTGTTTTTTTTAAAAATGTATACGTCTGTAACGATTTCCATTTTCCAAGCTAGAAGTGAACAAATAGTACATTGCTTCGGATTCGAGATTATGACTTATTTTGATAGAGCTACACTACTTTATTCGCTTAAAAGTTGAAAGGGTCGACTTCATTGCACCTGGTTTTATCCTCGGTCTCTTTCCGAAGCGTGGAAAGCGTCGCACAAAGTACGTACTCCATAGCACTAGCGACGACACACAGGAGTCTCTGAAATATTTCACTCGTGAACCGAAGAATGCGACCCGGAATTGAACACACAACCTTCGGGGCCCGAGTCAAACAGCAAGTTAGTTAGTTAGTTAGTTAGTCGACAGATCATCCTCATTGCACATCGAACCATTCAGTCCATATGTGCTCGGATCCTCTCCTCAGCAAATCCCGCAACGTGTAGCGGCTATCGACGCCAGTTCTGTGTTGGTTTATAAATCTTCTTTGGCTTCCTGCGTAGTGTTCTTGTTTGGCCACCCCTCTTTTAATTTGCTGCTCTCGCAGTCTGGCCATTGTTGTAGATTCACAGTCATCACTTGGTTCTCGCAAAAGTCTTACTTCTCGTAGAGCATTCAGAATGTCGGCCTGGTCCATGGCGCTTCCGCCCTCCACAGTAGCCTCACCTGCGAGCTTGTCAGCCCGCTCATTTCCTTGTACTCCCGCATGCCCTGGCACGAAGATGAAACTAATCTTTGCCATTCGAGACCGCTCCAGAGGCAGCAACCATTCTCTTCGGATCGACCCCTCCTCTATCCTCTTGATCATGTTCATTGAGTCGCTAAGGAAACAAGCCCTAGTGAATGTCTGTGTCTCGAGCCATGTTATTGCTTTACTTACTGCCATGACTTCCATGGTCAGGCTACTTGTGGTTTAAGTGAAAGCACCAGAGTCCTCCTTCACAATTCTCCCTCCGGCCCGAGCTGTAAAGGCCCATGAGCTTCTCACATGTCGGACGACCGACCCATCTGTGTAGATGACCGCGTCACCGTCTAGCGAATTCTCGAAAATCAACGCTTGTACTTCAGCCTCAACAGCAGCCGGATTTTCTTGTCTGCATTTTCTATCTAGTTGGATGCAAACTGAAAAGGATGTGCAGAAGTCTGTTGGCACTCGCACCCACTCCTCGCCAGGTTCTAAGTCCTCAAGTGAACACACCTGTTGAAGAATGTCTTCGGCTTGACCCATCCACGACCGTCCTCTTTTTAACCTGCTGCCCTTCACCTTCCTAATTTCACTATGCAGTGGATGTTGTGTGTTTGCGTTAATTCTGAGGTAGGCGCGTGCCCTGCAACCTTGTATTCTCTCTTCAATGGTTGGAAAACCAAGAAGGTAGCGCATCGCCCTGCATGCTGTATCTCTTGTACATCCAAGAATAATGCGCATAGCTTCATTCTGTATCCTTTCCATCCTTTCTATCTGCTTATGGCTGAGAGTCAGGATTGCCATTGCATACTCCAAAACAGACATGACCAACCCCTCGTACAGAAGACATAGATGGCGCTGCTCACAGTTTGCTGCCGCCATCACCCGCATCGCTGCCAAACCCCGCTTGGCCTTTGTTATCACCTGGTCTATGTGCACATTATAAGCAAGGATTCGATCAAACCGTATCCCCAGGTAATTCATTGCCTGCGTTCTTTCCACCGTCTCTGAACACAGCATTACAGTTGGTGTTGGAGTGTTGACAATATGATTATTCAACAAGAACCAAGTCACTGTTGCCTTTGTTGGGTTGACCATTGCCCCAGCTTCATCACACCAAGTACTTATGCGATTGAGTTCGGTTTGTAGTTCCACAGCAACCTTCTCTCTATCCTTCCCCTGACGATACACTAAAACATCATCGGCATATGACAATGTCCTGCCAGGTCCAGTGATCTGCTCACTGGTGATTTTCACTGTGTAGGCATTGAACAGTACCGGAGATAATGGTGATCCATGTGGTAGGCCAGGATATATTGTTGTTGGTTCCGAAGTCCAACTGCCACATCTAAAAACTACTTTCCGTTGGAAGAGGGCTGCAGCGATCCAACTAAGGAGGAATGGACTTACGTTTAGTTCGAGAAGCTGAAACATTAAAAAATCCAGTGGTACTCTGTTGTATGCGTCCTCAAGATCAATCGCTGCAGCAACGGTTTCAGTGCCTGAGTGGAAACCTTCATAGACATCCTGGGCAAAGACTGCTGCATTGCTCCAGGTTTCTCTCTTTGGACGGTACCCACCCAGGGTGGGTGGGAAAACACCTTGCCTCTCTAGTTGGCTTGATATTTTCCTGGCAATTACCTTCTCCAGCAGCTTGCCTATTGTATTCTGCATGGTTATAATTCGATATCCCTGAATTTTTTTGTGGTCTTTGTCAGGCTTCGGCAAGGGAATCAGATAGCTGTGTAACCATTCCTCCTTGATGCTAGCACTCCCTATACTGTTGTTGTACATGTCTGCTAGTTTCTCTAGCTCATTGTCGGTACACCTATTTATGTCGTCGTATCTTATGCCATCAGGACCTGGAGCACTGTTTTTTGATCGTCGAAGCACAGCCTTGATTTCTTTCACTGTCACAGTGTCGTCATCCGAAGTGTTCTGGGCCTTGCATCTGTCTGAGGTGACCTCCTTGGCCAGATTTCGGCCTCCCATGTCTGTCTGGTTGCTCTGCTCTAGATAGCGTTCAAAGAGGGCTTTGCCCTTGTCCTCGTCAGTCCTCTGCCAGATGAGGTCAGCACCTTGGAAGTCAGAAATGCTCTTATTCTTGACTACACCACTCATGCTTTTATGTAGTCGCCAGAACAATTTCAGTGACTTGTCTCTGCTTACTCTTTGACACACCTCTGCCCATTTTTCGCTTTTAACAACCTTGACCAGTTTTTTGAAGTAGCTTACTTTTGTGTGCATCTCTCTTTCTAAGTGCAAGCAGGGACTAGGATGACCAGCTCTGTTCTTCTTGGCATTTTGCCATCTCCTTACAGCACTACGCTTATCCACCCAAGCCTTCTCCACCTAGAAACTCCACCACGGTGGCTGCTCCCAGCTTTTTTTCATGCCCTGAAACGTTCTGCGCTTGTCACGTCTTATTTTACTCACCACATCTTGCCCTGTACTGTCATACTGGAACGTCTTTACCTTTAGCTTGTGCTGCCTGGTTCTGCCTTTCTCCACCAGTATGCTGCACGGGTGGTGGTCGCTGCCATGGTGTCCTAGGACACCCCATCTACACACTGTAGTGAGTGAAGGTGAAACTAGCGCCAGATCAATAGCACTGTCCTCATCGCCCGGACGGCTTGCTGTCCTGGTGACACAGCCACTGTTGATACAAACCAGGTCGATGGTTTCCAGTGCAGTCTCGAGCTCCTCCCCCTGTGTATTGGAGGAAGTGTTTCCCCATGATCTGCCTTTAGCGTTGAAGTCACCACAGAAAATAACATTTCTCTCGTGGCCTAATATGCCACTTAAGCACTGCCACTTCTGGGCGTCCACACCGAGTCAAACAGGTTGACCAAAACTACTTTATTCGTTAATCTTCATGAATTCAGATACTGGTTAGAAAACTGTTTCGATGTGCCCCCGACAAACTCCACGCTGTGAATGCAGTTTATTCATAACAGCTTATTTCTCGTCTTCTAACATGGTCTAACAACCATTTATAATCAGTACATTTATGAGTGTTCATGTATGATTTTATATGCATATTTAAGATTGATGTAATGCTAATTTTGATGCTTGATTTGCATGGGGGAATTATCTTAATAGAATTTAAGTGTCCCATAATTGCAAAGTACCACGCATCTACTTTCTTGGATATAACGATTCCACACACACAAAAATTGAAGTAGAAATGCTAGACTACTACAGCGTTGGATTCAGCAGTACTTGGAAAGTATGGGATAATATTGATGGTGTGAAATGTATGAAATGTTGCTAATCATTATCATTATCATGTGTTCTGAAACACAGACTTGGGAGTTCATTTCTCTTCACGGATCTTAGTCCTTGATTTAATTATATTTGATTATACTAATTCATATTAGGTTTAAGAGAATCTTGGAATAGCCATCATCATTATGTGCTCCGCCAACTGACATTGGTGATCTTATCTGTCCACCTGATTATATCTTGCCCAACCTATATCGCTATATAGCCGGTCTCCCTGTCGAAAGGTTTAACGACTTTCTCCGTAATCCCGTATATCCACGTGAGGAACACATCTGCGCGAGATTAGGCAGCGGGTCGTATCGCGTTGGTTACTTACTGGGTATGTGAGCCGGTCGCTCAGAAAGCAATGGCAAACTACTGAGCGTAATCTTGCCAAGAACAACAACAGCAGCTGAATAATGCTGGTGTTGACTGCAACGTCTTGTAAGTGATATGCAACTTTAAAACAAAACACCTATATCTATATGTGTACTGGCACCTTTCCATGCCATTCCTAAGGCTGTCATAATAATGATGTGAATAAAAGCCAGTCATGTTGGAATTAATGTAATCATACAATATCATATTCCCAAAATATTCTTTAATCAGTTATATTATGTATGGTTATAATATCATTTTGTCAGGTTAGATATATTTATGTTATAATTTCCCATGAGAAGAATAGGGGTAAAATAAGATACATATATACCAAATCCTTTTAATCATTATTCTCATCACCAGACTATATAGAGATGTGACAATCTCAAGTTACCTGTGCTTATTCTGCCTACAAGCATTATAATTAATGAACTAAGGAGAAGAATAATGTTTCTCACACTTAATCACTCACCACAATGAATAATATGCATGCACTGGACACCGTTTGAAGCTAATTAATATTCCATAAGGGGCAACAGTTTGACAGACATGCTCAGGTTAATAGGCAAACAACACCATCGTGTTTTTGTATAATGATAACTGTGTCACGCTTGTGTGAGCTATTATGGTAACAAAGCCATGTGCTTTCCTTCTAAAGTGACAGCACTGATATTTTTGCTAATGTTATTATGAAAACTACAACATTTGTGTTCTTTCTCGTGTGTTTATTCACTCTCAGCATCTTTCAGCTGGTCAAACCATCGGTGTTTGAATGACACAATATTTAAATTGTTGCATGTTTCTTGTCATTGTGAAGTAAACCATATATGCAAAGAGATTGTGAGAGTGGAAACAAGGATCATCACTGGGTGTTTATGAAAAGAACACCACAACATATAATTAAACACTGTCATGTTTTTATGCACAGATAAAAACATCATCAAGACAGGCTAGCTTACAATGGTTGTTTGAAAAACTTCTGAGTTGAAACCTAGTTCAGACAGTCTACCTAGAGAGCGCTCTTTGCCTTATGTATCAGTTACATATTGGTTTTGTTGACCAGGAGCTAAGTGTCAACATTCTAGATTAGCCTAGCCTTGTGCAGACAACCTGTTGACAAGTGTAGAAGTGGCAACTAGGTATGGTAGAACCAGGCATATACCATACAAGTTAATTAGCTTAGTAGTGCTGATGTAGTTATAGATGTAGCATAGTATCCTATAATTTCACGCAAGACGTTACTTGCATTTTATCAAATAGAGTTTGTTCTAAATAATTCCACATCTTTTAATTATTTCTATACGTTACCAGTCTAGCTTGTCAGCGAATGTCTGTAAAGTAACTTGGATTGACCAAAGTACCATACATTATTAGTGAAATCTAAAACAGGGAAATAAAGTATATGCTGACACTGAACACTGTATCTTTAACCAAACAATCAATTCGTTGTTATTCTGTCTGTCTATGAAGTCTCTTTCTTTTGGTATGGGAAATCTTCTGAGAGCAGTATTTTCTTAGTTTTCAGCATAAATACTTCTTTAACTGGGATCTTTGGGAGAATTCTTTATTTTGTCTTCCCTCGTTCGTTAGAGATAGGGATCTTTCTGTGTCTTCACACCAACATACGACACCCGCCAAATGTCACAGGCGTTCCTGTCACTCACTCCACAGATATCTGCCCTTGATATTCTGGATCAATTTTGCTGATGACATTCCTCCATGCCAGCGTGTCAGTTCAGTCATAATCATTGTGCATCTAGTATCCGTTCTCTTGGTCTGCCTCTGCCTCTTTTCTCATTGTTCTTTACAGTACTCACGATATTCTCCAGCACCTCTCTTCTCATTACATGCTCTACGTTCATTAGCCTCTTCCAGACAATCGTTCCTAGTTACTCTGACAGTCTAGCGTGAGAAGGAATTACGTTTAAATATACCTTCGCATAGATCCAAAAGGCTACTAAATGACACACTGCAGGTTCTTTTCAGTGATTCCCAAGTGTTCCGATAATTATACATTGTTCGTTCGGTCTCTGTGTGTTTGGATTACCTTCGGTGTAAATGATTTATTCACGCTTTTATATCAGACATCTGCCACAGCTCTATCTTAATCAGTGAGCATACGATACAATCACGTCACATAACATTTAACATTAACAAGTGCCAGCTCCGCATTCACAATCTGCTGTAATGTGTCTCAATCACATTCTGTCCTAGGTCTTTGCGGTGCACTTACATGTGTGTCATCCAGTGCACCTCTTGATATGGTTCACCCACATGTAACTTTGTCATCCTCTGGTACTATCCCCCCCCCCCCCTTTCCATTTCCCCATCATGCACATCATTTATCAAAGACTTGTTCCCTCTTCCTGACCAAAGGGTCTTACTTGTCCAACCTTGGTATAATTTTGTGATGTTTACTTTTTAGAAAAAAGGCAGATTTTTAAATACTTGCCTTGCCATAATATTCTTCTTATTCGTCTATACAACCATGCGAGAAACCTTGAAATTGTATTCTTACTTATTATATTCATTGTCCATATTTCCACACCATATAACATTATGCAGTACTTTTAACATGTGACCACTCTTAGTTTACTTTCATAACTTAGTTATTTAGATGTCAAATCTGTTGAATGGTGATACAACTTATTGTTTTTGTTTTTCGTTTTCTTTTTTTTTTTTTTTTTTTTTTAATGCTACAACCTATCATCATCTATTATTAATTACCTAGATAATAAAGCCATTGCGAAAGAAGAAGAAACTACCTAGATCATGATACGTCACACCGATAATCTCTGGGAAAGAAGAAATAGCTGCCTGCGAAATATAGAGAAGCTGTCTACATAATTAATCACTATATACTATTCTCTCACAAAATAATAGGTTTTATATTGTAAACCAGAAGAATCTCTTTTCTGTTATATTCATCCGACCGTTCAACCTTATGATCATTAGAATAATAATTGGCGATAACAGCCAGACCCTCATCTACTGAGGTTCGATTACCACGCGGTTATTTGAGCCGAAACAACGGCTGAGATAACAATTGGAAGATACATCCCCTGAAAGTCGTTTAACCCAGAGCCGATACGTCTAGGCTGACTGGAAACTGCTGAGCCAAAATAGAGCTGGACATTAACCTAAACTGCGGCATCTGTGTGGTTTTAAAGTGTTTATTCGATTGAAAAAGTGGCCTGTGCCCAAAGCTGGTTGCGACATTAAATGTTGGAAGTTGCCAGAAACCCAATGAGCGCTAAATATAACTGGGAAGCTCGACGAAGGGAGGACACTCACAGATACTAGCGAACGTTTCAGTCATAGTCTTTATCAACGGGGTTAAACAAAAAACAAAACAAAAAAAAAGAAAACTTCGTTGTCCATTGATAAAGACAGTATTCTTGCTCTAGACAATTTATTGATATGAACAACACACATGGGACTAAAGAAACTGATTAACTCGGTGCGAGATCAACATGGAAAACAAAATTTATATCTCAATACTTTTTTTTCGCATATCCTTTACAGGACATCGCTGTCAACATCAGCATCTTTCAGCTGATTGTTGAATTCTTGACAAGATTACGCTCAGTAGTTTGCCATTGCTTTCTGAGCGACCGGCTCACAAACCCCGTAAGTTACCGAAGCGGAGATAACCGTACCAATTCTCGCGCACGTCACGTCACGTTACGAGAGTATACGGGATTACGGAGATAGTCGTGTAACCCCTAGACCAGAGAGCCGACCTCAATACAACAAGAAGACAAATAATGACAACCCATAAAACAAATACGCCAACAGAAATATTTATAAATATTGAGACGTTGGGGAAGGTTATGATACAAGGGAAGATCGACTGTAGTAGAAACTAAATCAGCAGAGGGAGAAAACACTGATCACAAATTGGTATAAGCAATATTTTGTGTTGAAGACCACTTGCTAACCAAGGCTTAGGGCGTGGTGGTCCCTGCCACGATATTTAGTCTTTAGGTTTGATTTCCTCTCACTAGGGTAAGGCGTGTACCCTCTCAATTGCGCTCCTCCGCCCGAAGCCGTTTGCACAATGTAGGATGTCGAGTTTGATAAGCGCCACACAACGTGCGGTGATAACAGAAAACAGGTAGTACTGTCTCCTCTCGTACGGTAGCTCCGTCATAACTGAGTAAGACCTGACTCATTAATATTAAACACATATAATAATAATATTCTGTAAATCACATGAACGAACAAGTGATAACCGACGCGATTCTATTTCTTGGCTTCTCTTAGGTACTCCTGTAATACGGTTTCTGTGACGAATTGCTTTTCTGTATAATGAAGTTATTATAATCCATCACGAAGTTCATCACGATCGTTGTGATATAATTAATAACAATGACAGCTTAAAAGACCCCGTGAGAATATTTGATGCTACAACAGATTGGTTTGAGATAGAACAGGGAGTCAGACAGGACTGCAACTTGTCCCCTTATCTGTGTAACTTAAGTAATACAAAACAGCGTGTAAAATGTTAAAGAAAATATTGACAAAGGAACAATAAGACCCCTTTGTTATCGGAGAATCAGAAATACGTGAACTTCGATATGCTCACGACAAGCTTAACAACACGAACGGGAATTAAGCAAGTAATTAAGTCAGCGCAAGAACAAATTGAAAAACACAATTTATTTCTCAATGGAACAGAAGGAAAAATAAAGACAACTGATAAAACAATTGTGTCAACAGATTTATCAATGGAGGGATTCTGCACACAAAAAAACGATTCCAATGCGGTTTCCTCTCTCTGTACAAAGGCCCCCTAATTAAACTTTCACGTTCCAAAGACACATGTCCGAAAAGCGTTTAGTGCTAATTAAAACTCATTGGAAAATTTGTCCTTCATAGGATTCGTAATAAACAAAAATGGAGTGGAAGGTAAAAGAAAAAATGAAGCGGAAGGTGTAGGGAAACGTGTTTTCTGTTGCATTTCATTAACCCCTGTATACAGCCATTATATTCGTTTTTGTTTTTAATTTCAACTTGATGAAGCTGACATAATGAGTTTCATGTAGTTCTTTTAAGTTGTCCAACTTAGTCAGGAAGTGGACCTAGCGCAGTGTCTAGAAGGCTTTAATGCCGGCCCGAAGCCTGAACTTGAATCTCTATTATAAAGACGGGAATGTTTTTATTTTAACATTTGATCTGAGCTCTCAGGTCATCCCGCGTTCAAATCGGTACAAGTAAATTTCCTGGGAAGTTAAGCCACAGGTGGGAAATTACGATTGCCGATTGGTCTATACAAATTAGTTTACTTCTTTACCTTACCCATTGACGGACTCAATTCTCAAATGACTTTGACATCCTTTGGTGCACAATTCCAGCCACAATATTAGTGTTCCAACCCTCTTCATTAATCAACACTCAACCTGTTTTATTCTTCAATCCCACTGTCTATCTCTCTTACTTCTGTATCGGGTTAGAAAGACCTTCCATGAATTAGTTGTTGTAGATGATGGGCGCAAGGTGACGTGTGTATCTCTGCTATTCCGCTCATTCATCGCTACAGTCTTCTCCGTGTTCTCTTGCAGCTTTATCTAAGTGTTGGTAATCTTTGTTTTTACGTATCGCATATATTGTCTCGTGTTGATCTTAATAAATGAGTGAGGGATATGTTTAGCTGTCGCTCACAAAAATCTCTTGCCGACATGGTACTCTCCTGATTCCTGATGTCATAATAATTATCTATTCTTGCTACACTACACTAAATTTTCTTCGGAAGCATGTCATCTCTGTGATACAATTCTGCTTCAATCTCTTGCAGTTGTTATTTAGTTTTGACACTGATACAAAACATTTTTGTGTGAAGATAATTCCGAATTGTCATAATCACCAGCAAGTGCCATGCCGGTAAGCGTGGACGGTAATGGTTCCCCATCACCACTCTCTTGCCACGATTATGCCATGTGGTCAAGCCATCCAAGAATTTATCTCAGTGTTTATTCCTTGCTCTGTCTTCATCAAGTGTGCCAATTGTCATTATTCCTTCTCTTAACGCGGGTAAATATTTCTTGACTGACTACGTCTAATTTGCACACAGGGGCTTAAAATTTAACCCAAAAAAATACGTACAAGTGTGATATAAATTTACATAACCATGCCATTGCCTTGTAACCTGTCAATAATCTTGTTAAGGATGTTAACAGTTTTAAGCACGTCACAGCATGTGCAAACGAACATAGTGACGTCATATGGACAGTTTAAAAGTGGCCTCCCCACTATTGACATGCACCAAAGTGGAGGAGCGTTCTGTTATCAATTTTTTTTTTTTTTTTAAATAAGTGAAAGAGTGAAAACTATATAAATGAATCGGCAAATATGGTGATCCAGTATGGTGATGGATCGCGACGCGTTGGTTACTTACACGGTTATGTGAACCGGTCGTTCAGAAAGCAATGGCAAACTACTGAACGAGAAAACTTGCCAAGACATCAACAGCAGCTGAAACATGTTGGTGTTGACTGCGATGTCCTGTAAGGATTTGCGAAAAAAAAAAACAAATATGGTGATTCATGCCTGTCAGTCCAGCAAGTGTATGAGTGGAGTAGGAAGTTTCAAAACGGCGTGGCTTCTAGGACAAGCTGTTCACGACCGGGTCAGGCACACCGAGCAGTGACCCCAGAGTCGGCTGCAGCCGTTGAAGGCCTCGTACAGGGAAACTGCCGATTGACTGTGAGTGACATTGGCGCACGTCTTGACATCTTTCATGGTTCAGCACACCACATCATGTGCTACAGATGTGTTACAGTACTGCAAAATGTCTCCATAGTGGGTGTCACGGCAGCTTACTCCAGAATTGAAACAGCGGTGCAGTGATGCTTGTCAAGAACATTTTCAGTGTTCTGAAGCAGAACGTGATGGTTTCTTATCAAGAAGTGTTACTGGAGATGAAACCTCTGTTCACTACCACGAGCAGGAAACTAAGAGAGAGAACAAGGAATTGCACTATCCCTCATCGCCGAAACCAAAGAAGTTTCGCACGCAGCCATCTGCAGGAAAAGTTATGCTGACTCTTTGAGGGAGGGGTGGGGGGAATAAACGAGACGTTATTTTAGAACACCAAATGCCAAGAGGGAAAACTGTCCCCAGTGATACGTATACAAAGCTGCTCAGGAATTACCTTCGACCCACAATCAAATCCAAACGACGTGGACTTCTGAGTAAAGGTTTCCTTTTGCAACAAGACAATGCTCGACCCAATACTGCCCGTGTAATAGTTGAAACCATCGAAGACCTCCACTTTCAGTGGGCACCACATCCCCCGTACTCGCCAGAACTAACCCCAAGTGATTTCCACCTGTTTGGACAACTCAAAGAGTCATTGGGAGGAAAGACGTTTTAGTCCGATAAAGAGGTACAGCAGGCAGGTGGTGCTTCAGGGGCTGCACACGCGACCAAGAGAATGTTTTTCTGTAGAAATCCGAGCACTTCTGCTGGAGGGCTTGCATACAATGCAGTAGTAAATACATAGAACAATGATGCACTTGTTCTTTACGTTTTCAGTTTATATTCACACACACACACACACACACACGCGCGCGCGCGCACACACACACACACACACACGCACACACACACACACACACACACATAACTTTTAGGGGGACACACACACACATAACTTTTAGGGTTTTCATTTGAAGCCACTTCATAAAATCAATGTACGGTTTCCATATGTTTCTTGAAGGATTATATCATTCGTATTCCAGTCGGTGCTTGATATGTTCTCATCTTCTGAGATAGATCTATCAATAGCTTGCCTAATTTATTTGAGATATTGTGTAGTAAAACAACAACCTTGTTTGCTCTTAGTTGAACAATGGAAAATTGCCCAAGAGAGGAATTGTTCACATCACCTCAAGATACGTGACCTAGACGAGCCTTTGGCAGTATTCACCCTGCGGCAGTGTCTGTCATGTATTTCAGCTACCCTAGTCTACGAGAAAAGCTTCAAGAAACACATTATTTAGTGTAAACAATTAATTACTTCGTTAAATATTCTCGATTCCAGACAGCACTAATGATTTCTCAACCTAAATGGCTGCTGCGCATATAGCACTGTTGTATTCTGAGCCTGTTTGTCCGTCCATTTGATACATGATATGGCTTCCGTAGGAATAACTATCTCGTAATATGTTTACAATGGGGTTTTTTTTTATTCTGTGTGTTTTCTTCTTCTTCTTCTTCTTCTTCTTCTTCTTCTTCTTCTTCTTCTTCTTCTTCTTCTTCTTCTTCTTCTTCTTCTTCTTCTTCTTCTTCTTCTTCTTCTTCTTGCCTCTATCCTCCATTGGGACATATGCCCTCAACCAACTCCCTTCAAGCACTCCTAATTATTGTCCATTGGGACATATTCTCTCAACCAACTCCCTTCAAGCACTCCTACTCAGCCATTTCATGATGCTCCACCTCTTCGTGCCTCTTATCCTCCATTGAGACATATTCCCCCAACCAACTCCCTTCAAGCACTCCTACTTATTGTCCATTGGGACATATGCCCTCAACCAACTCCCTTCAAGCACTTCTACTTATTGTCCATTGGGACATATTCCCTCAACCAACTCCCTTCAAGCACTCCTACTTATTGTCCATTGGGACTTATTCCCTCAACCAACTCCCTTCAAGCACTCCCACTTTTTGTCCATTGGGACATATTCCCTCAACCAACTCCCTTCAAGCACTCCTACTTATTGTCCATTGGGACATATGCCCTCAACCAACTCCCTTCAAGCACTCCTACTTATTGTCCATTGGGACATATTCTCTCAACCAACTCCCTTCAAGCACTCATACTCAGCCATTTCATGATGCTCCTCCTCTTCGTGCCTCTTATCCTCCATTGAGACATATGCCCCCAACCAACTCCCTTCAAGCACTCCTACTTATTGTCCATTGGGACGTATTCCCTCAACCAACTCCCTTCAAGCACTCCCACTTTTTGTCCATTGGGACATATTCCCTCAACCAACTCCCTTCAAGCACTCCTACTTATTGTCCATTGGAACATATGCCCTCAACCAACTCCCTTCAAGCACTCCTACTTATTGTCCATTGGGACATATTCCCTCAACCAACCCCCTTCAAGCACTCCTACTTATTGTCCATTGGGACATATGCCCTCAACCAACTCCCTTCAAGCACTCCTACTTATCCTCCATTGGGACATATTCCCTCAACCAACTCCCTTCAAGCACTCCTACTTATCCTCCATTGGGACATATTCCCTCAACCAACTCCCTTCAAGCACTCCTACTCAGCCATTTCATGCTCCTCCTCTTCCTCTCTATATTGTTCATTTCAGTTTCTACTTCTCGTGGATATCTTCTGGCGCCGAGGTGTTCCCAAAATAGAATGCCCGCTTTAAAATAATTGCAGCTTCAGTGGCAATCAGACATGGAACAGATGCTTAAAATAATCTGGAAACAGCGGAGTTCGCTGTCGGAAACAATTTATGTAGACGGCAGGTGTGTGTTCCATAAGTAGGTGCCTCAAACAGAAATATGTTTGCCGGAGGGAAAGGCATTCGTCTTCTTGTAATGTAACTCATTCGTATTCTTGTTCCTGGTTCCTCTTTCGAGGGGAGTGGGCCACACCTCAAAAGTCAGTGTGTCCACTTCGCCACGCATTTCTGTCAGTCGTGCCTTCTCTAGGCACACATCCAAGGTAAAGTACTCTTTTTTTTTTTTTTAGCATATCCTTTTTACAGGACTTAGCTGTCAACACCAGCATCTTTCAGCTGTATGTTGATCTCTTGGCAAGATTACGCTCAGTAGTTTGCCATTGCTTTCTGAGCGGCCGGCTCACATACCCCGCAAGTCACCAATGCGATTCGAACCACTGCTGATTTGAACCGTCATCACGTTAACAGACGAGAGTATACGAGATTACGGAGAAAAGTCATAACCTCTAAGCCACGAAGCCGGCTAAAGTACTCTACCATTTATTTATAAACAATTTAGTCTTGACATCGGATTTACGGCCTACTATTTTCGATTTCCAACTGCCTTAGAACTTTTAACATGAAAAACTTGCACAGAGGAATTCCCGTTCTCTCGTGCTTATTGGAGAACGCTTATTATTTGTTGCGTATCCCTTACGGGACGTTGCAGTCAACACCAGCATTTTCAGCTGCTGTTGATGTACTAGGCAAGTGTTACGTTCAGTAGTTTGCCATTGCTTTCTGAACGACCGGCCCCTATACCTTTTTCGAAAAAACCAGCACCGCCGTGTTTCGAACCCGGGTATACGGGCTCACAAACCGCGTTCGCAAGCCCTTTAGCCACAGAGATATCTGAATTCACTACTCAGGAGATAGTGTTAATCGCATATCCTTTATAGAACGTTGCAGTAAACCCCGGTATTTTGTTGTTGTTGTTGTTGATGGTGTTGTTGTTGTCTATTTGTGATTTCTTGGCACATTTGCGTTCAGTAGTTTGCCATTGCTTTCTGAACGGTCGGCCTCATCCCATTGTATGAAAATCAACGCAAGGCGGTCTGCTACCAAATCAGCCGTAGCTGTGTTTCAAACGCTGTATGCGGTTTTACGAATTGCGTCCGTAACCCCTTCTCCACAGAGTCAGCATGAGAAAGAGTCATATTGTTATACAGCAGTGATTCTTGTTGAGACATAACCCTGTACTTGCTAAGCCTGAAATGGCATTATAAGTGGAGTTATCTTTGTCTCTTCTTTGGATTTGGCTTCTATATAAACTATATGTAGTACATCTTAGCGTGATTAGAAATTAGAGGACGATTTCATTTTTACTCCCACAACAAACTTTCGTGTTCTGCAGTTGTTTGTTTTTTGTTTTGTTTTTTTATTATTATTTTTTTTTCGTTTTGGGCTTCCTCGCTTTCAATTCAAGTGTAGTCCATACCCACTACTTCTAGTAACACTGGACTGAATTTTGCGTGCCGATTAGCTTTCTCTATTACCAGTGTCCCTTGCTATCAGGCGGACCCACCACATCAGAGGTACTTATAATTTACGTCTACAAGTCAAGGACGAAAAGTCAACATTATAGTCCATCTGGCCGGTGTATGGGGTTGAACCCCACCCATACCAAGTCATCAGTAAACCGGATGTGTAGGAATGCGCGTTCTGATCCATTCGTCCATGCTGACCTCTTTATTCTGCAGTTTATCCCGTAGCTGAACATACAACACTCAACCAACACTTGCCAAGTCTTTGTGGGCTTGGTCATTATTGGTTAGATATTTCAGATAAAGTTTCCTACGGGATGAGGTTGTCAGTTCTCACGTCAAATCACAGAACTCGTCTTCTAAAACTTGCACGGAAAGTCGGTAAATTATTTATTATTCTTTGCTTCCCTTCACTTTTTTGTTATTCGAGTCGTCCAACATTTTTAAAATAAATTGTGTGTTTGTTTGTTTGTTGTGTGTGTGTGTGTGTGTGCGCGTGTGTGTGTGTATGTGTGTGCGTGAGTGCGTGCGTGTGTGTGTGTGTGCGTGCGTGTGTGTGTGTGTGTGTGTGTGTGTGTTCATAATTATTTCGTGTGGTATCATGACAATCGGTTAGGACCACACGAAGAAGAACATTATACATCTGATTTTCTTGTGTTATGTGTATTAAGTTGAGAAATCTAACAGGCTTATCTGCCTGCCGTTGATAATATGTTCGAACCCACATCGAGGCAAATTTCTAGTTTAATTGACTGGAGCTCATTGGTCGACCAGGTGGCTTTAATGAAATATCCTGGTAGCATAGGTATGATAATGACCACATCATCCATCGATTGCTGATTGGTCTATACCAGTGTTTCCCAACCTTTTTTGTGCTATGCCCCACCTAAGCCTTTCTAAAATGCTTATCCCCCCTTCCCCGCCGCCGCCGCCGCACCCCCCCCCCCCCCCCCCCAACATATACATTATTTTTACTATTCAAAAATTGACATGTTTACTAAAGAAACTTGATTGATAGATTTTATGAAGAAATCACTAGGAAATTATTGAGCAAACACAGTAAGTAAATTTTCAAAACATATAATGGAGAACTGAAATTCAAGTACAAAATAATTTTAATGAAAGATTTTTCTATATTATTTTAATTATTAGTAATTATCTATTATGTAAATTTAGTGAGATCCTTGCGCTTGATGCTTGCTGCAAAGAGATCTTATGTTAGGTTCCAATTTAGTTAAATTCAGTCTCAAGTCTCCCCATTTTCTTATATCCAGCCGATTTCTTCCATTTTCGAATTTCCCCCCTTAGCAATTAAATCCCCCCCCCCCCCCACCCCTGTGGGGCGTGAGCCCCACGTTGGGAAACACTGGTCTAAACAAATATGAAGCTAGTTCCATATTCCTTTTCTTCGCTATTTAAAGTGTCTTGTCTGCTGCCGTTACTGTCTCCGAGAAATATCTAATACCCAGTTTATGAGGCCCATAGAGAGGTAAGATGGGGAAACATGAGACCACCACTAAATCAGGGCCATTTATACACTAAAGTACTATAAAATAATTTACCAGATTAATATTTACACACACACAGAGAGAGAGAGAGAGAGAGAGAGAGCGAGAGAGAGAGAGAGAGAGATACACACACGCATATCTGTATATATGGTTGCACATTTATATGTGTGTACATGTATACCTTCGAAGTAGTGAATAACAGAGAATTCTCTTAAATTGCTACGCAATATTCCAGAACTACTCCTGGGTCTCTAAACAAAATCCGTCTATGCTACCTGTCCATAATAATGATCTCATGTCTGGGCTGTATCATTGCCGGTAACTGCTGACAGGCGCTCATATCTCTGCGGCAATTGTTTTTCTAATGATTCCATTGCAGCAGCCTTCAAATGTAGCTCTGCAACAAATGTAAGGAATCCTACCGAGATCTAAAGCTTAACGACGTTTAACTCGAGCATATTATGTGTTCCCTGTTTTCGCTTTGATGTTTTGTTTTCATAGATTACCTGTCTTTTTACAAATTCTGTT